>OU342745.1:248645501-249845501 GCA_910589775.1 Avena eriantha | reverse complement strand
CAAGCAACAACTCGCTACCAGAAGAGTCCCATGCACAAACAAATTCGTCTTTGATCCTACTTTTCTCAAAATTGAGCTCGAAATTGACTAGAAATCGAGCCAGCAGAGGAAGGCGCACTAGAGGATGCTTGACCGGAGGGGAGAATGTCGGAGCAGGTGTACCGGCGTGTTGTGGTGTGGGAGGCATGGCGGAATGGCGTAGGGATTATCCCAGATATGGGAAACAGGGGCGGCAGCCGAAAGCCAGATGCTCAAGGGCGACGAAGATGCAGGGGCGATGGGGATGCCCATCCGTTTGGGAATTATCTAGGAGGGACAAAGGAGTGGTTTTAGATCATGGTTTGGGTGTTTTTATGTGGTGGGATGATTTCAGGTTATTGTTGATCTTTTAGTCTAGTGGGCTAATATAGGGGAGAAATTAGGATAGCCGTCGGAGATGTAAGAATTAAAGGGGAGGAATCTAATTGGGGGAGTCTCCTATATGAGTATATTGGGGAGGAAATATAGGGTACCTGCTGGACTTGCTCTTAGCCTTTCGCATGTCTAGTTTTTTTTCGAAAGCTGGTACGAACTAAAAGGATCACATATAAGTACAAACACTCACCCGTATGAACGTACACCCGCACCTATTACCTCTATGAGAACCTTTGAAATACCGAGTCTGAGAGAAAGATCTGGTGGATGAGCACCTCTGTAAGAATGAGTATGAGAGACCGATCAGACGAGTATTGAGATTGACAAAGTCACCACATGCTCCTTGCTATCAACGGTAACATCGTCTCCCGCTAAAAAATATTCCACCTTTTATGAGACACCAAAGCGCCAAACCTAGGTTTTGAAATCTGGTGGGCTGGGGGACCACTACCCTCCTAACCATCCAACTACAAGTTGGTTCTCATGTGTAGGTTTTCTTAATTTCTTGATTAGAAAGTTGATAGCATTGTGCCAAAAAATACTTGATAAATACATAAGATATAAATTTGAACTATAATGTTTATGGTGATAACCAAAGTGCCCCTCAGTTGAACTTACTAATATTCAATGATTATCTATGTACTAAAAGTCACCCCAATATCGTCCATAGATATCTAGGGTTTTGCGAATAACAAAACACATGGATACATGTATATTTTTTGGTTGTTTTCTAAGTGTCGGTTGGGTAATTTAAGATGATATAACTTTAATTTCCGTTCATAGTGAACGTGAAATGATGCAGCCTGACCTATGGTTGTTGCCACATCAAGGCCTCCAAATTATGCCAAGTCATCACGGACTCCAAAGGTTTACACCGACAAGTGCGGAAGCAAGGGCAGAAGCCCGGAGCATCAAGCCTAACAAGATAATGGCTTGGAAGAGGTGACAATTGAAGCATCATCATAAGCATCAGAGTTTCTAGCTCTATTGTCCGGAGTCTCCGACCATCTAGACCACAGTCTCTGCCCAAGACTCTGGCCAGGACTCTCCCGATGCCAGGAGCTCCCAATACACCCCTCTAAAGACATCCCTATAGAGAGCCAACACACACCAGAATCTCCGACCCCTCTACACCAGAGTCTCTAGCCTAAGTGATGGGCATATGGGCCAACAACTAGGGCTGCATGCCAACAGCTAGGCCCTTGGCCCATGGACACCCCAATCCATCCTGAACTTACCCTTTATACCCAAACTACCCTTGATTATGTCGTTGGACTATACGTATCCCCACCCCTCCATTTTAAACCCTATAATAGATGATATACTAGAAACCCTTGTATCCATCACTTCTAGTTATGTCTCATTCCCTTCGTGAGGGAATCCATCTATCATCACCCACCTCTTGGACTTTTTCATGGTTGTTTTTCAAGTTTTACAAGGCCTACATCTTGTGAGTGCGTGAGTGTAGTTATCAAGACCATCTCCAAGGTGTTCTTCCCTCTCCGCTTGGGATTGACTGGAGCATGTCGACCGATCTCTTCTTGCGAGGATTCTATCGGACCGCCTGCCGCCGAAGAGAGCAATGGGCCTTGTATTGTAACATCCCAGTATTTAGGACTAAACGAAGGGTAGATTTAGGATTTTGTGCATCTGCATGCATGCATCTGAAAATCCGGGTAAATTTTTCGCCAAAAGAGAAGACTAGAGTGATCAGAATTCTCTCACTCCGATGAGTTAGGTTTAGTGCCATCCAAGGTGAGTGGGATGAATTTTGACATGATATCTATTGATTAAGTGAATTATGAGGGGAGAAGTTTGAATTATAAATAATTATTCACAATAATACAAATACAAGTGTTATAAATAAAGATATAAGGAATATTTAAGACTAACATTACATTGTTCTTTTACAAAAGAATAAATAAATAAAGGAAGATTACAATGAAACAAATAAGTGAATAAAGAAAATGTAAAATGAATTGCAAACAATAAAACAAATAGAAGCATTCTTTATTAACATAAAATATATATTACATTATTCTTTTACAATAAAGGAATAATAAGAAATAGTTATAATAATAAAATGAACTAATGTGTTACAATATCCAGATAAGGAAATTACAAAATTGGATAAAGGAAAATCCTAAAACTAATCTTCATCTTCTTATCATTTTCTGATCGTGTACCTGTGAACACAGAAGTAAACAAAAGAAAGTAAAAGGGTTAATGTTAGGTACATTGCTCTCAGAATGAACAGTGTTATGCACTGTAATTGTTTCATCACTGAGCTAAATCTTAAAAGGGGAAAGTTTCACCAATTTAAGAATCTGTTCTTATCATTTTGTATGCCTCAGTACAACATCACAGGCATTAGTTAGAGGGGAAAGTTGTTGGGTTCGCAGCATAGAAAACAAAAAATTTCCTACGATGAGAACTATACGCCAAGATCTATCTACTAGATACAGAGCAATGGGTGGATATATATCCATAGAGAACTTACCCTCGAAGACAACAAAGTTTTGTTAACGAGTTGGAACTCGTGGATGATGTAGTCGTACGCTTGCCGATCTCAAGATCATGTGGAAGTCCTAGCGTCACAAATCAGCAGCACATCCGTGTCGCACACACGTTCAATCCACCGGACAACCTCCACCTCCTCGCTCCAGCGAATCAGCGGAAGCAGCAACTCCTTCTAGACGCAAGGCCACCGGGAACATGTATCTTGCTAATCTGATATCATGGGGGGATATCTAGAGGGGGAGAGAGATCCTTCACGAGGAGGTGTGCTTGGTGAGGGAGGAGAGGGGGGATCCTCCCCTCCCATGGCCGGTGGCCAAGGGGGTTGCCCCCACCTCTTCCTCATTCATGTGGTGGAAGCTCCACTCACATCAATTTTGACTACACCCAAAATTCCACTCACATGCATTAAATTTCGACCAAATTTAATGCAACTGTCAATTAATAAAACTCTTTTATTTATTTTATTCAGAATTTTGTTAATTACTTTAATTAACAAACATTCACATAAAACCCCTTGCAAGATTTCAATATCACATGCAGAACCACTTTCTGAAATTTCACCCGAAACAATTCCTGCGCTTTGCAATTCTTTCGTCTGAAACATATGTGCTCCAAAATGGTGTCCGGCAACCCTTAAGTGTGTCACCCTATGGTTCCAAATAATGCAGAATGATTGAGACTCCTCTCAGATCAATAATTAGCAGCGGGACCTGGAGATCCATACTGACTCCTGCACATTCAACGATGACTTCTGTGATCGTGAGAACCTTTAACGCTAGTAACTTAATCCCTTTGTCTCTCGATAGATTACATGTCCGAGATTCGATCATCGGTATCTCCATACCTAATTTGATCTCGTTACCGACATGCACTCTTTTCTCGTTCCCGTGATATAACATTCTCGTGATCACATCACTTCCTTGCAAGCTATCTTAATGTGATATCACCGAGAGGGCCCAAAGTATATCTATCCGTCATCTGGATTGACAAATTCTACTCGTGATCCATGAGCCTCAACATAACACCTTCGTAGTACTGAATCCATCTTTATAGTCACCCTGTTACGGTGTGACGTTTGATGTTACCAAGATAATCTTCCGGTGTTAGCAATTAACATGATGTCATGGTCTAAGGATAAAGATTACTTCGTATGATGTTATAGAAATATAAACATAATGACTTGATCGTAATGCTATACTTCGGATGAATGTTCATCACATCATTCCACCAATGGTGTGACCTTGTTATTAACAACATCCAATGTCCATGATCAGGAAACCTTGATCATCTTGTTAATCAACAAGATAGTCTATAAGAGATGCATAACTAGGAACCCTTTTTGTTTATTAAACACACATGTATTGATGTTTCCGATCAATACAATTCTAGCATGTAAAATAAACATCTATCATATATAAGGAATATATAATAACAACTTTATTATTGCCTCTCAGGGCATATTTCCTTCAATTGGTACCTACTAGTCAAACTAATAGCATGTGCCACATCCGGTCTTATACATAGCATGGCGTACATTATAGAGCCTATGTCTGAGGCATAGGGGATCTTATCGATTATCTCTCTTTCTTCCGTCGTAGCCAGACTTTGAGTCTTACTCAATGTCTTGCCTTGCAACATAGGTAAGAACCCCTTCTTACTTCCGTCCATATTAAACTTCTTTAATATCTTATCAAGGTATGTACTCTGTGATATCCCAATTAGGCGTCTTGATCTATCCCTATAGATTTTAATGCCTAATATATATGAAGCTTCACCAAGGTCTTTCATCGAAAATTTGTTGTTTAGATAACTTTTAACACTATTTAAAAGATCTATATCATTTCCAATCAATAATATGTCATCCACATATAATATCAGAAATGCCACATTGCTCCCACTCACTTTCTTGTAAATACAAGCCTCTCCATAAGTTTGGACAAATCCAAACTCTTTGATCACCTCATCAAAGCGGAGATTCCAACTCGGGGATGCTTGCTTCAGTCCATAGATGGACCGCTGAAGCTTGCATACCTTATTAGCATCCTTAGGATCGACAAAACCCTTAGGTTGTATCATATACAACTCTTCTTCAATATTGCCATTGATGAATGCGGTTTGGACATCCATTTGCCATATTTGATAATCGAAATATGCAGCAATTAATAACATAATCCTAACCGACTTTAGCATCACTACGGGAGAGAATGTCTCATCATAGTCAACTCCTTGAATTTGTCGAAACCTTTTTGTGACAAGTCGAGCTTTATAGATGGTCACATTACCATCATCATCAGTTTTTCTTTTGAAAATCCATTTATTCACAACGACATTTCGATCGCGAGGTAAGTCCACCAAGGTCCAAACCTGGTTTTCGTAAATGGATTCCATCTCGGATTTCATGGCTTCTTGCCATTTGTTGGAATCCGGGCTCATCCTCGCTTCTTCATACATCGCAAGGTCATCTATTTCATAAATCATGAAATTCATAACAGGATTGCCGTACAGTTCAGGAGCTCCACTCGTCCTGCTTGACCTGCGAGGTTCAGTAGTGTCCTCTTTCGGAGTTTCATGATCAATATCATTAGCTCTCTCTTCATTAGGTGAAGTCAACTCCGAAACAACTTCCGGTGCTGCGCTACTCACCATTTCATGAAGAGAAGGTTCAATAACCTCTTCGAGTTCTACCTTCCGACTACTCACACCTTTCGCGAGAAACTCGTTCTCAAGAAAGGATCTATTCTTGGCAACAAAAACCTTGCCCTCGGATCTGTGATAGAAGGTATACCCAATCGTTTCCTTAGGGTATCCTATGAAGACGCATTTTTCCGCTTTGGGTTCAAGTTTATCCGGCTAAGTTTCGTCACATAAACATCGCATCCCCAAACTTTAAGAAATGACAGCTTAGGTTTGTTTCCAAACCATAATTCATACGGTGTCGTTTCAACAGATTTAGATGGTGCCCGATTTAAAGTGAATGCAGCGGTTTCCAGTGCATAACCCCAAAATGACAGTGGAAAGTCAGTCAGAGACATCATAGATCGAACCATATCCAATAAAGTACGATTACAACGTTCCGACACACCATTACGTTGTGGTGTTCCGGCAGGCGTGAGTTGTGAAACTATTCCATAGTCTTTCATGTGTGTGCTAAACTCGTAACTTAGATACTCACCTCCACGGTCGACCGCAGAAATTTGATCTTTTTGTTATGTTGATTTTCTACTTCATTCTGAAATTCCTTGAACTTTAAAAAGGTTTCAAACTTATGTTTCATCAAATAGATATACCCATATCTACTCAAATCATCCGTGAAAGTAACAAAATAACGATATACACCTCGCGCCGACACACTCATTGGTCCACACACATCAGTATGTATGATTTCCAATAAATCTGTCGCCCGTTCCATTGAACCGGAAAACGACGTTCTAGTCATCTTGACCATAAGGCATGGCTCACATGTATCAAATGATTCAAAATCAAGTGATTCCAAAAGTCCATCAGAATGGAGTTTCTTCATGCGTTTAACGCCAATATGACCTAGACGGCAGTGCCACATATATGCAGATATATCATTATCAAGTTTAATCCTTTTAGCATGAACATTATGAATATGCGTAATACTACTATCGAGATCCAACAGAAATAAACCATTCAACACAGGTGCATGACCATAAAACATATCATTCATATAAATCGAACAACCATTGTTTTCAGATTTAAAGGAATAACCACTTCGCATCAAACACGATCCGGATAGAATGTTCATGCTCATTGCAGGCACCAAATAACAATTATTTAGATTTATCACTAATTCCGATGGCATATGGAGAGGCGGCGTTTCGACAGCGATCACATCAACTCTTGATCCATTGCCGACCCGCATCGTGACCTCATCCCTTGCTAGCTGTCGCTTGTTCCGCAACCCCTGAATTGAGTTACATATATTAGCAACCGATCCCGTATCAAATACTCAGGTGCTACTATGAGTACTACTCAAGTACACATCAATAACATGTATATCACATATACCTTTGTTTGCCTTGCCGGCCTTCTTGTCCGCCAAATACTTGGGCAGTTGCGCTTCCAATGGCCAGACCCCTTGCAATAGTAGCACTCGGTATCAGACTTAGGGCCAGCTCGGGATTTCATTTCAGGTGCGGCAACAGATTTGTCGCCCTTCTTTCCCCTTCTGCTTGCCTTTCTTGTCCTTCTTGAAACCGGTTGTCTTATTGATCATCAACACTTGATGTTCTTTCCTAATCTCCACTTCTGCAGTCTTAAGCATTGGCAGAAGCTCGAGAAGAGACTTCTTCATGCCCTGCATGTTATAGTTCATCACAAAGCTCTTGTAGCTAGGTGGCAGAGATTGGAGAACATGATGTATGTCTAAGTCATTGGGAATCGTTATTCCCAATGGCACAAGCTTATCGGCGTACCCATACATTTTGAGTACGTGCTCACTAACGGAGTTGTTCTCTTCCATCATGCAGCTAAAGAACTTTTCAGAAGCATTATAACTCTCTACGGCAGCATGGGTATCGAAAATAATTTTCAATTCTCCCATGGTATCAAAGCCATTGCCATTTTCGAAATGCTTTCGAAGTTCTGGCTCTAGCCCATACAGTATGCCGCAATGAACTAAGTTGTGGTCCTCTGGATGAGTTATATAGACATTCTTTTCCTCGTCAGGGGCATCAAGAGCTGGTGGGGGGCCTAGTGGTGCCTCTAGCACATATTTCTTTTGTGCGGCAGTGAGGAGAATCCTAATTCATAGCCTAGTTGGTGAAGTTGCTACCATTCGCAGCAAGTTTCTCTTTCTCCATGAACACATTGAAATTAAAAGCAGGTGGTGCCATCTACAACAGAATTTGTAAAGTTTATTTAGACTAAGTTTATGATAGATTGAGTTCAACTAATCCAAATTACTAATGAACTCCCACTCAAAAACGACATCCCTCGTGTCTTTTTGGTGATTACATGAACCAAATCCACTACACCAAGTCCGATCATCACGTGAGTCAGTGTAGCTTCAGAGGCGAGCATCTATATGGGCATCATATCAACTATATGACTCATGCTTAACCTTTCGGTCCGTGTTCTGAGGCCATGTCTGTACATGCTAGGCTCGCCAAGTAAGAACCTTAGTATTCGAGTGTGTAAAACTGTCTTACACCCGTTGTATGAAAGCGTAGAGTCGAGTACACCCGATCATCACGTGATATCTCGAAACACGATCCATAGGATAGTGCATACTTAAGGAAGAACACATTTTATCTTGATATCTAAATGAGGGATCATCTTACAATGCTACCAAAAGCGCCAAAGTAGCAATATAAGATGCACCCATCTAATGTGTAAAGTGAGATGATATGGTCCATGCATTTGATCTCTATCATTTGCATCGTGGTATGATCTCTATCATTCCTTTATGTGTAAGGCCAAAGTCTATGGAACTTACATGTTAAGTGTGTTGTAAGAGTATCTATCATACATCTACTTACAACAATACCATATCAAGACACTAGCCCAGCAACGATCTAAACTAGAAGCCTCTAATTTATCATTGCAAGTTTTACGTGGCTTAGGGCTTTCGGAGATAGAACCGTTCTTACCTATGAACATGGAACCACAATGAGGATAACCAAGTTATTAGCAACTCGTTGTAAATCAGATATTGACTATAGTAGGAGAGACAGACACCCGCGAGCCACTTATGCAAAACTAGTTGCATGTCAGTCGTGGAACCGGTCTCATGTACGATGACATGTAAGGTTGGTCTAGGTCGCTTCATCCCACTATGCCACCAATATCCAAAATACATGAAAGAAGCAATAACATGATCATTATCACCCACATATAAACATATGTGTACTACCCGTGCAAAGCACCTACGCATAGATCAGGCTCTGATACGACTGTTGGGTTTGCAGCATAGAAAACAAAAAATTCCTACGATGAGAACTATACGCCAAGAGAACAATTTACTAGATACAGAGCAACGGGTGGATATACATCCATAGAAAACATACCCTCAAAGACAACAGAGTTTTGTTAACGAGTTGGAACTCGTGGATGATGTAGTCGTACGCTTGCCGATCTCAAGATCGTGTGGAAGTCCTAGCGCCGCAAATCAGCAGCGCATCCGTCCTCGCACACACGTTCAAGCCACTGGATAACCTCCACCTCCTCACTCCAGCGAATCAGTGAAAGCAGAAACTCCTTTCAGACACAAGGCCACCGGGAACATGTATCTCGCTAATCCGAGACCATGGGGGAATATCTACAGGGGGAGAGAGATCCTTCATGAGTAGGTGTGCTTTGTGATGGAGTAGAGGGGGGATTTTTATAGGAGAGGGGGGGGGGGCTCCTCCCCTCCCATTGCCGGCGGCCAAGGGGATTGCCCCCACCTCTTCCTCATTCATGTGGTGGAAGCTCCACTCACATCAATTTTGATTCCAGCCAAAATTCCACTCACATGCATTAAATTTCCACCAAATTTAATGCAACTCTCAATTAATAAAACTCTTTTACTTATTTTATTCAGAATTTTTTTAATTACTTTAATTAAAAAACATTCACATAAAACCCCTTGCAACATTTCAATATCACATGCAGAACCACTTTCTGCAATTTCACCCGAAACAATTCTGGTTTCTATCGAAACAATTCCTGCGCTTTGCAATACTTTCGTCTAAAACATATGTGCTCCAAAATGGTGTCCGACAACCCTTAAGTTTGTCACCCTACGGTTCGCGAATAATGCAGGCATGATTGAGACTCCTCTCAAATCAATAATCAGAAGCGGGACCTAGAGATCCATACTGACTCCTACACATTCAACGATGACTTCTGTGATCATGAGAACCTTTAACGCTAGTAACTTAATCCCTTTGTCTCATGATATAATACATGTCCAAGATTCGATCATCGGTATCCAAATACCTAGTTTGATCTCGTTACCGACATGCACTCTTTTCTCGTTCCCGCGATATAACATTCTAGTGATCACATCACTTGCTTGCAATCTATCTTAATGTGATATCACCGAGAGGGCCCAGAGTATGTCTATCCATCATCGGGATTGACAAATTACACTCTTAATCCATGAGCCTCAACATAACACCTTCGTAGCACTGAACCCACCTTTATAGTCACCCTGTTACGGTGTGACGTTTGATGTTATCAAGATACTCTTCCGGTGTTAGCAATTAACATGATCTCATGGTCTAAGGACTAAGATTACTTCGTATGATGTTATAGCAATATAAACATAATGACTTTGATCGTAATGCTATACTTCGGATGAATGTTCATCACATCATCTCACAAATGATGTGACCTCGTTATTAACAACATCCAATGTCCATGATCAGGAAACGTTGATCATCTTGTTAATCAACGAGCTAGTCTATGAGAGAGGCATAACTAGGAACCTTTTTGTTTATTAAACACACATGTATTGACGTTTCCTATCAATACAATTATAGCATGCAAAATAAACATCTATCATATACAAGGAATACATAATAACAACTTTTCCATACTAGCCAATCATTCAGGTCATTTAATCAAGATAGTTCTATCATTTTTCTAGAAGGAATTCTAGGAATCAAAACACACATCTTTGTTGTTTGTCCATCAAGACAGGAGCACCAACCTTTCACAAATTCTTAAATCAACACATTTAGAAAAATATATGAAATTATTAGTCCCACAACTGTTAAGCATTCCTTTAGCACAAGCTAGTGATCACATAAAAATCAACCATAGGACTATCACTGATAACATAAGCAGATCTATTTCACCAATACCTATGTTGGATATGGTTCAACATATATCTGTTATCATATAAGCTTAAACACTGAATCAAGATTTCAGTAATATGTATTACTTGGAAACAAGTAAGATGTGGCTAACTCATAATACTTGATAGGAGTGGAGCAGCAACAAAACCACATATGCTAGGATCAATAAATTAGCCAACATGGGGCATTAGGTCTAGCATTCTACATAAATATGCATCTATTGTAATGCAGGTGGGTCAACTGAAGCCACACATATTAAAAATGAGCAAATCATCCTTATGAAATCATTCTAAACCATAGCCTAGCTGCAAAATCACTAGACCATCATCATATCTAGTCACAATCAAAATCCCACAGATGAGCACTAAGTCTCATTGTCCAGGCCATTAATCATTATAAACAGAACCTATAGATCAGTAAGTTACAAATACCACTACTAGCTAGCAGCAGAGGTACCACACTGAATGTACAACAACCAATAGCCAAAATAACAAAAAAACACCCCGTATCGAGGAATAGATCAACAACAATCGATCATAGCACAACCAAGATCATCACTCAATCATCAGAGAACCACTGCTAGAACAATTTAGGGGAATCTCTAATTAGAGTTTGACACAGAGAGAAGAAGAGAGGCAAGAGAGGACCAAGGGGTGTGTACTTAGAACTCAGGGAGCAACCATAGTGGCATGGCGAGGCAGGGTCGTAATACCACGTCGGAGCTCCCCTGAGGTCATCTTCACCGACCACCACATCACATCATTGACCACAAAGAACTAGGTTTGCCGGGGTTGCACTTGTTGCCGTCCCGCCAGCATCAGAGAAGGGGACGAAGAGTCCAGGATTCACCAGTACCAAAACATCACCACAAAGCCACGAGGTAGCCAGCAAGAGCCGGAGTCACGGGCGGCGAAACCCTAGCGCCATAGAGGTGAAGGGAGTGTGTAGCAGGAGGTGCGGATCCCAAATCGAGCTAGACCAGAAGAACTAGAAGAGTGCGGCGGAGCTTTTAGCTGCGGCAACGAGGGCCGCAACGACCAGCATCGCCGGAGTCAGCCGGCGGGAGCAGCGAGCTACGGTGGCGGCGCTGTTCGAGTCGCACACGAGCACACCGAGGGGTGAGAGACTGACCGACTCGGTCCGTTTGACCGGACTGGACCGGCTGATCGGCCTAAGGGATTAGGACAACCTATGGGCTGGGCTGGCTTATGGGCCAATCCCAGTTATAGAAATAAAGAGAGAGATGAATAAATAAAATAAAATGGAGATAGGGAAATAACCAATATACCCTTGTATACAATTTTAGTTTTAGAAAAAAACAATTTAAAAAAATATAATACATCAAAATGCACACTAAAATAATGTCTAACTAGGAAAATATAATAATACTTATTTAAGTTTAAAAAAGTACTATTAACCCCTAAATGAAATTTAGTAAATCAATAAAAATCCTAAAAATAATTAAAAATTCACTTTTGAGTCCTTAAAGAAATATATTAACTTATAAAAATATTGAATACAGGTTTGCAAGTAGTCTTGGGATTTATAGAAATAAATGTGTGTTTAATTTTATAAAAAGTATTTTCTTAAAATGTATTTTTTTATATAAATCAAAAATAATTTCCTTATAACTTCATCCAAGTTATTTAGAATTTATTACTTTGGAAAAAAGATTAATCTTTTCTCCAAAATTGTTTATTGCTTAATAAATTAAATAGAACACTAAATAAATATTAAGTCTAACTATTACACTTAAAACCATAAATATAAGTATACAATAATACTTTAGAAACTTTAACTAACTATAAGGCAAAGATGTGCAAGTTCATTTTACAAATCATTAACTTATATTGGAAGTGATAATCTCAATTTGCAAATTTATCCATATTTTATATAGTTCCTAAACTTGGTATTAACAACATAAATCATATAATAAATTTACCTAATTCCCATAAACAAATCTTATAATATAATCCATGAATACTAAACATGCTATAATTAAGTCTTTACGGCTAAGCTTCATATTTATAACCTTTCATATATAAATATGCGTAGGAAAAAAACCCAATGGTTGATAATTCCATAAATGTTATATCTTAAGTCCAATTATATTCTTGTAGTTAACTTTGGTCTAATACACCATAAACTAAGAATATAATAACCTAAGTTCATGAATCTTATCAAAGACCATAACTTTAGTCCTATTAACCTTCAAAGTTAATTAACTTAATATAAATAACATTTTCTTCAAATATTATTACTTTTGCCACTTCAAAGAAAACACTATGCTATTTCTTTAAAAAAAATAACAACTTAACATATGCCATTTATAAACGTTACATGACACCACTTAACCTTAGGAATGTATTATGATTGTACTTTACATTTCATATCTTATATGTTTATCCTAGAATCCCTACAACTACACTCTGCTGTTAGATAAACTTGAAGATAAATAAAACCATAACAAATCATCTAAATCCAACTCACTTGTAATGTTGGGGAATTACTTTGGGGATTTTAAACACATCCATCTCATTACTTATGCATATCAGCATATTGCTTCTTTAACCATTGTCCTTACCGGGCAATGATGGTATTTGTAGAACTCGAGGTCCAGGGTCAAGTCGAAACATTCGACTACAATACTTCGCTATACTAAGGCAAGTTCACACTTGCTCATGTCCCTTGATTATTTTCTAATCAAGTATTTGCAAACTGTTGTTGTCATCACCTGCATTTCAAAAAGGTCAGAAAACAGTATTTTTTATAATAATGTGAACTATTGGTTACTGATCCAGGGTGATCATTTAATCTATTAAGCCTAGCAATTGGAATACGATTGTGTAGGAATATATCATCTAGGACTTAACAACCAATGTCGCCAGTGATTCTAGCACCGTATATCACGCGTTAACCATAAGATCCATAATGGCTCTAGGGAAGTCAGCTGGATCTTCTCCCTTTCGTATGCTGAAGGACACCTTTTATTGGATTCGTGATCCTACATCTAGGCACGTGCAAGGGTGGGAACCGTCGATTCCCCGGTATTAGTTGTCGACTTTTGCTCTCTCCAGGAGTGTAAACCGGCGTAGCCGTTGTCCTGAGCTAGCAAAAGGGTGAGTATACGGGGTCGCGGAGGAGGGCAGTACTGGCTCGGATCATCTAACTGGGCCCCACACCAAAGGAAGTGTGGACGGGAAAGATCGCCCGGTTGTGCATCAAGGATTTGATCTCTTATGGGTGAACTAGCACACCTCTGCAGAGTGTAAGAACTATGACATGTTACTCCCTGTTCCGGGAAGGAGCTGCGAATGCTGCAGGAAAGGAACTCCACGAAAGTTCTGGTAAACCTGTGAAGGCCGACGGACATAGTTTTTCAGAATAAAAGCAACATTTGAAGAAATGTTTATGAAAACTTGCATAGCCTATGAACTATGGTATGTGGATGTAGATATTGCATCAAACAGTTCTTTTTAGTGAACTTGCTGAGTACGCTCGTACTCAACCGTACCTTCTTAACCCTTGCTAGATTCTGAAGACATTGACGACCAAGAAGATGAAACACTATATTCAGCTGAAGACCAAACATAATTTCGTTATGAGGAGCTAGAGTTATCTGGAAGCATCGAGGGAAACAACTATGAAAACAACTATGGAACAGAGGCCGAAGAGTCTAAAGGGTAGATGTATCAGATATAGTTAGTTAAGCCTAGTAGTTTAGATCTCTATCCTCTATCTACTAATCTTGTATAAATCTTAAAGTGTAGTTTGCTTCTTTATCTTCTTCTCAAGTCATTAAAGTATAGTTTTGAGTCATCGAGATTCCTCTATGGACCTAGGAGAATCTCAGAGTTGTCATGTAATTTCTGACTGTAATGATATTAATGTATGCTTGGGGACCCGCTTTGTTTCTGTTGTACAACTCTGAGGATGTAATATTTGCGGAATGGTGTTCCGTTAGAGTTATGTCCATGATTATAGTTTACTACAACATGCAGTGGTATGCTGGGTCACCGCATGTATCGTGTTATGTGTGCGTGAGTTCATCGTGTTCTTCACTTAGTGTATGTTTGCTTCCGCTACCTTCTCCAATTCCCATGTTTCCCCATTGATTTGACCACGAGATCCATGAAGATCGGGCCACCTTTGAGGTTAATCCCTATCATATGGTATCAAAAGCTTATTTTGACCATAAAACAGTAGGAGAGGCTCCTAGTGTGGTATTATATTAATTAATAATATGTACAAGGAGATGTTGCTTGAAGCATCAAACAAGAAATTACAAATGCAATCTGTCTATAAACAAATGTATTGTGTTTTCAAGTTTGATTCCATGTATCAAAAGCTTTTGGTTGCCACAAATTTCTCATTGATTTGGGTTTTCCCCATAAATTTGAAAATTCCACTAAAATTATCCCAATTTTGTGTTTTGGATTAATCTGTGATTTGAGTGCATTTTGGTAGGTTTTGATCCATGAATTACTTGCCTAATTTCTTGTTTCCCCCATCAATTTGAGGATTTTGTTAGTGTTTTTCTGCCCAAAACGCGTCTCAGACGAGTTCTTGATGTCCCAGAATCAACCGAACCAGAGTTTATGGCCTAGGCCCTGAGTCTTCGAGGTTATTGAGCTCAGACCAGAGTCTCCAGCCTCCATGACCGGAGTATCCACCCCCTTACAGAACAGGAAAAACTGTTTGAGCTTCCTCGCGGTTTTGAGCATAACTTTTGCATTCAAACTCGAATTTTGGTGTTCTTTAGCTCATTTCGAAGAGGACAAAGATCTCTACATCATCATACACGTTGTTCATGATGGTGTTCTGATGCAGAAAACAAAAATGTTCCCTATGATAGAACACACCTAGCCAAGATCT
This sequence comes from Avena eriantha, assembly GCA_910589775.1. Taxonomy (NCBI): domain Eukaryota; kingdom Viridiplantae; phylum Streptophyta; class Magnoliopsida; order Poales; family Poaceae; genus Avena; species Avena eriantha. Next base: position 249,829,884 of record OU342745.1, on the reverse strand, counting down.
ATCTATGAGTAAAGCTATAGCGGAGGAGGTTTCGGTAATATATCCTTGTAGATCGAAACAGTTTGACGTTCCGAGAGGAACATGGATGAGGTAGTCTACCATGTATCCAACGTCAAGGTCACGAAGCTCCTTGCAAGTCACCCTATGTCCTTGTATGAACAACCCCGGTGCCACTAACGGCAGCACCCCCGAGGTTTCGCACACGTACAGTGTATGATGATGACTTATGCTCCTTGATCCCTACCAGGTTTGCAGAAATAAATCTTTGGCTTGGAATCCTTGCAACACCTCCTTGTGTCCCGACGAAGTTCTCCTTCGCGTGCACGGCCCCAACAGGGAGCCATAGTTGCAAGAGAGAGAGAGAGATTACTTCTCTAAGGAAATTGCCTTAGAGAAATATTGTTGTGTTTATTCCCACTCCCATGCCCCTCTTTATATAGGGTAAAAGGGGTGACACCTTCCCCTAAAGTCCTAGGGTGGGACTAAAGGAAAAATCCAGAGGATAAAAGGAGCTACAGCCGGGTGGGCTGAAACCCGCGGCCGGGTGGGCTCTCACGCTGCACAGCCCAGCTACGACCCGATAGCAAGGCGGCCTGGCGGTGATGCAGTGGAGCAGCGGTGCCAGGTGGGCCTTTGCACGACGCACCTCACGCATGCCCGCGCGTGTGCCGGAACCCCGGGTGGACTGGCAAGTAGCGGTCCGCTAGGCGGTGACTAGCTGTCGCCCACCCATGGGGCGCCTACTGACGCCTGCCTATTGTGTGGGCCAGCCGGGGACCACCAGCGGCTGTGGCTTACCTTCTGGGTTGTTTCCCTCCGGGGATTTGGCCTAGTAGAGGAAGTTGCCCCATAATAAAATATTTATTTAATATATAAATTCATATTATAAATTCTTATTAATCCAAAAACACCTTTTCGACTTTTCCTTCTCCTGAACCACTTCGGAACTTTTCTAGCATTCTCTCTTCAAAACAATTCCGATGATCTATCTCTTTCATACTTTGTTTTTTTCTGTTCTACCGAAGAATCTACAAATACCATCATACCCTTAAGTGTGTTACCCCTACGGTTCGGGAACATCATAGACATGATCGAGACCTCTCGCGTATCAATGATCACTACTAGGACCGGGATGCCCATAATGACCCCTATGCATTCATGAAACTGTTGTCGTTTGAACCATAAATGTTGAGTCCAATTCCTATTGTTACTTCGATACATGACTTGTCTAGGATTTGATCATTGGTATCCAATACCTTGTTCTATCCTGTTACCGACAAGTACATATTTACTCATTCTGTGATATTCAATCCCTGTGACCCAATCACATGTTGTGCAACATGTATGTATGTAATCTCACTGAGTGGTCCCCGTGTATCTTCATGTCATGCAGGTGAACAAATCCATATTTTGATGCATAGGCTTCAACTATTCCTCTTGAATACCCAACATACATTTTTATAACCACCTAGTTACGATCATGGAGTTTGATGTAGTCAAAGCAGCCTCGGGAAATAGTGATTAATATGCTCTCATAGTCAAAGGAGAAGGATACTACGCTTCTAACTATTGCAACGATGAACGTGTGACTTAATCATGCTGCAATAATTAATTTGGGTAATGTCCATCATATCAATGATATGACTTTATTGTCAGTTGATATAGAAGCACCATGATCAGAAAACCTTGATCATCATCTGCCCAATGAACTAGTTAAATTGAGGCTACTAGGAACTCTGGTTTGTTTAATATCACATGTGCATCAATGTTTCCTCTTGATGCAGTTATAGAATGATACTAAACTATTATAAACTTATTTAGATATGATAATAAATACCGTTTATTATTTGCCTCTAGGGCATATCTCCTTCAGTCTCCCACTTGCACTAGAGTACAAATAATCTAGTTGCATTGTTACTAATCATGAAAACATATCACATATGTGTTTCTTGATCATGCCTTGCTTATGGATAAACCCTTTTGTCTACGATCTGTTTTACCTGATCCTTATGTTCTTGCAAATCTTTAAATGTCACATATTTGACATTTGCACCATTATCGTATAATGTGTCCAATACAAATAACAATTGTATGTTGCAGAGGAGGTTCTTTATGAAACTTATCGCTGTAGTCGATGGCATAACGGCAGTTGTTGCATCCACACCACGCGAAGGTTGTTCAAGTTGTCAACATTTTACCCTTTGTTTTTTCCTTGTGTAGTTTCTGCTATTTGCAATACAAAACATAAATCTAGCTCGCGATTATGTACTATAATTTATAAAAACAAGCCATGTGTACGTGTTCTATGTATGTTTACCACATGAACTTCTGATATAATATGTATAAGTATATGAAATGAAAATAGTTTGTGTACTACTTTAAACTATATGTGCTTTTTGGATTCTTATGTTTGTACGGTGTTTCTGTTTAGACTTTCTGTCTCGAAGTATGGTCTTACAGAAAAGCCATGTGTGTGTTTTATGTACATTTACTACAGGAATGTATGTTGTGTTCTTATGTTTGTATGTCGTTTATGGCTTGCCGTTTAGACTTGTCGTCTTGCAGTTTTGTGTTACAAGCGTGCCTGTACTACGAGTACAACCAGATAAGCGCATACGATTTTGGGATGTAAAAACTTATCTCCACCGTGAACACACATCGTGTACCTTGGAATGCATGACTAACAGCCTCAGAATGCACCGAAGAGAAAAAAATGTTATCCTTTGTTGTCGTACCTATGGTGGCTATGATGTTGTCTGAGATGGAAAAATGATATAAAGAATTGTCCACGGTACATGTACAGCAAGAGAGAAGTCTAGTTTACATAGACATGTCATGTCATAGATGCTTCATATTTCCCATTGTTGCTTGCAATTATAATAAAATTGCTAGTTGTGTTGCGACAAACTTGACGAACACTTTTGTAACATCCCAACATTAGAGGTTAGAAATAAATAGAGATCGAGTGTGTGCATTGCATCGATGGATAAAGAATCTGAATAATTTTCGCGCTTTTGATTAAAACTTGTCAAAGTGATTGAAGGTTCTCCCAACTTGATGGAAATGAAGTAGATCATCAAGTTGAGTGCGATAAGTTTCAGTATGATCTTTGCTCAAATCTTATTTTTTGGGTAAAGGTAGTTTGATCTATGGGTAGATCAAATGGAATAAAGTGAAACCACAACACCTTACTTAAGGATTAATACTTAATCTTCTAGAGATTATATGAAGGTATTCTTTATAACAGCCCATAGATACCAAATCAAGTATGTAACCCAAGTAAAGAAACTCAATAATTAAACCTTGATATACATACTTACCAAAGTTATTCCAACCATCAGCATCATGGTACTTCCTAAACACTAACTGATATGTGTATGATTACTTGGGGCCTCATGATTAGTTACCCTAGTTACATAAAGGCTTACATCCCGCAAGGCCCAAGAAGCATCCGATAGAAAGGCATCTTTACCAGATAAGGGAAGCGTAGGAACCGACATTGTATTAGTATTATAATTGTAACCTATCCGTATATGGTCTCGAGACCCAGCCTATTACATAAAGGCTGGGAGGAGCCAACGGAGAGGTACCGAAAGCCTTGGGCATTATGTAATAATATTGTTCATAAGAAATAATATGACTTTGACTCCCTTGTTTGTCTGATCAGCCAATGAAATCCCCATCATTCCCTTTTCCACAAAACCCTAAGTCCATCACCATGGGCATTGCCGAGGTTACCCCTCGTCAATTGGCGCTATCTGTGGGAAATCTAAATGCTGGAGTCATGGATTCGATGGCTCCCTCTTCACCAACCAAAAACTCGACAGTAGCGGATCCACGCCCACCCACCCCTATTTTGGTTCCCATAACGTCAACGGCAGATCCGATCTCATCATTGGCAGCTTCCACTTATAGGTGGAGGAACCCGAGAATCTCTACCTATCGGCCCCGTTCTCTTCGGGTCCATCGGTCATAATGGCATCGCCTACGGCGATATTTGCATATTCTGTCGACTCATATGAAGAAGCCGTACCCAAGCCGGCAAACACCAAAGAAAAATCCAGAAAATCCACAGATCTAGGGGATCTAGCCGATCTATATGCCGATATCTCCTTCAGGTAAGACTCTCAGCTAACGCCACCACATGGCTTAAGTCCAGCAAACACTTAACCTGAGGAAAGCATCAAAAACATCTACTTCGGGATCAGAATGGCTTAGATCTACCCAAAACATAACCCATGGGAACTCACTAGCCTCCCAGACAGTGTCTCTTATAGATCTAATGATGACGGCAGTAGCACGTATTTGACACATCATCAAGTATGCGTGGTTATCAGCGAACCGACAACACCGCGCGACTCCAATGGTAACTTCATCCTTGATCCTAATGATATTTTATCGGGTTATGATGCACAACACTACGAAAATGAAGGAGATTCACCCAACAATCAGGTCATACAAGGAAGAGAAGGAATGTGCAACAGCGAACGGCTAACTCTTCGGCTATCAGCGGAAACATGGCAAAGAGCAAGGGACGCAGTCTTAGGTGCAGTCCCGATGACAGCGGAAGCCACACACGATGATTTGATGGCATACTAGTACTTGATCCACCACAAAAAGAGGGATCTTCTCAGGATGTATGTCAACACCCGGATTTTTAATCCCAGATGCTTGTAATGCCATACATCGCAATCCCATTTTTGCGAGACATAACATATTAGATATCATATTACATCATCCATTACAAACCATAATAAGGTCTTACACAAATAAAGGATCTCATGATCCAGTCTTAATACAAAAAAGCAGCGGAATAATAAGCCTAGTAGTGGGCTCCATCTTCAGTGTCACAGGAAATGCTGACGATGGGAGATGATCCTAGTTGTCGTAGCCGTCCTGCTTTCCATCTTCCTGATAGTCCTCCTCATAGTCTAGCCACGGGAACAGTCAGGGACAAAGCCATAAGTACTCTTTAAGTACTCGCAAACTATCACTAACAAGTAAGGTAGTTCTAGTAGGAATCCTAAGCTCTAAGTTTATTTGCAAAAAGCCAGATTTATCTAAAATGAGTTCAGAAGTAAAGAAAACTAAGTAGAGATTCTAAATCACTTTAAGTGGGGAACCTAGTTTTCATATTCACAACCCTGTTGTGGTCAAGTCAAAATCATAGTTCACTTCACAAGTTATTTTGAAAACATCTGACGACGGAACAGTATGGCCACTCCAACTATCCATGACCGCGGATGCGGCTATTCGAATAGTTTGACACTCTGCAGAGGTGGTACACTTTCACCACAAAATTCGATACATCCGTCAGGGATAACCCTAAATCATCATACTTAGTATATGGATAATCAACCATAACCTTTCAATTACACACTCTAGTATAGGAACCTTCCCTATGATCTTGGCCTCATAGCCATGGCCATCTGCCATCCTGGGCACTGCATAGGTGGACATCATCAAGAGGTAGCCTCAGCTCAAACCTCCTCCGAGAGGGAACCCATACTAATGCATATAAACTTCCGGCTAAGCCTTACCCAATTCAGGTATTGTGGTTGTACGATAAAATTGGAATGGTAGGGCATCCGAACCCAACCATCAGTTTTTATAAAGGGCTAAGGCTCATGCCTCAACATTTTCATCATCAAAATCCATTTCTGTTTCTCAACACATGTCAAAACATTTCAGTAGAATGACTCATCATTCTAAGGTTTTCATAATCATTTTGACCAACTATTCCCATCTAAAGTGATCAAGTTTTATGCTTAGCACTAGCCACTAAGTTAAGAGTGTTCACTAATGAGGGTGCTAGTCTTCAATCTCATGCCATAGAATGACATCTAGTACAGGTCTAGTTTTATACTCTGTATGCTATCTATACTACTTTCCAAATCCTCACAAAACATTAACTAAAAGTAAAGAAAAGTAATTTCTACTCATTGAAAAGTACTCTTTCAGCACTTAGTTTATTTGAGAAAAGTAATTTCTACTCATTGAAATTAATTAAGATTTAATATTCTCGAAATAAAATATGGGATCATGTTGACACATGTCATCACCACATATTCTAATACATGGGAATGTGATTTAAAGGGTTGGTCACATTTTATAAAGTGTAAAATTATTATTTAATAGATTTAAAGTGACTAGAAATGCCCTAATAGCATTCTTTTGGTACTAGTCCAATGTCATTGCATGTAATCCTAGATATTTTTACATATTCAGATAGATATTGTCAAATGTGATTTTTGAGAGTTGGAATCAACTCAAAGGCTATTATGGTTGAATTTTAAGAAATGTTTGAATTTGCAAAAGTCTCGGTCTTGTTAATTTTGCTAAAGATTATCTCTAACTCCGAATAATTTAAATCCAATGGGATTAGATAGATAATTTGATTATCTTTCTAACAAAATTGGAATCATGCAATTTGGTTAAGTGAAACTCTCTGAATTGATTTTTGAATCTAGGGACGGAATAGGATTTCAACTAAATTGGAAAATCCATATTTGAATTTTCTGGGCTGCGCGGGAAAGCTAAACGGGCTGGCCCATCTACACTACATGGCGCAGCGGGCTGCTGACATATGGGGGCCACTAGTCAACAACTCTGTTTAACCGAAATGGTATCTAAGCATCTGGACCGTGTGATCCTATCTTAATCCAATGGTCGGGCGTTATCATCGACGACGAACAGCTCCGGCAAGGAATGTGACCTAGCGCGGCAGTGGGGGTCTCGTGGGGCTCACCTAGGCTCCATCTAGGGTCGGCGACGGGGGCAAACAATGTGGTATACGACGGCGAGGCGAGGCGCGGTCATGGTAGGGCTTGGGGTGGTCGGAATCAACGACGCCCTTCTCCTCCAGCAGCGGCGGGCTCCGGTGAAATTCCGGCGCGGTGGTGCTTGCCTTGCTCTAGGAGAAGTGGGGAAGGTCAGTGAGGAGTGGGGAGTGCAGTGGTGTGGAGAATGGAGGCGGGGGTGGCCTCCTTTTATAGCATGGCGAGGGGACCGGGCAGTGCGGCGGTGAGCTCAATGGCGGCGTCGCTAAAGGCGGCTAACAGCATGGGCAAGGGCATAGGACGGTGCGGTGTCTCCTGGTGGTTCTCTCGGACTTAAAGGCATGGTGTGGGGCGGTGCAGTTTGGTTGGGAGCGTGCGGTGCTCCGTGCGGTGGCAGAAGTGTTTGCGACAGCGTGCGGCAGCTGCGGGTCGCGCGGCGGCGAACGGGGGTGTCTGCCAGGGTGCGGTGATCATGGCGAGGCTGCGTGTGCGCGGTGAGGGCAAGACGCGAGCTAGCGGGGCTGGTCGGGCATGGCGCACTGGCGCGCTCAGGACACGGTGCAAAGAGGCGGTGTGTGGCGCGACTAGGGTCGTCCATGGCTCGGCTGGGGTTGTGGCCTAGACAGGGGGTGGTGGTAGGCTGCGGCGATGCTCCTGGACATCCTGGTTGGGCGTGGGGTAGTTTGGTGCGAGCTGGCCGTGGTTGGCCGGTGATGACCACAAATGGGCGGCGCTCCACTGTGCTCCACGGCGAAGGGGGTGTTGGTCAGGGCTGGGTTAGACTCAGAGGGGATCAGAGGGTTAAGAGGGGACCATTTGGTCGATGATCACTATACAAAATAGTGAAGTTAGGCCAGGGGTTTAATTAGTGCAGACAAGGTGTTTGTGTTAATGGCCGCATGAAAGATACTTTGGAAATTTTGATTCAAATTTTTTGAGTGATCTTAGATTAAGCTTGAGAGACTAGGTTTGCTTGGAGAGGTCAAGGTGAATTGATTTGGTAGGTTTTTGAAAAAGTGGGATCTAAACACATACACTTGATTCAATTTTCAAATGTCGTTTAAATTGATTTGCTAGATGTTTTTGTAAGTTTGTAAAGTGGGTCTTGATACACTTTTACTTGGTCTAGCAAGGGGTGAAAATAACTAGAATTGTTTATGTTGGAAATCTTCTTCTAGGAACACCTAAAGTGGACTAGTGGTTTAAAATGGTCAAAATGACCATTTGCTTTATTCATTCTTATTGGATTTCTTTTTCTTTGGATTTTGTTTGTAAATGGTCTAGATGATGTGGCATTCACCTTTAAACCATTTCACAAAATTTAGAACAATCAAGCATGTCATATACACTCAGTTCTACACTAATGCAAACACACATGCATTCATATTCCTTTTCTTAATAAAAGTTTTTTGTTAACCCTAAATTGGGTGATTAGAACTTGATAACCTTGATTAAAGATTTGGGGTGCTACAAACCTTCCCTCCTTAAACAAAATCTCGTCCCGAGATTTAATAAAAACTAGGAACTAAAGAGATCTGGGAACTCAGTCCTAATGTAATCTTCTCGCTCCCAGGTCGCTTCTTCTTCGGTATGGTTGCTCCATTGGATCTTCAGAAACTTGATACTCCGGGTCCTGGTGGTTCTGAAAGCTTCTTCCAAAATACGGATGGGCACTTCATGATACGTCAGATCCTTGTTGATATCAGTGGCTCGGTGATCGATGTTCTTGAACACTTCGGTCTTCTCCGGTACTTCTAAGCATTTGCAAAGTAACGAGATATGGAACACATTATGGATGGCTGACATCTCCTCTAGCAGCTCTAGTTGATAAGATACTTCTCCTCAGTGATTCAGAATCTTGAAGGGTCCAATATATCTAGGGGATAACTTGCCTTTCAGCTGAAAACGCTGCATTCCTTTCAAGGGCGACACTTTGAGATACACAAAATCTCCGACATTGAAAGTCAGGTCTCTACATCTCTTGTTGGCATAACTCTTCTGCGTAGATTGGGCAGTCTTGAGGTGCTCACGGACTTTGTGAACCTTCTCTTCAACTTTTTGTAGGATGTTGGGTCCGAAAATTTGACTCTCTCCTACTTGCGACCAATTCAAAGGGGTACGGCACTTCCTTCCATATAAGAACTCAAATGGGGCCATTTGCAAACTGGCTTGATAACTATTGTTGTATGAGAATTCTGCGAAAGGCGGACAATCTTCCCATTTTGATCCATACTCTAACACACAAGCGATCAGCATATCTTCTAAGATTTGGTTGACTCTTTCAGTTTGTCCATCGGTTTGCGGGTGATAAGCTATGCTGAAATTCAACTTGGTTCCTAATCCTTCTTGGACTTTCTACCAAAATCTTGAGGTAAATTGGGTTCCTCGATCCGACACTATGGTCTTAGGGGTTCCATGCAAACTGACAATTCTGGCAATGTACAACTCTGCTAGCTTCAAACTCTGGTAGGTTGTCTTGATCGGTATGAAATGGGCTACCTTGGACAGTCTATCAGCTATGACCTAGATAGAGTCATTTTCCCTACTAGAAGTAGGCAAACCGGTGATAAAGTCCATTCCAACGGAATCCCATTTCCATTCCAGAATCTGCAATGGTTGCAACAGTCCTACGGGTCTCTGATGTTCCGCTTTGACTCTCTGAAAGATATCACACTTGGCTATGTAGCTTCCGATTTCTCTCTTCATCTTGTGCCACCAAAATTGCTCCTTCAAATCTTGATACATCTTCGTTCCTCCGGGGTGGATAGAATAAAGAGTATCATGAGCTTCTTGCATGATAAATTGTTTCAACGCCGAATCTGCTAGCACACAGATACGTCATTTGTACAAAAAAACTCCTTCTTCATCTTCGGTGAATCCAGGTATCTTTCCTGTACTAATACGACAGATTCCGTCGATACTTGCATTTCCTTCGATACTTGCATTTGCTTTCCGGGCTTCCTTGATTTGGCTAATCAAAGTGGGTTGAAGTTCAATGCTAGCTAAAAATCCTTTGCTAACTAGCTCTGTTCTAAACTGCTCCAACTCTTCATGCAAACTTGGTTGGGCTTCTTTGATGAAGGTGTTTAATCTACACGACAATCTGCTAAGACCATCCGCTACAACATTGGCTTTGCCAGGGTGATAGGGAATGTCAAGGTCATAATCCTGGATTAACTCTATCCATCTCCTTTGCCTCATATTCAACTCCTTCTAGGTGAAGATATACTTCAGGCTCTTGTGATCCGAATAAATCTCACATCGGTTACCCATAAGGTAATGACGCCATGTCTTCAGAGCTAAAACTACAGCTGCAAATTCAAGATCATGGGTAGGGTAGTTTTGCTCATGCTGCTTTAGTTGTCTTGACAAATATGCTATAACTTTGCCTTCTTGAATCAACACACATCTGAGACCAATCTTGGATGCATAACAATACACATCAAAAGGCTTCTTGATATCTGGCATAATCAATATTGGGGCTGAAATCAATCTCTTCTTGAGCTCTTGAAATCCTTCTTCACATTTGTCGATCCATTCAAACTTCTTGTCTTTCTTCAATAATTGGGTCATTGGTCTTGCGATGCTCGAAAATCCTTCAACGAACTTGCGGTAATATCCTGCTAATCCGAGAAATGCACGGACTTGGATTTGAGTGGTTGGGGCTTCCCATGCTTCAACATCTTTGATCTTGGCGGGATCAACTACGACTCCTCCTGTCGACACAATATGTCCGAGGAATCCTAATTCCTTCAACCAGAATTCACATTTGCTAAACTTGGCATACAACTGATGCTCTCTAAGGGTTTCAAGGATGGTTCTCAGATGTATCTCATGGTCTTCTTCTGACTTGGAATAGATTAGAATATCATCGATAAAAACAACGACAAACTTATCCAGAAAATTCATAAAAAATATTATTCTTGAGATTCATGAAATAAGTGGGGGCATTGGTTAATCCAAAAGACATGACCGTATACTCATACAATCCATATCTGGTGGTAAAGGCGGTCTTTGGAATATCCGTTGCACAAATCTTGAGTTGGTGATAACCAGTTCTAAGATCAATCTTAGAAAACACTCTGGCACCAGTCAACTGATCAAATAGATCCTCTATCTTGGGCAGTGGGTACTTGTTCTTGATGGTGACACCATTCAGCTTCCGGTAATCCGTGCACAAACGTTTACCTCCATCTTTCTTATCCACAAACAAAACAGGTGATCTCCATGGTGATGCGCTTGGTTGAATCAGACCTTTCTCCAGCATAGCATCAAGTTGCTTCTTCAGCTCCACTAATTCAGATGGGTTCATACTATAAGGTCTCTGAGCTATGGGTCTAGTTCCAGGAATTAGTTCAATAATGAACTCAATATCCCGATCTGGGGCATACCGGGCAATTCATCTGGGAATACGTCAGGGTATTCACAGACCACTCTGACTTAGCCTATGGTTTGTTGCGCTAGACTCTTTTTGCATTTGAATTGATGGGGCAAGGTTTCAGATACATGCTCTACTGATACTCCAGAGCTACTGGTCATGGTTATGGCTTTCTTGGCACAGTCGATCAATCCTTTATGTTTCGACATCCAATCCATTCCTAGTACTACTTCCAAACCTTTGGTTCCAAGTACTATTAGATTGGCATAAAAATCTATCCCATGGATTCTGATAGGTACAACCTTGCAAATTTTTCTAGCTTTGGTGGTTGAACCGGGAATTTGAACTATCATTACATGCTTCAATTTTGTTGGTTGAATCTTACTAGGTGCATGCAAATTATTTTATAACAAACGAGTGTGATGCTCCAGAATCAAACAACACTCTTGCAAGTACTGAGTTAATAGAAAACATACCCAACACGACATCGGGCGCTTCTTGAGCTTCTTCAGCATTCATGTGGAATAGACGACCGTTGCGGTTGAGCGAATTCCCTGGGGCAAATCTTTTTCCAGGCTGAACACGGCGCTGCTGCTGAGCTTGGGCATTCACATTGGTGGTGGCTGCAAGATTCTTAGGACACTCGTTGGAGTAGTGACCCTTGACTCCACATTCAAAGCAAGTAATCTGGGACTTGTCTTTGGTTGCCACGAGCACGACATTGCTTCCGATCCTTGGGGAAATATTGTTGTTGTTGTTGTTGGACTTGGGCGGTGCATGGTTGAAGTTGTTGGAGTTGCCAAGGTTGTTGTTGTGGTTTCCTCCAGACTTCAAGTCTCCTCCGCTACGATTGGGCTAGCTTGGACGAGACATCGGGGGTCTATTGTTTCTTGGAGCATATCCTGCAGACGGGTTGGGGCGATACTTCTGGGTATTGTGAGACCCAGTCTGATGCATCATTCTGCGCTTGCGGTTGTCATTGGCTTGGTTGATCTTCCATTCCATCTGGATGGCAGAGTCTAGTCTACTAGATATTCTAGTTCTTCAAAACGGATGTTGACTAACATAGTTTGCATCTCATCATGCAATCCATTCCAGAATCTTTCTTTCTTCTTGGCTTCTGTGTTAACCTCTTCAGGGGCATATCTAGCTAGGGACATAAATTTGTCACGGTACTCAACTACCATCACCCTTCCTTGCTTCAGTTCTCTGAACTCATCTCTCATTCTGGTGACTAAACCTTGCAGCACACGGGTGCGGCTAAACTTGATCTTGAAAGTTCCAAGTCATCACCTGGCCGTGGTTCATAGTACGGGTGCTATTCCACCAGGCTCTTGCATCTCCCGTGAGATAATGGGTGGCAAACAATACCTTCTCATTGGCGTTAACTCCTGCGACTTCCAGATTATTCTCCATGGTTTGCAGCCAGTCATCGGCATCTAAGGAATCCTCAGATTTGTTAAAGATAGGGGGATTGTTATTATGAAAGTTCTTAAGCTTGGATCCATGATGATCCTGATTTCCATGGCCTTGATTATTGTGGGCCATCTGAGCTATCTGTTGAAGAGTGGCTAGGTTGGCTTGGCGTTCGGCTCTACTAGCTTCACGGTCGGAAACTAGCATCTATAGAATCTGCAACATTGGGTCCTGCGATGAGCTGCTTCCTCCTTGGTTTCCACGAGTCATATGAAGATTGAGATAGATAATGAGGAAAGTTCTAAGGTTCATGGTTTTGTTTTCAAAATCTTTAAACTTTGAGTTTGAACTCAGGTTTTGCAACTAACTTCTTCTCATTCATTCAAGCACACAATACAACACACACCACAACACAAAAGGAAAATAGATGGTTTTAAGAACCATTCTGTGAACTAAGATACAATGGGACCGATACAACTCATTCCTACGGTAGTGATCAAGTGCATCTACTCATCATCAATGAAGTCGGAATCATCATCATCGGTGTAGAAATCCATGGCATCATCCTCCAAGTAGTCATTGTCATCATTGAGGTACGAGTGAATATCTCCCTGGGTGTCTTCACCTTCTTCCTCTTCCTTTGCCTCAAGCTAGAATTCTTGCTCTTGGATGGTCTTCTCGAGGTCGGCCACCTTCTTGCGAAGACGGGCGATGGTGCGATCCTTCTTCTCACGTTGACGATGAAGTGATTGGCGATCCTTGATGAGCATGGCAAGAGTCTGGTCCTTCTTGGCGGCAATGGCAAGGTTGTGGTTGGTGTAGGCTCAAGCATTGTCCAATTCCTTCTGTCTATCATACAACAGGAAGTCAAGATTTTCTGCCTGACACTTCATCTCTGGGTGACTTGGCATCTCCAATGGCATTCCCATAGAATCACGCCTTGCGAAGTGCGCAAAGCGAGTTCCTTGGATCAAGTTGATGTTTTGCCCACACAGATGGGCAAGAGCTTCATGCATAGCCCTTGCTAATCCATCTAGCCAGTTGTTCTCTCTCACGGTGAATTGGATCTTCTCAAAAAGGGGTGCTTCCATCTTGTCTCTGAGATCTGCAACTATCAGCCATTGTAGATCTCCTCCGTAGAAATCCTTGAGTTGAGCTACGAAGAATTCTGGATGCGGGCGCTCAAGATACTCTGACAGTGTGATACGTTGCAAACGTATCTATAATTTTTGATGTTCCATGCTTGTTTTATATCTACTTTCTTATGTTTTGTCCACACTTTGGAGTATTTCTATACACTTTCTTAGACTAACCTATTAACAAGATGCCATAGTGCCAGTCGTCTGTTTTCTTCTGTTTTTGGTTCTAGAAAAGTCAGAAAATGAATATTCTCGGAATTGGACCGTACAAAAGCCAAAGTCGATATTTTACTAGAAGACTCACGGAGCCAGAAGACAAGACGGAGAGGGGCCACAGGGTAGCCACCCCCCTGGCGCGGGCAACCCTAGGGCGCGCCAGGGCATGGTGTGGGCCCCCTAGCCGCCCACCGACCTTGCCTCTTCGCCTATAAGATGCCTCCTGATGCAAAAACCCTAAATCATCCAGCCTCCAGCCACAAAAAGTTCCGCAGCGCCGCCGCCACTGAAGGGGAGATTCGGGGTACAGAAAGTCTCTATTCCAGCACCCTGCGGGGACGGGGAAGTGCCCCAAGAGCCATCTCCATCGATCTCCACCACCATCTCCTTCGCAGTTGCTGATTCCCATGATGATGAGGGAGTGGTTCTTCCTCGAGGCTAAGGTTTCTACCGGTAGCTATGTGTTCATCTCTCTCTCTCTATGCATGATCATATTGTGATCATGAGCTTTGTAATCAAGTAGATCTACCTTGCTAATCAAGTGCTTTCATAGATCTCTGCTCTCCCCATGTGTGTGGAAGTGACAGCGTGCACACCATGGTGCACTTAGGCTAGAGATTACAAATACTTGTTATGACTTATATTTGGAGTTGGATGTCTTTATGAAATTGTGGTGTTTGTTGGAACCATCTAGAGCTCAAGGTGACAATGTGGGGTTATCTAGATGGGGAAAGCAAACTTTGAGGTGTGCTGTTATAGCCCTACCATGAATTAGAGTGTCTAACCGGAGAGTAGTATCATAAAGAGAAGATATTTATATGAGAGTGTTCACTAGTGAAAGTATGATCCCTAGGCCTTGTTTCTAAACATTGAAACACTGTTTGCAATTAGATCTTTTACATGTTTGCTTGCTTCCATCTTTATTTCAGTTTGCCTTTAGTCTCTTCCACGCCATCAAGCTATTTTCTGGCACCGTCGCCACTTATAATTATCCATACCACTTGTATTTCACTATCTCTTCGCCGAACTAGTGCACCTATTCACCTGAAAAGTGTATTGGGTGTGTTGGGGACACAAGATACATCTTGTATCTTGATTGCAAGGTTGCTTGAGAGGGATACCTTTGACCACTTCCTCCCTGAGATCGATAAACCTTGGGTAATCCACTTAAGGGAAACTTGTTGCTATTCTACAAACCTCTACACTTGGAGGCCCAACAACTATCTGCAAGAATAGAAGTGCGTAGACATCAAGCTATTTTCTAGCGCCGTTGTCGGGGAGGTAAGGTAAAAGGTACTCACATCCTCCGGTGTGATTGCTCGAAGTTATTTCCTTTAGATTCTGCAATTTTGTCCTTTTGTTTCTTGTTTTTATTTTCACTAGTTAGGCTTAATGGAAAACAAAAAAAAATTAGAGAGCTTTTTAGTATTTTTTCTAAGGTGGAACATGAATTGTCTGAAAAGAAAATTAAAAAACCCATGGAACTTTCTTTGCATGCTAATAGCAATGTTATTAATATGAATATTTTGAACACCTTTGTTACTAATGCAATGGAAACATCTAAGCTTGGGGAAGTTAGCTTTTATGAAAATGATCTTTTTAGTTCCCCAACTTTAAAGAAGAAAATTTGCTCTGATGATACTTTATCTCCCATATGTGGTAATTCTAATGATACTTGTGATATTTTAAATCCACATACTGAAATCATCTCTTTTAAAATACCTATAAAAATTGTTGAACGTGTTATGAACAACTGTTATTTGGGAGATGGAACTGTCCATCCTGGTGATCATTTACTATTTATACACGAATTATGTGAGTTGTTCAAGTGTGCATGTATTTTAATGAACCAAGTTAAGAGGAAGCTATTCCCTTCTTCACTTAAGGGCAAAGCAAGGGAGTGGTATGGGCTACTAGATGATCCTCATCATTTGGAGTGGAAGGAACTTGAATCTCTCTTTTACTCTAAATTTTATCCTCCTCATGAAATTTATAAAGATAGGAATTACATTTATAATTTTCATCCACATGATGGAGAAAGTATTTCCCAAGCATGGGGGAGATTGAAGTCACTAATGCTCAAATGTCCCATTCATGAGCTCTCCAGTAATATTGTTATTAATAATTTCTATGCAAGGCTTTCAGGACATTACAAGGACTATCTAGATACTTGTTTAGAGGGATCCTTCACAAGTAAGGAGGTCAAAGCTAAGTGGGATCTTCTTGAAACAATTCAAAGAAATACTGAAGATTGGGATAACAATAAAGGTAAATAACCAGGTATAAACTATGAGTATGATTGCATTAAGTCTTTCGCTGAAACTGCTGATTTTCAAGAGCTTAGTGCTAAATATGTTCTTGATCCTCAAATTCTTATTGATTCTTTTAGAGCCTTTGCATCTCATATTAATGCTCCTAAAGAAAAAATGGGACATGTATCATGATCCTTTTAAAGACCCTTGCATGGAAAATGAAATTGTTATTAATGATAGCAATAAGCATGCTCAAACCTCTCAAAGTACTATTTCTTATAAGCATATTAATTTGTGTGGAATGCATAGACCTTGTGAGAATAATCAAATTGAAGAAGAATATTGTATCACCCACATGAATGAAAAAAACTAGAACGTGGTATAGGGCTCTAAATGATCTTGGTAAAAAAGTTTGTGCCCACTATCCTTTTATTTGTGAACTTGGCTTTGAAGTGGGTCATTTCAATTTTCAATGCTCAGGCCATGATAATATCCCTTCTAATCCAATGAGTACTGCAAGTTTGTATTGTGAAGACATGATCACTCCTAATCAGCATGATGACCTTACATTATTTTTGGGGTGTGAAGAATTATCAAGAAAAACTTCTTTGGTAGATATGAGTGATTTTGATATGAATAGCATCCTACATGGTTGCCATCTTTATTGTGTTGATAATTGTCACACAAATACTTACATACAACATATTATAAAAGATGAGACTTTACCAAAATATGACAGGACTAATATGTGTTTTGATCTTATTAATGAAAAGAAGGAATCCTCCAAATTTTCTTCTATTGTCTCTAACAATAAACCAGGGTATATGGAGAAGCTTCCTTTCAAGCCTCTCCCTCCTAAAGAGAAGAAGAAAAAGAAGAAGAGGAGGAGTAAAAGGATAGAGGAAACGGTATTTTCCCCTAAGCATGTTGCTCCTATTATAGTTTTTGATGAGTCTGAACTCGATGATGTTCCTATGCCTATTACCTATAGTAGTGATCATGATTGGAAAAAGCACACTACTTCTGATATTGAAAATCTCTTCGGTACCAATTCTGAAAATGATGATATTAATAATTGCTGTACTATTAGTGTTATCCATGTTCCCTCTAATGATGATACGTTTACAAATGAACACACTTTGGAAGATAACTATTCTATTGCTTATGATGATACTATACCTCCAATATATAATGATTGCAATGATGAATATGATATTTTCAGTCCACCTACAATTGAGGAAGAAATTAATTATGATTACAATATTCCTCCTATATTTGATGATTATGGTGATGAAAATAATAATGATAGCTATTTTGTTGAATTTGCTCCCACTACAATTAATAAGAATGACTATGTTTATGTGGGGAGTATTAATTCTTTTATGCATGTGGCTCATGATAAGAATGTTTCTTGTGATAGTTATATTGTTAATTTTATTCATGATGCTACTGAAAGTTAGAGAGAGGGAAACATGGTTTTATGTGTCTCAACAATATTAAGTTTCCCCTCTTTATGTTGAAATTTTTGAAGTTGCACTTGTTTTACTTTCCTATGCTTGTTGCTTTGTGATTTTATGACTTGTTTCTTTACAAGATTATTTTGCATAGGAAGTGGGTTAGACTTAAATGTGTTTTCAATTTTCTTCTTGACGCTCTCTTTTACTTCAATTCATATTTCTTGTGTGAGCATCTTCTGAAACTATCATGCCTAACTTAAAGGCGTTAAAGAAAAGTACTTATTGGGAGATAACCCAAAAGTTTTACATGAGTCTTGGAAGTTATTACTTCTGTAATAACCGCTCCTTATCATTTTTTATTTGCTTTTTGTGCCAAGAGTAACCTCTAATGAGAGAGAAGTAGTGCTTGGGAAAGTTGTTGTCCCGAAACAAATTTTTTGTGCTTCACTATAAAAATTCGTGTAAAATCTCTGTATGTCATTTTGAGGCGTGATTTTTTTTGCTTCTGCCCCAGGTCGTTATCTAACTTTTGTTAGTTCAACACTTTTTGATTTGAGCAACAGAAGGTGCTCAAACAAATTCGTCTTTACCTGCTAGTGTGTTTTGACAGATTTCTGTCATTATTTGCATTTGCTTCTTGTTGGTTCCTTTTTTAGTTCTTTTGGGGAATTGAGCTTTTTTAGGGAAGTTCTCCAGTAGCTTGTGTTTTAATGAAAGTTATATTGGTGTTGAAACTGAACCCAAAGACTTATTATCTTGAGTACACTAATGTTGCTAATAAAGATTGTGTGAAGTTTTGTATGAAGGAAAAAAATTCAAGTATATGGAGAGAATGATGTAATGAGATGAAGAATGGACTAAAGCTCAAGATTGGGGATGCCACACGTGTCACCCCAAGAAATATCCAAGAAGTACAAGCGTCAAAGCTTGGGGATTCCCAAGGCATCCCCTTCTTCATCAATAAAAATCCCAGGTTTCTTCCAATCACTTCATTTTTATTGTTTCATGCATAGTTGTGTTGTTCTTGGAGCGTCTTCCTTTTCGTTTTCGTTTTGGTTTTTTCTTTGCTTGGTTTTCTTAGTTTGCTGAATAAATTGGTTGTACCCCTCATTCATACATTAGTTTTCAAATAAGTTGGTTTGGTGTTGGAAAAGAGTAGGAAAGTTCATGCTTAAGTGGTATAAAAGGAGCTTGTTTTTGACTGTGGCCTATGCTTTGTCATGCCATGCTTGATATTTATTTGGCTTTATGCTTAGTATTCTTTGCTATAGCATGACATGTTATAAACAATGGAGATTGCTTAATGTGCCTTGGAAGGATCATGCGTTGTTTTAGCATATTAAAGCATAGTATTATGGTATTCACCTTTGATGCTTTATTTGGGTTGACTTGGCGCATGCTCACACCATGTTATGACTATCCCAAGTTACCATAGCCTTTATGATCCTTTAGTTTTCGACTTGTAATATCACTTTATGCTTTGATTAATGATGTTTTGTAGCTCTGCATGATTATGGACATTATTGCTCTCTTAGTCGGTCGCTCCCAGTCTTTTGCTAGCCTCCATAACCAAGTGTGAGTTCCACTCATGCATCCAACTCCTAAAACCAAGTTATTCCAAAGAGTCCACCATACCTACCTATTATCATTTGCTATTCCAAGCATATTCATGTTTTTATCTACCTTCGGAATTAAACTTGTTATGTGAAAATTAGTGATTAAAGCTCTCACGAACTTGATGGCACACTTTACTTTCTTGCAATTAATAAACTTGACCCATTGTGTCCATCTTTGTTGCGTATATGCTTGTGCTTTATAAATTGAAATTAGCAGAACCATGTATCATGGGGAACGCTCTCAACATTGCACTTGTACTTTGTACCCCGTTGATATCATGTTCTTTTGCTTATGGATCCCGACGGTGTGAAATAAAAGTGGAACTTGTAAGATCATGGAGTTTGTATGTGTGCTAGAGAAACGCCTGGGCCGCTAGACTAAGCCATGCCTAATCATGGTGGAAACTTGCAGCATAACCATAATGATCACTCTATGAAGCATCCTCAATAAAAACCTATGCAAATAGCAAATAAAAAGATCGCTAAGATGCTCATTGTCTGCTTTCCTTGTCATTTTGATTATGGGATAGCTCCTGTATCATGTGCAAGGGGTACCCCATTGGCGGTTCTTTATGATACATATGTACTTACAATGACAAGAGCTTACTTCTGACTAAAGTTGAGTAGCATGAGGTTCGGTCTTTATAAGTAAGGGGCATGAGATTTCAGCTTATAACTTGTCAAGCATATCCTCTTAGTTGTGTCACTTTAACCTTAATCACCAAATGATGCTTATGATAGGGGCAATGAGAGCTCAAAGCTAACAAGTACCATAATTTTTGGAAGCTCTTTATGAAACTTGAATCTCTACTTCCTTCTATGAAGGCCTTTCTTTTACTTTTATGTTGAGTCTCCACCTTCTAGCTTTATGCACCTACTTTGAGAGCATAGTGGCCATTCTTAGTTCTATGTGCATTGTCCCAAGACTTGTTGATTGATGCATAACTTGATGTTGCTTGGTCTTAAACTACTTATATCTAGTCACTCTTATGAACTTTGAAGGTGTCCTATGCATTTATGTTTGCTACTCTATGAGGGACAAGTTGAATGCCACTATGCTATGTTTTCTTTATGTGAAACAAACAAACGTCTTGCAAAGCATTGTTATTCATGCATCTTTTGTTTGTATCCTTTAAAGTTACTACATAGTTGCTATGTCTTATTGTTAGAACTTTATCTTTCATGTTATGTTGAAGTACTATGATCCCAGCTATCAATGTTTTACAAATAATTTGATCAAGTTTATGATGGTGCATCTCACCTAAAAAAATATTCTTTATTTTTATCACTTACCTACTCGAGAACGAGCAGGAGTTAAGCTTGGGGATGTTGATACGTTGCAAACGTATCTATAATTTTTGATGTTCCATGCTTGGTTTTATCCACTTTCTTGTGTTTTGTTCCAACTTTGGAGTGCTTTTCATATGATTTCTTGGACTAACCTATTAACAAGAGCCACAGTGCCAGCTGCCTGTTTTCTGCTGTTTTTGGTTCCAGAAAAGTCAGAAAATCAATATTCTCGGAATTGGTCCGGACAAAAGCCAAAGTCGATATTTTACCGGAAGACTCATGGAGCCAGAAGACGAGACGGAGAGGGGCCTGCAACCCTAGGCCACGCCAGGGCATTGTGTGGGCCCCCTGGCCGCCCACCGACCTTGCCTCTTCGCTATAAGATGCCTCCCGATGCAAAAACCCTAAATCATCCAGCCTCCAGCCACAAAAAGTTCCGCAGCGCCGCCGCCACTGAAGGGGAGATTCGGGGGACAGAAAGTCCTTGCTCCGGCACCCTGCGGGGACGGGGAAGTGCCCCAAGAGCCATCTCCATCGATCTCCACCACCATCTCCATCACCATTGCCGATTCCCATGATGATGAGGGAGTAGTTCTTCCTCGAGGCTAAGGGTTCTACCGGTAGCTATGTGTTCATCTCTCTCTCTATGCATGATCATATTGTGATCATGAGCTTTGTAATCAAGTACATCTGCCTTGCTACTGAAGTGCTTTAATAGATCTCTGCTCTCCCTACGTGTGTGAAAGTGACAGCGTGCACACCATGGTGGCACTTAGGCTAGAGATTACAAATACTTGTTATGAGTTATATTTGGAGTTGGATGTCTCTATGAAATTGTGGTGTTTATTGGAACCATCTAGAGCTCAAGGTGACAGTGTGGGGTTATCTAGATGGGGAAAGCAAACTTTGAGGTGTGCTGTTATAGCCCTACCATGAATTAGAGTGTCTAACCGGAGAGTAGTATCATAAAGAGAAGATATTTATATGAGAGTGTTCACTAGTGAAAGTATGATCCCTAGGCCTTGTTTCTAAACATTGAAACACTGTTTGCAATTAGATCTTTTACATGTTTGCTTGCTTCCATCTTTATTTCAGTTTGCCTTTAGTCTCTTCCACGCCATCAAGCTATTTTCTGGTACCGTCGCCACTTATAATTATCCATACCACTTGTATTTCACTATCTCTTCGCCGAACTAGTGCACCTATACACCTGACAAGTGTATTGGGTGTGTTGGGGACACAAGAGACTTCTTGTATCTTGATTGCAGGGTTGCTTGAGAGGCATACCTTTGACCACTTCCTCCCTGAGATCGATAAACCTTGGGTAATCCACTTAAGGGAAACTTGTTGCTGTTCTACAAACCTCTGCACTTGGAGGCCCAACAACTGTCTACAAGAATAGAAGTGCATAGACATCACAGTGCATCGAGATCTGATACGTCCATTTTGCATCACTATTCTATGTAATAATTCACTATTATTCATTGATATATTTCATATTAAGAGGTGATACTTATGTTATTTCATCTGTTTTTGCATGGTTGATGACTTATGTTATTTCATTTGCAGTCAGGATTCTGATGGAAACAATGTTGTTTGGTGGCAAAATTCGTGAAGATCAGAAAATCCAGAAAAATATACGGAAAATCCTATTTTTCCAGAAGACGAAGGATGCCAAAAGGAGGAGTGGAGATGGGCCACAGGGGGCCCACACCACCCCCTGGCGCAGGCCACCCTAGGTCGCGCCACCAGGTGGTGTGGCCGCCCTGGCCCACCTCTGGCTCTCCCCTCTGGCATATATATTCCTCCCGAAACGCTAAGACTCAGAGAGCAACCACAGAAAGATTCCGCTGCCTATGGGGGATGAAAAATACCGAGAGAGAAAGATCTCTCCGGCAGACAGATTTCTGCCGGCGGAATTCCTTCCCGGAGAGGGAGATCATCGCCATCAACACCACCATCAATCTGGACTTCATCGGGATCATCATCATCATCACCACCACCATCATCACCATCAGCACCCTCATCACCATCTCCATATTGCTGTAACAATTGGGTTGAATCTTGCATAATTCTTAGGGGAAACTTTCCTGGTGTTGATTACTCTTTGTAGTTGATGCTATTGAGTGAACCATTGAATTATTGTTTATGTTTAGATTTTTATACATCATTATTCCATCTCTGATCATGATCCATATGATGTCTTGTGAGTAGTTCGTTTTGTTCTTGAGGACATGGGAGAAGTCATATTGTTAGTAGTGGAGTTGTGTTGAGAAAGATTCAATAGTTTGATATTTAAGTTGTGGTGTACTTCTTCTAGTGGTGTCATGTGAACGTCGACTACATGACACTTCACCTATATGAGCCTAGGGGAATGCATTGTGTATTTGGCTACTAATCGTAGGGGTTGCCGGAGTGACAGAAACCTGAACCCCCATTAGGAAACCATTGCACAAGGGACATAAGGGTCTTAGAGTTTAAAGTTGTGGTTAGGTTTCTACCTTAATTACTTTCTTGTACTTACGGATGTTTGCAAGGGGTATAATCACAACTATGTATTAGTCCTAGGAAGGTCGGTACATTAGCACAGGTTCACCCACACAACACTTAGCAAGCTAAAGAAGATTAATCAACCATATGAAGCGAAAGCACTTGACAGTCTTCCAGTGTGTCCTAGAGAACGTTTGGTCATCTTAAGTAATACAACCGGCTTGTCATTTGCTGAATAAAGGATTGGGCTACCTGCTGCATTCATTCTCTTTGTCTTTTATTTACTCGTACTTTATTTACTTGCTTTATCAAAAAACCCTAAAAATCCGTTTGCTAATTATTTGTAGAGAATTCCTGATCCATACCACTAACCTGCACCTTCTGCTCCTTGTTGGGTTCGACACTCTTACTTATCGAAAATACTATGATACACCCCCTATACTTGTGGGTCATCAAGACTATTTTCTGGCACCGTTGCTAGGGAGTGAAGCGCTATTGGAGTGGAACTGGTAAAGGAAACTTATAGTGTGAGTATTGTTTATTTCTGTTAGTTGATTTATTTTCATTATGGATAATTCGCTGAGTTTCTTATTTGCTAATGCTACTACCACTGCTAAGGTAGTAGAGGAACCACCACCTGCTAAGAATGATGCTTTTAAAATACCTACAAGAATTATTTATCGTGTTATGGATAACTACTATGTTGGGGATGGAACTGTCCATCCCGGTGATCATTTGCTTTTTATACACGAATTATGCGGGTTGTTCAAGTGTGCAGGTATTACTACAGATCAAGTTAAGAAGAAGTTATTCTCATTGTCACTGAAAGGAAGAGCTGAGGAATGGTATAAGCTGCTGAAGAATGGTCAAGCTTTGCAATGGGAGGAAATAGTACCTCTCTTTTATTCAAAATTTTATCCACCTAGTGAGATTCATAAATATCGGAATGAAATATACAACTTTTGGCCGCTTCATGGAGAGAGTACAGCTCAAGCTTGGGGAGACTGAAGTTACTAATGCTCAAATGTCCCATTCATGAGCTCCCCAACAATATTATTATCAATAACTTTTATGCAAGGCTTCCTCTACATGACAAGGATCTATTGGATGCTTCTTGTGCTGGATCATTCACTCGCATGGAACAAGAAGCTAAATGGGATCTTCTAGACCGTATTCAAGATAATGCCTAAGCTTGGGAGAATGACAAAGGAAGAAAGTCAGGTATAAATTATGATTATGAATGCATTGAATCTTTTATGGGAACTGATGTCTGTCAAAATATTAGTAATGCTTATGGTCTTGATTTACAAGTTATTACAAATTGCTTTAAGGCTTTTGCTTCTTATATTGAAATTCCAAAAAGGGGATGGAACAAGTACCATGCACCTTATAAAGATATTGTTGACTGTGTTCCTGTTGGGAGTGCTGAGTATTGCACTATTGATCACATCTTACCTGAACCTTATACCGAGAAGATTCCCTTCCTAGATAAGGTAAAGGATCATCCTATGATAACTAGTGTAATCACTAAAATTGAAAAGAGAACTATAAAACCTGATGAGCAAATAAACATTGAACCTATGGTAGCAATTGTGAAACACCTTGTCACTAAAAGCATAGAAGATGGACACATAGTCTTTTGTGAGGATGCTTCTAATATTGTTTCACATCCTAATAGAACTAAAAAGGCTAGTGTCCCTGTGCTTTCCGTTAGAATTGGTGATCATTGCTATTATGGTTTATGTGATATTGGTGCAAGTTCGAGTGCTATTCCTTATGAGCTTTACAGAGAAATTATGCATGAAATCAGTCCCTGCGAATTGGAAGATATTGATGTGGTTATTCACCTTGCTAATAGAGAGACCATCTCTCGAATTGGTATTGTACGAGATGTGGAAGTTCTTTGTGGTAAGATTAAGTATACTGCTGATTTTCTAGTACTTGGTTCAACTGCTAGTAAAACTTATCCTATCATTTTTGGTAGACCTTTCTTGAGTACTTGTGGAGCTATTATAGATTGCAAGAGGGAGAAAATCTTGAATAAGTTTGATGGGGAATCTTATGAGTTTAATTTTTCGAAATTTACTAAAGAACCTTGTGAAGAGGAAACCCATAATGAGGATTTTAGAGTTGAATAACTTGCTTCTATTTCTCTTGCTCCTAACAATGCTTTGCAACAATTTATGGAAGATCATGAAAGTGAGATATTCATGGAAGAAAGGAATGAGATTGACGAGATTCTCCGTCGTCAACCCAAGATGCTTAAGCATAACTTGCATGTAGAAGACTTGGGTACCACGTTGCCACCTAAAGAGGATCCGGTCTTTGATCTAAAACTTCTCCCTGATGATCTTAAATATGCTTATATTGATGATAAAAAGATATATCCTGTTATTATTAGCTCTAAACTTTCAGGGAAGGAAGAACAAAGGTTATTGGAGGTTTTGAAGAAACACCGAGGAGCTATGGGCTATACTTTAGATGATTTAAAAGGGATTTCACCTACTATATGTCATCATTCTATCAATATAGAACCAGACGCAAAGCCAGTAGTAGAGCACCAACGACATTTAAATCCTAAGATGAAGGAAGTGGTAAGAAATGAGGTATTGAAACTCCTTGATGCTGGTATTATTTACCCTATTGCTGATAGTTGATGGGTTAGTCTTGTTCATTGTGTTCCTAAAAAAGGAGGAATTACCGTTGTTCCTAATGATAATGATGAGCTTATTCCCCAAAGAATAGTAGTAGGCTATAGGATGTGCATTGATTTCAGGAAAGTCAACAAAGTTAATAAGAAAGATCACTACCCACTTCCTTTTATTGATCAAATGTTGGAAAGGTTGTCTAAAAAGACCCATTTTTGTTTTCTTGATGGTTATTCTGGTTTCTCTCAAATTGCGGTTAAACAACAAGATCAAGAAAAAACTACTTTTACTTGCCCTTACAGGACTTATGCTTATAGGCGTATGCCTTTTGGTTTATGTAATGCTCCTGCTACTTTTCAAAGATGCATGTCTGCTATCTTTCATGGTTTTTGTGAGGAAATTGTGGAAGTGTTCATGGATGACTTTTCTGTCTATGGAACTTCTTTTGATAATTTTCTGCACAACCTTGATAAAGTTTTGTAGAGGTGTGAAGAAACTAATATCTTGTTAATTGGGAGAAATGCCACTTCATGGTCAATGAAGGGATTGTCCTTGGGCATAAGGTTTCTGAAAGAGGCATAGAAGTTGATAGAGCTAAGGTTGAAGCAATTGAGAAAATGCCATGTCCAAGAGACATCAAAGGTATTCGTAGTATCCTTGGTCGTGCTGGTTTCTATAGAAGGTTTATTAAAGATTTTTCTAGGATATCAAAACCCCTCACTAATCTTCTTCAAAAAGATGTACCCTTTGTTTTTTATGATGATTGTAAGGAAGCTTTTGAAACTCTTAAGAAGGCTTTAACCACAGCTCCTATCGTTCAACCACCTGATTGGAGTTTACCCTTTGAAATAATGTGTGATGCTAGTGATTTTGCTGTAGGTGCTGTCCTTGGGCAACGAATTGATAAAAAGCTAAATGTTATTCATTATGCTAGTAAGACTTTAGACGCTGCTCAAAGGAATTATGCTACTACTAAAAAAGACTTTCTAGCTGTCGTCTTCGCTTGTGATAAGTTTAGACCCTATATTGTAGACTCAAAAGTCACCATTCATACTGATCATGCTGCTATTAAGTACCTTATGACGAAGAAGGACGCTAAGCCTAGTCTTATTAGATGGGTGCTGCTTTTACAAGAGTTTGATCTACATATAGTAGATAGGAAAGGTGATGAAAACCCTATAGCTGATAATTTATCTCGATTGGAAAACATCTCTTTTGACCCTATGCTTGTTAATGATAGTTTCCCAAATGAACAGTTGGCCGCGGTAGGGGTAAGCTCGCGAAGGACCCCTTGGTACGCTGATTATGCTAACTTTATTGTCTCCAAGTATTTGCCTCCAACTTTTACAGCTCAGCAAAGAAGGAAGTTCTTTTATGATTTGAGGCATTATTTTTGGGATGACCCACACTTATATAAAGAAGGATTGGATGGTATTATGCGAAGATGTGTTCCAGAATATGAACAAAAGGTGATATTGCGTAAATGTCATGGTAGTGCTTATGGAGGACATCATGCAGGAGATAGAACTGCACAAAAGGTGCTACAATCAGGTTTCTACTGGCCTACCCTTTTTAAAGATGCAAGAAAATTTGTTTTATCTTGTGATGAATGTCAGCGTGTTGGTAATATTTCTAGACGCAATGAAATGCCTATGAACTACTCTCTAGTTATTGAACCCTTTGATTTCTAGGGATTTGACTTTATGGGTCCTTTTCCTCCCTCGAAAGGTTATACTCATATTCTTGTTGCCGTTTATTATGTTACTAAGTGGGTAGAAGCCATTCCTATGAAGAGTGCTGACAGGGAGACTTCTCTAAAAATGCTTAAGGATGTTATGTTTCCTAGGTTTGGAGTGCCTAGGTATCTCATGACTGATGGGGGTTCTCATTTCATTCATGGTGGTTTTAGAAAGACCCTTGCTAAATATGATGTTAATCATAGAATTTCTTCAGCTTATCACCCCCAAACTAGTGGGCAAGTAGAGTTATCAAATAGACAAATTAAATCCATATTGCAAAAGATTTTTAATAGATCTAGAAAAAACTGGGCTAAAAAGTTGAATGATGCTTTATGGGCTTATAGGACTGCCTACAAAAACCCTATGGGGATGTCTCCTTATAAAATGGTTTATGGGAAAGCTTGTCACCTACCTTTAGAATTAGAACATAAAGTTTACTAGGCAGTTAAAGAACTCAATACAGATTGTAAGCTCGCAGGTGAGAAAAGATTATTTGATTTAAGTTCCTTAGATGAATGGAGGAGTGAAGCCTATGAAAATGCTAGGCTCTTTAAAGAAAAAGTTAAAAGATGGCATGACAAGCGAATACTTAAGAGAGAATTTCATGTTGGTGAGAAAGTTCTATTGTATAGGTCTCGTCCTAGATTTTTTGTAGGAAAGCTACTGCCAAAATGGGAAGGACCCTTCATTATTGAAGAAGTGTACCGTTCGGGAGCAATAAAAATTTCTTCTTTAAAAGATAATACTACACAAGTAGTGAATGGGCAGCGACTCAAGCACTATATTGCTAGAGATTTTACAATGAAGATGTTGATGCCTTTCAAGTTATAACTCTGGAAAAAATTATCAAGGACCAAATTCAGAGACCCGCAGACTCCGTTTTTGAATAGGTAACAATTCTGGTAAGAAAAGTCCCGCGAAAATACTATCCAACTATATTTATGCAGTTTTTAGTCAATAAGGAAAGCTACGAAGCGAAAGAGGGGCGGAAACGGAGCCAGGGTGGCTCACACCAGGTGGGGTGTGGCCACCTCAGCCTCCGTCTCCGACTCGTTTTCTCCCAGTACTTTCCTTTTGTTTTGAAACTTCGTAATATATAATCCCCCGGATCTCCCACGGTTCGTATATCGTGTTTTCGTCGTGTTTTCGTTTTGATCTGTTTCTAACAGGTAGAGTCCCAGATTTGGAGCCACAATGTCTTCCTCTGGATCAGCCAAGGGAGATTCCGTTGAAGATATCATCAACCCATACATGAGAGAGTTGAAGATTCATCCCAAGGAGTTGTTGCTTGAAGATGGGGAGGTCCGGATAAAAGAGGTTCAGGGCCCTAAAGGTGAAGGAAGTCTGGAGGACAGGAAGCACTAGAGCAAGAAGTCTTTAGGTACAAGAAGATGGCGGAACACGAAGTGGATATCATCCATAAGATTTGATGCGAACTCATCGCCGAGCACCAAAAGGAGACTACTGAGCTCAAGGATGAAGTCCTCTCACTCCGCCAAACAACCAACGAACTGCAAGCACAGCTCTACGATGTTCAAAATCAAAACTGTGAGTACGAGGTTAGATTTAAACGCATAAGTGTTGCTGCAAGTTTCAGGATGCTGGAGACCACAATGTCCTTTGTTGATGGGGAGCCTTTACCCTAGAAGTCGGATGATGAAGAGAGAATACCACCACCTAGGGGGTAATTCGTCATCAGGTTTGGCATCCCCTTGGTTTGTTCCAAGATTGGGGGAGTGTCGCGGTATCACATCACTATCTTCTATATTTTTACCTTTTTAGTAGAGTCATATCATGAATAGAGAAGTTATCATGTAGGATGGTTTGCATTATGGAAGTGTCCCCTCTCTCGTTAGATATGTATCCCTTGGTGTGAGTTGCCGTTATGGAATATTAATGAGAAGTTATATCATTTACTCTTTTGCATAGCTTATATTAGTTTTCAATTCATGGTTATATGATTCATCTTGTTGTTAGTATTGGTATCACTTTGCGATCATTGAGTTAATTTAGTTGGTTTTGGCAAACCTGGCTTGGTCAGTAGCAACACTATTTTTGAGAGTTGAATGAAAATATAAAAGTACTCTAAAGAAAAATAATTTCATCATCTTTCATTCTTGATTTTCTCATAAGTTTAGTATTCTCTAGTTAAGATCTTTTGTGCTTCCAAGGAAGATTGCATGTTTGTTTTTATCACTTGTATGTTTGATTGTTTCCTTCAACTCTTATGCTTGCTACCCAGCCTTGCTAGCCAAAAACCTGTATTGAGAGGGCATTCTTCTCGTCCATCCAATCCTTAAACCAAAACCTATGCCATTTGTGTCCACCATACCTACCTATTAGCATTATTGCTATTCCAAGTATATTCATGTTTTTATCTACCTTCCAAATTAAACTTGTTATGTGAAAACTAGTGATTAAAGCTCTCACGAACTTGATGGCACACCTTACTTTCTTGCATTTAATAAACTTGAACCATTGTGCTCACCTATGTTGCGTATATGCTTGCGCTTTGTAAGTTGTGAATTAGCAGAACCATGCTGTCATGGGGAACGCTTTCAACATTGCACTGGTACTTTATACCTAGTTGATATCATGTTCTTTTGTCTATGGATATCGTCGGTGTGAAATGAAAGGGGAGCTTGTAAGTCCATGGAGTTATGCATGTGTGTTAGAGAAATGCCTGGGCCGCTGGTCTAATCCATGCTGACATGGTGGAAACCTGCAGAGTAACCATAATGAGCTGTCTATGAAGCATTCTTCTTATAAAAAAGAGTCTGATATTGAGAAAAAAGAGAAAAAGAAAAAAAGATTATGAAAATAGGAAAGAGAGAAAAAAGCACAATATTCCCATGGTAAATAAGAAGATTGCTGAGATGCTTGTTGTCTGCTTGCCTTATCATTTTGATATGGGGATTCTTCCGTATCATCGGGCAAGGGGTACCCCATTGGTGGTTCTCTATGATACACATATGCTTACAATGACAAGAACTTATCGGAGACTAAACTTGAGTAGCATGAGGAGCGGCCCTCGTATTCAAGGGACATGAGATTCTCAATTTACAACTTGTCAAGCATATCCTCATATTTGATCACTTTAACCTTAACCACCTAAAGATGCCTATGATAGGGGTTTTGAGAGCTGAAAGCTAATAAGTACCATAATTTTTGGGAGCTCTTTATGAAACTTGCAATCCCTGCTTCCCTCTACGAAGGGCCTTTCATTTACTTTGTAGTTGAGTCAGTAAACCTATTCCCTTCTATCTCAGCAAGTATTTTGAGTTGTTGTGTTTCATTCATTCATATGATGATTTATTCAATCATGTTTCTTATGTTCCTTGTTTTTCACATTGCTCTTATCTTGGTGATTACTACTTTGAAAGCTATCATTGAAAACCAGTTATTTGTGAACTCCAACAAATTATCAACTATTCTTCGACCAATAGTTAAGTTTGCCATTACCAATTATAATTCACTTTATGTATCTTTATTGTGTTTTCTTTACTTATTGCAAGTTAAGTTATATAATGGTGAGTTGTCTTCTATTATGATCTATGTATTGATGAATGTGATGCTTCTTTTCCGTATTCTTTTATGGACTCTTCACTCTATAAACCTGAGGTCATGTTTATTGAGCTCAGTTTCGCTTGGGGACAAGCGAAGTCTAAGCTTGGGGGGAGTTGATACGTCCATTTTGCATCACTATTCTATGTCATAATTCATTGTTATTCATTGATATATTTCATATTAAGAGGTGATACTTATGTTATTTCATCTGTTTTTGCATGGTTGATGACTTTTGGAGCATGGACCGCTGCAGTCAGGATTCTGATGGAAAAGGTGTTGTTTGGAGGCAAAATTCGCGAAGATCAGAAAATCTGGGAAAAATACGGAAAATCCTATTTTTCCAGAAGACGAAGGATGCCAGAAGGAGGAGTGGAGATGGGCCACAGGGGGGCCACACCATCCCCTGGCGCGGGCCACCCTAGGCCGCGCCACCAGGTGGTGTGGCCGCCCTGGCCCACCTCTGGCTCCCTCCTCTGGCGTATATATTCCCCCGAAACCCTAAGACTCAGAGAGCAACCACAGAAATATTTCGATGCCTCTGCGGGACGGAAAACACCGAGAGAGAAAGATCTCTCCGGCAAATAGATTTCTGCCCGGGAATTCCTTCCTAGAGAGGGGAGATCGTCGCCATCAACACCACCATCAAGCTGGACTTCATTGGGATCATCATCATCATCACCACCATCATCACCATCAGCACCCTCATCACCATCTCCATATTGCTGTAACAATGGGGTTGAGTCTTGCATAATTCTTAGGGGAAACTTTCCTGGTGTTGATTACTCTTTTGTAGCATCCCATCTGTCTAACATTTGTAATGCTACATGGTCTAATAATAAAATGCTACTTCCTACATATAATTGTTGCATCATAATTATATCATGCTCATGTCATCATGCCACCTTACATTTGAGCATCATATAAAACCCTTTTCATTTGGTTCTTATCTCATATGCACTATTGATTGTATTTGGTTCTTAATAAATTATATTTGGTTCTTGATAAATGCTTGGTGCCCAAGTTGAGTTGGGGGCATATCTTTTAGTAACTCCACCACCTTCTTGTCAACACCCCATTATTCCACCACCCTACTATGTGAGCTTTGCATGTTATTTGGGTTTACCTCTAGCTCATGTGGGTTGGGATGGATCTACTTCTAATTCCACATGCTTCCATATATGCCTCATGTTGTTTTCACATTGTCGATATGTGGAGAGCCACATGGCCACCTTTGCATGTGATGTGAGTATTTTTACTTTTCTAGCTTCCATATGGTTTGGTTTGGAGTATTTGATCATGTATGAATATAATTGTGGCTACATACTTACCTAGTGGAACATACAGGCTAGCATGCCCACATTATATTCAACTATGAGCATTTTCCATCTATTCTACTTGGGACACCACTCTTATCCTTTTGGCTTGGTCTTAATCCCATATTTTGAAGCATGTGCTAAATATATGCCATGTTCTTTTACCATTGTTTTCACCATAGAAAATAATGCATTTATTAAACATGCATGAGCCATGCAAGCTCATCCTCTTTTCTCTCCCTTTGGTTTTTCTTCGGTTTAGTGGGGCATTGTTTTTCTCCCATGATCCAACCTAGTCCCTCTTCATCTCTTTATTCTTTTATTTTGGTGCTCTAGCTAACCCTAACCTTCCTATCTAGCTCTAAACCTACACAACACAAACCCTAGCTCACCTCACCACCCTTCCTTCTACCCTAGGCGCCACCACACCTTGTGGTTTGGTTTGAACCAGCCCCCAACACCTAGCTATCCTACTCACGCCACCCTAGCCACCCTCATGCCGAGCCTCCCCTCTACCTACCCTAGCCGAGCCACCCCTTTTCCCTCTCTGTTTCTCTCTTTCTCGTTGCCAAGGCAATCCCACCGAGCCCTACATCTCCACTCTAGCCTAGCTGCAGGCACCCAGCCCTCCCGAGCCGGTCTACCACGTGAGAGAGAGGAAGGAGAGAGCTGGCCGCCACCACCTTTTACACCCGATCCATCCCATGTGCCTCTCCCCTCCTCCCTTGGCCTTATCTACCCCGCCCTGGCCTAGCAGTGCCCCAGATCTCCCCAGGGCCCTGTCCTTCTACCCTCCTTCCCCACCTACCGCTACCCCCTCTATCTTCCATCTCCGTCGGCCACCGTCGGCTTCGACTCGCCACAGTTGCTAGGAGGAGGCGGGCGTGGTGTTGAGGCGTTGGGAAAGACCGAGTAGAACCCCTGCGTCGCCCCTGTCCACGTCGTCGAGGAGGAGGAGCCCCAGACCTGCCGCACGTCTTCCATGCCGACGCAAAACCCTAGATCACCGGGCGTCAGCGTCACCGCCGATTCTCAGCGCCCCTTCCTGAGCCACCACCACCAACCTCCCCGCGGTGAGCCGACGTACCGCCCTGACACCCTCTCCTCGTCCTGCGCTTCCTATACACGCGGATCGATTCGTCGAGCACTCTCGGTGCACCGCGCTCGAGTTCCCCACCCCGTCGTTGCACCGCAGTAGGATCATCTCGCCACACAACGTTTAACCAGCACCAAACCCCCTAGCCGCAGCGGTAGACGCCGCCGCGCGCGCTAGTTCGCCAGATCGAGCCCTGGCTGCGCCTTTGTTTTCCGCTGGTGCGCGTCGACAGTTCGTCAGTAACAGCGGGAAGAAAAACAGTATCTGCCCCCTTTTTGCGAATGCCCCCCTGCACTTTTTGCGGCTCAACCCGCGCTCCACCGGGGCCCGCTCGTCAGCCGCCGTTGCGCGTTTTCTAGAAAAGTACCTAGGCTTTTGGGCTCCTCAACCCGCGCTCCCCGTCCGCGCCACATGGCTGCGCCCGGTTCGCGCGCCCACGTGTGGCCCTGTGGTTGCCGTGGCCCACCCGTCAGTCATTGCGGCTGGTTGGACGGGCGGTAAGAAAAGGCTCTGCTGCGCGTTGGTTTTGCCAGCTCAGCGCTGGCCCACCCGTCAGCGGCTATGGCTAGCTTCCCTCTGTGTGCAAAAAGCCTGAGATCTTTTCTGTTTAATAAAAATCTTTTCTAGAATTTGATTAAATGTTTTACATCTAGAAATTAATGACTTTTTAGTGATAAATCCAAATAATACAAATGATATATGTTTTTGAATCAGAAAAATATGAGGGTTTCAAATATGCCATCCAAAATAATGTTTGACTAATTTAAAATTTCGAAATTATTTAAATGCTAATAAATGCCTTTTTTCTCAATTAATTAATAACTTTAATTCTATAACTCCAAATTTGACAAATAAGATGTCTAAATCGATCAGCACGACGAGCCCGCTCTAACTATGCATTCCATGATATGAATTGAAGCATGCATCATGTCATTATTAAAAACCAGAACTGTTTATGGCAATAAAACTTGACCAAATAATTAATAAAATGGTTTATTCCTGTCCCCACACCTCACCATTGCCATGCTACTTTATTGCCATGTAAATTGTGCATCATTCATCATGGCATGCTTGTTTGCTGGTCGCATTTTATTTATATGCTTGTGCATTTTATTTATGTTGGCCCTTGTTTGTTTGGTTCTTCTTTCGAATAGACGACGAGCAGGGGAAATATCAGGAATCCCAGGAGTACTACCCAGATCCACCTCTCGCTTCAACTGAACTGCCAGGCAAGCACTACCACATGCTTGCATACATATAGTACCTATTGCCTCTATCTTATTCTTGCATCATTGAGTCGCGATTGCATTAAATTGAATCCCAAGTAATGCATAGCCTTTACTTTTAAACCCCACCAAGCATGTTCCTCAATCCCATGAGCCATTACTACAGGAGTTGTTTGAGCCATGCGAGTCGTAGAACAGCATGTGTAGGGTATGTGAGTGTCTGATGGATAACGAGGTACATAAACAACTTAACCTGAGTAGTAATGGGATAACTAATGAAAGAGGCACCGGTGAGCAATATCTGTTATTGGGCTTTTCATGCTCACTTGTGTCTCGTAGGACCCCGAGTACTTGATTCCCGTTCCTTGACTATTCGCACTATCCACATCCGGGAGGCCTTCTGAACCCCCCTGAGCCAGAGCTTGAATCATTTCTATTTCTTGGGGCCACAAAGTAGTTTCGGGCTTTCTTACTATCATGTACTTATGCCATGCTTTACTGTTTATTTAAGATTGTGCGTGGAGCACCTGTACTATTTTGGATGCGGAGTGTTTTCGCAGTATCGACAAGCCTAGTCACATTTTCGGGTTCCCAGTCGTTTACAGCCATTGACGCAAACCTTGGGTCCGTCTCGCAGCCGGCCAACTTCGTTGCGGGTAGCTTAATGGGGTGGCCCCCTGAAATATTTTATGAATCCTGTGATCGCTTTGTCGTGAATGCCTCGTTGGGTTTTGAGTTGGTTTTTCCGAGGTTGATCGAGTGTGTGTTGCTATTTGTGCACCCTGCAGGGTAAATCTTTCTGAAAGCCGTGTCCGCGATTATGGACGACTTGGAGCACAGTTTCTCGATCATAGACAAGTATAACTAAAGTTCCGTCTTTAAATTGACTAAATATCTGACTAGTAAATAGTGCAATATTCATGGAATGGTTAATAAAACTGCCAACGGATGGGTTGTTCGTCCGCTTTCTCGTTGGTAAGCGAGAAGGAGGATGGATCTGTTACTTTATACTGTTATAACTATTGTTTTAATTAACGGACATCCTTCTATCTTTGGTTAGGCGGATGGTTAGCGTGTATCTCTAGACTTGTTAGTTATTCTCTTTTGCTGCTATTGCGTCACCCAGGTATATGTCCCCTTTAGAGGCATAAAGACTTGCTGAGTACCCCTAGGGTCTCACACGATAAATTGTTTGATTAAGATGAACAGGTGTATTCGCAAGATGGATACTGGGTGGAGGAGACAGATGATGTTGGCAACGATCACTCGGTGTAGAGATTCCGGAGATGGAGATCCGCGAGATCTGTGGGCGGGATGTGCTTCGTTCTGTGGCATCTTATGCCGATTTGCTTCTTGTCCGTACTCGGATCTTGTTTCCCGCTTCCGCTTGATACTCTGTTGATTGATGTATGAGGAGCTATCCTACACTATTATCTATATCTAGGATATTTGGATCTTGCCGTATGGTGTTGCAATATTTCTATTTCTTTTAGATGGTATGGCTCTGAGAACTGTTGTAAGGTAGCTTGCATACAGGCTCACTTGTGTATGTATTTGATCTCTTCGCCTGTTGCCTACGCCGCTCGCTCTTGTCCCGATGTTCTTGGAAGTGGTTAGGATGGCCGACGGGTCTACACGTGGGTGGCCCCTGGGCCCCCACTATACTATTTTAACCACTTTTGGTTCATCCAGGCTTGAACTTAGAGCGTAGGGTCTGAGGTTGTTACAATTGGTATCAGAGCCATGCCGCCCTTTAGGGTCTCAGCCAAATGGTCGTTGTCAGTCTAGCAAATATTTTTGGTAGCTATGTATACTAGGGAAAAACAAAACGTGAGAGTAGGACTGCTTCCATTTTTCTTCTTACCCACCCACCCACCTTTTTTTCTGGTAAGGAAGTGTAACGTTTTCAATCCTCTTCTAAAAATTCAACCTAGGATTCACGATGTTCTTGGAAGTGGTTAGGACGGCCGACTGGTCTACACGTGGGTGGCCCCTGGGCCCCGCTGTACTATTTTAACCACTTTTGGTTCATCCAGGCTTGAACTTAGAGCGTAGGGTCCGAGGTTGTTACAATTGGTATCAGAGCCATGCCGCCCTTTAGGGTCTTAGCCAAATGGTCGTTATCAGTCTAGCAAATATTTTTGGTAGCTATGTATACTAGGGAAAAACAAAACGTGAGAGTAGGAATGCTTCCATTTTTCTTCTTACCCACCCACCCACCTTTTTTTCTGGTAAGGAAGTGTAACGTTTTCAATCCTCTTCTAAAAATTCAACCTAGGATTCACGTGTTCTGGTTTCCGTAGTACCATAGGTTGTGTGAGTGTGTGTGTGTAATTCCTTGTCTATCTGTTGCATCCAACTTGTTGTCGCTATTTGCCTTTTGATTATCAACTGTTGGTACATTCCATACCGACAGGATTTTGTAAAGCGATGCGATCTGTCTTACTCTTTGTTATCCGACGCTATCTTGTTTGGGGTGTTTGTTTTTCCATAGTTGCCAATCTTTAGGTTCATCTTAAGAAGGAAAGGAGTTGGGATATGTGTTTTACTTATTCATGTGCAGAGTAATGATTTGAGTGTGGGATGGAGTCGCGACGATACCACTACTTGTATCATTCGCTCTTGTATATTGAATTGGTAGAGTTACTAATCTTGATTCGTTAAGTGGTTTTGCGCATATAGCGGATTTTTAATGCCGAAATTTGCAGAATTTTTTTCTTTGATAGCTTTGTGTACCACACTCCTTGTTTAGTCGTGTGCGATATGCTTAATATCTTCTAGGTGCTTTGAACTTTGTTGATATTTTAATATCATCTTAGTAATTTGTATCCTTTAATCTTGGTTAATTCCATTTTGGTACTATTTTGGATTATTATTATTCTCCATTATGGTACTGACTTGAGTTTTATATCAATCATAGGATGGCACCACCACGCCGTTCTGAGGAGGACATACCATCTGAATTGGGGGCTGCGTTGGCAAGTATTGCTAATGCCTTGGGAGCAATGCAGCAGAACCAACAACGCTTTGAAGAAAGTGTGAGGAAGAATGAGTTTGTTCTGCTACCTCCACCTCCCAAGCAAGGAGACATCAAAAGTTTTCTGAAGTTCAACCCGCGCCACTTTGAGGTGTCTGATCAGCCACTGGACGCTGATGATTGGCTGCGTGAGATGTCAAGGCTGCTGATGACTGCTGATGTTCCTGAGCAAGAATGGGTAAAATGTGCCACTCACCTTCTGAAGGGAGACGCAGCTCTGTGGTGGGAGAATTACCTGAAGGCATACCACTCTGGTTTTCAGCCTACTTGGGAGCAGTTCACTGGGGCTTTCAAAGAGCAATATCTGTCAGAAATTGTCATGGAAAGGATGAAGGAAGTGTTTCTCAACCTCAAGCAGGGCAATGACAATGTCAATACCTATATCGGAAACTTCATGAACCTTTCTCGGTATGGTGCCGATGAGATCTCTAATGACAAGAAGAAACAAAAGAGGTTCAGGCAAGGGCTCAATGCATCTATTAAATATGCAATCACTCATGCAAGGCCGGGGTCTTTTCTGGAACTCCAACATACAGCTCTACAGGAAGAAGCAAGTAGGCAAGTGTTTGAGGAGTCCAAGAAACACAGCCGTGACGCAGCAAGCTCTTCAGCTATGACAGCTCCTTCTAAGAGCCGCGTGTGGGTTCCTAATACCGCACCGCCGCTCCCGGCTCCACCAAGACCTTCAAGCTACACGGCAAGGCCACCAAACTCCTTCACCGCGGCTCCTAGGGGCTACAACCACAACTACCCTGGAGCGCCTAGCGGAGTCCCTGGCTATGCTGCTCCACGTCCACCTGGTGCTTGTTACACTTGTGGGAACACTGGGCATCAACACTGGAGTTGTCCCATGAACAACAAAGCTCTTCCTCCACCACCTCCAAGACCTGTAGCAAGTTCTTCTATGGTTCTTGCACCTCCATCGCGGGCTCTCAACATCAACACCAAGCCCGGGTCCACGGTTGCTCGTGCCAACTGTGTCAACGTCGCTCAAGCTGAACATGCACCTGGAGTTGTGATGGGTACGCTTCCCGTTAACTCAGTTCCAGCACGAGTTTTGTTCCATTCTGCTGCATCGCATTCTTTTGTTTCTCACAAGTTTGCAGATGAGAATGAGTTAGCAATGGATGCGCTTCCTAAGCGCTTGATGGTCCTTTCTCCTGGGGCAACAATGGCATCTTCCAAAATCAGCCATGGCAATCAAATTGAGATTGGTGGCTCTTCGTTCCCGGCTTCCTTAGTTATTTTGGGCAATTCTGACATTGATGTTATCTTGGGCATGGATTGGTTAACAGCAAATGCAGCTATGATTGATTGTGCTGAACGCTCGGTTTCTCTGAAAATTCATGAAGGCCATATAGCCTATTCTCCAAGTCTGACTCATGCAATTCATCTTTTCTCTTTGGTGGCTCTGAATGATGATGCTATGGATGCTATTCAGAGTGTTCCGGTGGTCCGTGAGTTTCCAAATGTTTTTCCTGAAGAGTTACCAGGTATGCCTCCTGACCGAGAGGTCGAGTTTGTGATTGAGCTTGAACCTAGAACCGCTCCTATCTCCAAGCGGCCTTATAAAATGGGTCCTGCTGAGTTGGCTGAACTTAAACATCAGCTTGATGAACAAGAGAAGTTGGGTTTCATTCAGCACAGTACTTATTCTTGGGGTAGCCCAACCATATTTGTGAAGAAGCGAGATCGGACTGATAGACTTTGTGTTGACTATCGGGCTCTCAATGCTAAAACCATCAATAATAAATATCCCCTTCCGCGGATCAACGATCTCTTCGATCAGCTTGCAGGATCTGTGGTATTCTCCAGGCTGGACTTGAGAAGTGGATTCAAATCAAGATTCGCAAGGAAGATGTTCCCAAAACAGCTTTCACCACACGCTATGGCCTGTATGAGTACACGGTCATGTCCTTCGGTCTCACCAATGCACCTGCCACCTTCTCGAGGCTTATGAACTCGGTTTTCATGGAGTATCTTGATAAGTTCGTCGTGGTCTATCTGGATGACATTCTATTCTATTCTAAGTCAAAGGAAGAACATGAAGAACACCTTTGGTGTGTCCTAAACAAGCTTTGTGAGAACCGCCTGTATGCAAAGTTCTCCAAATGTGAGTTCTGGCTACCTGAAGACACCTATCTGGGTCACGTCATCTCTGCTAAGGGCATTGCCGTCAACCCAGAAACTGTTCGGACAATTGTTGAGTGGCTTCCACCCAAAAATGTCAAAGAAGTCCGGAGTTTCCTTGGTTTGGCTAGTTACTACCGTCGCTTCGTTCAGAATTTCTCGAAGATTGCGAAGCCTCTTACCGATCTCCTCAAGGAAGGCAAGAAATACCTTTGGTCTCCTGCATGTCAAGCAAGCTTTGAAACACTCAAAGAGAAGCTCACTTCCACACTAGTCTTGATTCCTCGAGATACATCAAAGCCTTTCCAAATATTCTGTGACGCCTCCTTGCAAGGATTGGGTGCGGTCCTTATGCAAGAAAAACAAGTTGTTGCTTATGCCTCTTGACAGTTGAAGACTCGTGAGCTCAACTATCCTACACATGACCCTGAACTCGCAGCAGTTGTCTTTGCTTTGAAAGTATGGAGGCACTACTTGCTTGGCAACCATTGTGAGATCTTTTCTAATCAACAGAGTCTAAAGTATATCTTCACACAACCTGATCTCAACCTTCGTCAGAGGAGGTTGATTGAAGCAATTAATGATTTTGATCTGACAATCAACTACACTCCGGGCAAAGCTAATGTGATGGCCGAAAAGCTTATGTCAACAACCTCATGGTGGAAAAACAACAGCCTCACTTGTGCGAGGAATTCCTCCAGCTCAACCTTGAAATTGTGGATCAAGGGTATCTTCTGAACCTTCTGGCAACCCCTCTCTTGGAAGAAAAAGTTCGCTCCATTGAACTTGGTGATCCTTACACTAAAAAGATCATCTCCAACATTCAGCTTTTGAAGTATGAGTCCTTCCATGTCGACGACCAAGGCGATCTATTCTTTGAACACCGGATGTTTGTTCCGAACTACCCGGGTTTGAGAGAACAAGTTCTTAAGGAGGCGCATGATTCTGTTCTTTCTATCCACCCTGGCAGCACAAAGATGTACATGGACTTGAAAACACAATATTGGTGGCCTGGATTGAAACGATATTGTGCCAAGTATGTCTCCGAGTGTGATGTCTGCCACAGAGCTAAAGTTGTCCATCAGAAACCTTCCGGTCTTCTACAGCCATTGAAGCCTCCGGAATGGAAATGGGAGAAAGTAGAGATGGACTTCATAACTGGTTTTCCAAGGTCGCAGAAAGGCAACAATGCAATCTTTGTTGTCATCGATAGGCTTTCTAAAGTGGCTCACTTCTTTCCCGTCAAGGAAACAATTTCTGCAATTCAGTTGGCTGAGCTCTATATCAACAGAATTGTCTCTCTGTATGGGGTTCCTCTTGAGATCAGTTCAGACCGTGGAAGCATCTTCACTTCCAAGTTCTAGGGAAGTTTCCAAAATGCTTTGGGAACAAAGTTGAACTTCAACATAGCTTACCACCCTTAGTCGCAAGGACAAGTTGAAAGGATCAATCAGATCCTGGAAGACATGCTCCGTGCTTGCGTCATCTCTTTTGGCATGAAGTGGGAAGAATGCCTTCCTTATGCTGAATTCTCTTACAACAACAGCTTCCAGAAGAGTCTAAAGATGGCAGCATTTGAGGTTCTCTATGGCCGCAAATATAGAACTCCGATTGGTTGGTCGGGCACAGGTGAAAGAACATTGTTTGGCCCCGACATTGTAACTCAAGCGGAGGAGAAGGTTCACATCATTCTCGAAAACCTGAAGGTTGCTCAAAGTCGCCAGAAGAGCAACTATGACAGAAAGCACACGGACATGGAGTATGTCCCTGGTGATCTAGTTTACCTTCGTGTCACTCCCATGAGAGGCACGCACCGGTTTCGTATCAAAGGAAAGCTGGCTCCTAGATACATCGGCCCCTTCAAAGTTCGGGGAAGAATAGGAGAAGTTGCCTATGCTCTTGAGCTCCCTGAAAAACTCAAGGTCCATGATGTTTTCCATATATCTCAACTCAAGAAGTGCTTCAAGGATCCCGGCAGGACCATGGACCATGAACTCATCAATCTCCAAGAAGACATGTCTTATCAAGAACACCCCACAAAAATCCTAGAAGTCGCAGAAAGAAAGACTCGCAAAAGGTCTATCAAGTTCTGCAAGGTGTAGTGGTCGCACCATTCCGTTGATGAAGCCACTTGGAAACACGAGGATGAGCTCCATGCAAAGTATCCTACCCTCTTCGTGTCTTATTCTTCTTCCTAGAATCTCGGGGCGAGATTCCTGTTTAGTGGGGGAGAGTTGTAGCATCCCATATGTCTAACATCTGTAATGCTACATGGTCTAATAATAAAATGCTACTTCCTACATATAATTGTTGCATCATAATTATATCATGCTCATGTCATCATGCCACCTTACATTTGAGCATCATATAAAACCCTTTTCATTTGGTTCTTATCTCATATGCACTATTGATTGTATTTGGTTCTTAATAAATTATATTTCGTTCTTGATAAATGCTTGGTGCCCAAGTTGAGTTGGGGGCATATCTTTTAGTAACTCCACCACCTTCTTGTCAACACCCCATTATTCCACCACCCTACTATGTGAGCTTTGCATGTTATTTGGGTTTACCTCTAGCTCATGTGGGTTGGGATGGATCTACTTCTAATTCCACATGCTTCCATATATGCCTCATGTTGTTTTCACATTGTCGATATGTGGAGAGCCACATGGCCACGTTTGCATGTGATGTGAGTATTTTTACTTTTCTAGCTTCCATATGGTTTGGTTTGGAGTATTTGATCATGTATGAATATAATTGTGGCTATATACTTACCTAGTGGAACATACAGGCTAGCATGCCCACATTATATTCAACTATGAGCATTTTCCATCTATTCTACTTGGGACACCACTCTTGTTCTTTTGGCTTGGTCTTAATCCCATATTTTGAAGCATGTGCTAAATATATGCCATGTTCTTTTACCATTGTTTTCACCATAGAAAATAATGCATTTATTAAACATGCATGAGCCATGCAAGCTCATCCTCTTTTCTCTCCCTTTGGTTTTTGTTCGGTTTGAGTGGGGCATGGTTTTTCTCCCATGATCCAACCTAGTCCCTCTTCATCTCTTTATTCTTTTATTTTGGTGCTCTAGCTAACCCTAACCTTCCTATCTAGCCCTAAACCTACACAACACAAACCCTAGCTCACCTCACCACCCTTCCTTCTACCCTAGGCGCCACCACACCTTGTGGTTTGGTTCGAACCAGCCCCCAACACCTAGCTATCCTGCTCACGCCACCCTAGCCACCCTCTTGCCGAGCCTCCCCTCTACCTACCCTAGCCGAGCCACCCCTTTTCCCTCTTTGTTTCTCTCTTTCTCGCTGCCAAGGCAATCCCACCGAGCCCTACGTCGCCACTCTGGCCCAGCTGCAGGCACCCAGCCCTCCCAAGCCGGTCTACCACGTGAGAGAGAGGAAGGAGAGAGCTGGCTGCCACCACCTTTTACACCCGATCCATCCCATGTGCCTCTACCCTCCTCCCTTGGCCTTATCTACCCGCCCCGGCCTAGCAGTGCCCCAGATCTCCCTAGGGCCCTGTCCTTCTACCCTCCTTCCCCACCTACCGCTACCCCCCTCTCTCTTCCATCTCTGTCGGCCACCGTCGGCTTCGACTCGCCACGGTTGCTAGGAGGAGGCGGGCGTGGTGTTGAGGCGTTGGGGAAGACCGAGGAGAACCCCTGCATCGCCCTGTCCACGCCGTCGAGGAGGAGGAGCCCCAGACCTGCCGCACGTCTTCCACACCGACGCAAAACCCTAGATCGTCGGGCGTCAGCGTCACCGCCGATCCTCTGCGCCCCTGCCCGAGCCACCACCACCAACCTCCCCGCGGTGAGCCGACGTACCCCCCTGACACCCTCTCCTCGTCCTGCGCTTCCTGTACACGCGGATCGATTCGTCGAGCACTCTCGGTGCACCGCGCTCGAGTTCCCCACCCCGTCGTTGCACCGCAGTAGGATCATCTCGCCGCACAACGTTTAACCAGCACCAAACCCCCTAGCCGCAGCGGTAGACGCCGCCGCGCGCGCTAGTTCGCCAGATCGAGCCCTGGCTGCGCCTTTGTTTTCCGCTGGCGCGCGTCGACAGTTCGTCAGTAACAGCGGGAAG
Organism: Avena eriantha; assembly: GCA_910589775.1. NCBI lineage: Eukaryota > Viridiplantae > Streptophyta > Magnoliopsida > Poales > Poaceae > Avena > Avena eriantha. The sequence goes on along the minus strand of OU342745.1, from coordinate 249,785,986 downwards.
AAAAACAGTATCTGCCCCCTTTTTGCGAATGCCCCCCTGCACTTTTTGCGGCTCAACCCGCGCTCCACCGGGGCCCGCTCGTCAGCCGCCGTTGCGCGTTTTCTAGAAAAGTACCTAGGCTTTTGGGCTCCTCAACCCGCGCTCCCCGTCCGCGCCACATGGTTGCGCCCGGTTCGCGCGCCCACGTGTGGCCCTGTGGCTGCCGTGGCCCGCCCGTCAGTCATTGCGGCTGGTTGGACGGGCGGTAAGAAAAGGCTCTGCTGCGCGTTGGTTTTGCCAGCTCAGCGCTGGCCCACCCGTCAGCGGCTATGGCTAGCTTTCCTCTGTGTGCAAAAAGCCTGAGATCTTTTCTGTTTAATAAAAATCTTTTCTAGAATTTGATTAAATGTTTTACATCCAGAAATTAATGACTTTTTAGTGATAAATCCAAATAATACAAATGATATATGTTTTTGAATCAGAAAAATATGAGGGTTTCAAATATACCATCCAAAATAATGTTTGACTAATTTAAAATTTCGAAATTATTTAGATGCTAATAAATGCCTTTTTCTCAATTAAATAATAACTTTAATTCTATAACTCCAAATTTGACAAATAAGATGTCTAAATCAATCAGCGCGACGAGCCCGCTCTAACTATACATTCCATGATATGAATTGAAGCATGCATCATGTCATTATTAAAAACCAGAACTGTTTATGGCAATAAAACTTGACCAAATAATTAATAAAATGGTTTATTCCTGTCCCCACACCTCACCATTGCCATGCTTCTTTATTGCCATGTAAATTTTGCATAATTCATCATGGCATGCTGGTTTGCTGGTCACATTTTATTTATATGCTTGTGCATTTTATTTATGTTGGCCCTTGTTTGTTTGGTTCTTCTTTCGAATAGACGACGAGCAGGGGAAATATCAGGAATCCCAGGAGTACTACCCAGGTCCACCTCTCGCTTCAACTGAACTGCCAGGCAAGCACTACCACATGCTTGCATACATATAGTACCTATTGCCTCTATCTTATTCTTGCATCATTGAGTCGCGATTGCATTAAATTGAATCCCAAGTACTGCATAGCCTTTACTTTTAAACCCCACCGAGCCTATTCCTCAATCCCATGAGCCATTACTACAGGAGTTGTTTGAGCCATGCGAGTCGTAGAACAACATGTGTAGGGTATGTGAGTGTCTGATGGATAACGAGGTACATAAACAACTTAACCTGAGTAGTAATGGGATAACTAATGAAAGAGGCACCGGTGAGCAATATCTGTTATTGGGCTTTTCATGCTCACTTGTGTCCCGTAGGACCCCGAGTACTTGATTCATGTTCCTTGAATATTCGCACTATCCACATCCGGGAGGCCTTATGAACCCCCCTGAGCCAGAGCTTGAATCATTTCTATTTCTTGGGGCCACAAAGTAGTTTCGGGCTTTCTTACTATCCTGTACTTATGCCATGCTTTACTGTTTATTTAAGATTGTGCGTGGAGCACCTATACTGTTTTGGATGCGGAGTGTTTTCAAAGGTATCGACAAGCCGAGTCACATTTTCAGGTTCCCAGTCGTTTACAGCCATTGACACAAACCTTGGGTCCGTCTCGGAGCCGGCCAACTTCGTTGCGGGTAGCTTAATGGGGTGGCCCCCTGAAATATTTTATGAATCCTGTGATCGCTTTTTCGTGAATGCCTCGTTGGGTTTTGAGTTGGTTTTTCCGAGGTTGATCGAGTGTATGTCGCTATTTGTGCACCCTATAGGGTAAATCTTTCTGAAAGCCGTGTCCACGATTATGGACGACTTGGAGCACAGTTTCTCGATCATAGACAAGTATAACTAAAGTACCATCTTTAAATTGACTAAATATCTGACTAGTAAATAGTGCAATATTTATGGAATGGTTAATAAAACTGCCAACAGATGGGTTTTTCATCTGATTTCTCGTTGGTAAGCGAGAAGGAGGATGGATCTGGTACTTTATACTGTTATAACTGTTGTTTTAATTAACGGACATCCGTCTATCTTTGGTTAGGCGGATGGTTAGTGTGTATCTCTAGACTTGTTAGTTATACTCTTTTGCTGCAATTGCGTCACCCAGGAATATGTCCCCTTTAGAGGCATAAAGACTTGCTGAGTACCCCTAGGGTCTCACACGATAAATTGTTTGATTCGGATGAACAGGTGTATTCGCAAGATGGATACTGGATGGAGGAGACAGATGATATTGGCAACGATCACTCGGTGTAGAGATTCCGGGGATGGGGATCCGCGAGATCTGTGGGCGGGATGTATGAGGAGCTATCCTACACTATTATCTATATCTAGGATATTTGGATCTTGCCGTATGGTGTTGCAATATTTCTATTTCTTTTAGATGGTACGGCTCTGAGAACTGTTGTAAGGTAGCTTGCATACATGCTCACTTATGTATGTATTTGATCTCTTCGCCTGTTGCCTATGCCGCTCGCTCTTGTCCCGATGTTCTTGGAAGTGGTTAGGACGGCCGACGGGTCTACACGTGGGTGGCCCCTGGGCTCCCGCTGTACTATTTTAACCACTTTTGGTTCATCCAGGCTTGAACTTAGAGCGTAGGGTCCGAGGTTGTTACATCTTTGTAGTTGATGCTATTGAGTGAACCATTGAATTATTGTTTATGTTTAGATTGTTATACATCATTATTCCATCTCTGATCATGATCCATATGATGTCTTGTGAGTAGTTCGTTTTGTTCTTGAGGACATGGGAGAAGTCATGTTGTTAGTAGTGGAGTTGTGTTGAGAAAGATTCAATAGTTTGATATTTAAGTTGTGGTGTACTTCTTCTAGTGGTGTCATGTGAACATCGACTACATGACAGTTCACCTATATGGGCCTAGGGGAATGCATTGTGTATTTGGCTACTAATCGTAGGTATTGCCGGAGTGACAAAAACCTGAACCCCCGTTAGGAAACCATTGCACAAGGGACGTAAGGGTCTTAGAGTTTAAAGCTGTGGTTAGGTTTCTACCTTAATTACTTTCTTGTACTTATGGATGTTTGCAAGGGGTATAATCACAAGTATGTATTAGTCCTAGGAAGGTCGGTACATTAGCACAGGTTCACCCACACAACACTTAGCAAGCTAAAGAAGATTAATCAACTATATGAAGCGAAAGCACTTGACAGTCTTCCCGTGTGTCCTCGAGAACGTTTGGTCATCTTAAGTAATACAACCGGCTTGTCCTTTGCTGAATAAAGGATTGGGCCACCTGCTGCATTCATTCTCTTTGTATTTTATTTACTCATACTTTATTTACTTGCTTTATCAAAAAACCCTAAAAATTCGTTTGCTAAGTATTTGCAGAGAATTCCTGATCCATACCACTAGCCAGCACCTTCTGCTCCTCGTTGGTTTCAACACTCTTACTTATCGAAAATACTGCGATACACCCCCTATACTTGTGGGTCATCAAGATCCCTCTCAAAGATCAGCTGGCCTCTGTTGCCCAACTGGTAGAACTTGCAATACTGAACTTCCATCTATAAGAATTTAGGATGAGTAAGTTAGTGAGGTGATCAAGTGTGTCCAATTTTATGTAGTAATGTAAGAGTTTTTGAGGAACATGAATTTTTTGTAAGAATCAAGGATAAGAGTGGGAATATGTTGTAACAACCTCGGACCCTACACTCTAAGTTCAAGTCTGGATGAACCAAAAGTGGTTAAGGGTTTTACAGCGGAGGCCTAGGGCCACCCACGTGTAGGCCCGTCGGCCGCCCTAACCACTTCCAAGAACATCGGGACAAGAGCGAGCGGCGTAGGCAACAGGCGAAGAGATCAAATACATACACAAGTGAGTATGTATGCAAGCTACCTTACAACAGTTCTCAAAGCCATACCATCTAAAATAAATAGAAATATTGCAACGCCATACGGCAAGATCCAAATATCCTAGATAGAGATAATAGTGTAGGATAGCTCCCCATACATCAATCAACAGAGTATCAAGCGGGGTAGATCAACAAGCATGTGAGAGGAAGGAGATGCAGAGGAGGATGAGGGGCTCACGTAGGGTTGTGCTGACGTGGTGGATGAGCTGGACGAGGTCGGTGACGGCAGCGAGGGTTGGCGTCCGAGGCGGTGAGCGATAGCTGTACAGGGACAACGATGAGGAGGAAGTTCTCGGCTGGTCCGGCTCTTCCTAGAAGGATGGCTCTACGCGGACGAGGACATGGAAGCTCCTCTGCTACTCCACGGTCTCGGCCGTCGACGGATACAACAGTTAGAAGGTGCGCACGGCGGCGGCCATGGCCTTAGCGGGAGGAAGAACAAGTGAAGCCGATCTGGATCTCGATGAAGACGAGTAGTTGTTGGAAGAGATGCTTCTCTCTGCCTCTACTTTATTGCCAGGAAAAGATGGGAGAGGGAGTCACACACACGGCAAAAAAAATCTAGCTGGGGTGATCACGTGCAGATGGCTGGAAGGAAAACAGTGGCATTCTATCTCGGTTTGGTATCCACCCAGGTAGAGGGCTCGGCTAGACCAAGGAGAGAGGGCGAGGTGGCCAGGATCGGTCCAAGGTTGGTTTCAGCTACATGGACACAAGAAGGGTTAGTCTAGCTAGGACATGAAGTGTATGTGTGGGTATACACACGATGGGTCTAGATTAGGAGTAGATGTGGTGTATGTAGTTGCCACGACTGGTTATAATAAGTGTGCGTGGAGGTGTGTATATGTAGGATTAAGGAGAATTTTTAGTGTAGATGGTTTATTCAAGATTTAACACAAGCTTTCAAAGAGTTCAAATACCAAAACTCTCACATAAGCAACTAGAAGAAGAAGAATACGGGGAATGGATATGTTGTATGGGCCACGCAAAAACATTAAATCTATACCCCATGCTCTATTTTGTGAAAACAAATTACACATATGCATGGGAGCATGTAGGTGAGCCCAAGATTCTAAGATTTGATTTTGTGCAACATTGCTAAGAAAGATTAACATGGAACCATCCAATTAGAATGTGGGCATGAATAAAGCCTCAAAATCAAATAGAAGAACCCACATATGAAATAGATGGGGAAATGTCCATAAGATCATGTGGCCATGTTGTATATGATATGTGGTGGAAAGGATCCACACATAACACATGGGTAATGATTAAAACCCAAATACGAAATGAGAAGCCCATATATAGATGTATGGTGGAATTAAAGATAGGTGTTGATGACAAGATGTCAACTCATGTTAGTAGATAGATGGAGTTTAAAAGATATGCCCACAACTCAACTTGGGCATCAAGCATTTATCAAGAACCAAATACAATTTATTAAGAACCAAATACAATTGATAAATGCATATGAGACAAGATCCAAAAGAAAAGGGGTTTTATATGATGCTCAAATGCAAGGTGGCATGATGACATGAGCATGATATAATTATGATGCAACACTTATATGTAGGAAGTAGCATTTTATTATTAGACCATGTAGCATTACAAATGTTAGACAGATGGGATGCTACAACTCTCCCCCACTAAACAGGAATCTCGCCCCGAGATTCTAGGAAGAAGAAGAAGACACGAAGAGGGTAGGATACTTTGCATGGAGCTCATCCTCGTGTTTCCAAGTGGCTTCATCAACGGAATGGTGCGACCACTGCACCTTGTAGAACTTGATAGACTTGTTGCGAGTCTTTCTTTCTGTGACTTCTAGGATTTTTGTGGGGTGTTCTTGATAAGACAGGTCTTCTTGGAGATTGATGAGTTCATGGTCCACGGTCCTGCCGGGATCCTTGAAGCACTTCTTGAGTTGAGATATATGGAAAACATCATGGACCTTGAGTTTTTCAGGGAGCTCAAGAGCATAGGCAACTTCTCCTCTTCTTCCCCGAACTTTGAAGGGGCCGATGTATCTAGGAGCCAGCTTTCCTTTGATACGAAGCCGGTGCGTGCCTCTCATGGGAGTGACACGAAGGTAAACTAGATCACCAGGGACATACTCCATGTCCGTGTCCTTTCTGTCATAGTTGCTCTTCTAGCGACTTTGAGCAACCTTCAGGTTTTCAAGAATGATGTGAACCTTCTCCTCCGCTCGATTACAATGTCGGGGCCAAACAATGTTCTTTCACCTGCGCCCGACCAACCAATCGGAGTTCTATATTTGCGGCCATAGAGAACCTCAAATGCTGCCATCTTTAGACTCTTCTGGAAGCTGTTGTTGTAAGAGAATTCAGCATAAGGAAGGCATTCTTCCCACTTCATGCCAAAAGAGATGACGCAAGCACGGAGCATGTCTTCCAGGATCTGATTGATCCTTTCAACTTGTCCTTGCGACTAAGGGTGGTAAGCTGTGTTGAAGTTCAACTTTGTTCCCAAAGCATTTTGGAAACTTCCCTAGAACTTGGAAGTGAAGATGCTTCCACGGTCTGAACTGATCTCAAGAGGAACCCCATACAGAGAGACAATTCTGTTGATATAGAGCTCAGCCAACTGAATTGCAGAAATTGTTTCCTTGACGGGAAAGAAGTGAGCCACTTTAGAAAGCCTATCGATGACAACAAAGATTGCATTGTTGCCTTTCTGCGACCTTGGAAAACCAGTTATGAAGTCCATCTCTACTTTCTCCCATTTCCATTCCGGAGGCTTCAATGGCTGTAGAAGACCGGAAGGTTTCTGATGGACAACTTTAGCTCTGTGGCAGACATCACACTCGGAGACATACTTGGCACAATATCGTTTCAATCCAGGCCACCAATATTGTGTTTTCAAGTCCATGTACATCTTTGTGCTGCCAGGGTGGATAGAAAGAACAGAATCATGCGCCTCCTTAAGAACTTGTTCTCTCAAACCCGGGTAGTTCGGAACAAACATCCGGTGTTCAAAGAATAGATCGCCTTGGTCGTCGACGTGGAAGGACTCATACTTCGAAAGCTGAATGTTGGAGATGATCTTTTTAGTGTAAGGATCACCAAGTTCAATGGAGCGAACTTTTTCTTCCAAGAGAGGGGTTGCCAGAAGGTTCAGAAGATACCCTTGATCCACAATTTCAAGGTTGAGCTGGAGGAATTCCTCGCACAAGTGAGGCTGTTGTTTTTCCACCATGAGGTTGTTGACATAAGCTTTTCGGCCATCACATTAGCTTTGCCCGGAGTGTAGTTGATTGTCAGATCAAAATCATTAATTGCTTCAATCAACCTCCTCTGACGAAGGTTGAGATCAGGTTGTGTGAAGATATACTTCAGACTCTGTTGATTAGAAAAGATCTCACAACGGTTGCCAAGCAAGTAGTGCCTCCATACTTTCAAAGCAAAGACAACTGCTGCGAGTTCGGGGTCATGTGTAGGATAGTTGAGCTCACGAGTCTTCAACTGTCAAGAGGCATAAGCAACAACTTGTTTTTCTTGCATAAGGACCGCACCCAATCCTTGCAAGGAGGCGTCACAGAATATTTGGAAAGGCTTTGATGTATCTCGAGGAATCAAGACTAGTGTGGAAGTGAGCTTCTCTTTGAGTGTTTCAAAGCTTGCTTGACATGCAGGAGACCAAAGGTATTTCTTGCCTTCCTTGAGGAGATCGGTAAGAGGCTTCGCAATCTTCGAGAAATTCTGAACAAAGCGACGGCAGTAACTAGCCAAACCAAGGAAACTCCGGACTTCTTTGACATTTTTGGGTGGAAGCCACTCAACAATTGTCCGAACAGTTTCTGGGTTGACGGCAGGTGCATTGGTGAGACCGAAGGACATGACCGTGTACTCATACAGGCCATAGCGTGTGGTGAAAGCTGTTTTGGGAACATCTTCCTTGCGAATCTTGATTTTGATGATATCCACTTCTCAAGTCCAGCCTGGAGAATACCACAGATCCTGCAAGCTGATCGAAGAGATCGTTGATCCGCGGAAGGGGATATTTATTATTGATGGTTTTAGCATTGAGAGCCCGATAGTCAACACAAAGTCTATCAGTCCGATCTCGCTTCTTCACAAATATGGTTGGGCTACCCCAAGAATAAGTACTGTGCTGAATGAAACCCAACTTCTCTTGTTCATCAAGCTGACGTTTAAGTTCAGCCAACTCAGCAGGACCCATTTTATAAGGCCGCTTGGAGATAGGAGCGGTTCTAGGTTCAAGCTCAATCACCAACTCGACCTCTCGGTCAGGAGGCATACCTGGTAACTCTTCAGGAAAAACATTTGGAAACTCACGGACCACCGGAACACTCTGAATAGCATCCATAGCATCATCATTCAGAGCCACCAAAGAGAAAAGATGAATTGCATGAGTCAGACTTGGAGAATAGGCTATATGGCCTTCATGAATTTTCAGAGAAACCGAGCGTTCAGCACAATCAATCATAGCTGCATTTGCTGTTAACCAATCCATGCCCAAGATAACATCAATGTCAGAATTGCCCAAAATAATTAAGGAAGCCGGGAACGAAGAGCCACCAATCTCAATTTGATTGCCATGGCTGATTTTGGAAGATGCCATTGTTGCCCCAGGAGAAAGGACCATCAAGCGCTTAGGAAGCGCATCCATTGCTAACTCATTCTCATTTGCAAACTTGTGAGAAACAAAAGAATGCGATGCAGCAGAATGGAACAAAACTCGTGCTGGAACTGAGTTAACGGGAAGCGTACCCATCACAACTCCAGGTGCATGTTCAGCTTGAGCGACGTTGACACAGTTGGCACGAGCAACTGTGGACCCGGGCTTGGTGTTGATGTTGAGAGCCCGCGATGGAGGTGCAAGAACCATAGAAGAATTTGCTGCAGGTCTTGGAGGTGGTGGAGGAAGAGCTTTGTTGTTCATGGGACAACTCCAGTGTTGATGCCCAGTGTTCCCACAAGTGTAACAAGCACCAGGTGGACGTGGAGCAGCATAGCCAGGGACTCCGCTAGGCGCTCCAGGGTAGTTGTGGTTGTAGCCCCTAGGAGCCGCGGTGAAGGAGTTTGGTGGCCTTGCCGTGTAGCTTGAAGGTCTTGGTGGAGCCGGGAGCGGCGGTGCGGTATTAGGAACCCACACGCGGCTCTTAGAAGGAGCTGTCATAGCTGAAGAGCTTGCTGCGTCACGGCTGTGTTTCTTGGACTCCTCAAACACTTGCCTACTTGCTTCTTCCTGTAGAGCTGTATGTTGGATTTCCAGAAAAGACCCCGGCCTTGCATGAGTGATTGCATATTTGATAGATGCATTGAGCCCTTGCCTGAACCTCTTTTGTTTCTTCTTGTCATTAGAGATCTCATCGGCATCATACCGAGAAAGGTTCATGAAGTTTCCGATATAGGTATTGACATTGTCATTGCCCTGCTTGAGGTTGAGAAACACTTCCTTCATCCTTTCGTGTGGTGGCAGGTGCATTGGTGAGACCGAAGGACATGACCGTGTACTCATACAGGCCATAGCGTGTGGTGAAAGCTGTTTTGGGAACATCTTCCTTGCGAATCTTGATTTGATGATATCCACTTCTCAAGTCCAGCCTGGAGAATACCACAGATCCTGCAAGCTGATCGAAGAGATCGTTGATCCGCGGAAGGGGATATTTATTATTGATGGTTTTAGCATTGAGAGCCTGATAGTAAACACAAAGTCTATCAGTCCGATCTCGCTTCTTCACAAATATGGTTGGGCTACCCCAAGAATAAGTACTGTGCTGAATGAAACCCAACTTCTCTTGTTCATCAAGCTGACGTTTAAGTTCAGCCAACTCAGCAGGACCCATTTTATAAGGCCGCTTGGAGATAGGAGCGGTTCTAGGTTCAAGCTCAATCACAAACTCGACCTCTCGGTCAAGAGGCATACCTGGTAACTCTTCAGGAAAAACATTTGGAAACTCACGGACCACCGGAACACTCTGAATTCAGAGCCACCAAAGAGAAAAGCTGAATTGCATGAGTCAGACTTGGAGAATAGGCTATATGGCCTTACAGAATTTTCAGAGAAACTGACCGTTCAGCATAATCAATCACAGCTGCATTTTCCGTTAACCAATCCATGCCCAAGATGACATCAATGTCAGAGTTGCCGAGAATGATTAAGGAAGCCAGAAATGAAGAACCACCAATTAGAATTTGATTGCCATGACTGATCTTGGTAGATAGCATTCTTGCCCCGGGAGAAAGAACCATTAACTTTTTATCTAGTTGGTCTATAGTTAGCTCATGCTCATTTGCAAACTTGTGAGACACAAATGAATGCGATGCACCAGAATCAAACAAAACTCGTGCATGGACTGAGTTAACGGGAAGCGTACCCATCACAACTCCAGGTGCATGTTCAGCTTGAGCGACGTTGACATAGTTGGCTCGAGCAACAGTGGACCTGGGCTTAGTGTTGATGTTGAGAGCCCGAGGTGGAGGTGCACGAACCATAGAAGAACTTGCTGCAGGTCTTGGAGGTGGTGGAGGAAGAGCTTTGTTGTTCATGGGACAACTCCAGTGTTGATGCCCAGTGTTCCCACAAGTGTAGCAAGCACCAGGTGGACGTGGAGCAGCGTAGCCAGGGACTCCACCAGGCGCTCTAGGGTAGTTGTGGTTGTAGCCCCTAGGAGCAGCGGTGAAGGAGTTTGGTGGCCTTGCCGCGTAGCTTGAAGGTCTTGGTGGAGCCGGGAGCGGCGGTGCGGTATTAGGAGCCCATACGCGGCGCTTAGAAGGAGCTTTCATAGTTGAAGAGCTTGCTGCGTCACGGCTGTGTTTCTTGGACTCCTCGAACACTTGCCTACTGGCTTCTTCCTATAGAGCTGTATGTTGGAGTTCTAGAAAAGACCCCGGCCTTGCATGAGTGATTGCATATTTGATAGATGCATTGAGCCCTTGCCTGAACCTCCTTTGCTTCTTCTTGTCATCAAAGATCTCATCGCCACCATACCGAGAAAGATTCATGAAGTTTCTGATATAGGTATTGACATTGTCATTGCCCTGCTTGAGGTTGAGAAACACTTCCTTCACCCTTTCCATGACAATTTCTGACACATATTGCTCTTTGAAAGCCCCAGTGAACTGCTCCCAAGTAGGCTGAAAACCAGAGTGGTTTGCCTTGAGGTAATTCTCCCACCATAGAGCTGCGTCTCCCTTCAGAAGGTGAGTGGCACATTTTACCCATTCTTGCTCAGGAACATCAGCAGTCATCAGCAACCTTGACATCTCACGAAGCCAATCATCAGCATCCAGTGGCTGATCAGACACCTCAAAGTGGTGCGGGTTAAACTTCAGAAAGCCCTTGATGTCTCCTCGCTTGGGAGCTGGAGGTAGCGGAACAAACTCATTCCTCCTGACACTTTCTTCAAAGCATTGCTGGTTCTGCTGCATTGCTCCCAAGGCATTCGCAATACTTGCCAATGCAGCCCCCAGTTCAGGTGGTATGTCCTCCTCAGTGCGGCATGGTGGTGCCATCCTGCGATTGATATAAAACTCAAGTCAGTACTATAATGGAGAATAATAATAATCCACAATAGTACCAAAATGGAATTAACCAAGATTAAAGGATACAATTTGCTGAGGTGATATTAAAATATCAACAAAGTTCAAAGCACCTAGAAGATAGTAAGCATATCACACACTGAACAAGGAGTGTGGTACATAAAGCTATCAAAGAAAAAAAAATCCGCAAATTTCGGCATTAAAATACCACTATATGCGCAAAACCACTTAACGAATCAAGATTAGTAACTCTACCAATTCAATATACAAGAGAGAATGATAAAAGTAGTGGTATGGTCGCGAATCCATCCCGCACTCAAATCATTACTCCGCACATGAATAAGTAAAACACATATCCCAACTCCCTTCCTTCTTAAGATGAACCTAACGATTAGCAACTATGGAAAACAAACACCCCAAACGAGACAGCGTCGGATAACAAAGAGTAAGACAAATCACGTCGGTTTACAAAAGCCTGTCGGTATGGAATGTACCAACAGTTGATAACCAAAAGGTAGATAGCGACAACAATTTGGATGCAACAGATAGACAAGGAATTACCCACACACACACACACACTCACACAACCTATGGTACTACGGAACCCAGAACACATGAATCCTAGTTTGAATTTTTAGAAGAGGATTGAAAACGTTACACTTCCTTACCAGAAAAGGGTGGGTGGGTGGGTAAGAAGAAAAATGGAAGCAGTCCTACTCTCACGTTTTGTTTTTCCCTAGTATAAATAACTACCAAAATATTTGCTAGACTGACAACGACCATTTGGCTGAGACCCTGAAGGGCGGGATGCTTTGATACCAATTGTAACAATCTCGGACCCTACGCTCTAAGTTCAAGCCTGGATGAACCAAAAGTGGTTAAGGGTTTTACAGCGGAGGCCCAGGGCCACCCACGTGTAGGCCCGTCGGCCGCCCTAACCACTTCCAAGAACATCGAGACAAGAGCGAGCAGGGTAGGCAACATGCGAAGATATCAAATACATACACAAGTGAGTATGTATGCAAGCTACCTTACAACAGTTCTCAGAGCCATACCATCTAAAAGAAATAGAAATATTGCAACGCCATACAGCAAGATCCAAATATCCTAGATAGAGATAATAGTGTAGGATAGCTCCTCATACATCAATCAACAGAGTATCAAGCAGAAATGGGAAACAAGATCCGAGTACGGACAAGAAGCAAATTGGCATAAGATTCCACATAAATAAGCACATCCCGCCCACAGATCTCACGGATCCCCATCCCAGAATCTCTACACCGTGTGATCGTTGCCAACATCATCTATCTCCTCCACCCAGTATCCATCTTGCGAATACACATATTCATCTGAATCAAACAATTTATCGTGTGAGACCCTAGGGGTACTCAACAAGTCTTTATGCCTCTAAAGGGTACATATACCTGGGGTGACGCAATTGCAGCAAAAGATAATAACTAACAAGTCTATAGATACTCGCTAACCATCCGCCTAACCAAGGATAGACGGATGTCCGTTAATTAGAAACAACAGTTATAACAGTATAAAGTAACAGATCCATCCTCCTTCTCGCTTACCAACGAGAAAGCGGACGAACAACCCATCCGTTGGCAGTTTTATTAATCATTCCATGAAGATTACACTATTTACTAGTCCGATATTTAGTCAAATTAAAGACAGTACTTTAGTTATACTTGTCTATGATCGAGAAACTGTGCTCCAAGTCGTCCATAACCGCGGACACGGCTTTCAGAAAGATTTACCCTGCAGGGGTGCGCAAATAGCAACACACACACGATCGACCTTGGAAAAACCAAATCAAAACCCAACCAGGCTTTCATGACAAAGCAATCACAGGATTCATAAAATATTTTAGGGGGCCACCCCATTAAGCTACCCGCAACGAAGTTGGTCGGCTCCGAGACGGACCCAAGGTTTGTGTCAATGGTTGTAAATGACTGGGAACCCGGAAGTGTGATTGGGCTTGTCGATACCGCGAAAACATTCCATGATCCAAAACAGTACAGGTGCTCCACGCACAATCTTAAATAAAGCAGTAAAGCATGGCATAGGTACATGATAGTAATAAAGCCCCAAACTACTTTGTGGCCCCAAGAAATAAAGTGCAAATCAAGCTCATGCAAAGGGGGATTCATAGAGTCTCCCGTATGTGGATAGTGCGAATAGTTAAGGAACAGGTATCAAGTACTCGGGGTCCTACAGGACACAAGTGAGCATGAAAACCCAAATAATAGATATTGCCCACCCGTGCCTCTTTCATTAGTTATCCCATCACTACTCAGGTTAAGTTGTTTAGGTACCTCGTTATCCATCAGACACTCACATACCCTACACATGCTGTTCTACGACTCACATGGCTCAAACAACTCCTGTAGTAATGGCTCGTAGGATGGATGAACAAGCTTCGGTGGGGTTTAAAAGTAAGGCTATGCAATACTTGGGATTCAGTTTAATGCAATCGCGACTCAATGATGCAAGAATAAGATAGAGGCAATAGGTACTATATGTATGCAAGCATGTGGTAGTGCTTGCCTGGCAGCTCAGTTGAAGCGAGAGATGGATCTGGGTAGTACTCCTGGGATTCTTGATAATTCCCCTGCTCGGCGTCTATTCGAAAGAAGAACCAAACATACAAGGGCCAACATAAATAAAGTGCACAAGCATATGAATAAAATGCGACAAGCAAACAAGCATGCCATGATGAATTATGCACAATTTACATGGCAATAATTTAGCATAGCAAGGGTGAGGTGTGGGGACAAGGTTAACTCATTTTATTAATTATTCGGTCAAGTTTTATTACCATAAACAGTTCTTATTTTTAATATTGATATGATGCATGCTGCAATTCAGAACATGGAATGCATAAACAGAACAGGCTTGTCGCGCTGATCGATTTAGACATATTATTTATCGAATTCTGATTTACCATGCAAAAGATATGAGTTATTTACCTTTTAATTGGAAAAACCAAAATGTTTAATAGTTTGAATAAATTTAGAATTACCCAAAATGAGAAAAACAAATATATCCAAATTATTTAAACAAATTCATTAATAATTCGTTTTGAAACCTTTTGAATTTGAGTTACAGATCACCAGATATATTTATTTGAATGCCTAGGGGGTTTTGCAAAAAAAAAGTTGCTATAAACAGGGGCTTGAGCATGCAATTTTTGCTTATAAATCAAGGGATGTTATTGTTAGTTGCTTAACTGAATTCTGAACTTCAGATGACAGCATTCAGAGTTGCAAAAGTTTCAGATAAAAAAATGCCACAATTGCAGCCATGGGGATTTGAACTCGGGATCACTTAAAATTGGACAGATGCTGTGAACCAATAGGCTAGGCTGGATTTTGTGTTTAGAAGATGATACTGACATATTTTGAACCGGACCAGTGCACTGTCTGTAGGAACAAAACCTGACGAAACTGAACCTTCTTTGCGCGAGTGTTGCTTGCTAGCTCGACCTTCGAGATATTAGATAGTACGATTCGTGCACCGTATGGACCTGATGAAATCTAGATGTTGCCTATTTCCATTCATGTGCCGGTTGGCTCCGGAACATCACTGAGATGGACACGAGAAGGCAATGAACACAGGTGCTTCCTAATGGCCGAAACTGACGGACGAAAAGTTGCGCGGACAAAAAATTTCCCAATATTTCGAGGAAGATTGCGAGTGCTACGAGCCATGGTTTTGAGTGAGGTTTGAAGCTGGGTGGTGCTGGTTGTCCCCTCTACACACTCGGGTGCTCATCGAAGCTGGAAAAGAAGTGATGTGGTCGAGGTTGGCTCGGAAACAGAGGGCCAGAGGAGGCTGTTGCGTGCACAACTGTTGTCTGCGTGCGGGCGGCGTCGAACAGCGGTGACCAGAAGGGGTGCAATGGCGGAGGTGTCTCGGCGGGGTAGATCAACAAGCATGTGAGAGGAAGGAGATGCAGAGGAGGATGAGGGGCTCACGTAGGGTTGTGCTGACGTGGTGGATGAGCTGGACGAGGTCGGTGAGGGCAGCGAGGGTTGGCGTCCGAGGCGGCGAGCGATAGCTGTACAGGGACAACAATGAGGAGGAAGTTCTCGGCTGGTCCGGCTCTTCCTAGAAGGATGGCTCGACGCGGACGAGGACAGGGAAGCTCCTCCGCTACTCCACGGTCTCGGCCGTCAACGGATACAACAATTAGAAGGTGCGCACGGCGGCGGCCATGGCCTTAGTGGGAGGAAGAACAAGTGAAGCCGATCTGGATCTCGATGGAGACGAGTAGTTGTTGGAAGAGATGCTTCTCTCTGCCTCTGCTTTATTGCCAGGAAAAGATGGGAGAGGGAGTCACACACACGGCAAAAAAAATCTAGCTGGGGTGATCACGTGCAGATGGCTGGAAGGAAAACAGTGGCATGCTATCTCGGTTTGGTATCCGCCCAGGTAGAGGGCTCGGCTAGACCAAGGAGAGAGGGCGAGGTGGCCAGGATCGGTCCAAGGTTGGTTTCAGCTACATGGACACAAGAAGGGTTAGTCTAGCTAGGACATGAAGTGTATGTGTGGGTATACACACGGTGGGTCTAGATTAGGAGTAGATGTGGTGTATGTAGTTGCCACGGCTGGTTATAATAAGTGTGTGTGGAGGTGTGTATACGTAGGATTAAGGAGAATTTTTAGTGTAGATGGTTTATTCAAGATTTAACACAAGCTTTCAAAGAGTTCAAATACCAAAACTCTCACATAAGCAACTAGAAGAAGAAGAATACGGGGAATGGATATGTTGCATGGGCCATGCAAAAACATTAAATCCATACCCCATGCTCTATTTTGTGAAAACAAATTAGACATATGCATGGGAGCATGTAGGTGAGCCCAAGATTCTAAGATTTGATTTTGTGCAACATTGCCAAGAAAGATTAACATGGAACCATCCAATTAGAATGTGGGCATGAATAAAGCCTCAAAATCAAATATAAGAACCCACATATGAAATAGATGGGGAAATGTCCACAAGATCATGTGGCCATGTTGTATATGAGATGTGGTGGAAAGGATCCACACATAACACATGGGCAATGATTAAAACCCAAATACGAAATGAGAAGCCCATATATAGATGTATGGTGGAATTAAAGCTAGGTGGTGATGACAAGATGTCAACTCATGTTAGTAGATAGATGGAGTTTAAAAGATATGCCCACAACTCAGCTTGGGCATCAAGCATTTATCAAGAACCAAATACAATTTATTAAGGACCAAATACAATTGATAAATGCATATGAGACAAGATCCCAAAGAAAAGGGGTTTTTATGATGCTCAAATGCAAGGTGGCATGATGACATGCGCATGATATAATTATGATGCAACACTTATATGTAGGAAGTAGCATTTTATTATTAGACCATGTAGCATTACAGATGTTAGACAGATGGGATGCTACATATGTTTTCATAAATACTCACTTCTTTGGTGTTGAAACTAAGTTTTTGTTCGGACGTCCATTCTAACTAGGGTCTCCTATGGTCAAGATGGCTCTGATACCAACTTGTCAACACCCAGATTTTTAATCCCAGATGCCTGTTATGCCATACATCGCAATCCCAGGACTACCATTTTTTCGAGACATAACAGATTTGATATCATAGTACATCATCCATTACAAACCATAATAAGTTCTTACACAAATAAAGGATCTCATGATCTAGTCTTAATACAAACAAGCAGCAAAATAATAAGTGTAGTAGTGGACTCCATCTTCAGTGTTACATGGAATGTTGACGATGGGAGATGATCCTAGTTGTCATAGCCGTCCTGCTGTCCATCTTCCTGATAGTCCTCCTCATAGTCTGGCCACGGGAATAGCCAGGGACAAAGCCATGAGTACTCTTTAAGTACTCGCAAACTATCACTAACAAGTAAGGTAGTTCTAGTAGGAATCCTAAGCTCTAAGTTTATTTGCAAAAAGCCAGATTTATCTAAACTGAGTTCAAAAGTAAAGAAAACTAAGTAAAGATTCTAAATCACTTTAAGTGGAGAACCTAGTTTTCATATTCACAACCCTGTTGTGGTCAAGTCAAAATCATAGTTCACTTCACAAGTTATTTTGAAAACATCTGACGACGGAACAGTATGGCCACTCCAACTATCCATGACCGCGGATGCGGCTATTCGAATAGTTTGACACTCTGCAGAGGTGGTACACTTTCACCAAAAAATTCGATACATCCGTCGGGGATAACCCTGAATCATCATACTTAGTATGCGGATAATCAATCATAACCTTTCAATTACACACTCTAGTATAGGCACCTCCCCTATGAACTTGACCTCCCAGCCATGGCCATCTGCCATCCTGCGGACTGCATAGGTGGACATCATCAAGAGGTAGCCTCAGCTCAAACCTCCTCCGAGAGGGAACCCATACTAATGCATATAAACTTCCGGCTAAGCCTTACCCAATTCAGGTATTGTGATTGTACGGTAAAATTGGAATGGTAGCGCATCTGAACCCAACCATCAGTTTTTATATAGGGATAAGGCTCATGCCTCAACATTTTCATCATCAAAATCCATCTGTGTTTCTCAACACATGTCAAAACATTTCAATAGAATGACTCATCATTCCAAGGTTTTCATAATCATTTTCACCAAGTATTCCCATCTAAAGTGATCAAGTTTTATGCTTAGCACTAGCCACTAAGTTAAGAGTGTTCACTAATGAGGGTGCTAGTCTTCAATCTCATTCCATAGAATGACGTCTAGTATAGGCCTAGTTTTATACTCTTTATGCTATATATACTACTTTCCAAATCCTCACAAAGCATTAACTAAAAGTAAAGAACTTTAGTAAAGTAAAAGAGTAAAGGTTGCAAGTAAAACTTGGGATGGGTATAATCAAAGGTATATAACCAAAGCATGCCTAATGCATCTTGCTTGGGTTAATCTTGCAATTAGTTATGGCTTTCCTTGATTGGTGCAGTGATTGAAGTTTTCTTCGTCTTCTTCAGGGGTAGAACTCCTCCTCCTCGTATCCTTGGTCGGTACTATCGTCTATCAATGAATACAGGGTACAAAATCACCAAACAAAACTTAACTAAGTCTATTTAGCACACTAAGCATCACACTTGATGATCTAGCATCATCACAATCATCACATGAAATGAGGAACTAGTTTTACTTAGTTTATTTGAGAAAAGTAATTTATACTCATTGAAATTAATTAAGATTTAATATTCTCCAAATAAAATATGAGATCAAGTTGACACATGTCATCACCACATATTCTAATACATGGGAATGTGATTTAAAGGGTTGGTCACATTTTATAAAGTGTAAAATTATTATTTAATAGATTTAAAGTGACTAGAAATGCCCTAATAGCATTCTTTTGGTACTAGTCCAATGTCACTGCATGCAATCCTAGATATTTTTACATATTCAGAGTGATATTGTCAAATGTCATTTTTGAGAGTTGGAATCAACTCAAAAGCTATTATGGTTGATTTTTATGAAATGTTTGAAGTTGCAAAAGTCTTTATCTTGTTATTTTTGCTAAAGATTATCTCTAACTCCAAATGATTTAAATCCAACGGGCTTGGATAGATAATTTAATTATATTTCTAACACAATTAGAATCATGCAATTTG
The DNA here is from genome assembly GCA_910589775.1 of Avena eriantha. NCBI lineage: Eukaryota > Viridiplantae > Streptophyta > Magnoliopsida > Poales > Poaceae > Avena > Avena eriantha. The sequence goes on along the minus strand of OU342745.1, from coordinate 249,766,952 downwards.
GTTAAGGGAAACTCTCTGAATTGATTTTTGAATCTAGGGATAGAATAGGATTTCAACTAAATTGGAAAATCCATATTTGAATTTCCTGGGTTGTGCGGGAAAGCTAAATGGGCCAGCCTAGCTGCACTACGCGGCGCAACGGGCTGCTGATAGATGGGGGCCACTAGTCAGCGACTCCGTTTAACCGAAACAATATCTAAGCATCTGGATCGTGCGATCCTATTCTAATCCAATGGCCGAGCGTCATCGTCGATGACGAACAGCTCCGGCGAGGAATGTGACCTAGCGCGGCGGTGGGGGTCTCGCGGGGCTCACCTGGGCTCCAGCTAGGGTTGACGACGGGGGCATACGACATGGTAGACGATGGCGAGGTGAGGCGCGGTCATGACATGGCTTATGGTGGTCGGAATCAATGGCGCCCTTCTCCTCCAGCAACGGCGGGCTCCGGTGAAATTCTAGCGCGGTGGTGCTCGCCTTGCTCCGGGGAGAAGTGGGGCAGGTCAGTGAGGAGTGGGGAGTGCAGTGGTGTGGAGAATGGAGGCGGGGGTGGCCTCCTTTTATAGCGCGGCGAGGGGACCGAGCGGTGCAGCGGTGAGCTCGACGGTGGCGTCTCTACAGGTGGCTAACAGCATGGGCGAGGGCGTAGGACGGTGCGGTGTCTCCTGCCGGTTCTCTCGGACTTAAAGGTGCGGTGCGGGGCGGTGTGGTTCGGTCGGGAGCGTGTGGTGCTCCGCGCGACGGCATAAGTGTTTGCGGCGGCGTGCGGCAGTTGCGGGTCACGCGGCGGCGAACGGGGGTGTATGCCAGGGTGCGGTGATCATGGTGAGGCTGCACATGCGCGGTGAGGGCAAGGCGCGAGCTGGCGGGGCTAGTCGGGCACGGTGCACTGGCGCGCTCTAGACACGGTGCAGAGAGGCGGTGCGCGGTGCGACTAGGGTGGTCCATGGCTCGGCTGGGGTTGTGACCTGGACAGGGGTGGCGGTAGGCTGCGGTGATGCTCCTGGACATCTTGGTTGGGCGCGGGGCTGTATGTGCGAGCTGGCCGTGGTCGGCCGGCGATGACCACAAATGGGCGGCGCTCCACCGTGCTCCACGGAGAAGGGGGGATTGGTCTGGGCTGGGTTAGACTCAGAGGGGACCAGAGGGTTAAGAGGGGACCATTTGGTCGATGATCACTGTACAAAACAGTGAAGTTAGGTCAGGGGTTTAATTAGTGTAGACAAGGTGTTTGTGTTAATGGCTGCATGAAAGATACTTTGGAAATTTTGATTCAATTTTTTTGAGTGATCTTAGATTAAGCTTGAGAGACTAGGTTTGCTTGGAGAGGTCAAGGTGAATTGATTTGGTAGGTTTTTGAAAAAGTGGGATCTTAACACATACACTTGATTGAATTTTCAAATGTCCTTTAAATTGATTTGCTAGATGTTTTTGTAAGTTTGTAAAGCGGGCCTTGATACACTTTTACTTGGTCTAGCAAGGGGTGAAAAGAAGTAGAATTGTTTATGTTGGAAATCTTCTTCTAGGAACACCTAAAGGGGACTAGTGGTTTAAAATGGTCAAAATGACCATTTGTTTTATTCATTCTTATTTGATTTCTTTTTCTTTGGATTTTGTTTATAAATGGTCTAGATGATGTGGCATTCACCTTTAAACCATTACACAAAATTTAGAACAATCAAGCATGGCATATACACTCAATTCTACACTAATGCAAACACACATGCATTCATATTCCTTTTCTTAATAAAAGTTTTTTTGTTAACCCTAAATTGGGTGATTAGAACTTGATAACCTTGATTGAAGATTTGGGGTGTTACAATGTAGAGACAACTCGATGAAATAAAAAGGTTAGCCGGCGAATCTACCATGCGGCGGGCACAACTAAGCTCCACCCGCAGATCTGGCGGCATAACCGAAGGCGCACCATGGAGAGAACCTCACGGCTCCAGAATATTCTAGAAGCCGAGAGAAACAAGCTGACTCGAGATCTAAACCTGTCCTTCATGTCAGTAGATCCGACAGGTCACACAAAGCAAAAACAGCGCAAGCCGCAATTTTTGCTGCCCAGACCTACCTACTAACAACTCAACCCACACCCGACGATCCTCGGACGGCTCTCCACCACTCTGCTCTCATGAACCTCGGCATGGTGGGAGCATACCTCACATAGGGATAACAAGGAACTTCAAGGCAACTAGATAAATCACCACGCCGTCGCAACAACCTTCGACACGTGGGATAGACCCAGCGATCATGGTCTCCACATTGGGTACACTTTTCGAACTCCGAACCGCGAGATGATGCAAGAAACGACATTACACAACGCAGAGTCGACAAATCAAGGGAAGAAAGTAGCAGTCGAAGATAGTACAATGGTGAAAGAAAGGATGATTACAAATTATGCGGGGCTAGTTGCTTTACCCAGCTGGTTCACAAGACCCCAGTACCCAAGGACTTCAAACTTCCTCATGATTGCCAAAAGTACGACGGTCTCCAGGAACCCGAGGCTTGGCTGGCAGATTACCTGGCAACCGTTAAACTTCAGTGTGACTCCAAGGCTATCGCAATGCAAAGCTTGCAGTTACACCTAAGCGGCACCGGCCCGCTCGTGGCTAAGGCAGCTATCCGAAGAATCCATCAGCAGCTGGAACGACCTTGAAGATAAGTTCATCCAAAATTTACATCCAAATTCAAGCGACCAGCATCCTTGGAGCAGTTAGAGGCGTGCAAACAGAAATCTAGAGAACCGATACGGGCATTTATCCAACGATGGAACATCATCAAGAACTCAGCTGAAGCCATATTTGATGAAAGGGAAATTGACGCATTCAATGACGGCCTCCGCCGAAGAGAATTCATTGAGGAGCTGGGGTGAGTCAAGCCCAAAAGAATCTCGCAATTGATGTACATGGCAAATTGCTAGGCAGACGGTGTAGACACAGCAAACAACAAGTGAAGGTGCTCACCTGAGGAAGATTGAGATAGGCGCAATAATGACAGGAGAAGGTGTAGGAACGATGGATATGGCGGGCCAAGCTATGTTGCAGCTGGTTTTTCAGGAGAGAACAGCCGAAGAAATGACGACCATAATAGTGGGTACCACAACAACATAGATGACATTGGTGGAAGAAAATCAACATAGCGGTACCAGCCAAGGGCTTGGGAGCCCCCAATGTCTCCACTGTAGATGTTGGAAAGACCCTGCAATATACACTTCTACGTCGACTCTGCAGGAAGGAGGCGACTGATGTCTACGCACTTCTATTCTTGCAGACAGTTGTTGGGCCTCCAAGGGCAGAGGTTTGTAGAACAGTATCAAGTTTTCCCTTAAGTCAATCACCCAAGGTTTATCGAACTCAGGGAGGAAGTGGTCAAAGGTATTCCTTCTCAAGCAACCATGCAATCAAGATACAAGAAGTCTCTTGTGTCCCTAACACACCCAATACACTTGTTAGGTGTATAGGTGCACTAGTTTGGCGAAGAGATAGTGAAATACAAGTGGTATGGATAACTATAAGTGGTAACGGTGCTAGAAAATAGCTTAATGGCGTGGAAGAGACTAAAGGCAAACTGAAATAAAGATGGAAGCAAGAAAACATGTAACAGATCTAGTTGCAAACAGTGTTTCAATGCTAAGAAACAAGGCCTAGGGATCATACTTTCACTAGTGAACACTCTCATATAAATATCTTCTCTTCATGATACTACTCTGAACTACTCTCCGGTTGGACACTCTAATCCAAAGTAGGGCTATAACAGCACACCTCAAAGTTTGCTTTCCCTATCTAGATAACCCCACACTGTCACCTTGAGCTCTAGATGGTTCCAACAAACACCACAATTTTATAGAGACATCCAACTCCAAATATAACTCATAAAAAGTATTTGTAATCTCTAGCCTAAGTGCCACCATGGTGTGGACGCTATCACTTTTGCACACATGGGGAGAGTAGAGATCTATTAAAGCACTTGAGTAGCAAAGTAGATTTACTTGATTACAAAGCTCATGATCACAATATGATCATGCATAGAGAGAGAGATGAACACATAGCTACCTAGAACCCTTAGCCTCGAGAGAGAAATACTCCCTCTTCATCATGGGAATCAGCAATGGTGATGGAGATGGTGGTGGAGATCGATGGAGATGGCTCCGGGGGCACTTCCCTGTCCCGACAGGGTGCTGGAACAGAGACTTTCTGTCCCCCAAATCTCCTCTTCGGTGGCGGCGGCACTGCGGAACTTTTCGTGGCTAGAGGCTTGACGATTTAGGGTTTTTGCATCGGGAGGCATCTTATAGGCGAAGAGGCAAGGTCGGTGCGCGGCCAGGGGGACAACAGCATGCCCTGGCGTGGCCTAGGGTTGCCCACGCCAAGGGGTGGTGTGGCCACCCTGTGGCCCCTCTCTGTCTCGTCTTCTGGCTCTGTGAGTCTTCCGGTAAAATATCGACTTTGGCTTTTGTCCGGTCCAATTCCGAGAATATTGATTTTCTGACTTTCCTGGAACCAAAACAGTTTAATCCCAGAAAGTGTATAAAAATACTCCAAAGTGTGGACAAAACATAATAAAGTAGATAAAAACCAAGCATGGAACATCAAAAATTATAGATACGTTAGCGACGTATCAGCGACCGAACAACCTCATGAAGGACTACCGCACTTTCCTAAAAATGCAAGAGGTATGTAATGCAAAGGCTGCCGAAGCGGCAAACCAAGGATATGCCACCGCACCTAGAACCCTAGCTCTTGGCACACCGCCACCACGTCCAGTACAGCCGCCAGCAGGGCAACTACAACCCGCAATAGAAACCAGGAGTACGAGTATCCAAGGTCCAGGGGTGCAATGTTAATGATCCATAAGGGCACCCGTCCAACAGGATCCATAAGCCGATCACACGACAAGTCAACATGGTAGAAATAACACCACCACCTACACCCAAATATCTTCATTGGTCAGAGCAAGAAATTACATTCAGCAGGGTCGATCATCCACTTCGAGTCCCACAACTGGGTCATTCGACTCTGATAGTGGAAGCCCAAATTGGAGGGTTCGACATGAGCAAAGTTTTTTGAACGCAGGGAGTAGCATCAATCTAATCTACACCAAAACCCTATGAGCAATGAATTGGTTCGTGGCAAACCTAGCACCAATGGACACAACCTTCCATGGCATAGTCCCAGGCAAAGCCGAGATTCCTTTAGGCAAAGTTTATCTCAGCGTAGTCTTCGGATCAAGGAACAATTTCAGGCATGAAAAGCTCAAGTTTGAAGTCATGAACTGGCCATCGGCACGGAGACCCTTGAAAGCACGACATGAACGGATCAAAAGATTTTGTCCAGGGAAACTTTTGGCCTCTAAACTACCAACACCATCCGTCAAAGGATCAATCTTTTGTCCTCGTCTAGTGTCAGAGACTGGCCAATAATCTCTACAAAAGGAAAAATCAAAGGTAAGGAGGCACAGTCGAGAAAAAACTTTAAAAAGGTGGCACATGAAAAGACAACTTACGAGTCAGGAAATATTGACAACTTCTAGTCGCTTCCGGGGATTTTCATCTCGATTGTCAAGGGCAGCAACCTGCTTTTCCCTTTCTTCGGCATCAGCTCTTACTCTCTGTTTGGCCTCTTCTAGCGCCTCCTCCGCAACCGCAACTTGGCGTCCAGATCTTGAACATGCTTCAATGCCTCGTCCTGGATAACTCCGGATTCGTTGGCAGCAGCTGGACAGTTATAGTTAAACCAAGTTAGCATATATCAAATTTTATGAGGAAGATCAAATTTATCGATTAACAGGATAAACCTTTATATTATTCGGCTTCATTATGGATCTTGATAAAGCGAGAGGCCATATCAACCATTTCACGCATCAGCGGCTACAGAACAGAAAGCAAGCTATCAGAATTCTAAAAAGAACAACATAGGACCAAGCTACAAAATGGGCTAGGAGAGGAACACTTATATCCTGCATATCAACCTCGACGGGATTTTCAGCTATGACTATGCCTTTACCCGCAAATATCCTCCTTTAAGCCAGAGGAGACTTGGGTAGCACACCAGCTTCCTTCGGGCCAATTTTCTCCCCAGGTGACTTCTACGGGTCCGGTGATGGAACGGGCGATTTGGCATGAGGAGACACAATGGAGACACCACGTGGTGATATGGGAGGTTCTTATTCATCATCACCTCTAGATCAGCAACACAAATGATCAGGAGCAGTTAGTAATAATTTGACAAGCAGTAAAAATAGAAGTAAAGGGATGTAGTACTTATGAAGAAACATTTTGGGTCATACAGAAGATACTCACCCTCGGAGGAGTAGTGGAAATGGGAACAACAAATTTTGGCTTTGAACTCGTCAAATCATCGGGATCCTCGACCGTTTCGACAGCTTCAGAGTGTTTTTGCTTCTCAACAGCAGACACCCTTTGAAAATCCCCAGACTAAGCCGAAGCAATAGAATGGGTATCCAAAGATGACTCATTATTGGATGCCTCTTCTTCTTCATTAGGTGCAGTCCTAGTTCTGGTAAAATCTTCGGATAGAGAGGCACCGGCCAGTAGCTCACCACTTTCCGGAAGGGGAGGAAGAACAGAAAGATGATCATAATCCCACACCACTAGGAGACAGATATTAAAACATGTAAGGAAAGTAGGAACACTCACATCAGGGAGAATATTCTTCTCACCGAAGGGTTCCACTCAACAACTTGAGGGAACAGGGTTCTTCTTCGTCAGCATGGTGAACAAGCGAACCCTTTTCTCAAGAATATTGAGAGGAAGATTTCCTGGTGAAATCTTCATAGGGTCCTTCTTGCTAGTATAAGACCACATACCAGACAATCTAGCCTGGATAGGTTGGATGCATGATAGATGTGAGATTCGACACATTTTTGATGGCTTTTATTGATAGTTTTCTCCCGGATTTGATTGTTTTCTAGCTTTACCTAACGCTAATACTTAGGTAGCAAAGAAAACTTGGTTTTTAATGTGTGTTTCAGGTTCTGAATGTCAACAGAAGCTTTTAACTAGAGAAACACAATATTCTGCAGAAAACAAGCAAGTCTCTCTTTGGAAGCACTCGAGGGGAGCATACAGAAGCTTTAACGAGCAACTATACGGTGGGAATATTTTTCTGGCCGTATAGTTCCCGCCATATAGCTGCCGCCGCCTCTATCTTTTCAAAAGGGACAAATTCCGTGAAGAGATGAGAGGCAAAAACACAACACAACATCCGCTGAAGACGTTCTTCATCTCGCTCCATGATCTTCGACCTCCTAGCCAATACACCCCCAAAGCCACTACTTGTACTTGAGAGAGAGGGATCTTCACCTTGCAAGACTGGGGTTTGAGATTATTTCTTCCCATCTTGAATTCTGTTGGATATTTTTCTATTCTTATTGTGTATCTCCACGGTAATATAAAGATGAATTCCCTTTATTTGATTATATCGATGATCCGTTCTTCTCTCATGTGTGAGTAATTTCCTTGGGCGAGGGAGATGTTGGGGATTGGTGAGATGTGATGTGCCTTCATATATTTTCCAATAGTTCGTGATTGATTCTAATTACTATATTATGTGTGCTTGATTATCTGTGGGATGCCTAATGCTTGTTGTCCAATTAAGGGCCCAGACAACATGATGCTTTGTTCTACATAGATAGGATCTTGTTCGCTAGCAGACCGACGACCCCCGGGTGACACAAGGATATCAATGGAAAACTAGTAGACTCGAGGATAATGAGGAACCACTGTGCTTATTGCATTAGTCCAATCCAAGGACTTGAAGGGTCTCAATCATCTAGTGTTTGACCATGGTATTGGTAACAGGCTAGTAGGATTACTGAAGTTGGGATGAAATCTACCAAGAGGAGTTTCGGCTAACTATGGGTTGCTCGCCTACACAAATACTTATAAGATTATAATTTTTACATTTTTTATTCGTTCACCTGGCACAGTCACTATCACCATGAACTGAATCTCCCCGCTCGTTCTTTTGCCATCTGCAGGAAACAACAAACAACCAAGTCGTTATTTACTTTCATGCTTTATATTTCTGAAGTTTACATTTTATTTCTATTTTAAATACATCTCATTTAATCAAAACCCCATTCTTATTTCAACACTTGCAGTCAATTCACTCGAAGACCTGTGACAACTTTGGGGTGTGATAGAGACTTCACCCATAAACACTTACCTTTGGGATCCTGTGGGATCAATATCTATACTTCAAAACTAGCTACAAACGATCTGTGCACTTGCAGACATCAAGCTATTTTCTAGCGCCATTGCCAGGGAGCTAAGCGCTAAATGTTTATCTTTTGACATTTCAGGTGTTGCTACTACAAAATGTTCTCCCTGGGATATAAAGGGTCTACACGCTCTGGTAGGACCTACCTACCGGATTATATTGAGCGCGTGCCTGCTCAAAGGCACGAAGAAATTATTGAAAAACTTTTAAGATCAAACGAAGTTGAAGTTGAAAACCTGAGTGATATTATGGAAATCATGTCTATTTACACGACAACTCCCATGAAACCCGAGAAAACTCTTAGAGAATACACTGCTCCAAGTTCTGAATTTCTTAAACAATCAATAGAATTCCCTAATCCTAGAGTTAGAGAATATCGATTTGATGGTGGAATTATTAAAAATTTGCAGGAAAAAGCCTTCAGTTGAAGGGAAGATGAAGACCCAAGAAGACATATTAGAGAGTTCGATGATGTGATAACATCGCTTGGACCAAAAGGTTTACGGAGAGACTTGTCTCATCTAAAATTATTTTGTTGGTCTCTTAAAGGTAAAGCTCTAGACTAGTTATATTCTCTCCCTCGCCATTACATTAAATGTTGGGAAAACTGCATTGTTAAATTCATAAACAGATTTAATCCTTTTAAAAGGTAACTGAATGAAGAAATAATATAGGCAACTTTAGTCAGAACTAGGGAGAAAACTACCCACAAGCCTGGGATAGATTTTTTGGAATGATCAATAGCATTCCCAATCATGTCTACTCTAAATCGACTATTCGTCATTTACTTTACCACGGTCTCAATACTCAATGTAGAGAGTTGCTTGACTTCTCAGTAGGAGGATCAATAAATACTTTAACTATTAAAGAATATTTGGAATTGATGTCTACTAGGGCCAAGAATGATTCTTTATATAATCCTGATTTTGGCACTAAGCTGGAAAAGGGATATTCTGGATAACTCCTGATCTTATGCCTGAAGTACGTAAAACAATGAAAGAAAAAGGTATACCTTCTGAACTTGTTAAGGAAAACTAAGTAGATTTGTTACAAAGTTTTAACTGAAGTAGATGAAACTAGAAAAGTTTTTCAAGAATTAAAACATCGACAAGCAAAATCTCATAATAACATGCATAAGCACTTTCAAAAACACAAAAAGATTTTGGCGGAACTCACGGAAAATTATGATGAGATTGGCCAAGAAATAAAATTATTTCACAAGTATCTTAGTATGATTGAAACCTAGTGTGAACAAATAGCATCTAGTTATCAATTTTTTCTTCGAGATGATAAAGATATTCCTGTTTCTACTAATGTTGTCACAAGAAGAGGTGTAGTTGTTACATGACCATTAGGACCACCGGAATATGAAGCTGAAAAAGTGCGAAAGGAAAAAGCCTTACTTGAAGCAAGCCAAGAAGATGATACATTGGTGGATCCTCAAGATGAAACTAAAACACAAGATCAAACCAAGGAGGACCAAAATGATGCATAGGATGACCACTATGACTCTGATGCAGAGATGGTTGATCCAAGAGAAGAAAAAGAGATAAGCAAGGAAGATGAAGTTTTTGTAATAGAAAATAAGAAAAGCAATAAGGAACAACAAAACAAAGCAACAAAAGAGCCTGACCCCCCACAAAAGGTAACAGACAAGAATAAGTTAGGTGAGAAAAAGCTTCCTTATCTAGATCGAAAAAAGAAAGCACCAGATCAGGTAATTTACAATTCTTTTACAAAGGCACTTAGTGACCTTCGTCTAGAAATTCTGTTTGCAGATGCAATCAAAGTTCCTACCTATTCTAAATTCCTCCGTGATATTCTTAGTAGAAAGAAATAAATAACTGAAATTGTTGCCATTGTAACTAGTTATCCTGCTAATGGGAAGCTGTTGTCCAAGTCTAGAGATCCTGGAATACCAATTATGTCATGCTCAATAGGTAAAACTAATATTCACAATGCCTTGTGTGATCTAGGGGCAGGAGTTAGTGTAATGCCATACCCCCTCTATAAAAGGTTAGGATTAGGGGAGTATTCTCCTACTACTATCACTTTTTAGATGGCTGACAAGTCCACTAAATAACCCATTGGTATGATTGAGGATGTTCTACTCAAAATAGATGAGCATGTTATTCCCACTGATTATTCTAGAGATGCCTGAAGATGAAAACTTATCCATAATACTTGGAAGACCTTTCCTTAGTATTGTAGGGGCATCAGTTGATTGTGCTAAAGGAAAGATAATCTTCAATGTTTATGATGCTGAAATCATCTGGTATCTTCCAAAGAAGCTAGAAGCAGGAGAAAGATATATTCCACCGACAAAACGAGTTCATGTGGTAAGTGCCTTTGATAAGGGGCAACCCAAGGTAAGAATTCGAGAACAGAGAAGAGGTTGATTTACTCAATCATTCTTAATAAAATGATTAATGGGAGTCAACCCATCTTGTCAATAAAAAAGATTAGAGAATAAAAAGTTCATCACATTCCTACAACTTTTTCACAGACATTTTTGCGGAAGCATGCTCGTGAAGATGCAACTGTCAAAAAGTAGTAGAAACATCGATTGAATGAGTATAGAATAAGAATAAAAATAAAAGTGTGAGTTTTTCATCTATAGAAGATAAAATTTCTTAATACGCTAATGTTAGTCGATAGTTTCTACTATCAATTTTCTATCAAAAATAAGGTATTTCGCTAAGTTTTAGGATAAGAAGGTATTCTCGAAGAAATATAATTTTTTTGATGACTACTGATGGTTTAACGACCAACTATACGGTGGGAATAAAAATTCCGGATGTATAGTTCTGGTCATATAGATATCTTTGTCATCAATAAATTTTCTTCAAAGACACAGAGAACTTAACAACCGACTATACGATGGGAATAAAATTTTGGCCGTATCGCCCTGGTCATATAGATATCGATGCCTTCGTACAAAATTTTCTGAAAAGTACTGGGAGTTTAACGACCAACTATACGGCAGGATTAAAAATTCCGACCGTATAGTTCTGTTCGTATAGATATCGATGCTTGTTTTAGAAATTTATCTCAAGGGACAGACGGTTTAACGACCAACTATACAGGGGGATCATTGCGATCCGGCCGTATAGTTGCGTCTGTATAGTGTTTTCCGCGTAAAGAAACCCTAGTTGGCGGTACCGCAGAAACTATACGGGTGGAACAATATCACCCGCTCGTATAGTTTCGGCCGTATAGTTTGGTGCGACCATGATACGTTGCAAACGTATCTATAAGTTTTGATGTTCCATGCTTGGTTTTTATCTACTTTCTTATGTTTTGCCCACACTTTGGAGTATTTTTATACACTTTCTTGGACTAACCTATTAACAAGATGCCACACTGCCAGCTGCCTGTTTCCTGGTGTTTTTGGTTCCATGAAAGTCAGAAAATGAATATTCTCGGAATTGGACCTGACAAAAGCCAAAGTCGATATTTTACCGGAAGACTCACGGAGCCAAAAGACAGGATGGAGAGGGGCCATATGGCGGCTACACCATGTGGTGGCGTGGGCTAGCCCTGGCCGTGCCACTAGGTGGTGTGGGCCCCCTGGCCACCCACCGACCTTGCCTCTTCGCCTATAAGATGCCTCCCGATGCAAAAACCCTAAATCGTCCAGCCTCCAGCCACGAAAAGTTCCGCAGCGCCGCCGCCACCGAAAGGGACATTCGGGGACAGAAAGTCTCTGTTCCGGCACCCTGCCGGGACGGGGAAGTGCCGCCGGAGCCATCTCCATCGATCTCCACCACCATCTCCATCACCGTTGCTGATTCCCATGATGATGAGGGAGTAGTTCTCTCTCGAGGCTAAGGGTTCTACCGGTAGCTATGTGTTCATCTCTATCTATGCATGATCATATTGCGATCATGAGCTTTGTAATCTAGTAGATCTACCTTGCTACTCAGGTGCTTTCATAGATCTCTGATCTGCCCATGTGTGTGAAGTTAACAGTGTGCACACCATGTTGGCACATAGGCTAGAGATTTCAAATACTTGTTATGAGTTATATTGGGAGTTGGATGTCTTTATGAAATTTTGGTGTTTGTTTGAACCATCTAGTACTCAAGGTGACAGTGTGGGGTTATCTAGATGTGGAAAGCGAACTTTGAGGTGTGCTGTTATAGCCCTACCATGGATTAGAGTGTCCAACCAGAGAGTAGTTAAGAGTAGTATCATAAAGAGAAGATATTTATATGAGAGTGTCCACTAGTGAAAGTATGATCCCTAGGCCTTGTTTCTAAACATTGAAACATAGTTTGCTATTAGATCTATTACATGTTTGCTTGCTTCCATATTTATTTCAGTTTTCCTTTAGTCTTTTCCCACATCAACCACACGCCATCAAAGTATTTTCTAGCACCCTTATCTTATATCCATACCACTTGTATTTCACTATCTCTTCACCGAACTAGTGCACCTATACACCTGACAAGTGTATTGGGTGTGTTGGGGACACAAGAGACTTCTTGTATCTTGATTGCAGGATTGCTTGAGACGGGATACCTTTGACCACTTCCTCCCTGAGTTCGATAAACCTTGGGTGATCCACTTAAGGGAAAACTTGCTGCTGTTCTACAAACTTCTGCACTTGGAGGCCCAACAATTGTCTACAAGAATAGAAGTGTGTAGACATCAAGCTATTTTCTGACGATGTTGCCGGAGAGGTAAGGTAAAAGGCACTCACATCCTCCGGTGTGAGTGCAGGAAGTTATTTCCTTTAGATTCTGCAATTTTGCCTTTTTGTTTCTTGTTTTTATTTTCACTAGTTAGGCTTAATGGAAAACAACAACAAAATTACAGAGCTTTATAGTATTTATCTTGAGTTAGGACATGAAGTGTTTGAAGAGAAAATTAAAAAACCTATGGAACTTTATTTATCGTGATGAAATAATAATGATAGCTATTTTGTCGAATTTTCTCCCACTATAATTAATAAGAATGACTATGTTTATGTGGGGAGTATTAATTCTCTTATACGTGTTGCTCATGATAAGAATGTTTCTTGTGATAGTTATATTGTTAATTTTATCCATGATGCTACTGAAAGTTATTATGAGAGAGGGAAACATGGTTTTATGTATCTCAACAATATTAAGTTTCCCCTCTTTATGTTGAAAGTATTGAAGTTGCACTTGTTTTGCTTTACTATGCTTGTTGCTTTGTGCTTTCATGACTTTTTCTTTACATGATTCCTATGCATAGGAAGTGGGTTAGACTTAAATGTGCTTTGAATTTGCTTCTTGATGCTCTCTTTTACTTCAATTTATATTTCTTATGTGAGCATCTTCTCAAACTATCATGCCTAACTTAAAGGCGTTAAAGAAAAATACTTATTGGGAGATAACCCAAAAGTTTTAGATGAGTGTTGGAAGTTATTACTTCTATAATAACCGCTCCTTATCCTTTTTATTTGCTTTTTGTGCCAAGAGTAACCTCTAATGAGAGAGAAGTAATGCTTGGGAAAGTTGCTGTCTCGAAATAGATTTCTGTTCTTCACCGTAAAAATTCGTGTAAAATCTCTATACGTTCTTTGGAGGCGTGATTTTTTGTGCTTATGCCCCAGGTTGTTCTATAACTTTAGTTAGTTCAACACTTTTTGATTTGAGAAACATAAGGTCTTCAAAAAAATCGTCTTTACCTGCTGGTCTGTTTTGATAGGTATCTGCCATTATTTGCATTTGCTTCTTGTTGGTTCCTTTTTAGTTCTTTTGGGGAATTGAGCTTTTTGAGGGAAGTGCTACAGTAGCTTGTATTTTAATGGAAGTTTTATTGGTGTTGAAACTGAGCCCAAAGACTTATTATCTTGAGTGCACTAATGTTGCTAATAAAGATTGTGTGAAGTTTTGTACGAAGGAAAAAATTCCAGGTGTATGGAAGAAATGAGTAATGAGATGAAGGATGGACTAAATCTCAAGCTTGGGGATGCCACGCGTGTCACCCCAAGAAATATCCAAGAAGTACAAGCGTCAAAGCTTGGGGATGCCCAAGGCATCCCCTCTTCATCAAAAAAAATTCCAGGTTTCTTCCAAACGCTTCATTTTTATTGTTTCATGCACAGTTGTGTTGTTCTTGGAGCGTCTTCTTTTTCATTTTTGTTTTGCATTTTCTTGGTTTTCTTAGTTTTCTGACTAAATTGGTTGGACCCCTTTCATGCATTGGTTTTCAAATAGTTTGGTTTGGATTGGAAAAGAGTAGGAAAGTTCATGCTTAAGTGGTAAAGAGAGCTTGTTTTTGAGTGTGGCCTATGCTTTGTCATGCCATTCTTGATATTGTTTTGGCTTTATGCTTATTATTCTTTGTTGTAGCATGACTTGTTATAAACAATTGAGATTGCTTAATGTGCCTTGGAAGGATCATGCGTTGTTTTAGCACATTAAAGCATAATATTGTGGCATTCTCCTTTGATGCTTTATTTGGGTTGACTTGGCGCATGCTCACACCATGTATGACTATCCCAAGTCACCATAGCCTTTATGATCCTTTATTTTTCAACTTGTAATATCACTTTATGCTTTGATTAATGATGTTTTGTCGCTCTGCATGATTATGGCCATTATTGCTCTCTTAGTTTGTCGCTCCTAGTCTTTTGCTAGCCTCCATAACCAAGTATGAGTTCTACTCATGCATCCAACTCCTAAAACCAAGTTATTCAAAGAGTCCACCATACCTACCTATTAGCATTTGATATTCCAAGTATATTCATGCTTTTGTTTACCTTCCGAATTAAACTTGTTATGAGAAAACTAGTGATTAAAGCTCTCACGAACTTGATGGCACACTTTACTTTTCTTGTCCTTAATAAACTTGAACCATTGTGTCATCTATGTTGTATATGGTTGCACTTATTTGTTGGGGATTAGCAGAACCATGCTATCATGGGGAACTCTTTCAACATTGCACTTGTACTTTGTACCTAGTTGATATCATGATCTTTTGTCTATGGATGTCGTCGGTGTGAAATGAAAGGGGAGCTTGTAAGTCCATGGAGTTATGTATGTGTGTTAGAGAAGCGCCTGTGCCACTGGTCTAATCCATGATGTCATGGTGAAAACCTGCAGCGTAACCATAATGAGCTGTCTATAAAGCATTCTTCTTATAAAAAAAGAGTCAGATCTTGAGAAAAAAGAGAAAAAGAAAAGAGAAAAAGAGATATATGAAAAGAGGAAAGAGAGAAAAAAGCACCATATTCCCATGGTAAATAAGAAGATTGCTGAGATGCTCGTTGTCTGCTTGCCTTGTCATTTTGATATGGGTATTCTTCCATATCATCGGGCAAGGGGTACCCCGTTGGCGCTTCTCTATGATACACATGTACTTACGATGACAAGAACTTACCGGTGACTAAACTTGAGTAGCATGAGGAGCGGCCCTCGTATTCAAGGGAATTAAGATTTCGAACTTATACTTTGTCAAGCATATACTCCATAGTTTCTTCACTTTAACCTTAATCACTTCAAGATGCTTATGACAGGGGCAATGAGAGCTGAAAGCTAATAAGTACCATAATTTTCAGAAGCTCTTTATGAGACTTGAATCCCTGCTTCCTTCTATGAAGGCCATTCTTTTACTTTTATGTTGAGTCTCCACCTTCTATCTTTATGCACCTACTTTGAGAGCATAGTGGTCATTCTTAGTTCTATGTGCATTGTCCCAAGACTTGTTGATTGATGCATAACTTGATATTGCTTGTTCTAAACAATTTGTATCTAGTCACCCTTATGAACTTTGAAGGTGTCCTATGCATTTATGTTTGCTACTCTATGAGGGATAAGTTGAATGCCACTATGCTATGTATTCTTTATGTGAAACAAACAAACGTCTTGCAAAGCATTGTTATTCATGAATCTTTTGTTTGTGCCTTTTCATGTTACAACATAGTTGCTATGTCTTATTGCTAGAACTTTGTCTTTCATGCTATGATTGAAGTACTATGATCCCAGCTATCAATGTTTTACAAATACTTTGATCAAGTTTATGATGGTGCATGTCACCTCAAAAATTATTCTTTCTTTTTATCACTTACCTACTCGAGGACGAGCAGGAGTTAAGCTTGGGGATGTTGATACGTTGCAAACGTATCTATAATTTTTGATGTTCCATGCTTGGTTTTTATCTACTTTCTTATGTTTTGCCCACACTTTGGAGTATTTTTATACACTTTCTTGGACTAACCTATTAACAAGATGCCACAGTGTCAACTGCCTGCTTTCTGCTGTTTTTGGTTCCAGGAAAGTCAGAAAATGAATATTCTCGGAATTGGACCGGACAAAAGCCATAGTCGATATTTTACCGAAAGACTCACGGAGCCAGAAGACAAGACGGAGAGGGGCCACATGGCGGCTACACCATGTGCTGGCGCGGGATAGCCCTGGCTGCGCCACCAGGTGGTGTGGGACCCCTGGTCGCCCACCGACTTTGCCTCTTCACCTATAAGATGCCTCCCGATGCAAAAACCCTTAATCTTCCAGCCTCCAGCCACGAAAAGTTCCGCAGCGCCGCCGCCACCGAAGAGGAGATTCGGGGGACAGAAAGTCTCTGTTCCGGCACCCTACCGGGACGGGGAAGTGCCCCCAGAGCCATCTCCATCGATCTCCACCACCATCTCCATCACCGTTGCCGATTCCCATGATGATGAGGGAGTAGTTCTCTCTCGAGGCTAAGGGTTCTACCGGTAGCTATGTGTTCATCGCTCTCTATGCATGATCGTATTGCGATCATGAGCTTTGTAATCTAGTAGATCTACCTTTCTACTCAAGTGCTTTAATAGATCTATGCTCTCCCCATGTGTGTGAAGTTGATAGTGTGCACACCATGTTGGCACTTAGGCTAGAGATTTCAAATACTTGTTATGAGTTATATTTGGAATTGGATGTCTTTATGAAATTGTGATGTTTGTTTGAACCATCTAGTACTCAAGGTGACATTGTGGGGTTATCTAGATGCGGAAAGCGAACTTTGAGGTGTGCTGTTATAGCCCTACCATGTATTAGAGTGTCCAACCAGAGAGTAGTTAAGAGTAGTATCATAAAGAGAAGATATTTATATGAGAGTGTCACTAGTGAAAGTATGATCCCTAGGCCTTGTTTCTAAACATTGAAACACAGTTTGCTATTAGATCTATTACATGTTTGCTTGCTTCCATCTTTATTTCAGTTTGCCTTTAGTCTTTTCCCACATCAACCACACGCTATCAAAGTATTTTCTAGCACCATTATCTTATATCCATACCACTTGTATTTCACTATCTCTTCGCCGAACTAGTGCACCTATACACCTGACAAGTGTATTGGGTGTGTTGGGGACACAAGAGACTTCTTGTATCTTGATTGCAGGATTGCTTGAGAGGGGATACCTTTGAACACTTCCTTCCTGAGTTCGATAAACCTTGGGTGATCCATTTAAGGGAAAACTTGCTGCTGTTCTACAAACCTCTACACTTGGAGGCGCAACAGCTGTCTACAAGAATAGAAGTGCGTAGACATCAGACCACAAAATCACACTGGGGCAGCTAGGTCTTTCACCCCTCCTCATTATTTCTCTCATATTCTCTCTCCAAACCTCTAAAAATCCACCTAGAACTTTTGATTCTTCACAGATTTCATTCGTTTGAGTGGGGGAATCAACATATCGGTATGTTTCTCTCCCTATCCATGCTTTATTTTCATATTTCCATGGTTGAAACTCTCACATTAATCTATTGGATGAACTCAAGCTTATTTTGTTTTTCCTATTGATTTCTCATGTCAGGATTGAATTTTTCCAAGTAGGATCGTTCATATATAGAGTAGAAACTATATGCCTAAGGTTTTATGGTGAAATTTTTCAGTGCATCACGATGAACAAAATCGGTAATATCCTTCGCAAGAGCAAGCACCAACGTGGTGAGGGCTCGGTCTCGGGTCCCAAGCCGAGCGCAACCCCAAGTTGGCCATGGTCTCATTGAGGAGGATTCTGCCCACACGATGGGTCGACCATAGCTTTCTCACCACGGCGGGGTTGAAGGCGAATTTCGACCTCATGTGTAACAAGGTCGGGCTAATGGTACTTGGCTTCACAAGCCACGACACCTACGCCGAGCTTACCTACAAGTTCCTTGCCTCCTTCTACGACGACCAAAGGGAGAAAGGTAATATGTGCACGGTAAGCTCCACCATGAACCAACAACACTATGAGATAAATTTTGAACAATTTTGTGATGCTTTCAGTTTCCCCCATGATTGAGGAACATACTATTACTAACCTCTATAGCGTCATGAGAGGAGAAACTTGGGAGGTTATTTATGTTAATGGTGGCACCAACTTCTACCAGAAGAAGATGTCCACCATTCAGAACCAAACCATTTGTTACTATGCCTTGTTCCTCGCCAACACTCTATTGGGGAGAGGTGATACCGGTTCCATGGCCAACGCGGACATGACAATGATCACCGAGGCTCTCTTCCCCACTACGCCGTAAAGCCCCAATCCTGCAGCTCTACTCATCCAGCACTTTCACCACCAAAGCAACAAGACCAAAGGTGATATTCGCATTGGTGGATTGGTAACCCACATTGCCCATGCATTAAATATTACACTACCTGTTATGCAATATGTTGATGGTTCCAAGCTTATGGACGTCAAATATTTAACTGCTTATGGCTTCCTTGGTGTTTACCAAGCTAACTGGAGGCTCCGAGCATATCAATTTGGTTATCCTGGTGATGCATGATACATTGCAAATGTATCTATAATTTTTGATGTTCCATGCTTGGTTTTATCCACTTTCTTGTGTTTTGTCCACACTTTGGAGTACTTTTCATATGATTTCTTGGACTAACCTATTAACAAGAGCCATAGTGCCAGCTGCCTGTTTTCTGCTGTTTTTGGTTCCAGGAAAGTCAGAAAATGAATATTCTCGGAATTGGACGGGACAAAAGCCAAAGTGCCTATTTTTCCGGAAGTCATCAGATGCCAGAGTACGAAACAGAGAGGGGCCAGGGGTCACCACACCACCTGGCCGCGCGTCCTAGCCTGGCCCGCGCCATGGGGTGGTGTGGCCGCCTCCGGCACCCCCTCGGCCTCCCCTTTCGCCTATAAGATGCCCTCGGGACGAAAACCCTAAGTGCCTGATCAAAAATCCACGAAAGAGTCTGTAGCCGACGTCATCTCCATCCCTAGATCGGGAGGGATCTGAACCTCTTCCCGGCACCCTACCAGAGAGGGGAATTCACCCTGGAGGCCTTCTTCATCACCATGCAAGCCTCTGGTGTGATGCGTGAGTAGTTCATCCTTGGACAAAGGATCCATGGAGTAGCTAGATGGCTAGTTCTCCTCCTATGTGCTTTCATGTTTAGATCTTGTGAGATCCGTTCATGATCAAGATCATCTATTTGTAATTATGCATGTTGTGTTTGCGGGGATCCGATGGATATTGAGATGCTATTTCAGATTGATTATTGATTCTATCATATCTTTATTATTTTTGATCTTGCATGCTTTCCGTTGTTAGTAGCTATCTTGGCCAAGTAGATGCTAGCAACTCCAAGAGTTACTATTTATGCTCGATAGTGGGTTCATGCCTCTGGTAATCTGGGGAAGTGACAAAAATCTCTAAGGTACTAGATGTGATGTTGCTACTAGGGAGAAAACAACAATCCTTTGTTCATAGAACAATTTTATTGTTTACTTTACATGCAGTTCGTAAAGCAATAATTTGTTGCTTGCAACTTAATACTAGAGGGGGAACCTGAAGGTGGATTATTAGTCACCGATGCAGTTGGATGGCGGTCTATGTATAATGTTTTAATGCCCAATCAAGTTTCAAAGGAGTCAAGATGATTAGTATATGGATGTATTGCTTTCTCGATGTTTGTCAATTGCCCGCTGTAATTTGTTCACCCAGCATGTTATCTATCTTAAGGAGAGCTACCTCTAGTGAACTATGGATCCCGGTCCTTTTCTTTACATACAATCTACAAACTGTTTACTGCTTTGTGCTTACTTTCTGCAAAATTTTACTTCTTTCCATTCGATACGTTTAATCCTTTGTTTTCCGCGAAACATGGTGAGATTGACAACCTCACCGCAAGTTGGGGACAAAGTTCTATGGTTGTGTTGTGCAGGTCTCCATGTTGCTACTAGCACCGATAGTGCGCCCTGCCAAGGCTTAGCTAGCAACACCTTTGGGGTGTTTCCTTGCTCCTACTGGTTCGATTAAACCTTGGTTTCATAACTGAGGGAAACTTGCTGCTGTGCTCATCATACCTTCCTCTTGGGGTTCCCAATGAGCTCTACATCAACACCGCACCAGCATTTTTCTGGCGCCAACACTGAGCCATCAATGCACAGGGTGAGAAGGTTCCATTGCCCGGTCCCCAAGCCTTCTCGATTGTGGAGAAGGACGCTTGGATCCTCACCAAGGACCAAGTGATGCAGATCATGGCTGAACTTCATCCTGATGAGGAGGAAGATGAAGAAGGAGAGCAGAGAGATGAGGATGAGTAGGAGCATGAGGAAGAGCAGGGACACAACCCTGCTTGGGAGGGATAGCAGCAGCAACAGGGGGAGCTTGGGACCCATGGCCCAACCAGCCACAACAGGGGTACGGTTACGTCCCCTACCAGGAATTTCAGTAGCTCAACCAGCGCGTTGGGGAGATTGACCACACTCTTCAGGGAGTGAATGAAGATGTTTGTGCTTTGACTCATAACTTCAGTCACTTCATGACCCACTTCCCCGACTACTACCAGCAGCATCCACACCAGCCGCTGAATGACGACAACAACTGAGCCTAGCAATAGCCTAAGCTTGGGGGAGGTTTGAAAACCTCCAAACTTTGCATTCATGTTTTTATTTATTCTTTTGATTTATTTTATTTCTTCAAATTTGCATGTTTAATTTTAGTTTGCATGCCTAAACCAAAAATACAAAAAAATAGTTGTAGCTTTATTTGCAAGTTCGTTTCTTTGTTTCTCTCGAAGATTGCTCAAATTCAGGTGACTTGGCAATATGGAAATATAGTGGGGTTTTGAATCAAATACGAGAACGAAGCAAGCAAGAGGAGGTATCACATTCCTTTCATCACCCTTTTTGCAACCTTAAATTGATCCTACGATTATTTACTCGCTTGCACTGGAGTCACTCCCCGCTTAGCTTATTATCCTATAAATTCTACTCCTTTGCTAGTGTCTTCTTTTTAGCCTTGAAACAATGAGCAATGAACTTGGTTAAAAATACTTCCTACACTTTTACAACAAGAAAAAGCATTTGAAAGATGACTAGAATCCATGTTTAGCCCAAAGAATTTGATTTTAGAACTACTCCATCTCATTTGAGCTTAGTATAAATAGACTCAATAGTACCTTTGAATGAAATTGTTTGATAAAATGGCTGCTTCGAAGTAGTAGAGATTATGCCACTATTTTTTCTAATAATTACTGTAAGATATTGCTTTACGCGTGTCATTACAACACTAGCGTGCTCCATGGGGAACTATTAACTCCGCTGGCCAACGAACGATCTAAATGTGGGAAACCACTTGATTTCGGCTATTGAGTTATGTAAACGTCTGTAGCAGGAATGCTATGATGGGTAATTTTTTAGTCTCCTCATGGTTTCACGTTCCAAGTGAAGTTGTAGTACTCCTCTAACCCATTTATTGCTCAACAAATATTTATTGGCATGGTCACGAGTGCACAACATAGTTCCAATTAACATGTCAAAATTTGTGGCATGATTTCTCTATGAAAGAGCTGAAGTTTTTGAAAGGCAAGAAAAAGAAAAAGGTGCTTTGAGAGTCTTGAAATTTTGACATGTGAGTAGATGAGTTGTTCTTAAATTAAATGTTTTGGTGCCAACTTGAGTACTCTTAATTGATTAAACAAACAAGAACAAAAAGCTTTCATCTCTCAACAAAGAGAGACACCAAAAGAATTTGTCTCACTTTCCTAGCTAAACTTTTGACACTTGCTTGGGCATATGATTTATTTGCTAACAAGATATATGTGGTTAGGAAGTGGACTTGGTGCAATCTTGTGAATACTTGTATGATCATGTTTAAGATTGCAAGGATTGTGAAGAAAATAATTTGACACCAATTCAAACTTGTAAGTTATTTTGTTTTCAGTCTCGAATCTCCGCTATTCTTCCTTATTTCCTTATCACTCGAGGGCGAGCAACATCTAAGCTTGGGGGAGTTGATAGCTGTGAGATTGTACACATTTTTGATGCATTTTATTGATGGTTTTCTCCCGGATTTGATCATTTTCTAGCTTTACCAAACGCTAATACTTCGGTAGCAAAGAAAATTTGGTTTTTAATGTGTGTTTCAGGTTCTGAATGTCAACATAAGGTTTTAACTAGAGAAACATAATATTCTGCAGAAAACAAGCAAGTCTCTCTTTGGAAGCACTCGAGGGAAGCATACAGAAGCTTTAACGAGCAACTATACGACGGGAATATTTTTCTGGTCATATAGTTCCTGCTGTATAGCTGCCGCCGCCTCTGTCTTGTCAAAAAGGACAACTTCCATGAAGAGACGAGAGTCAAAAACAAAACACAACAGCCACCATACCAATCCAGAAGGAAGAAAGAGAAGATTCAGAGAAGAAGGGGAAGACGTTCTTCATCTTGCTCCACGATCTTCGACCTCCTAGCCAATACACCCCCATAGCCACTACTTGTACTTGAGAGAGAGAGAGGGATCTTCACCTTGCAAGACTAGGGTTTGAGATTATTTCTTCCCATCTTGAACTGTGTAGGATATTTTTCTATTCTTATTGTGGATCTCCACGGTAATATAAAGATGAATTCCCTTTATTTGATTATATCGATGATCCGTTCTTCTCTCATGTGTGAGTAATTTCCTTGGGCGTGGGAGATGTTGGGGATTGGTGAGGTGTGATGTGCCTTAATATATTTTCCATTAGTTTGTGATTGGTTCTAATTACTATATTATGTGTGCTTGATTATCTGTGGGATACATAATGCTTGTTGTCCAATTAAGGGCCCAGACAACATGGTGCTTTGTTCTACATAGATAGGATCTTGTTCGCTAGCAAACCGGCGACCCCCGGGTGACACGGGGATATCAATGGAAAACTAGTAGACTCGAGGATGACGAGAAACCATTGTGCTTATTGCATTAGTCCGATCCAAGGAGCTTAATCGCTAAGCGACCTGAAGGGTCTTAATCGTCTAGTGTCTGACCATGGTTTTGGTAAAAGGCTAGTAGGATTGTTGAAGTTGGGATGAAATCTACCAAGAGGAGTTCCGACTAATTATGGGTTGCTCGCCTACACATATACTTATAAGATTATAAATGTTATATTTATTATTTTCCCACCTGGCATAGTCACTATCACCATGAACTGAATCTCCTCGTGCCTTCTTTTGCGATCTGCAAGAAACAACAAACAACCGAGTCGTTCTTTACTTTCATGCTTTATATTTCTAAAGTTTACATTTTAGTTCCATCTCATTTAATCAAAACCCCATTCTTATTTCAACACTTGCAGTCAATTCACTCGAAGACCTGTGACAACTTCGGGTGTGACAGAGACTTCACCCATAAACACTTACCTTTGGGCTCCCCGTGTGATCGATATCTATACTTTGAAACTAGCTACAAACGATCTGTGCACTTGCAGACATTAATGCACACCCAAAGGAAGTAGGTCAAAATTTGCAAAACTGATAGATCTTGACCAACTTCGGTGCGTAGTTTCTCGAGTCGTTTCAACAAAGGTTTGATCTCCTTCATCTCTTCGGGAGTGCGATGTCGGTCCCATGAGTCAAGTATCCGGCAGGTTTTCTTAGGGTCAAAAGGTGCCAACCCAAAATCCTAACCCTCGTTTTTCTGGTCCTTGATGTAAAACCACTTGGTTTGCCATCCTTGGATAGAATCCTAAATTTTGAAGTCAAAATAATTGACCTCAGGGCGAACATAAAATATGGCACCCCCAACATCATGAACAAGGGTGTTGGACGCGTTGCGGCGAATATATAAAAGTGTTTCCACAGCCCCCAATGGGGATGAATACCAAGGAAACACTCACAAAGAGTGATGAAACAGGCGGCATGAACAATGGAATTTGGCGTGAGCTGGTAAAGCTACACGCCATAAACAAAGAGCAAGCCACGAAGAAATTCGTGAATAGGAATAGAAATGCCACAATAGAGGAAGGAAAGAAACATTACGCGCCATCCAGGTTCAGGCACGGGAGTTGCTTCATCCCCCAGAAGCTTGAAGGAATCTTTGTCCAGAAGGCAGTACTTGCGAGCATCGCACAGATCTCATTGGCAGCACTTTGTGGGAGCCCATCCAATGGCCCTCTACTTTGTCGCCTTAGCGGCAGCAGTGGTAGAGCCAACCTTAGACTTGCTCATCGAGGCTCTCATGGGAAGGAGAAGAGCGTGTAGGGAAGGAATAACGAGCAAGAACACATGAAGCGTAGGCGCGGCGCAAGGAGGAAGAAGACGTATGCAACAAAGGGGAATAGTAAATCGTAAAGGTATTCTCCTTGGGTTATAAGGGAGAGGAGCGTGAAGCTTAGCCGTTGGATAAGGGCAGCGGAACGTTAGGATGCAAAGGATGAAGACATGTGGCCAGGTTTGTTAAAAGGATAAAAATCGTGGGCAGTTATTACCACGGTAAACACAGAAGAAATCTATACAACGCCTCAATTGTTGCGCATAAAGGGGGTAGTGTAGTAAAAACACCACTGACACGCCGCTCAAGCGTCATCATTACTGCAGCATGGGCCCACCATTGTAACGTCCCATCTGGACTTGTTTCTTGAAAACTACGACACGCCATCTTCGTTAGCACTGAATTCATGGATGTCCAAGGATAAAGAAATATTCAGGTACATACAAAAACCTTTGAAATAATTTGTCAGGGTTAGACTTTGAGCCTACATTCAGATGCAAGCATCCGAACATATCATCAGGGTTACTCCCATCGGGAGCACTGGCCGCGCACCCGATAATGTTTTTTGAGCTTGGGAATATTTTCAATAAAAAATATTATTCTGAGCCAATGTCGTGATGCAAGCATCCAAACATAGCCTCGGGGAATACACCCATCGGGAGTGTTGTCGTGCACCCGATATAGACAGTATAGTCCAGCCGGACCCGAAGAAATATTATCCTCGTGCGTTGAAAGCTTACCCGATAAAATGAAAACTCCAACGGAGTCGAAAAAACATATGAACCTATGAGTATTAAATCTTTGTATCCTGACATGGTTACTCCCATCAGGAGTGCCTATACGATATCCGAGAAAACTGACAATTTCAGCTATTCCAACAGCCAAACAAGGCAGTCGTCAAAATTTAAATAACTCCTCAAACCATGTTCGTCGCGATAATACGTCTGAATGTAGTGTCCATGACATGGACGTAAGACCCCAGGATCCGTTCTGTGTGGCCTAGTAACCGCACAAGAATGTGCTCTGCCAGAAAATTATTTGTATCCATGATACAATGAAAAATCCTAACGAACGCGTTGAGTAACCGAAATAATATTACTAGAATTCTGTATTCAATAAGGCCTCAAACGGCTCGAACTGAATTGCGCCAACAAATACTGAGTTCAAGACTAGAGACTTGAATTTGACGTAGGTTCACGGTGTTTTTTCCAAGGAGTAATTAATTGATTCCCAATCCGTCGGATGCATCAGTCCCATTGGACCATATCCCTATGACAGTTAAATAAGAATATATTAAAAATACTTTATGAAGAAAACTTTGGCTTACATTTTCTTTGAGACTCAACCCGAATATATGATTCTGATGGAGTCTCGGGGGCTACTGACATGGGTATGATTACTTGGGTCCTCATGATTATTTACCCTGGTTACATAAAGGCTTGCATCCCGAAAGGCCCAAGGAGAAACGAGGAAGACCCAAGAAGCATCCGACAGAAAGGCATCTTTACCAAATAAGGGAAGAGTAGGAACCGACATTGTATTAGTATTGTAATTGTAACATGTAACCTATCCATATACGGCCTTGGGACCCATCCTATTATACAAAGGCTAGGAGGAGCCAACGGAGAGGTACTGAAAGCCTTGAACAATCTGTAATCATATTGTTCATCAGTAATTAAACGATTTCAACTCTCTTGTTTGTCTGATCAACTGACAAAATTCCCATCGTTCTCTTTTCCACGAAACCCGAAGTCCATGACAATGGACATTGCCGAGGTTACCCCTCGTCTCTAACCCCTTATCACAAATATAGTAGGCAGGAAGTAAAGCCAAGACCATTCACCACATATCCTTATTACCATAGTAATGGATGCCATTCATATTAAACCATGTTCTAGTGTATGTTGATCATCACTGTTGAATGATCAGTTATTGATCTAGCAATTCTTGAACCTTTAGTCTTTGGTTTACTATATTGTACTTTCAAAGTCTTGAAGTAAATTAATAATAAGAAATAACCAGTTATGATAGAATGTGCCATCATCATTAGAATGAGATCCTTAGTGGAGATCAAACCATTTGATGTCGGAGGAGTTACCCACCTGTGGGTTGACTAGAAGAAGCATTAATACCTAAGAGATAAGTGAATAACTAGTAGTTATGAGAAAGATAGTGAGGATAGAGTATCATTAAGTAATCTTGTTGAGCCAAGTAGGTATATCCATAGACTAAGCCTTATTAATAGGATAGACCATATAAGAGATTTGGTGTAGTACACGTTTACTGCTTAGTTGAGGATAGATCTTGATCAGACAATTAGAAGTCATAATTCTAAAGCTACTTGGGGATAATTGACTAGGTGTTGAAGAGTTGTTATTGGTATAAAAAGCTAGGATAAACCTTAGTTAGTTAAGTCATCTAGCTTGATCTAGTGTATGATGAAGTAGAGTTGCATGGAGTAGTTGGAGACATGGTATTTTGGCCAATCTTATACAAGAACAATCTTGTATTGTGGGAGTAGTATCATACCTCTTCTAGAGGATTGATATCACCTGTGATATAGTGAGGATCGTAGTCTTGAAAGCCTTGGCTGTATATGAAAGAAGAATGTTAAAGGAGTTGATGAATGGAGTTAGAAATAACTACATGTCTGAATTAATCAAGGGTAGCGAAAAAGTAGAAGTTATGCATTAAATAAAGAATGGAAAATGAGTAATAAAAAAGTGACATGATCATGTCATCATATGATGATAGATATTTTTTGAGGTAGAAAAGTAGGGAAAAACCCCGCTGCAATTTTTCTTTATATATATATTGTAATATTTACAGAGTTGTAGAGAGATCTAATGAAAAAATAACATAATCCACCTCTAGGAGGGAACATCAAACTTAAGTAATTATCTCTGATCTAATATGATGATGGATATGGTGAAGTCATATGATTGGATTATTCAGGAAGATGTGTTCTTGTGAGTAAGCTGAGTGGTTTATAAATAGTATATCTAAGAAAGGAATTCCTTAGTTAGGAGTCAAGACTTATGAATTATGGAATATAAGCAATTTTTTAGAAACCATTAACCAATGATATATCAAGTCATGAAAAGTCCCATGAGTATTTCATTCTTCTAAACCCTAAAACTAAGATACTAGAGAATCATCAAGAACACATTTTAGTGTATAACATATTAGAAAGATATTTTGCTATGTTACTCTAGTTTTGGATATTATCCAAATTTATAGGTCAAGATTCGTTAATATAGTATTGTAGCAAGATAAAGGAAGGATTGTGAGTGTAGGAAAACCTCTAGAGTTCATAGTAAATACTTGAAAATGGAACCCCTAAATAAGTATTATATGATAAATGAATCACCTTTGTTATCTAAGTAATTTTTACTACCAACCATTATATAATAACTTTCTGCCAAGAATCAACCTCACTGAATAAGGAAGATAACATTTTGAATAAGCGTTAATTCTTGGTTGCTTAAGAATATCAATTGATTTTTGCCAGGTTTATTTTCTTTGTAGAAACGTATCTATATATGAAGCCTAACCCTATTCTATATTCATTTAGTTTCAATAATAAAGTAACTTACTATCCTTAAAGAACCATAAGGGGATTCCTAAAGAATAAATCCTAAATCCTAAAACTAAGAGGGATTTAAATAGATGGACCCTAATATTTAAAATCGCCATGGTAGGATGCCATGTGTAAAAATATTCTATGCCTACCATTAATCCTTTTAACATTTTAAAATTCCATTAGTCCAAATAGAAATAAAAACAATGCTATGGAGAATTCTTAAGGTAATAAATACACCCTAAAACCCTAAGTCCTAATTGTTCTAACCAATAAAATACTCTCCAAATAGTTTGAATTTTTGAAAATAATGGAAAATATAAAAGGCCACTTAATTACAAAGATCCATGCAATATTCTTGATGTCCTATTTTTTTGTGAATATTTTATACCTTGTGGAAATCAAATTTGAAAGGAATTTGTAAAAATAGAAAGGTAACAGAAAAAGAAAAACATAATGCAAAGGAATCTGGCTCGCGACCCATTGTTGTTCCTTCTATTCACCACCTAGAGCAATAGGCGCACCCTGTCCTGCTAGCTTTGCCACAGCCCAACAACATCACATTCTGGCCTAGGCCAGTATACCTCTCGCTACGTCGTCTTTGTCGACGACGGCGAAGCACCTACGTACCCTCGTCACCACCATCGACCTCCGCCGCGTTGTGATGCGCGCCACCGCTCCTGGAGAAGTCGATAAGACTCCCTTCCTCTTCTCTATCCGCCCATACCCATCTTACTTTCTATCGTGCGCGCGCTATACAATTTTTGCCCAAAACCAAAACCCTAGCCGCTATAGACACCGACGAGCCGGCCATTCCAGACCTCGCCGAGCTCCGTTGAGATGACTGGAAGCTCCACCTCGTTGTCCCTGATCACCTTGCAAAAGGAATGG
This sequence comes from Avena eriantha, assembly GCA_910589775.1. Lineage (NCBI taxonomy): Eukaryota > Viridiplantae > Streptophyta > Magnoliopsida > Poales > Poaceae > Avena > Avena eriantha. Next base: position 249,737,809 of record OU342745.1, on the reverse strand, counting down.
CCCTCTCACTCGCTATCGATGCCACCATCTTTGACCCTCCGCCGCTCGCCGTAGATGATGGCCATGCCATCTGGTATCGCCTAGCTTCGACGAGCACTTCGTCACGCTCCTGGTGAGCACATGGATCGTATGGTCCACTTCGATTGATTCATCTCACTCCATATTGTTGTAGCACTCGGTGTGGGTCGCGGCAGTAGATGGTCGTAGGAGTAGCTCCGGTGACCAGAAGTGGGCAACGACACCACCCTTTTGTTTTCCTCGTCGCGATGGTTCGAATGAGCATAAGCGTGTGATCCCTCTCACTGTCTAGCGCCACTAGTGTCCACCACCTGACGCACTCACAAGTGAGCCGGCGTGGTGCTGGTGTGTTGCCCACGTGGCGATGACGTGGTGCCCACATGGTGCCCATGTGGTGTCTGCGTCAGCACTAGCAAGCTTTGCCACGGTAGTAAGTTGATGTGGTTCTGGGCCCAACAGTGGCCGGGGCTAGATCTATGTGAGAAAATTAAGTAGATTACGATGATGTCATGGTGACATCATCTTGATACAATAAATCTTTCAAAAATTAGTTTAATAATTTTAGAAATTGATTAAATCCTATGAAATCAATAAATTTTATTTTATAATTCAGGAAAATATGAAGTCTTAAGAAAGATAAGATCTATAATTTAAATTTATTATCATACTTTGTTATACAACTTAAATAAAATAGTTTATTATTCAAAAAATATTCTATATAAATCTTGGAAAAGCATACTTTATTATTTAAAAATTAGAAAATTCATATAATATACCAAATGATCACAAAAGTAAGATATACACACCAAAATATATTTCTTTCACTTTTGAAATAAAATAAAATGTGGAGATTTTAATTCATTAAAGGTATATCAAAATTTGTTTATGTCTTTACTATTATCCATTTAAGATATAACTGTAGTAACAATCTCAATTGATTATTAAATGAAATAAAAATAAACTCATCCATTTTAAATACATTTCCTAAAAATATCATTCAAAATAATGGAATATTATTTTCCAAAAGGATTTTAGCAATTATAAAAGCATCAAAAATAAAATTTGGACTTATTAAACATTTCTACTACCATTTATCTTACAAATTTATGAAGACATTTAAAATCTAAAGATAATTTCTAAGTAGTCCAAATAATACCATTTCCAAGTTTATAAAATATAACCACTAATTCCTAAATGAATAAAGATTCCATACACTTATAATGTTAAGAAAACACTATGCAAATAAAAGTAATACTACTTTTATCTAAACTTTGATGAAGTATTATGAAGCAAATATAATATGGTACCATCTCATGATGGACTTCATCATGATCTTGAGATCGGCAAATATACTACTACATCATCCACGAGTTCCATCTTATTAACAAAGCTTTGTTGTCTTCGAGGGTATGTTCTCTATGGATGTATATCCACTCGTTGATTGTATCTAATAGATAGATCTTGGCATATAATAGTTCTAATCATAGGAATTTTTTTATTTTCTATGCTACGAACCCAACAAACTTCCTCTATAACTTCTACGAAAATTTCTTCTTCGTGCTTCTTGGATTCCTCCAAGGCTTTATTCTTTGCCTCCAAACACTGTGCTTCTCTCTGTACCAACATGTGTTTTCCAAAATTTCTTGGGAAAAGAACAAGTTCCACAAACGGTGGTCTTTCTTGTCTTGTCTCCAGCAGGAATTCAATAACAACATGTACTTTTGGAGGTGGCACATATTGAGTCTATCCCTTCTTAGGTGCTTCAATGTGTTCTGTAAAATATTTAAGCACATGTAGTAAAATATCTGAATCAAGGTGGAGTTCATTAGCCAAATCATCTACGTGTCCAGTTTTTTTGTAAATCACGAATACAATCATAATCAATTTATAATCCTCCTTCATTGCCTATATTAATTCCCGAGACTCTCTATTGCGATAGATTCTCTCAACTAATTCACATGCCTTCGAAATAGGATATTCCATAGAAGCTTCTCTTGAAGCTAAATCAAGTTCAGTTCATTCAACTTCCTTTAATCCACCATAGAAAACATTTGAAACATACCAAGGTGGCAATCATGTGACTTCATACAGTTTAGTTTCTTTCCAAGCATATCAACAAGAATCCTGATGTTCGTGGAGTAGCAAGATGGGGTTTTAAGAGTGAACCAGAACTCCAACAGCTCAAGTTTTTTAGGAGATAATACGTAACAATCGGTATGGTATTCATGCTTGCCATCCTTCCTCTTCATTGCATTTAACAATGGCATTATTTTTGCCATATCCAAGTCCGCATTGACGCCATCCTTTCTTTTGCCTTTAATGTTCAGTAATGTACCAAGGATGCTATCGCAAACATTCTTCTCCATGTGCATCACATCTAGGCGTGACGTACCTCCAAATCCTTCCAATACTCTAACTCCTAGAATACTGATTTCTTCTTCCAGAACATGTTTATTCTTCTTACTCTTTTTCCCTTCTTGGAATTATTGACGTCATTCTTACCATCCTCCGCTGATTTATACTTCCCCAACCTCTCACATAGCCGTTTCTTTGGATTAGGATCGTGCTTCAGTGTAGGAGCCTTCTTCGGTTTAGGATCCAACTTTGGTCTAGGAACCTTGTCAAGGAAAACTTTTACCTTCTGGACCATTTTAAACAACGTGGTGCCTTTAATAATTTTTGGTTTCATCCCATGCTCCTCTTTCCAATTGAATTGACTTTTCATTAATTGGTATGGATGCTTTCTCAGCAAGAACCTACGATGAAGCATGTAGATGGTTTTGCGCGAGTTCGTTATCCATTTACTAGAGGTTCTACCCATGCACGTCACACACGCCTTGGCTCCCTTTGTGATCTTCCTGGACGTGTAACCAAATGTTGGATAGTCATGCATGGTGCAAAACAACATTATACGGAGATCAAATTATGCTTTTATGTAGGCATCATACACTTTTAATCCTTTCCCTCACGAAGTTTGCAGTTCATCTACAAGTAGTTTCAAGTAAATATCAATGTCATGATCAGGTTGCTATGGTCCTTGGATAAGCATTGACATCATGATGTACTTTTACTTCATACATATCCAAGGAGGAAGGTTATACATGCACAAACACACCGGCCAAGTGCTATGTTTACTACTCATATTGCCAAATGGATTTATTCCATCCATACTCAGCCTAGATCTACATTTCTTAGTTCAGTGCCAAAATCCTTGCACTTATTATCGAAATTTCTCTAATGGGCAGCATCAACAGGGTGCCTCAACATTTTATCCTTATTCCGTCCATCCTGGTGCCAACACATCAAATTCTCCTCTCTAGGGTTTGCAAACAAACGCTTCAAACACGAAATTATAGGAAAGTACCACACAATCTTATTAGTGTTTCTTGTCTTTCTCATTATCAAACTTATACTTGTCGTTTGCTCTCTTTGCGCTTGTATCATGGATGTTTGCAGATTGGACATGCAAGCAAATCTTTGTACTCTTCGTTGTACCAATATTTAATATAAGTGTGTATCTTTTTTTACATCAAGTCCTAATGGGTAAATTATTTTCTTTGCCGTAGCTGTATTTGCTGGAGCTCATTACCATATAGAAGCATGCCTTTGAAAATAGCTAACATCTTTTTGAAGCTTTTGTCCAATAATCTGCTTTCTGCCTTAAATCTCAATAGTTCTAGCGTTGTCATCAATTTTGTGTGCTCTTTTTTTACAATTCAGATACAGTGGATCCTTTGATTCATCTAGTAAGTCTAGAAACTGCTTGTACTCTTTTGAAAATGGATCACCGCCCTAAAAATAACACAACATCACACACATGTTGGTCATTTCAATAGCATCACCACCGGCATTAATTTTGTCTTCATCTTCAAGGGCTAGCATCTCATTCTCATCGTCATCCATGTCATTATCAGGGTCCATCTCAGCATCTTCCATCTCAACATTAGGTTCTGCCATCTCATCATCTTCCATGTTATTATAACTACCTTGGCTCTCTACAGACATGGCAGATACTTCGCCATGTTTAGTCCAACAACTGTATCCATCCATGAAGCCTCGTTGAATCAAGTCTCCCTCGATCATACTTATGATCTTCCAAGACAGACAATTCTTGCAATCACGACACATACATCTGATCCACTTTTCCTTGTCGCTCTTCATATGTATAAAAGTTGCTCTCTTGAAACTACTAAGACCAACACACTACTCTGCGCTTGCACGTCTCTCTGTCATCCATTCTCGATTCATCTCAGCATACAAGGATTTATGGACTACCAACTATCTATAAACTACCACTTCGCTAGTCGAGTAACTAAAACAAATATCTGCTTTGTCCTCTGCTCTGACGATTGATCCGACGCACCTAGGAACATCCCTCCGCCGCACTTGGGCGCAACCCTCCACCTCACCGCCACACCTAGGCATAACCCTTCGCCTCACCGCCACACCTAGGCACAACCCTCTGCCGCACCGCCGCACCTAGGCACAACCTTCCGCCACACAGCCCAAAGTCGTAGAAGCCCGCCCTCCGCTTGATACAATAATAACTCTCGACACAGACAACACTTGCCAGATCTCGGCACAGCAACAACCACCTCAGACCTGACCTCTCCGCGTCGCCGCACCCACCATCGTCGCCGCCACAAGCTGCTATATGGAGTGAGTGAAATGTTGTTGTTAGATTGTAGTGGATGGTCAGAATGACACATTATTAACTATTCACGAGTCATACACAATTTTCAAATATAAAGCGTTTGTGATTTGTTGGAACATTGCAAATGATAGAATATAAGACCTGTTTGTTAAAATAATACATACCACTTTGATAGTTAATATGGAGTACGGAAGGAGGGTATTTCACGGATGACTTTCAAAGAAAAATCGTGTGTGGTACATATCATACACCTGGCGAGAGAATTACTGTGCGATCATTTTGTGGCGTAGCATAGCTATGATGAGTCCAAGGTTTACGCATCCTATTTTCGCCTGCATATCTTCTCAATCAACTTCCGAACAAGACGACCCAGCGCAACACTATGCCCTGTAGACGGTCGAATTTTGTAGCGTGACCTTAGTAAGCCCGATTTGTACTAGTGATCCAAGAATTTGCACTGTGTTGTAATTTCAAAATTTGCAGTGCAAGATCACTTCAACTCTTTTTTTTGCGAATGAAGATCACTTCAACTTGAACCAATGTCATATACAAAATTTCTACCCTTTTCTGCGGGATTGCAAAAATTCTACCTAATCCACCGGTTGAAGTCTTCGGCAGAAAGCAATTGATTTCTACATCGTTTGGTGATGTTCGATACCGTTTGTCTTTTTGGTATTCTTTACTAGAGTCCATTGAGCACAGAAAGTGATATCATCAGATACTATGTTTTGCAGTCCAAGTAAAGAAAAGAAATCCTTCTACTTGAACAACGCATAAAGAAAAAAGGGAGCAACTTCTCCGCCAAAACTGCCTAGGTAGTTTTGCGCCACTTACGTTATATATTAAGCATCTCGAGTGTCACTGTCACTCTATAGCAGTATATGGAATTGAAATTTTGTGATTACTTTTGCTTATTTTGAGAAAATATTTCATGAAAACGATGTTCAAATGTTTGGCGCTCGTTATCTAAAAAAATACTCCCTCCATCCCATCTTATTCCCGAATTAGGTGACTTGAATTTGTCTAGTTTCAGATGTATCTGGACGCATTTTAGTATATAGATACATGCAGATTTTAATAAATTCAAGTCACTTATTTTGGAACGGAGCGAGTATAACTTTTGACAAAGCTATCTAATTACTCCCTCCGTTCAAAAATATAAGATGTTTTAGCTTTGTGAATCGTATATATCTAGACGTCTTTTAGTATATAGGTTTATAGAGGTTCCGAGTGAACCTATACACTAAAAAAATATCTAGATACACTTATTTCATAAAGCTAAAATATCTTATATTTCTGAGTACAACAAAGACTAAAACGCTTCCACGTCACGCTTGCTAGCTGTCCTTGCCTAACATTTTGTGGTTTCTACCATGCATCTCTACTTTTCTCCTTTCGTCTTGGAAGTTTGTTCACACCGTCACTAGCTAACGCTGTACACACTATTCAACAAATCAATCATTTGTAAATGACACTCTTATTATTGCAAAAGGTTAGCGCTAGTGCAGAAAAGCCGTCGTCGATGATCGAATCATGATGTCTTAGTTTGTCTCTCTGCTTCCTTTTCCATCTGAATTACTGCAGAAAAGAACGGCAGGAAAGAGGAACAAAGCAGCTTCTCTCCTCGTAAATCCCCATTTTACAAGTCAAATCAATGACAAAGCACTTTGTAGTTAACAAAATCAGATCATGGAAAAAGCATTCATCAATTTGCTCGTGTCAAATCATCACGACAAAAAGCATCGACACCAATTTAATCACAAAGTCAAATCACGAAAAAAAAAAGCATTTCAGTTACCGTCTTGGCAATTGCATGATGCATGTCACCTTTGCTTGCCCCGTACGATGAGTAGAGATCGATTCACATCGATGCAAATAATCAGGTGGGGACATGTACACCCATATGAGGACACAAAATAAATTTAAAATATACCACTACGTTTTTAACAATCTCTACTACTTCTTAAACCACAAGACGACATGATGGTGGTACGTCGGTCTTCTCCCCCCCCCCCCCCCCCCCCCCCCACGCCTGAAAAACCGGAAAACGCTAAAAAAAACCGGCTGAGGAACCTCCGCACCCACCATCTCGTCCTCTCCTCCAGCAAGAGCCAACAAGGTAAAAAAATCCCCAATCAATCGTCATACCTTGCCGCGCCGCCGACGCTCCGCCCCGACTCCCGTCTCCTGCCTTACTATCTCCACCGCCCCGCGCGCCGCGCCGCCGATGTCGCCCTTCCCTGTTCCCCTCTCCCACGAGTCCACGACCACATCGCCTCCCCATTCAAGCGAGGAACTGCAACTTTAAGAGGACTCCTCCGCGGCTGTCGAGATCTGTGTCGGAGAGAACCGGCATCGTCGCCTCACACGCGATCGATCCCCCACGGTCGATCCCCCACCCGTCACCATCCTCTCCTCGTACACGTAGCCCTTGCCTCCGTCGTCTCCTCCGGGAGGATTCGAGCGCACCGTCCTATTGGAATCCACTTCCCGGAATGCCTTGCACGTCGTCGTCCTGGTGCTACCGCCACCGCAGCTGATCTCGTAGCTGGAGCTACGGCCAATGATGCGTCTGGTTGCACACAACACCGAAGCCACCGTTTCTGAGGCAGAGGTGCCGACCCTATCTTTTGCAGTTTTCCCACCCTTCTCTGCGTACCTAGAATATCCAATGGTTTGGGATCTCTAAAGAAAGTGACATATGAAGATCAATAGTCTGCAATGTGTTGTTAGCCCCCTCATTAGATAACAGTAGGTCGAAAGATGTGGTGCTCTATTCTTGTATGGTACCATCTTGAGTTCTGAACTTTTGTAAGGCTCATATGCATGTGTTTTACCCTTGGAACAAGGTAGATTTGACTTTGTAGTTGAAGAACTTTCCCGCCAAAGGTTCTTACTATTCAGCGGTGAAAAACTTTTCTTTGTGCCTTGATATTTATGGGGCAAAGAACATCATATCCATGTTTACCGGTTCACTTTGTTGAGGAATTTATGGGCTTTATAAACTGAAAATATTGACTATTCGAAAAATGCTGCCCTGGTTCTGGATTCATTAAATTGAGTAGTGTCTTCCATAAATTATTGGCGAGTTAATTTTGTTATTGTTAATCTTTTATTTTATGCCAGTTCTTGATCTACATAGTAACTCATTTATCAAGTTGAACTAATATGCTTTTTTTGCGAATGAACTATCATGCTATCTTCACTACCTTATTCTTCTCCTTGACATTTTTTGCAGATCCCGAAACACTCACCCATGTTTCTACAGATTACAAGTCTCTGATAATACTAGTAAAAAAAAACTTGTTCGTTTGCTAAGGTTAGACTCAACTGATTTTGACGGGAAAAAACATGGTAAAGTCATTAAGAATTTGTTTACACCTTCAAAGAGGCGCCTCTTCCTCTGTAAGAAATATTTCTTATGCACCAAATGCTTGATGCATATATCCAGATGGTAATAGAAGTTCTGAGTGTCATTATATTGCATTGTTCTGGGAAAATTCTATAGCTCTATCATTCGGGAGTTTTTGTGTTTCTGTACTATCACTCTCTCCGTCCACGGACAGTTGGTCATTGATTATTATTTTTGTGTAGAATCACCACATACAAGGCTTTGAAAGGAACTGACTTGTATTCTTAGCAACAAGTCACACAATCCGATGCTTCTAACAATTTTTTCAGATAAGTTACATATAGATAAAATGTTATACATGAGAAAAAATAAGTTCCCTGCATTGCATAGTTAATTCCAGTAGTAGCATACTTGATGTCGATCGAGCAAATGCTCTGCTTTTTCCCTAGCCCATGGAAAAGTTACACAATGGTATTTACAATGAGTTGAGTTATGATATGTTTTCTTTTCCTTTGATTGATCTAAATTTGACTTCCGTAGATTTCCATGTGACTGGATGATGTACGTGCCTCAAATGATTGTTACTTTTTTGATAATTGTAGGTTCTGCAAGTGTTGGAATATAACTGGTGGAACGGTTTTCTACTTTTTACGTCTTTTTCTCTTTGTACAACAGAATAATATATGCGTCTTATTTCACTGCAGATCCGATATGGCCTTCCTTCCTAGACTTTATGTTATGTTACTCTCTGTTTTTGTGTTTTAACAAGAAGGAACTCAAATGAAAAAAGTAGAGGTCAAATGAAAACACAATAATGCCATGAGTTCTCTGAACCACAAGTGCAGATGAACACTCGACATATAGCTCTTCCATAATACATTTTTAATATATATTTTGAAGGCTGAGATTTTGCGAAGGTTCCATGAGGAACAACTGTTCAAAATAGGACCACGTGAAACATTGATTTTCGATTAACCTAGAATTAATGCCAAAGTTGGAACAATTTGTAGTTCAGATAAATCATGGGAGTATACATGTGCACACATTCGGTGTTTTTGCTTATTTACTAGCTAATTGTATAGCTTTATAGAGTTTCTTCCCCTTTTTTTGTTCATGGTTATAGTTGAAGCTACTTAGTAAAGCCAACAACATCTTCATCGCCGGTTGCTGAATGAGCCGAGTTGAATGCCCCCATTTATACTTGTCCATTCTCTCTTCAATATCACATGAAGGTCCAGGACCTGATTAGACCATATATCATGGTAGGAGTAGACACGTATGTGATGATGGAGCGGTGCGGCATTGGATAGCTTTGGAGTAAAGGGAGCACGCATCCGACTAAACTGCACTTTGGGTTGAAACTTTGAGAGCATCCAATAGCATCATGTTTCCCTATCTATCCTTATTGAGACTCTTCATTTAAACAGATGTGCATTTTAGATTGCTAAATCTTGTTGCAAGTTGCACTTATTGTTCCCTAATTTCTGATCGTTCGCATTCCCTCGCAGTAATTTTTATGGAGAGGGTGTGTCATGCATGCCCGAGTGAAATAATCTACTTCTCTTTTTCAATATGATGATTTATCAGCTCTGGGGCTTGGAGAACTCTATGCAAAAGCATATGAGGTCGGACGTGATGTGTAGTGTGGTACTCTAAAACCTAAAAGGCATGACCAAATGCCATCGATGATGTGCAATTCTTCGCCACTTGGTTACTATCAAAAGATTATGATGAGCAAGGAAAAACAACATTGGAAGGTAAACAAAAAGACATTAGAAGGTAATATTAGTCTACTTTTATTTCTTAGCTAGACTAATGTTGTAACTGTACAAAAGGTAACCTCTGAAGTATACATTTCAGAAAGTATCATCACATAGATTTATTAACTTTCTTTTGCATTGCCACAAAATGTTAATCGGTTACCTAGACTAAAAGCCTGTAGTACAAAGTTTAGCGGTGAAAATTGGTTTCAGAAGTTATCATCACACATAGTAGCGTAAATACGTGAAATTTACAATATTCAAACTGTAATCTCGAAGTTTGTTGCTCAATATTCAGATTTTTATCTTATTGTACTGGATTTTCTTTTTCCATGTGAAAATATGTGGCTTCTCTTTATGAGTTGATGCATACATGCTGCTTGATGAAATAGCTAAAGGAGAGTTCCGGTTTTGATTGCTATTAATAGGTGTCGAATAACATCAGACCAATATCTGGTCTCAGTCTGACAGCTTACTTTCGGGGATGTCTTTTTACGTGTTACATTCTAGCATAGCAGCTTTAGAAGTAGTCCCTGATCACATTTTTTTACATTGCAGTGACTGTAGATTTGATTTGCATCGTGAATTATTCTAGGAGACAATGCACATTATGACAAACAAGCAAGAAACTTGTGCAACATATTCTATCACCGTTGGGACGTAGATATGATTGGAAATATTGTGATGCACTGGGTCAACGTATTTGCCTTTTTATTTTTGTCAAGCTGATCTTGGCATCGCAACATATAATATTTTGTAAGAGATTGATAATCCAAAATTAATAATGTAACATACTGGGATTTTCTTTCCTTGTGCAGTTGTCATCGTTTGAGTGAATTGTTCAGATGAAGTGCCATAGAATATTCTGGGCGGGTTGTCCTTCCTTCCCTCATGCATGGCTGCTTCACTACGGTGACCTAATTATTTCTTACTATCAGTGCTGTCTCTTGAGTTTCTGCACCATGAAGGAAAAAAGCCAAAGAAAATCGCTGGTTCAAGAATGGAGAGAAAATGGGTGGTTCTATTGCGCACTCTTTGTTCATTATGTTAGTCTATAAGTATATAATAAAGTCATATAGGCGTGTAGTAATGTAGATACTCAAAACAATGAATGTTAGTACGTGAGATGATACATACATGATTCTTATCTCGGAGTTTTTTAATTTTACTTATTAGATCCCATTGTTTGAAATGATTGATCTGAGAAGAAGCATCATAATTCCAATGCTAATAGTATGGTTTAACCCTCCAATGATACCTTCTTGTGTATGGGAAAATGATAATTCTTTTCTCAGTGAACAAAGGCAACGTGATGCACCAGGGTTGAACGGGTGGTTGCATGACATATAAAGATACTATAGGAAGACAACAATTCCAAGTAGGAGCCGTTGCAGCGCACGGGCATTTAACTAGTATTGATTTAACGGGAGAAGTTATACTAAGTTCTTGCAGGTTATCCATGTGGTTGTACGTTGGATTCAGCTATGGCGTTTTCTGTTCCCTGTAGATCAACGGTAATGCATGGCTACTTACTGCAAACGGCTACTCAACGGCCTATTAATAGGATCCTTGATGCTTAGCTTGATGAGTCTTTTGTTAATTTTTCGATGGTTGACAGTTATATCGATCCTCTCCCATCCTTGAAGTGTAAATCTTTAAATATTGAACTTCATAATAAAAGGATGTATATATATCACTTCATGCAGAATAAGCCGAGTTTTTTTTTTTGAACGGGCCGAGGTTTCACTCTCCTTTTCAAAAGAAAAACCACTACTGTACGTTTTTTATTGTGTGGATACATTGATCTTGTGAACATCATGAGAAAAGTCCAAAGGAACTTCCGATCTGGTGTCGTTGCACGGATACAAGGAAGGGAGCATGGAAGAACAGTAGTGTTTGGGATGATGGGAACATGGGCGCCTGGTTTCATGTCATAAAAAACGCACGCACGCTTTCCGTTCTGCCACCTCGACTAATACCGGGACAAACGACCGGACGAAAAGGCCCGGCTTTACTTGAGCTACTAGCATGCCAGGTCGACGAGGTCGTGTCGTTGGCGGATCGACCGGCAGTGCTCTGTGCTGGTGCGTGTGCCCTCGAAACGCCATGATCACTAATCAAGCCCGGCGTGTCCCTTTGTTATTTAAAGTGCTACTAGTACATGCTGTGAGTAGCCGAGGACGGAGGGGATCGAAATGTTGTGCTTTGTGCCGAAAGCAAAGCGGCTCCTTGCAACGCAAGATTTGCAGCACTTGCTCATCGTCATCGATCCACACACACGTTCATACTACTAGTAGCTACAGCAGTACTCGATTCGATCTACCATAGGAAGTGCGAACAGCGAAGATCTCGATTCATCATCACGCTTTGGTACAGCTTGTCTCGCTTCGTTCGCCGGACGGGCCGATTTTTGCCCGTCCTAGTAGTGGGTGCACAGCGGAAAGCACGGTTCGTTTGGTAAGCTAGGTCGCATGAATGGGTCATATTTATAGCCCGTTTGGTAACTTGATTGTAAGCATAAAGCACAAATGTGAAACAAACGTGTGTTTGGTTGACTTCGGCATAAGTTTGTGTCCACCTCTTCTCTTCACAGGTGACATTACCCTTTTATGAACACCCAAGGTAGTACTCATGATATCAAATAGTTCATCGTCATACGCAATTCATCCTTACAATTCTAACTAAAATGAATAGCAGTTCACCAGTTCACCCCTAGCTACGATAAAGTTGAGATGATTTTCATTTGCAATATGATTCTATCTTTTATCTATTCTCCTCTCATGTCTGAGTAAATATCCATAGGCGTGGGAGATGTAGGGAATTGGTGAGACGTGTTGTGCCTATTCTATTTCCATCCATTTGTGATTATTTTCGTGATTATTATATTGTGAGAATGACTATCTGTGTTTTCCTAATGCTTGTTATCTAATTTAAGAGCCCGAGTAACATGATCCCGAGATCTCATAGATATGAACTTGTTTACTAGCGAATCGGTGACCCTCAAGTGACACGGACGATATCAAAGAGGATCTAGTATAACTCGAGGACAACAAGGAACCACCAAGTTTAAAGCCTTGATCTGTTCGGAAGACCTTAATTGATGTGATGACCATGACTTTGATAGCAGACAAAAGGATCATTAGGATCAAGAAGAATCTACCAAGAGGACTCTTGATCGGTATACGAGTTGCTTGCCTACTCACATATGAATAAGAAGTATCATAATCAGTTATTACATTTTACTCACCTGGCACATTCACTATCACCATGAACCGGTTTCTCTTCGCTCCTAACTTTTCATCCACATGAATCTCGAACAACCTCTTTACTTTTACTTTTATATTATTTACTTTTCATACCATTCAATACTGAAATCTACCTCCTTTTCACTCACTCACTTCCACTCTCAACACTTGCAGTCAATTTTCTCAAGACAAAGTGACACCTTGAGTGTGACAGAAACGTCTTAGTTAAACACTTTCATAGGCTCCTTATTGGGATCTATATATAAACTGGAATTAATACTTTCACGAAAGCATGCTCTGACGAACATGTGCTCTTGCAGGCTATTGATGGCTCAGTGTTGATGTAGAGCTCGTTGGGAACCCCAAGAGGAAGGTATGATGAGCATAGCAGCAAGTTTCCCTCAGTTATGAAACCAAGGTTTAATCGAACCAGTAGGAGCAAGGAAACACCCCAAAGGTGTTGCTAGCTGAGCCTTGGCAGGGCGCACTACTGGTGCTAGTAGCAACGTGGAGACCTGCACAACACAACCACAGAACTCTGTCCCCAACTTGCGATGAAGTTGTCAATCTCACCGGTTTTGCTGAAAACAAAGGATTAAACGTATCGAATGGAAGGAAGTAATAGTTTGCAGAAAGTAAACACAAAGCAGTAAACAGCTTGTAGATTGTATGTAAAAGAAAGGACCGGGATCCATAGTTCACTAGAGGTGGCTCTCCTTAAGATAGATAACATGCTGTGTGAACAAATTACAGCGGGGCAATTAACAAACATCGAGAAAGCAATACATGCATATACTAATCATCTTGACTCCTTTGGAACTTGATTGGGCATTACAACATTATACATAGACCGCCATCCAACTACATCTATGACTAATAATCCACCTTCAGGTTATCATCCGAACCCCCTCTAGTATTAAGTTGCAAGCAACAAATTATTGCTTTACGAATTGCATGTAAAGTAAACAATACGATTGTTCTATGAACAAAGGATCGTTGTTTTCTCCCTAGTAGCAACAACATATCTAGTACCTTAGAGATTTCTGTCACTTCCCCAGATCACCAGAGGCATGAACCCACTATCGAGCATAAATACTAACTCTTGGAGTTGCTAGCATCTACTTGGCCAAGATAGCTACTAACAACGGAAAGCATGCAAGATCACAAATAACAAAGATATGATAGAATCAATAATCAATTTGAAATAGCATCTCAATATCCATCGGATCCCCGCAAACACAACATGCAGAATTACAAATAGATGATCTTGATCATGAACGGAGCTCACAATATCTAAACATAAAAGCACAAAGGAGGAGAACCAGCCATATAGCTACTACATGGATCCGTAGTCCAGAGATGAACTACTCACGCATCACACCAGAGGCTTGCAAGGTGATGAAGAAGACCTCCAAGGTGAATTCCCCTCTCCGGCAGGGTGTCGGGAAGAGCTTCAGATCCCTCCCGATCTAAGGATGGAGATGATGGTGGCTACAGACTCTTTCGTGGATTTTGGATCGGGTACTTAGGTTTTTCATCCCGAGGGCGTCTTATAGGCAGAAGGAGAGGCCGAGGGGGTGCTGGGGTCGGCCAGACCACCCCCTGGCATGGGCCAGGCCTGGCCGCGCGGCCAGGTGGTGTGGTCGGCCCCCAGCCCTTCTCCGTCTCCTATTCTGGCATCTGATGACTTCCGGAACAATAGGCACTTTGGCTTTTGTCCCGTCCAATTCCGAGAATATTAATTTTCTGACTTTCATGGAACCAAAAACAGCAGAAAACAGGCAGCTGGCACTGTGGCTTCTGTTAATAGGTTAGTCCAAGAAATCATATGAAAAGTACTCCAAAGTGTTGACAAAACACAAGAAAGTGGATAAAACCAAGCATGGAGCATCAAAAATTATAGATACATTTGCAACGTATCAACATCCCCAAGCTTAACTCCTGCTCGTCCTCGAGTAGGTAAGTGATAAAAAGAAAGAATAATTTTTGAGGTGACATGCACCATCAAAGACTTGATCAAATTATTTGTAAATCATTCAAATCTGGGATCATAGTACTTCAATCATAACATGAAAGACAAAGTTCTAGCAATAAGACATTGCAACTATGTTGCAACATGAAAAGGCACAAACAAAAAATTCATGAATAACAATGCTTTGCAAGACGTTTGTTTGTGTCACGTAAAGAAAACATAGTATAATAGTATTCAGCTTGTCCCTCATAGAGTAGCAAATATAAATGCATAGGACACCTTCAAAGTTCATAAGAGTGACTAGATATAAATAGTTTAAAACAGGCAATATCAAGTTATGCATCAATCAACTAGTCTTGGGACAATGCACATAGAACTAAGAATGGCCACTATGCTCTCAAAGTAGGTGCATAAAGGTAGAAGGTAGAGACTCAATATAATGGTGGAAGAAGGGCCTTCATAAAAGGAAGTAGGGATTCAAGTCTCATAAAGAGCTTCCAAAAATTATGGTACTTATAGCTTTCAGATCTCATTGCCCCTATCATAAGCATCTTGAAGTGATTAAGGTTAAAGTGAACAAACTATGGTGTACATGCTTAACGAAGTATAAGTTAGAAATCTCATGTCCCTTGTATACGAGGGACACTCCTCATGCTACTTAAGTTTAGTCACCGGTAAGTTCTTGTCATTGTAAGTACATGTGTATCATAGAGAACCGCCAATGGGGTACCCCTTGCCCGATGATATGGAAGAATCCCCATATCAAAATGACAAGGCAAGCAGACAACGAGCATCTCAACAATCTTCTTATTTACCATGGGAATATGGTGCTTTTTTCTCTCTTTCCTCTTTTCATAATCTCTTTTTTTTCTTTTTCTCTTTTTTTCTCAATATAGGACTCTTTTTTTATAAGAAGAATGCTTCATAGACAGCTCATTATGGTTACGCTACAGGTTTCCACCATGTCAACATGGATTAGACCAACGGCCTAGGCGTTTCTCTAACACATATACATAACTCCTTGGACTTACAAGCTACAAAAGAGCATGATATAAACTAGGTACAAGTAGCAAGTGCAATGTTGAAAGCATTCCCCATGACATCATGGTTCTGCTAATTCCCAACAAATAAGTGCAAGCATATACAACATAGACGACACGATGGTTCAAGTTTATTAAGGGCAAGAAAAGTAAAGTGTGCCATCAAGTTCGTGAGAGCTTTAATCACTAGTTTTCTCATAACAAGTTTAATTGGGAAGGTAAACAAAAGCATGAATATACTTGGAATAGCATAAGCTAGTAGGTAGGTATGGTGGAATCTTTGGAATAACTTGGTTTAGGGAGTTGGATGCATGAGTGGAACTCATACTTGGTTGTGGAGTCTAGCAAAAGACTCGGAGCGACAAACTAAGAGAGCAATAATGGCCATAATCATGCAGAGCGACAAAACATCATTGATCAAAGCATAAAGTGATACTACAAGTTGAAAACTAAAGGATCATAAAGGCTATGGTGACTTGAGATAGTCATAACATGGTGTGAGCGTGCGCCAAGTCAACCCAAATAAAGCATCAAAGGAGAATACCACTATACTATGCTTTAATATGCTAAAACAACGCATGATTCATCCAAGGCACATTAAGCAATCTCAATTGTTTATAACAAGTCATGCTACAGCAAAGAATACTAAGCATAAAGCCAAAACAATATCAAGCAGGGCATGATAGAGCATAGGCCACAGTCAAAAACGAGCTCTTTTTACCACATAAGCATGAACTTTCCTACTCTTTTCCAAACCAAACCAAACTATTTGCAAACCATTGTATGAAAGAGGGGGTCCAACCAATTTATTCAGCAAACTAAGAAAACCAAGCAAACGAAAAACCAAAACGAAAACGAAAAAGAAGACGCTCCAAGAACACAAATGTGCATGAAACAATAAAATTGAAGCGTTTGGAAGAAACCTAGGATTTTTATTGATGAAGAAGGGGATGCCTTGGGCATCCCCAAGCTTTGACGCTTGTACTTCTTGGATATTTCTTGGGGTGACACGCGTGGCATCCTCAAGCTTGAGCTTTAGTCCATCCTTCATCTCATTACTCATTCCTTCCATACACCTGAAATTTTTTCTTCATACAAAACTTCACACAATCTTTATTAGCAACATTAGTGCACTCAAGATAAATAAGTATTAAGGTTCAGTTCTACCACCATTAAACTTCATTAGAACACTAGCTACTAAAGCACTTCCCTCAAAAAGCTCAATTCCCCAAAAGAACTCAAAAAGGAACCAACAAGAAGCAAATGCAACAAATGGCAGAAATCTGTCAAAATAGACCAGCAGGTAAAGATGAATTTTTTCGAAGACCTGGGGCAGAAGCAAAAAAATTCACGCCTCAAAAAGACGTTCAGAGATTTTACACGATTTTTTACGGTGAAGCACATAAATCTATTTCGGGGCAGCAACTTTCCCAATCATTACTTCTCTCTCATTAGAGGTTACTTTTGGCACAAAAAGCAAATAAAAAGGATAAGGAGCAGTTATTACTAAAGTAATAACTTCCAAGACTCATCTAAAACTTTTGGGTTATCTCCCAATAAGTAATTTTCTTTACGCCTTTAAGTTAGGCATAAGAAGCAAGAAGAATCAAGTGTTCTCAAATGAAGAAGCATTAAAACCAAATTTCTTGCCCTTACCTCTCTTACTTTTATTCTTAACCTTTGGGAAAAATATGATTGTTTGGTGGAGAATAAAGGTGCATGGTCCCCTTTCCCACATCTATTATTGCTCCAAGGAGTTCTAATAGGGACCTTCCAAGTGTAATTTGTCCTTTTCCTGCACATTCAATAACAAGATAATCAGTAGAAATCATTTTCCCAAGGATCTTTGTAAACACTCCTTCAGCTATTCCAATAGGTAATATGGTAGCATTATTAGCAAGAGATATTTCTTTTCCTCATTCAGTAAGTCCCCAAAGATTCAAAGATTCATAAATATCTTTGGGCATAAGACAAAATTTAGACATGATATCACAGCGAGCTTGAAAAGATTCAATATTTATATCAATCTTTACTGTGGGGAGCCACTTTGATGGTTCAGAATTTATTGGAACATAATCATGATGCTCCCTAAGCATATTATAGCAATCTTTTAAGCTAGTAGTGCGGGTCTCAAGAGTGTTTAATCTAGCAAATATGCTTGCGAAAGAAATATCAGTTTTGCTAGACAAGTTGTAAGTAAGGATCAATTTCTTTATAGCATTAATAGCATCATCCTCATTACATTGGAGAAAATCTCCTCCCACAACAGTATCTAAAGCATATCTATAGCAAAGAGCAATTCTAAGGTAAAAGCTGCTAAGGAACAAGCTTTGAGTCATTTTAGGTTCAGTTTTTTCATGTAGATCAGAGATTCTAGACCAAGCTTCCTTGAAACTCTCCTCAATTCCTTGTTTAAAAGTGAAAATCGTTTCCTCGGGTGACATAGTGATTGGAGCAAGGCTAGACATAGTGGCAACCTAAAATAGGAACTAATTTTTTTGTGTTTTCAATAAAGAAAGCAAACTAGTAAAACTAATTTTTTTTTGTGTTTGATAACAAAACAAGCAAACAAAGCAAAAGAAACTAAGGAAAACAAAAATAACAAAGTAGAGAGATTGGTTGTGAGGGACTCCCCTTGTGAAGATGTCCTTGACTCCCCGGCAATGGCGCCAGAAAAATGCTTGATGGCTCAGTATTGATGTAGAGCTCGTTGGGAACCCCAAGAGGAAAGTATGATGAGCACAGCAGCAAGTTTCCCTCAGTTATGAAACCAAGGTTTAATCGAACTAGTAGGAGCAAGGAAATACCCCAAAGGTGTTGTTAGCTGAGCCTTGGCAGGGCGCACTACCGGTGCTAGTAGCAACGTGGAGACCTGCACAACACAACCACAGAACTCTGTCCCCAACTTGCGATGAAGTTGTCAATCTCACCGGTTTTGCTGAAAACAAAGGAAGTAATAGTTTGCAGAAAGTAAACACAAAGCAGTAAACAGTTTGTAGATTTTATGTAAAAGAAAGGACCGGGATCCATAGTTCACTAGAGGTGGCTCTCCTTAAGATAGATAATATGCTGGGTGAACAAATTACAGCGGGGCAATTGACAAACATCGAGAAAGAAATACATGCATATACTAATCATCTTGACTCCTTTGGAACTTGATTGGACATTACAACAGTATACATAGACCGCCATCCAACTGCATCTATGACTAATAATCCACCTTCAGGTTATCATCCGAACCCCCTCCAGTATTAAGTTGCAAGCAACAGATTATTGCTTTACGAATTGCGTGTAAAGTAAACAATACGATTGTTCTATGAACAAAGGATCGTTGTTTTCTCCCTAGTAGCAACAGCACATCTAGTACCTTAGAGATTTTTGTTACTTCCCTAGATTACCAGAGGCATGAACCCACTATCGAGCATAAATACTAACTCTTGGAGTTGCTAGCATATACTTGGCCAAGATAGCTACTAACAACGGAAAGCATGCAAGATCACAAATAACAAAGACATGATAGAATCAATAATCAATCTGAAATAGCATCTCAATATCCATCGGATCCCCGCAAACACAACATGCAGAATTAAAAATAGATGATCTTGATCATGAACGGAGCTCACAAGATCTAAACATGAAAGCACAAAGGAGGAGAACCAGCCATCTAGCTACTACGTGGATCCGTAGTCTAGAGATGAACTACTCACGCATCACACCGGAGGCTTGCATGGTGATGAAGAAGGCCTCCAGGGTGAATTCCCCTCTCCGGCAGTGTGTCGGGAAGAGCTTCAGATCCCTCCCGATCTAGGGATGGAGATGACGGCGGCTACATACTCTTTCGTGGATTTTTGATCAAGTACTTAGGGTTTTCATCCCGAGGGCATCTTATAGGCGGAAGGACATGCCGAGGGGGTGCTGGGGTCGGCCAGACCACCCCCTGGCACGGGCTAGGCCTGGCCGCGCGGCCAAGTGGTGTGGCCGGCCCCCAGCCCTTCTCCGTCTCGTATATTGGCATCTGATGACTTCCGGAAAAATAGGCACTTTGGCTTTTGTCCCGTCCAATTCCGATAATATTCATTTTCTGACTTTCCTGGAACCAAAAACAGCAGAAAACAGGCAGGTGACACTGTGGCTCTTGTTAATAGGTTAGTCCAAGAAATCATATGAAAAGTACTCCAAAGTGTGGACAAAACACAAGAAAGTGGATAAAACCAAGCATGGAGCATCAAAAATTATAGATACATTTGCAATGTATCATCTATCAATAGCCCGTACGATCATGAATCTTCTTCTTCTTTGTTCCTCAGACCTCTATCATTCCACATAGTCATTGCCCACTCCATTCGTGTTCTCCAAGCTTCATTGTTAGATGGATCGACATCATGCCCATTATCATTGTCATTAGGAATTTCACTTGCCTCATCGGGGAAAAAAACATCAAGGCCATATCCCAAGATCTAGTTGTTGAGAATGCAACATGCAAGCACTAGCTTTACTTGTGTGGGGAAAGGTTGGAATTGCTTCTGGTCAAGGATCTTGAACATGTTCTTGAAAACAACGAATGCCTTCTCATGCTGACCCTAAGACTAGAGTGCTTGAGATTGACTAGCTCCTTGGCATTCTGGGGACTATTCCTTCCGGTTAACTTGTTCAGATGATACCTGGTTGACTTGAACGGTGGAAGAATCCCAGGGAGACAACCATAGCCAGTATCTCCTAGGTAGAAAATCCTATCAGGGATATTGATCTCATCAGGTCTAGACATGCTATCAGCAAGGATGATTGCATCATGGGTTGATCATTCCCAACCAGCTAGCACATATGTGAACCTCATCTCAAAATCACAGGAAGCAAACACATTCTGGCTTGGGAAGTGCTTTCTTCCCCTATAAGCTGCAATTTGTGATCTCGGAACTCCAGCACTAGCATGATTACCATCGATTGCACCAATACAATATGGTTACACGAACATAACAGGATAATGTATCTGGCCAATAGATATGTGCAGTACAACAAAATATAGTACAAGTGGTCACCTTGAAATATAGCCACCACCTTGTGTTGTTGCATATCTTGGAAGGTGTTTGACCCGTTGGTTACATGACCATCTCTTCTCTCAATTCCCCAATTTAAAACAACACCCGCTTAACATAGCATGATAATGTCTCCATGCTTTTTCTAAATGTGTTGTGGATGAGCCTGAACCTCTAGTTATGACCAACCATGTGAAGGAATATACAGAGTTTCTCTTCGACAGAGGTGTGGATGTTGTCTTCCAATAAACTACTACCATGTAACCTTCTTACAAGTGCAAAGAAGGGGGCTCTTTTCATTCGGAGCATCTATAGATCCTCTACATCGTTGAAGTTGTAGATGTAGTTCAGATTTTCCCTACTCTCCTGATCTCGGGTCAGCATAGGACCTTACATCAGTCGAGAACAGGTCGCGTGCCTAACATCTCTCTTGCGCAATAGCAATATCCAGGTCTAAGCGTAGCTACCTGATGGATAAGTGTCACCCGATCGACCTAATGAGGTGGTTCTACCATGAGTTCTTCCTAAATCGAGATTGTAGGCCGACTCGACACAATAGGGGAGAGAGACTGAAGGTTATTTACCTCTGTCATGGCAACTGAGGGAGTACCAAGCCGAGGAGAGGGAGGGAGATACACGACGAATAGGTTCTTGCCATCACTCAGCTACCAAAGTCAGAGGAAGCGTCAGCTATGGTAGATCAGCGTCTCAGTCGCCAGCCCCCTGGCCGCTGCCATGGGTGTCGCAAGACGAATAAGGGGATTTGGGGGGGGAGGTGATGATGTAGAGATCTAAACGACGATGGCAAGTGAGACTACTATTGGCGCGAAATGGAGGCAATCTCTTGTTTCCCGCCTGTGCGGCCGCGAATGTCGCACACATGCCATCGCCCCAGCTCCGAGGCATGGCTCCACAGAAATGTCTAAATTGGGCATTGTCGTTGGACCAGCCTCCAGGGTGCTTTAATTTACAGATTGTCCGGGCTAGGATGCAGAACTCCTGCGAGTAACCAAATGACCCAAATTCTTATGGCCTTGACCTGTTGGGGGCGGGGGTGGTATGCGGCCTACCAAACACGTCCCCAATTAATTTTGTGGTATGGTTCCTATCCTTCAATGTGCGGAAGCTCCCTAATTAAAGATCACTTTATGTATTTTAGCAACTATCTAGATTCAAAATAAATATTTGAAAAAGCTTTTTTATTTGGTAATGTCAAGAAGGCTGAGGAGGATTACAAACAAGCATCCTACCGTGAGGTAGAGGCTCTTCCTTTTTGGTAACCTGGTATAGAGGTTCACCATGTGAAACTCCTAAATATAGAGTAGAAGTGGGTTCTGGATATTTTTGAGAAAAAACTAAGTAGATGGATAGGCAATATTTTGGCCTACCAAGTACTACCTATCTTGCGCAACACTGTCGTCACGAGCTTACCTATGCTTATGATATCTTGCTACATATAAGATTTGAACAAATTTTAAGTATCGCTTGACCAAATGGAGTGTCATATGTAGGCTGAAAGATGATAGCTCAAATTATGACACCTTTTACCGAGGATTTTCTATTGGTTTTCACTTGGTTTCGTTGATTTTATTCTTTGCATGTTTTAGAGCGTGAGTCATCAACATAACACTCATGGAACATTGTACCATAAATATTGCACCTACCAGAGTAGTACAACAGAAACATAATAGGTCCAATGTATAATTATATATTCATATCATATATCTTCATAGACGATCCTCGAAACTTCCTTGACACAATGAACTCGCTGGGTAAGTTTCTGTTCAAACCAAAATCCATAAAAAGTAGCTAGTAGTCTAGTCTAGCACTAGATCTACCTCTAATCCTATCTCGATAACTAAAGGTTGTCTATTTGATCTATCATCAACTTCTATGGGTATGATGTCTATCATGGGGATTTGGTTACCCTCTAGGTTTTGTTTGATCTGCACTATCACTGATTCTAGTATTTGACTCCTATGACTCCATTGGATTGACTCCAGCTCATCATAGAGTACTCCCTACATCTTCAAGTACGACGTTTGCAGTCCCGTCATTAAAAACCTAAGCAACGGTTAAGGAGGATAGATAAAGTACGAGCGTACTCAGCAAGTTCTAACTATGTGGTTATTTGATGCACTATCTTTACTACCATGGATCAGACATCCTAGGCTTGTGCAGTTTTCGAAAACGGGTTTTTAGAAAAGCTACGTCTTAGTTTCTAAAATTCTATGTCTGTCAATCTTCACGGGTTGTACAAAACTTCATTGAGTTCGTTTTCACGTGAAATTCGCAGTTCTTTCCTAGAACAGGAGTATCATGACACGTTTATACACTTTCGAGTGGTGCGCTACTTTACCCACAAACATCTTTAGCCTTGTTGCACAGTCCAGGCCGTGAATCCTATTCACACTTCCATAGGTATGAGGCCCAGTCTAAAGATTAGCGAATCACTAGCCTTCACCACGGCCCCCGTGCCCACCCTTTGTAATGAGTTTCGGTCAAGAGACCTACGCTAAATTACCCTCCCTTCTAATATGCTAAGGCATTACCCTAGAACACATGATAGGGACATCACGGGATCCCACCCGCTGATCTCCACTCTGGATCTCAGTTTGACTTAGGATACTATGACATACGAAAGGAAAAAGGTCTAGATGACTTGCTCGTCCCATTCCGGGGTCTGTGGTTTGCATGGTTTATATGGCTCTTTTAAATCACTATCTACATTGGTTGTTAAGTTCTAACTTTTCAGATACAATGGAATCTACACCATATGGCTTCCCAACCATATATCTCAATCCATGTTTCCATTATGCACCATTTTACATTTCATTTTATTTATAAAAGGATAGTTTCTTTTAAATGCAGGTGATAGAGTTTAGAAAAGGTTTTTGTAAAATAATTCAAAGGACATGTAAGACTACACTGGGAAATGGTATGCAAGCCTGGCCTCACAAGGGTTGTGCAAGGATGAACTTGCCTCCTAATTGCAGGTTATGCAATCAACATCTTCTACCATCAAGGATCCAAATGGAAGGATATCATCATCGGTCTGGTAAGTACTAATGTTTAAAGAGTGTCAATATGATATGAATTTAAGTAAACTATTGTTTCCCTCCCCTTTTTCTATTCTTAAAGTGTCTATCGAAGTCTCATCTTGTAAGTACAAATTACTCAAATAGCACACTTGGAAACAAAAGGATATAGTTGTTTAAAGTGATTGGTGTTGGTTGATATCACTTAGTGATATAAGATTCAGGTAGTAGGGTGTTTAAAGAATTGTTTAGGGTTTAAGAGGAACCACATAGGTGTTATGCCACTGATGCTACTTCCCGTTCTATGGTGCCCTAGCTCTACTACATGACGTCCATGAGGCCTCCTCATCACCCGACGAACTCAAGCCCCTGCTCGAGCTCCTGGTGGCAGTTTCTACTACATCCAGGCTGGCTAGGGCCTCCCTGGCCAAGCAAGGTGGTAGGCCATGGCTGACCCAGCTGCCTTTCTCTACTTTGTCTACGACTATGACTTCATCGACATCTTAACCGCATGTATGGCTTCTTGTGTGACCAACCCCCTGGCTAATGATCTACTAGGTTTAGCATTAGAATGTGTGGGGAATTTCTACTATATTATGGTGTTGGTCATTTGGTTAGTATATATCTAGGTTTGATTTGTGGTGATTTCCTATGCATCACAATCAATTGGGCAGGAGGATGATATGTAGGTATGGTCATGTTCATGTCAATTATTTGCTCTAGTTGGTATTCTCGCTATGTTAGTTAAATGGTTGGAATTACTCATGGTAGTTCTAGGCTTCCAAGAGTGGATGTTTTACTAGTATAATTAATGTCCTAGATACATTCTTATTGACGACATGATGAGTCTTCTGATCTAGTCCATGTAAATAAGTAATTACTAGATTTTTGAATATACGTTATATTAGTTCATATATTAGTGGCTTCCTGGTTCCTACGATTTAGCTATGTTCTACTACTGGATATAAGTAATTCTTACAAGAACAAATGTTTTTCTTAAGTTGGTCACCTAGTAAACAATTTCTCGATTTACCTTGTAGCTTTTATGTTTAATAAAAAATGGAATATGTATTACTGCAAATAGATTGATCGTATACATCTTAAGATGTATATGATCCACTCAATTGTCACTCAAACGATGTGTTTGTGTTGTGCTGAGGTGTATATAAATAAGGAATAAGTGTTATATTAATATTCCAAATTGAATTGCTTAGTGCGCTTTCATAATTTGATCGATGTGATTTATTAGTGTGTGTTCTTGTTGTTCTTGGATGTTCTTAATGTGTTCTTGTGTGTGTTCTTGATTAAGCATGTTGTCTTCTTCCATTGCCTTTTTTCACCTTCAACTAATATCTCAAATATGCTTAAGATCTGTTTAAAAAGGGTTGGCACCAAACTTAAGGCTAAAATTTGAATGGGGATGTTGGGATATTTGAAATTGTCGTTATGTTCTTGTGTTCAACAAAATAAGGAGTTTCCAATTTATTGAAATACATCTTAACTTATGATTTACTCATTGGCTTCATGTTGTTACTGTAGCTGGTGGATGAGGACACTACTATTAGTTACGCGCGAGGCGTAACTTGTAATCTTGATGCATTTTGGTTACGTCCACAATGTTGTTATGTTTTTCGTAAGAATTTAAACTTTGTAATAAAATGATGTTGTGACGTCGAGTATTCTAGAGGAGCTTGCATCATCAATCGATGCAGATATGATGGACTACTCATTTTGAAAAAATAGATATTTTCGAATACAATTTAATTGTATCTTTTGTATAAAATAATACATAACTTGCTTGTCAAAATAATAATCTCAAATTACATGTGTACCCCTTGTGAAAAACGAAAGGGGGGGAACATATTACCATGATTACACAGTAAGTTGTACAGAGGCTCGGGTAGTACCGTGGAAGCAGAGACCATTTAGCGCCCAGCCTTGCATGGCAAGCAGTCGAGCCAGCGTTGAACTTGGAACCTCCGCTCGCGTGGTGTGACCAGATGGATCTGATGTGCTGCTGAAGTCATGGGTTGGTTGTTGGTTTGTTGCCATGGAGGAGAATACAACTCTGCCGCTGCCTGCTCAATCGGTGGATCCTGCACTTTACCTACTCACTGCGATCATTCGTTGCGGCCGCATCCTGCATGAAGGACACCGAATTAGCAGTAGAGGCCGCACGACACAAGCACCCACTCCGTCTATTGGTGGGTCAGGGCATCTCTAACAACGTGATTCAAACTGGACGCCACGGTTCGTTTATGTTCGAATGGGTCAGTCCACAAAATTGGATCATGATCCGTTTATGTTGTGCGGTGCGCTCAGCGACCCGACGCATTTTGACCGTCCTCGCCAGCTGTCAAGGACCTCTAATGGTGATAAGATGTTAATGGCAACGAAACGTCACTAATCCCCTCCACTAGCTTCATGTGAGGTCGGTGGGTTCCTGCCAATTTCCCACGTGGGTCATTGTCGTTTTCCGCCCATGGCTGGAGAACTCCGGCGCCAGGTCTGGATGGTTCCTGCCCAGGCCGTGATCTTTAAATAGGGCCACCGGAACGGTGAGGAGCACCACCCAAACTGCCACCAAACACCAACTATCCATGGCTTGCCGTAAGATCGTCAATTGGAGATCCCTCGGGTAGATCCACCGTAACCGTTTTCGGCAGCCCTCCGACGAGGATGTGGAGTTGCAGGCCATAAATATGTCCTGATATTTCACCAAGGAGGAGGTGGATGGCTTTGGTGCGAGGGCGAGGTGGCACAGCGGGAGCTCGAGGAGGTGGCGAGGCGACCGAACTCCAGGCCACCCAATTTGCGGTGGGTGAGATTGACCACGTCACAACCAAGGAGGCGGTGTCCAAGGAGGCCGTAGTTGCATCCCTATGCGAGATCTACCACGAGACAGCATAGTCACACTGGAGGCGATGGCCAAGGAAGCCACCACGGTCGTCATGCGTGAGCTTCGCCACGCCACCATAGCACTCAAGAAGACGGCGGACACCCGACACGTGAGCAAGTTGAACACGCCATTGACGATGCATTGGAGGAGGACCGCGTGGCGGAGGCAGAGGCCATAGTAGTGGCTTGGGAACTCATGGACAAGGAGGACGATGACGAGGAGGGGAAGGTGGACGAGGGGGAGGCCGATACCGCCACGCAGGAGGCCACTCGGAGCACACACGCAAATGCAGGCCACACGAAGAACCTCTCGCAAAGAACATAGCACGGGTCTACTGCAAGGGAGTGCACTCAGTGCAAAACGAAGGATCGTGTCGCGGCAGAGCATGCTGCAAAGGAGACGATGGAGCGGGATGCACTAGGCGGCCGAGATGGAGGCCGCGCCAGCCCGCTAGGGGGCATGACACGAGAAGGCGCTGCTAGCTTCTGTGGATCGTCGAAACGCTGATGATCACCGCCGCACGTGTTGTGCATCGCCTATAGTAGAGCACCATCTAGGATGCGCGGGACGCGATTGACGGGGCTGAGCCCTCCGGCAACAACGACCTAGGAGATGGAGAGGAGTAGACGTAGGACGGCCAACAGAACACGCCATTATTTTGTTTTAGTTTAATTAGATGTTGATCTTTTGTAAAGAGAGTATCTCAATCTAATGAAAGTATTATCTACCAAATATGCCACCTACACATGGGCCTAGCCGCCGACAAGAGGACACGAGCCTAGTTCACGCGCTATACACCTGACGCATTGGTGCACCAAATTTGGTGAACCGATGGATCACGCCGGACACGTTGGTCTGTTCAGGTCGCGCCATTGGAGCCTGCATAGACGCAGACCATTTCAGATGCGGCAGGACCATTTGGATAGTGCCGCTAGAGATGCCCTCGTCGTATTAAATATCCGCAAGCGGTAGGGGAGAACTATATTACAACGCCACATGGAGCCCCGGTGCATAGGTTTGTGTGCGCCGAGTTATTAGGGAATCTCCAACGGCACGGTCCAAAAATGAAGGAAATATGCCCGAGAGGCAATAATAAAGTAATTATTATATTATTCCTTATTTAGGATAAATGTTTATTTTGCATGCTATAATTGCATTAATTACAAACATTAATACATATGTGTTTAATAAACAAATAAAGGGTTCCTAGTTATGCGTCTCTTATAAACTAGCTCGTTGATTAACAAGATGATCAAGGTTTTATAAACTAGTTTTTTATTTAAAGAGAAAAATGCATTTAATTTAGTGGACATTAAATGCAAGTGAGTGGAGTTGAAATTTATGTGGGTGGACTTAGTGGAAGCTCCACCCACATGAATGAGGAAGAGGTGGGGGCACCCACCATGGCCGGCCAGCCATGGCCATGGGTATGCACCCCACACCCTATAAAAGGAGCCCCATGGCTCCTCTCCTCTTGCACCACCGCCTCGCGAAGGTTCTCTTTCCCCTCTAGCAATTCCCCATGGTCTCGGATTAGAGAGATACATGTTCCTGTTGGTTTTTTCTGAAAGTATTTGTTCCTTCCGCTGCTTTGCTAGAGCGAGGACTCGGAGGTTGTCGGGGTACCGGACGTGTGTGCGGTCACGGATGCACCACTGCTTTGTGGTGCTGGACTTGTTAGTGCTGGACTTGCTGGACTTCCTAACGATCTTGAGATCAACAAGTGTACGACTACATCATTCACGAGTTCAACCTCGTTAACAATGCTTTATCGCTCATCAAGGGTATGTTCTCTATGGATGTATATCCACCCATTGATTGTATCTAGGTAGATAGATCTTGATGCTTAGTTGTTCACTTCGTAGGAGTTTTTTGTTTTCTATGCTGTAAACCCAACAGTGGTATCAGAGTCTGATCTATGCGTAGATGCTTTGCACGGGTAGAACACATATGATTATGTGGGTGCTGATGGTCATATTATTGCATCTTCTATGTATTTTGGATATTAGTGGCATAGTGGGATGAAGCGGCCTGGACTAACTTTACATGTCATCGCACATGAGACATGTTCCACGCTTGACATGGAACTAGTTTTGCACAAGTGGCTAGCGGGTGTCTATCTCTCCTACTATTGTCAATATCTGATTTATAATGAGTTGCTAATAATTTGATTGTCATCGTTGTGGTTCCATGTTCATAGGTATGAATGGTTCTATCTCTGAAAGCCCTAAGCCACGTAAAACTTGCAATTGATAAATTAGAAGCGTCTAGTTTAGATTGTTGTTGGGCTAGTGTCATGATATGGTAAAGTTATAATTTGAAGTATAGTTGATACTCTTGGAAATTATAACATATCTACCGTGTAAGTTCCATAGACCTTGGCCTTACACACAAAGGAATGGTCAAAATCATACCATGATGCACATGATAGTGATCAAGTGCAAGAACCATATCATTTCACTTTTTGCATATGATGTTTGCATCTTATATTGCTTGTTTGGCATTTTAGTAGCATTATAAGATGATCCCTCTTTTAGATATCAAGATAAAAATGTGTTCTTCCTTAAGTATGCACCATTCTATGGATCGTTGTTTCAAGGCATCATGTGATGATCAGGTGTTTTTTGATTCTTCACTTTCATACAACGGGTGTAAGACAGTTTTACACACACGAGTACTAAGGTTCTTACTTGGCGAGCCTAGCATGTACATACATGGCCTCGGAACACAGACCGAAAGGTTAAGCATGAGTCATATAGTTGATATGATGCTCATATAGATGCTCGCCTTTGAAGCTACACCGACTCACGTGATGATCGGACTTCGTGTAGTGGATTTGGTTCATGTAATCACCAAAACAACTCGAGGGATGTTGGTTTTGTGTAGGAGTTCATTTGTAATTTCGATTAGTCAAACTCAATTTATCATAAACTAAAACCAGACTAAATTTGCATAATTTGTTGTAGTCATTAGCATCCGTTTACTACCTTGCGCTTAGTTTTAATTGAGATAATAGAACTACAGAATTCTAGATATTTACTTTACGAACTGGTATCGTATTGTTTAGTGTCAATTTAAAGTATAGAAGTCATATTGTAAACTTTCAGCAAACTCCATTTACTCAATGAAGTTTAATAAGTTGTATTAAATCAAGAGTAACAATTCCAGTTTTAGTATCTAAAGTATCATATTTGCCTCCATGATTGTTGATATTCAAAAGTTGTTTTAATATCGAGGTTATCTAGGAGCTGAAAAAATTGTTTCAGAAACCATCATGTGTGGAAGATATTGTGATATCTGAAACAATGTTTATGGTTGCAATATGATAGAGTATAATTTAGCAAAATACATGTTCACATATTGTATGAGAATTTGTGAAGGTTGGAGATGCTAGGCATCCTAATCTCCCAAAAAGGTTTTGGGAACTGACATTATACTCATGATTCATCCTTATAGGCTATAGTAGCTTGATCATGAAAGTTGTCATGATGAGTATGAATAGAAGATGTAGGTAAAATGTTTACTACACTAACAGATTACTAAAGAATGGATTTTTGAAAGAACACCAAACATTTGATGATGGTGATCAACTTCAAAGTGCAAATCCAAAGGTATTAGTATTTGACTATACACACTTTGGACTATGTGACATGTGTATGGAACCACTATTGATGTTGATAGATTCTTTTAAAAGGAAAAGCAAATGCTGAAAGAGAATCTATAAAATATTTGGCAGAAAAGAGAAAAGACTACAGATGTCCAGCTAAGGTATATAGATGACATACATGTTATGGTTGTATTCTTTGCTTGTTAAACAATATGGTTCTTGGTATTGGGTACCGAATTGATTGGTGTGAAATGTCATACAGAATAACACAATTTATGAACTACAATGGCCTAAGTAACTAGCAAGAGAATATATGATGATGTTCATTGAAAACAAATAAAGTGTTATTGTGTTTATCGTTGACATAAAAGATTGCCTTCAAGATTTTTTAAATAATTGTTATTGTGTTCCGATATTATGAGAACAATGGTTGTTCAAATAATTACCATATTCTATAGAAGATGGATGAACTTTTACAAGTCTAGTTGGAGAAATCACGTCCATAAAAACTAATGCTAAAATGTCGCAAGACAAATGATTGGAATATCACTTACAAAGTGACATCGCCATTTAAATTATATTGGAAAGAAACATGAAGAAACTCCATGTTGATGGATTTTTGGAGTCTTTGATTTTTGATCAAATGATGCTTGTGATACTTTCCTCGAGATAATTGAAACTCGGTTCATAGGCCAAAGAGGAACGGATGACTAACTTATTGGACATTATGCATGTTGATGTATATAGTCCATTATATGTAGCCATGTGCGGTGGATCTTTCGACTTCATATTCTTTCTTCGAAAATTTGAGTGAATATATGTGTATATTTACTTAATAAGGAAGAAGTATGAAACATTTGAAAATTGTTCAAAGACTTTCAAGATGAAGTGGAAAATCATTATAACAAGAAAATAAATAATTTATGATTCGATCATAAAGGAAGATGTTTGAGTTACATGTTTAGCAAAACACCTAAGATTTGAGGAATCATTCCATAGATTTGTGTTTCCCGATAAACCATAGGAGTATGGTATGTTCGAGAGATGAAATCAAACCTTGTTTGACATGGTAAGATCAAAGGTGTCATTTATAAAACTGCCATTAAGTTTTAAGGATAAAGCTTTAGAGACTACCACTTTTACACTGAAAAGAGCACCATCATGATCCATCGAAATGCAACCATATGGGTTATGGTTTAGGATAAAACCCGAGTTGTCTTTTGTTAAATTTTGGTATGCTATGTGATGGCTCAATGCACGGCGCCCAGAAAAATGCTTGATCGCGGTGTTGATGTAGAGCTCGTTGGCAACCCCAAGAGGAAGGTATGATGAGCACAACAGCAAGTTTCCCTCAGTTATGAAACCAAGGTTTAATCAAACCAGTAGGAGCAAAGAAACACCCCAAAGGTGTTACTAGCTGAGCCTTGGCAGGGCGCACTACCGGTGCTAGTAGCAACGTGGAGACCTGCACAATACAACCACAAAACTTTGTCCCCAACTTGCAATGAGGTTATCAATATCACCGTGTTTTGTGGAAAACAAAGGATTAAACGTATCGAATGGAAAGAAGTAAAAGTTTGTAGGAAGTAAACTCAAAGCAGTAAACAGTTTATGGATTGTATGTAAATAAAAGGACCGGGATCCATAGTTCACTAGAGGTGGCTCTCCTTAAGATAGATAACATGTTGGGTGAACAAATTACAGCGAGGCAATTGACAAACATCGAGAAAGCAATACATGCATATCTAATCATCTTGACTCCTTTGGAACTTGATTGGGCATTACAACAGTATACATAGACCGCCATCCAACTGCATCTATGACTAATAATCCACCTTCAGGTTATCATCCGAACCCCCTCCAGTATTAAGTTGCAAGCAACAGATTATTGCTTTACGAATTGCGTGTAAAGTAAACAATACGATTGTTCTATGAACAAAGGATTGTTGTTTTCTCCCTAGTAGCAACAGCACATCTAGTACCTTAGAGATTTTTGTTACTTCCCTAGATTACCAGAGGCATGAACCCACTATCGAGCATAAATACTAACTCTTGCAGTTGCTAGCATCTACTTGGCCAAGATAGATACTAACAACGGAAAGCATGCAAGATCACAAATAACAAAGACATGATAGAACCAATAATCAATCTAAAATAGCATCTCAATATCCATCAGATCCCCACAAACACAACATGCAGAATTACAAATAGATGATCTTGATCATGAACAGAGCTCACAAGATCTAAACATGAAAGCACAAAGGAGGAGAACCAGCCATCTAGCTACTACATCGATCCATAGTCCAAGGATGAACTACTCACGCATCACACCGGAGGCTTGCATGGTGATGAAGAAGGCCTCCAGGGTGAATTCCCCTCTCCGGCAGGGTGTCGGGAAGAGCTTCAGATCCCTCCCGAACTAGGGATGGAGATGACGGCGGCTACAGACTCTTTCGTGGATTTTTGATCGGGTACTTAGGGTTTTCGTCCCGAGAGCAATATATAGGCGGAAGGAGAGGCCGAGGGGGTGTCGGGAGCGGCCACACCACCCCCTGGCACGGGCCAGGCCTGGCCGCGCGGCCAGGTGGTGTGGTGGCTCCCTGGCCCTTCTCCGTCTCGTATTGTGGCACTTGATGACATCCGGAAAAATAGGCACTTTGGCTTTTGTCCCGTCCAATTCCGAGAATATTCATTTTCTGACTTTCTTGGAACCAAAAACAGCAGAAAACAGGCAGCTGGCACTATGGCTCTTGTTAATAGGTTAGTCCAAGAAATCATAAGAAAAGTACTCCAAAGTTGGAACAAAACACAAGAAAGTGGATAAAACTAAGCATGGAACTTCAAAAATTATAGATACATTTGCAATGTATCACTATGCATAAGTTGTCGCTTGGAACGCGAAGTCTCTTGAGAAGGAATTTTTGCGAAAAGTTAAGTGGGAAGACA
Source organism: Avena eriantha (assembly GCA_910589775.1). Classification (NCBI taxonomy): domain Eukaryota; kingdom Viridiplantae; phylum Streptophyta; class Magnoliopsida; order Poales; family Poaceae; genus Avena; species Avena eriantha. The sequence continues at coordinate 249,704,245 of OU342745.1, read as the reverse complement.
ATAGAACTTTGATAAGGTTATTGAACCTTAGATATATGTTCTAAGTAGCGCAATGCTGGAAAGTATCACGATGGCAGCCACAATGCTCATGGCTCTCGTGATTACAAAGGTTATGATCTCAGAGATTAGAGTTCATACTGAACCATGTGGGTCGGGTAAGAATCAAATATTCAGATTTGATAAACAAGTCATTATTGTTTTAAAAATGATGAACCGACTGCATGCAAAGAAGCGATGATGGGCCCTGACTCCATCAAGTGACTATAACTCATAAAATCCATGATAGTATCCATACACGAGAAATCAAGTTTCTAAACTTGGAAGACTCTCCGGAAAGGAGTGAAGCCTATCAGTCGTATTTGGATCTATAAAGAAATAGACATGGATGTTTGACATCTATGAAATCGTTAACATGTAAGAAAAGAGTTTATGACAATGTTCAAGGTGTTTACTAGGAAAATATTTGATCATTCATAGCGATATTTAGTCTTGAATGATTAATATAGAAACTACTACATATAATTTGGTATATGGTAGTTAAACAAACAAAACAAAGTTCTTCTAATAGAATGGTTACCTAGGACGTGTACATGACACGGTCTGAACGGGTTTTGTTAATTCAATGGATGCTGAAAGGGCATGTATACTTCAATGGTTGAAGTAAGCATAGCGGAGTTGGAATCTTCACCGTGATGACACTGTTAAAAGGTTTAATCTCATCGGAGACGATGAGGATGCTTGCATTTGCAAGAAATTAAGTGGGAGCGCTGAGACATATTTTCAATACATTATGTAGAGGACATGTTGCTGATTGGAAATGATGTATCTTTTATTGACATGGATTAAGAATTTCATTAAAATTGGATTCGATCAAAGACTTGAGCGAAACCAGAATATTTAGCATCAATGTCTATATGGATAGATTGAAACACTAATATGGTTGTGCTAGACGTACATATATGAGATATTGAATGAGTTCAATATGGAAACAACAAGAAAGGTTCTTTCCGCATGGGAAGGGTTGAATCAAGATTCAAGTGTATTGACACTTGGTAAGTGAAACTAGATTCAAGTGTTTTGACACTTGGTGAGTGAAATCACATGAATATTTTGATCAATAATACCGTGATATGTACATATCCAGATATGTCAAGTGCTCTAAATGTTGTGAGCATATACCAGAATGATTCATAAGATGATCATTAGACGATAGTAAAGATATTCTTATGAGCTTTGAAAGAACTAAAAATATATCATGTACAAGTGACAAATAGTTAAAAGTAGTTCATTGTAAAGTGTTACATTGATACTAGTTTGTCACAAGATACAAATTAAATTGATCTCAATTAAACTATCGGTGGCACAATGTAATGGAAAGGAGGTTACATGATGGATTTGGATGAGTTCCAAAGTTGATACATTGTGACGGATACTACAACAAAAGGCTAAGTATATAACTGCTATAGTAGTTGCAAAGGGTGGAATTTGGTTAAGTAGTTTGTTATCAAACTAGGTGTGGTTCACAATGGGCTAGTACTATGAATATATAGTGTGCGACAATCATATCAGCATGTTTTAAGCCAAAGGAACTAAAGGTCTCACCAAAGGACAAAATTTATACAATGCCATCTCATTAGAGAATGAGTGATGCGTAGAGACGCAAAGACATGTAAATACACACGGACCTGAAAATGTCAGATTCGTAGATTGATAACCACTATAAAACGCGTATATACAACACTAAAAAGCCATAGGTGTTGAATGCGCAAGTTTACTGATGAGGACATCCCTACAATTACACCTACCCCAATTACTACTAAAGATGTTCTAGCTGTTGCAAGGAAGGATCAGTCCAATGAGATTAGAATTGGACCCATTACAAGAGCTCATGCTAAGCTACTTGAACAATAGGTGAATTTACTCCTAAACGAATCTGGTTCTTTAATTGCTGAGAACTTTATACTGCCTAAGTCTATGCATTTATGTATGATCAGGTTCATTAGAGAAACAAGCATGGTGTAAGGAGGAGAAGGGCTACAAAAGAAGCCCAGCATGATGATCGCCCAAGGATGCCCGAGGGAGGAGCAGGAGGAAGGCGCAAGAGAAGATCATCAAGATGGAGGCAAAAAGATCTGCAACGACCGGAGTGTCCGGCTGAGTCCACCCGGACTGTCCGGCCTGCCGAGAGAAGCCTTGGCATGGACAGTCAGTACACCAGATCAGACACTACCCGGACACCACCCGGAAACTTTGAAGTTTCTAGCCAGACCGGACGATTCGGCAAACTCCACCTGGAGTGTCCGGCTAGACCAGACTGTCCGGCCAATATCAACCGGAATGTCCGCCCGCTGACCGAATCTGGTCCGAGTTAGATTGTATCAGTTTGAGTCGTACGCATTTAGTTTTTCTTTCTGGCCGCCCCAGCCGCCCTAGGACGACCCATAGTTAATGTTTAGACCATGTTTAAACTATTTTGGAGTTGTTTCTTTCAAAGAACCTCTAGAATTACCCTGTGATTGAATTATACTACTACAATTGAGCGTGATCTGTTGTTCCATTGGGAATTAGTAGATTGCAAACTAGCATTCATGGTCGACGGCTGCATGCACAAGAGCCTAGTGTTGTGAATATCCCATAGGGTTCGAGAGTTGTTGCATTGGCATTAGGGTTTGAGCGGGAGAGTTCATAGCTACAGGCTATTTATATATCCACCATTATCATCATCAACAAGTGCTTGCTGAGAAGATTGGGCCACCCCATATCATCTTGGTATCAGATTTCCTCGTTTACTCGGTGAGCATCCACATATTCATCCATAGATTAGTTTATGTTTCGTCCTATAGAAAAAAAAGCCTCACAAAAAGATTTGCCATAGACTAGATTGCATTGTTTTTGAGTTTTAGTTGTTGACTGTATCTTCTCATAAATCCGATCTGCACGTTTTTCTCGTAGGAGTCTAGTTTTCGTTTTTGTCTAGATTTAGGGTTTGATCTTGTTTTCCTCCGTGTCCACCATCACCGTTTTCCGCAACTTTTCATCGTTTGTATGAGTCCACATAGCGTACCTTTGTTTGCATACCATAGACATATCCTATCGATAGCATCCGTGCCTAGGAACGTACCCACGAGACTAGTTGCTTTGCTCCGACAGGTTGCTCATTAGGTTTCGAAGTGCAAAAAGTTTTGACAGGACAAAACCAGACTATCCGGCGTATATCAACCGGATTATTCGGACCGACCGGAGTCTCCGGCGCATATCAACGGGACTATCCGGCCCAGTTATGTTATAAGTTGATGCACTTGTTTGCATTGAGTCCTATAGTTGAAAAAACAAAAAAAAGAGAAAAGAAAAGAGAATCAGTATAAAAAGACAAAAGAGCTACAAGCGTGACAAAAAGAGATATCAAAGTGTGCATTATTGGAGGCCTAGTTGATCATAGCACTTGTAGATTGAGCAATCTTGTGCATGTTTACTTTGAGATTTTACTAGTCTCTCTTGTGCATTGCAATATTCCTTTTCATAAGTTGCTTTGCCACGTTTAAATCCATCGTCTGTGTTTCTTGGGTTTTTATACGATCAGCACTAGGACTTGTTTGCGGTGTAGTTAGGATACCATACCTAGAGCTCCACCTTTAAATAACCTATGTGACCTACGATCGTTCTCTATACCCTCGATATTCACTTCATCACATCAGTGCATCAGTCTTTGATTTCGTGTTGGTAAAGCATCTCTATTCACTTTGGAACGGTAAGATCTCCTTTCTTGTCAGTTTTGAGTGACTTGTGAGTGTTTCCACCAAACAGATTTTGATTTTTTCACTAACCTACTAATCATGTCTTTTAGTGATGATGATGTTGTGTGGCAGAAAAATAAGGATGAGGAACTTGTTACTTGGCGTGAATATGAGGCGTTGAAATCTCACTTGACGTGTGTGTGTTTACGCACACAACAGGTGCCATTGACAAGAATATCCAGGACGTGCAAGTGGTATTGGACCAGAATGTCGGCGCAGTCACTACTATTCAAACACAAGTGATATCAATTAATGACAATGTCGCAACTTTACAGCGTTCCATTGATGCCTTAACACTAGCAATTCAGCAACGATAGGATCACCCACTTAATGATGCTTTTGATGACAATGATGAGGGTAGTGCGCCTGATGCTGCCCCACATCTTGGCAGGGGACGTGCCAATCCCCCTGCGCCTGCGCCTACTGCTACACCTGCTTATGGACGTGGTTTTGCTCCAATTGGATGTGCTCAACGTGTTCCAAACCAAGCTGTTGATGATGGTTTGGGCAAGCCAAAATTCTCAATTCCCAAGTTTGATGGCTCACTTGATCCTGAAGATTACCTCACATGGGAGTTGAAGATTGAGAAGCTCTGGCGATTGTTTGACTATCCAGAAGATAAGAAGGTCAAGCTTGCCGTGTCAGAAATTGATGGATATGCTTTATGTTGGTGGGATGCTATTGTGCAGAATAGAAGGGAGGACAATGAACTTCCTGTGATGGATTGGCGCGAGATGAAGCACATTATGAAGAATCGTTTTGTACCCACCAACTACTTGCGTTCAGTTTTTGACAAGTTGATACAATTGAGGCAAGGAACCATGCCAGTTGATGAGTACTACATGAAGATGGAGATGCTTATGTAGCATGCTAGAGTTCATGAATCCCTTGAGATGACCATGCAGCGATTTCTCAACAATTTGAAGTTACCAATCAAGAGCATTGTTCGTCATCACAAGTACGAGACTATGAATGAACTATTGCACCATGCTAGAGAGGCCGAATCACAGTTAGCTGAAGAAGCTAAGTCACGTGCGAGGTTTCCGTCTACCAATCGTTTTTCGTCCAGGTCTACACCGCCACCACCTACGGCGCCACCTGCAGCAGCTGCTAGCCACCCTTCCCCATTGGCCAAGCATGGTCCTACGTCTTCTTATGGTTCCAATGCTAGGAAGCCTGCTGCTCCTGCTAGTTTGGGTTCCAATATGTCAACCACACGTACTCGCGATGTGGAGTGCCATACTTGTGGAGGTAGAGGACACTACAAGAGAGATTGTCCAAACCACAAGGTGATGTTTGTCAATGAACAAGGAGAGTATGAGAGTGGAGATGATGTTGATACTCATGGAGACGATGGTTATGACAGCAAGGACGCTATGGGTGCCTTCCCCTGAACATGTGCCTACTATAGTGTCTCTCCACGTATACTTAGTGTGCAGTCTATTGTTGACTCTCAGCGCTGCAACTTGTTCCAAACCAAAGCACTCGTTGGCCCTAATAAAGCTTGCAAGGTAATCATTGATGGAGGCAGCTAATACATTGCAAATGTATCTATAATTTTTGATGTTCCATGCTTGGTTTTATCCACTTTCTTGTGTTTTGTCCACACTTTGGAGTACTTTTCATATGATTTCTTGGACTAACCTATTAAAAAGAGCCACCATGCCAGCTGTCTGTTTTCTGCTGTTTTTGGTTCCAAGAAAGTCAGAAAATGAATATTCTCGAAATTGGACGGGACAAAATCCAAAGTTCCTATTTTTCTAGAAGTCATCAGATGCCAGAATACGAGACGGAGAGGAGCCAGGGGGCCACCACACCACCTGGCCGCGTGGGCCAAGCCTGGCCATGCCAGGGGGTGGTGTGGCTAGCCCAGGCACCCCCTCGGCCTCTCCTTCCGCCTATATATTGCCCTCGGAACCAAAACCCTAAGTGCCCGATCAAAAATCCACGAAAGAGTCTATAGCCGCCGTCATCTCCATCCCTAGATCGGGGGGGGGGGATCTGAAGCTCTTCCCGGCACCCTGCCGGAGAGGGGAATTCACCCTGGAGCCCTTCTTCATCACCATGCAAGCCTCCGGTGTGATGCGTGAGTAGTTCATCCTTGGCCTACGGATCCATGTAGTAGCTAGATGGCTGGTTCTCCTTCTTTGTGCTTTCATGTTTAGATCTTGTGAGCTCCGTTCATGATCACGATCATCTATTTGTAATTCTGCATGTTGTGTTTGCGGGGATCCGATGGATATTGAGATGCTAGTTCAGATTGATTATTGATTCTATCATGTCTTTGTTATTTGTGATCTTGCATGCTTTCCGTTGTTAGTAGCTATCTTAGCCAAATAGATGCTAGCAACTCCAAGAGTTAGTATTTGTGCTCGATAGTGCGTTCATGCCTCTGTTAATCTGGGGAAGTGACAGAAATCTCTAAGGTACTAGATGTGTTGTTGCTACTAGGGAGAAAACAACAATCCCTTGTTCATAGAACAAATGTATTGTTTACTTTACACGCAGTTCGTAAAGCAATAATCTGTTGCTTGCAACTTAATACTAGAGGGGGGTCGGATGATAACCTAAAGGTGGATTATTAGTCATAGATGCAGTTGGATGGCGGTCTATGTATAATGTTGTAATGCCCAATCAAGTTTCAAAGGAGTCAAGATGATTAGTATATGCATGTATTGCTTTATCGATGTTTGTCAATTGCCCCACTGTAATATGTTCACCCAGCATGTTATCTATCTTAAGGAGAGCCACCTCTAGTGAACTATGGATCCTGGTCCTTTTTGTTTACATACAATCTACAAACTGTTACTGCTTTGTGTTTACTTTCTGCAAACTTTTACTTCTTTCCATTCAATACGTTTAATCCTTTGTTTTCCGCAAAACACGGTGAGATGGACAACCTCGTCGCAAGTTGGGGACAAAGTTCTGTGGTTGTGTTGTGCAGGTCTCCACGTTGCTACTAGCACCGGTAGTGCGCCCTGCCAAGGCTCAGCTAGTAACACCTTTGGGGTGTTTCCTTGCTCCTACTGGTTCGATTAAACCTTGGTTTCATAACTGAGGGAAACTTGCTGCTGTGCTCATCATACCTTCCTCTTGGGGTTCCCAACGAGCTCTACATCAACATCGCACCAGCATTTTCCTAGCGCCGACACTAGGTTCAAGTTATAAAGCGCAAGCACATACGCAACAAAGAAGGACCCAATGGTTCAAGTTTATTAGAGGCAATAAAGTAAAGTGTGCCATCAAGTTCGTGAGAGCTTTAATCACTAGTTTTCTCATAACAAGTGGAAGGTAAACAAAAGCATGAACATACTTGGAATAGCATAAGCTAGTAGGTAGGTATGGTGGCCTCTTTGGAATAACTTGGTTTAGGGAGTTGGATGCATGAGTGGAACTCATACTTTGTTGTGGAGGCTAGCAAAAGACTGGGAGCGACAAACTAAGAGAGCAATAATGGCCATAATCATGCAGAGCGACAAAACATCATTGATCAAAGCATAAAGTGATACTACAAGTTGAAAACTAAAGGATCATAAAGGCTATGGTGACTTTGGATAGTCATAACATGGTGTGAGCATGTGCCAAGTCAACCCAAATAAAGCATCAAAGGAGAATACCACTATACTATGCTTTAATATGCTAAAACAATGCACGATTCATCCAAGGCACATTAAGCAATCTCAATTGTTTATAACAAGTCATGCTACAGAAAATAATACTAAGCATAAAGCCAAAACAATATCAAGCATGGCATGACAAAGCATGGCCACAGTAAAAAACGAGCTCTTTTTACCACATAAGCATGAACTTTCCTACTGTTTTCCAAACCAAACCAAACTATTTGCAAACCAAAGTGTGAAAGAGGGGGTCCAACCAATTTATTCAGAAAACTAAGAAAAAAAAAGCAAACTAAAACCAAAACGAAAACGAAAAGGAAGACGCTCCAAGAAAAACACAACTCTGCATGAAACAATAAAAATAAAGCGTTTGGAAGAAACCTGGATTTTTATTGATGAAGAAGGGGATGCCTTGGGCATCCCCAAGCTTTGACGCTTGTACTTCTTGGATATTTCTTGGGGTGACACGCGTGGCATCCCCAAGCTTGAGCTTTAGTCCATCCTTCATCTCATTACTCATTCCTTCCATACACCTGAAATTTTTCCTTCATACAAAACTTAACACAATCTCATTAGCAACATTAGTGCACTTAAGATAAATAAGTCTCAAGGTTCAGTTCTAACACCAAATAAACTTCTATTAGAACACTAGCTACTGTAGCACTTCCCTCAAAAATCTCAATTCCCCAAAGGAACTAACAAGAAGCAAATGCAAATAATGGCAGAAATCTGTCAAAACAGACCAGCAGGTAAAGATGAATTTTTTCGAAGACCTTCTGTTGCTCAAATCGAAAAGTGCTGAACTAACGGAAGTTAGATAACAACCTGGGGCAGAAGCACAAAAATTCATGCCTTAAAAGGACGTACAGAGATTTTACACGAAGTTTTACGGTGAAGCACAGAAATCTTTTTCGGGACAGCAACTTTCCCAATCATTACTTCTCTCTCATTAGAGGTTACTCTTGGCACAAAAAGCAAATAAAAAGGATAAGGAGAGGTTATTACAGAGGTAATAACTTCCAAGACTCAACTAAAACTCTTGGGTTATCTCCCAACAAGTACATTTCTTTAACGCCTTTAAGTTAGGCATAAAAATTTGAGAAGATGCTCTCATAGGAAATAGGAATTGAAGTAAAAGAGAGCATCAAGAAGCAAATTCAAAATACATTTAAGTCTAACCCACTTACTATGCATAGGAATCTTGTATGCAAATAATTGAACAAAGAACAAAGTGACAGGCATAGAAAGATAAAACAAAAGTAACTTCAAAACTTTCAGCACATAGAGAGGTGTTTCATTACCATAAAAACTTCTACAACCATATTTTCCTCTCTCATAATAATTTTCAGTAGCCTCATTAATAAACTCAACAATATAACTATCACATAAGGCATGCTTTTCATGATCTACAAGCACTAGAGCTTTATTATAAATATTTTCAAATAAATCCTCGGGAACATAACATTCACCCTCCTTTGATAAGCATGGGGGACAATCAAATAATGTAAGGGATAAAGAGTTACTCTCATTAGAAGGTAGGCATGGGTAGATCCATTCTTCCTCCTTTTGTCCATCACTCTCCTCCTCTTTTTCATCTAATGAGCTTTCGGGTTCAGCAATTTCTTCTTCCATGGAGGTTCTAGCAGGCGGTGGTTCATCTATTACCTTAGCAGTCATAAACTGTTCCCAAATAGGGAACTGAGTGAGCTATCCATAATGAAATAGTGATTGGAGCAGAGCTAGTCATAAAGGCAACTTAAGAAAGGAACTAATTTTTTTTGTGTTTTCTGAAGAACAAAACAAGCAAACAAAGCAAAAAGAAACTAAGCAAAACAAAAACAATAAAGTAAAGAGATTGGTTATGAGGGACTCCCCTTGTGAAGATGTCCTTGACTCCCCGGCAACGGCGCCAGAAAAAAATCTGGTGCGTAGTTGACGTGGGAGCTTCTTCTTGTTCTTCAGTCCCCGGCAACGACGCCAGAAAAGATCTTGATGCACTCGACGAACGACGTAGAGCTCGTTGGGAACCCCAAGAGGAAGGTATGATGAGCACAGTAGAAAGTTTTCCCTCAATTATGAAACCAAGGTTTAATCGAACCAGTAGGAGCAAGGAAACACCCTAAAGGTGTTACTAGCTGAGCTTTGGCAGGGCGCACTACCGGTGCTAGTAGCAACGTGGAGACCTGCACAACACAACCACAGAACTTTGTCCCCAACTTGCGATGAGGTTGTCAATCTCACCGTATTTTGCGAAAAACAAAGGATTAAACGTATCGAATGGAAAGAAGTAAAAGTTTGCAGAAAGTAAACACAAAGCAGTAAAAGATTGTAGATTGTATGTAAAGTAAAAGGACCGGGATCCATAGTTCACTAGAGGTGGCTCTCCTTAGATAGATAACATGCTGGGTGAACAAATTATAGCGGGGCAATTGACAAACATCGAGAAAGAAATACATGCATATACTAATCATCTTGACTCCTTTGGAACTTGATTGGGCATTAAAACAGTATACATAGACCGCCATCCAACTGCATCTATGACTAATAATCCACCTTCAGGTTATCATCCGAACCCCCTCCAGTATTAAGTTGCAAGCAACAGATTATTGCTTTACGAATTGCGTGTAAAGTAAACAATACGATTGTTCTATGAACAAAGGATTGTTGTTTTCTCCCTAGTAGCAACAGCACATCTAGTACCTTAGAGATTTTTGTTACTTCCCTAGATTACCAGAGGCATGAACCCACTATCGAGCATAAATACTAACTCTTGGAGTTACTAGCATATACTTGGCCAAGATAGCTACTAACAACGGAAAGCATGCAAGATCACAAATAACAAAGACATGATAGAATCAATAATCAATCTGAAATAGCATCTCAATATCCATCAGATCCCCACAAACACAACATGTATGAATTACAAATAGATGATCTTGATCATGAACGGAGCTCACAAGATCTAAACATGAAAGCACAAAGGAGGAGAAACCAGCCATCTAGCTACTACATGGATCCGTAGTCCAAGGATGAACTACTCACGCATCACACCGGAGGCTTGCATGTTGATGAAGAAGACCTCCAGGGTGAATTCCCCTCTCTGGCAGGGTGCCGGGAAGAGCTTCAGATCCCCCCTCCCCGATCTAGGGATAGAGACGATGGCGGCTACAGACTCTTTCGTGGATTTTTGATCGGGTACTTAGGGTTTTCATCCCGAGGGCAACTTATAGGCGGAAGGAGAGGCCGAGGGGGTGCTGGGGTCGGCCAGACCACCCCTGGCGCGGGCCAAGCCTGGTCGCGCGGCCAAGTGGTGTGGCCGGCCCCTAGCCCCTCTCCGTCTCGTATTCTGGCACTTGATCCCTTCCTGAAAAATAGGCACTTTGGCTTTTGTCCCGTCCAATTCCGAGAATATTCATTTTCTGACTTTCCTGGAACCAAAAACAGCAGAAAACATGCAGCTGGCACTGTGGCTCTTGTTAATAGGTTAGTCCAAGAAATCATATGAAAAGTACTCCAAAGTTGGAACAAAACACAAGAAAGTGGATAAAACTAAGCATGTAACATCATAAATTATAGATACATTTGCAATGTATCACACCTCTAGTGAACTATGGATCCCAGTCCTTTTTCTTTACATACAATCTACAAACTATTACTGCTTTGTGTTTACTTTCTGCAAACTTTTACTTCTTTCCATTCGATACGTTTAATCCTTTGTTTTCCGCAAAACACGGTGAGATTGACAACCTCATCGCAAGTTGGGGACAAAGTTCTGTGGTTGTGTTATGTAGGTCTACACGTTGCTACTAGCACCGGTAGTGCGCCCTGCTAAGGCTCAGCTAGTAACATCTTTGGGGTGTTTCCTTGCTCCTACTGGTTCGATTAAACCTTGCTTTCATAACTGAGGGAAACTTGCTGCTGTGCTCATCATACCTTGCTCCTGGGGTTCCCAACGAGCTCTACATCAACATCGCACCAGCATTTTCTTGGCGCCGACACTGAGCCATCAGTAGCTGCGGAAATCTTGCAAGTAAGGAGTTATGTGCCAAGCTGAATTTGACTTATTTACCTCATCCCAAGCCATACTATATACAATGGTTGAGTGGCAATGGTGATATGAAGGTAAACCATATGGTACGTGTGAATTTTGAAATAGGGCCATACAAGGATTCTATTGATTTTGATGTGGTTCCTATGACTGTTTGCCATCTCTTATTGGGTCGGCCTTGGCTTTTTGATAGCCATGTGCAACACAATGGCCATGCCAATACATATCATTTGGAGTTTAAGGGCAAGAAGATTGATTTACAGCCGACGACACCACAACGGATTGTGAATGAGTCTCGTCAGAAGATAGAAGTGAACTTGAAGGAAGCACCTATAGATAGGCGAGATAGTGTTGTAGCTGTACATGATGTAATAGAGCCCAAAAAGAGTGATATAACGAAAAGTGAGAGAGTGCCTAGTCTAGTGATATTAGCCACCAAGGAAGATATGGGAGAGTTTTGTGAGGATCCTACAACCATGCCACTTGTGCTCATGTATAAGGGTGAGGTATTGGTTTCTAAAAACATGACCGATATTTCTCTTGGTGTATCTACTATTTTGTAGGATTTTGGCGATGTGTTTCTAGAAGATGTACCCACAGGATTGCCTCCATTGCATGGCATTGAGCATCAAATCTACTTGATCCCTGGCGCCACATTACCAAACCGTGCACCCTACAGGACCAACCCCGAAGAAACAAAGGAGATACAGAAACAAGTATAGGCATTGGTGGATAAAGGGTACATTCGTGTTTCTCTTAGCCATTGTGTTGTTCCTGTTATTTTAGTGCCTAACAAAGATGGTACATGGCGCATGTGTGTAGATTGTAGAGCTATTAATAACATCACTATTCAATATCGTCATCCTATTATACGCTTAGAGGATATGCTAGATGAATTGAGTGGTGCTGCTATTTTCTCTAAAATTGATTTGCGTAGTGGTTATCATCAAATTAGGATGAAATAAGGGGATGAATGGAAAACTGCTTTCAAAACAAAATTTGGTTTGTATGAGTTGTTAGTTATGGCGTTTGGTCTTAATAATGCACCTAGTACATTCATGAGATTAATGAATCATGTTTTGAGAGAATTTATTGGTCATTTTGTGGTTGTTTATTTTGATGATATACTTATCTATAGCCACAACGAAACTGAACATTGTAGTCATATCCGACAAGTTTTGCAAGTGTTGCGTGATAATAAATTATATGCTAATCTTTAGAAGTGCACATTTGGAAAATATAAGGTCATATTTATGGGATATGTTGTATCTAAGCATGGTGTAGAAGTAGATCAATCTAAAATTGAATCAATTCAGAATTGGCATATTCCCATGAATGTTAGTCAAGTGTGTAGTTTCCATGGATTAGCTAGTTTCTATAGGGGCTTTGTGAAGGATTTTAGCACTATTTCTACACCATTGAATGATTTGACTAAGAAAGGTGTGCCATTTGTGTGGGGCACAACCCAAGATATTGCTTTTGATACATTGAAACGTTTGCTTACTTATGCACCATTACTTGCATTACCTGATTTTTCGAAGCAATTTTAAGTTGAATGTGATGCTAGTGGTATAGGTATTGGTGGCGTTTTGATGCAAGAGAGTCGCCCTATAGCATATTTTTTCTGAGAAACTTACTGGTGCTAGACCGAACTATCCTATTTATGATAAAGAATTGTATGCACTTGTTAGAGTACTTGAAGTTTGGCAACATTATTTGTGGCCAAAAGAATTTATCATACATTCTGATCATGAAGCATTGAAGTATTTGAAAGCTCAATCAAACTTGCATAGAAGATTAGCTAAATGGGTTGAGTTTATTGAATCTTTTCCTTACATCATTAAGTATAAGAACGGAAAGGAGAATGTAGTTACTGATGCTTTGTCTAGGAAAAACATGCTATTAACCAATCTTGATGTTAAAATTCCTGGATTAGAGAGTATTTGTGCACTTTATGCAACTGACCATGATTTTGCTGAACCATATCGTTTGGGTGCTCTTAGAAACGCATGGGATAAGTATCATATACATGATGGATATTTGTTTAGAGCTAACAAACTATGTATTCCAGAATCGTCGTTGTGTTTGTTCTTAGTGTAGGAATCACATGTTGGTGGTTTGATGGGTCACTTTGGGCATGATAAGACATTGCTCATGCTCGCTGATCATTTTTATTGGCCCAAGATGAGGCGTCATGTCTACAGATTTGTGAGCCGTTGTATTACATTCCACAAGTCGAAATCCAAGCTGCAGCCTCATGGTTTGTATACACCTCTCTCTGCACCTACTACACCATGGGAAGACATTAGTATGGATTGTGTGCTAGGTCTACCTAAAATATAGAGAGGTCATGATTCTATATTTGTGGTAGTGGATAGGTTCTCTAAGATGGCTCATTTTATTGCCTGCCACAAAAGCAACGACGTGTCGCATGTTGCTAACCTGTTTTTCAGGGGCATCGTGAGATTACATGGAGTACCTAAGACGATTGTTTCTGACCGTGATGTGAAGTTCATGAGCTACTTTTGTAAGAGCTTATGGGGAAGCTAGGAACGAAGTTGTTATTCAGTACTACATGTCATCCCCAAAGAGATGGTCAAACGGAGGTGGTGAATCGAACTTTGTCATAGTTGTTGAGGACTATGATTAAGAAGAATCTGCAGGAGTAGGAAGAGTGCTTGCCACATGTTGAGTTTGCATACAACAGGGTTGCGCATTCAACTACTCAGCTTTGTCCTTTTGAGGTGATGTATGGCTTCAAGCCATTGACACCACTTGATTTGTTGCCTTTCCCATTACATGAGAGAGTTGATATGGAGGCATCAAAACATGCTAAATATGTGAAGAAGATTCATGAGAAGACTCGAGAGGCTATTGAGAAGAAAGGCAAGAACATTGCTGTTGCAAGGAATCAAGCAAGGAAAGAAGTGTTGTTCAAGCCTGGTGACATGGTATGGGTGCATCTACGCAAGGATAGGTTCCCACAACTTCGAAAGTCAAAATTGAAGCCACGTGTTGCTGGTCCTTACAAGGTGTTAGCCAAGATTAATGATAATGCCTACTTGATTTATATACCTATTGAGGAGTTTGGTGGAGTTAGCAACTGCTTCAACATAGCTGATTTATCACCATTGATGGGGAAGACCTTGGAGTGTCGAGGACGATGCCTTTTGAAAGGGGGGAGATGATGAGGACATCCCTACAATTACACCTACTCCAATTACTACTAAAGATGTTCCAGCTGTTGCAAGGAAGGATCAGTCCAATGATATTAGAATTGGACCCATTACAAGAGCTCATGCTAAGCTACTTGAACAACAGGTGAATTCACTCCTAAACAAATTTGGTACTTTAATTGATGAGGACTTTATAGTACCTAAGTCTATGCATTTATGTATGATCAAGTTCATTGGAGAAACAAGCATGGCGCGAGGAGGAGAAGGGCTACAAGAGAAGCCCATTATGATGATCGCCCAAGGATGCGCGAGGGAGGAGCGGGAGGAAGGCGCAAGAGAAGATCATCAAGATGGAGGCAAAAAGATCTGCAACAACCGGAGTGTCCAGCCGAGTCCACCCGGACTATCTGACCTGCCCGACAGAAGCCTTGGCATGGACAGTCAGTACACCAGATCAGACACCACCCGAAAACTTTGAAGTTTCCAGCCATACCAGACTATTCGGCTAACTCCACCTGGAGTGTCCGGCCAGACCGGACTGTCCGGCCGATATCAGCCAGAATGTCCGCCCACCGACCAAATCTGGTCCGAGTCGGCTTGTATCGGTTTGAGTCGTACGCTATTAGTTTTGGTTTCTGGCCGCCCCAGCCGCCCTTATAAGTCGTGGGACGACCCATAGTTAGGGTTTAGACCATGTTTAAACTATTTTGGAGTTGTTTCTTTCAAATAACCTCTGGAATTACCCTATGATCAAATTATACTACTACAATTGAGTGTGATCTGTTATTCCATTGGGAATTAGTAGATTGCAAACTACTGTTCATGGTCGACGGCTACATGCGCAAGAGCGTGGTGTTGTGAATATCCCATAGGGTTTGAGAGCTGTTGCATTGGCACCAGGGTTCGAGCGGGAGAGTTCATAGCTACAGGCTATTTATATATCCACCATTATCATCATCGCGACAAGTGCTTGCTGAGAAGATTGGGCCACCCCATATCATTTACATACTAGATTGTTGACTCTAGTGCAAGTGGGAGACTGAAGAGAATATGCCGAGAGGCAATAATAAAGTGGTTATTATCTTATTCCTTGTTTATGATAAATGTTTCTTTTGCATGCTATAATTGTATTAATTAGAAACGTTGATACATGTGTGTCTAATAAACAAATAAATGTTTCCTAGATATGCCTCTCTTATGAACTAGCTCATTGATTAACAAGATGATCAATGTTTCCTAATCATGGACATGGCATGTTGTTAATAACGAGGTAACAACATTGGTTGAATGGTGTGATGAGCATTCTTCCAAAGTATAGCAATACGATCAAAGTCATTGTGTTTAAATTGTTATAGCATCATACAAAGTAATTCTAGTCCTTATACCATGAGATCATGTCAATCACTAAAACTAGAAGAGTAACTTGATAACATCAAACGTCACACCATAATAGGGTGACAATAAAGGTGGGTTCAGATACTCCAAAGTTTTTATGTTGAGGCTCATGGATCAAGAGTGGGATTTGTCGATCTTGATGACGGATAGATATACTCTAGGCCCTCTAGGTGATATCACATTGAGATAGCTTGCAAGCAAGTGATGTGATCACTTGAATGTTATATCACGGGAACGAGAAAAGAGTGCATGTCGGTAACGAGATCAAACTAGGTATGGAGATACCAATGATTGAATCTCGGACGTGTAATATATCGCGAGATAAAGGGATTTAGTTATGATGTTAAAGGTTCACACGATCACTAGTCATCGTTGAATGTGTGGAGTTAGTACGAATCTCCAGGTCCCGCTTCTGATTATTGATCGAAATAGGGTCTCGATCATGTCTGCATTATTTGCAAACCATAGGGTGACACACTTAAGGGGTACCGACACCATTTGGACCAAATATGTTTCAGATAAAGATTTAAGAAAGCGTTGGAATCATTTCGACAGAAACCAGACTTGTTTCGGCTGAAATTGCAGAAACTGGTTCTGCATGTGATATTGAAATGTTCCAGGGGGTTTTATGTGAATGTTTGTTAATTAAAGTAATTAAAAAATTCTGAATAAAATAAATAAAAGTGTTTTATTTAAAGAGAAAAATGCATTTACTTTAGTGCACATTAAATGCAAGTGAGTGGAGTTGAAATTTATGTGAGTGGGCTTAGTGGAAGCTCCACCCACATGAATGAGGGAGTGGTGGGGGCACCCACCATGTCCGGCCAGCCATGGCCATGGGGTTTCACCCCACACCCTATAAAAGGAGCCCCATGGCTCCTCTCCTCTTGAACCACCTCCTCGGGAAGATTCTTTTCCCCCTCTAGCAATTCCCCATGGTCTCAGATTAGCGAGATACATGTTCCCAGTGGCTTTTTCTGAAAGGATTTGCTGCTTCCCCTGCTTTGTTGGAGCGAGGACTCGGAGGTTGTCGGGGTACCGGGCATGTGTGTGATCACGGATGCATCACTGCTTTGCGGTGCTGGACTTGCTGGTGTTGGGCTTGCTGGACTTCATCACGATCTTGAGATCGACAAGTGTACGACTACATCATCCACGAGTTCAACCTCGTTAACAATGCTTTATCGCTCTTCAAGGATATGTTCTCTATGGATGTATATCCACTTGTTGATTGTATCTAGGTAGATAGATCTTGGTGCTTAGTTGTTCACTTCGTAGGAATTTTTTTGTTTTCTATGATGCGAACCCAACACAATAGTCATGCCGCATCTAAAATAGTCGGACCGGTCGCAAGCATCGGACGGACACCATCCAATGCCACGACAGATTGACCAGCGGCAGCAGCCATGCCCATCAATGTCGGCCCTGACTGACGCGACGCCGCTTGAGTTCCTGCGCCGACATTGATGGTGAAGGCGCTAGAGCCTGTGCATGCATTAATGACCAGGGCTTCTTAAATAGGGTCTGCGGCCATGGGTGCCGCACACTCCACCGCCTGTCATTGCCAAAGAACATGGAAGTATGCTCCCATCTCCACCATCGTGATGAAGACTTCGTCATGGCTAAAGAAGACCAATAACGACCGTGAGGCAAGCTTGAGCTCATCGGCCCACCGCTAGCGGTCGCCACCATCCCCAAGGCCAGACATTATATTCGTCCCGTGGCATGTATCGCAGATCCCGACAAGGAGCACCAGCGGGACCGGATGTACGTCCTAGTGCTGGAGTGAGAGCAGCGGTGGCGGGAGGGGGACGACACTGAAGGACATATTCCCTAGAGATAAATAATAAATGGTGTTTATTATCATATCTCAATTAGTTTATAATAGTTTTATACCGCGCTATAACTGAATCAAGCAGAAATATTAATACATTTGTGGTATGTAAATAAACCAAGGTCCCTAGTATCCTCTATATAACCAATTCATTGGGCAACTAATGATCAAAGTTTCCTGATCATGGAGCATTTATGCCAATTGACAATAAAGTCATATCATTGATGAATGATGTGATGGACATTACCCAGAATAAGTATTATAACATGATCAAGTCACATAGTTCATTATTGCAACAATTCGAAATGTAGTGACCTTCTCCTTTGACCGAGAGATCATATCAAATCACTATTACCTGAGGCTGCTTAGATTTACATCAACCGTCACACCATAACAAGAAGATCATAAAGGTGTATATCAAGGAGATATGCCCTAGAGGAAAATAATAAAGGGTTTTATTATCATATCTCATTTGTTCATAATAGTTTTTATATCTTGCTATAACTGTATCAATCAGAAATGTGATACATGTGTGGTATATAAACGAACCCATGTCACCTAGTCATACATTGCGTAGCTTATGGATGCAATTCATCAAGTGGGTCTAGTGTATCTTTCCATCACATAGGAGATCTACTTCTGTAACCTCGGCAGAGATTAGAGCCCCAAGAGTCATTGTCTTGCACCGTATGTGTGTGATAACTCAGGGCGTGCTACCAATAGTAGTAACCTGACCGTCGTGCAAGGACCTGGACAAGGGGTGACGTGTGAGGAGCTGTGCGATCTTGAGGTCGGACGGGTACGACTACATCATCCATGCTCCCTCATGAGCGTAACGCGCTTACGATCTACAAGGGTATGTTACGGTTGTATTCCTTTGTTACTGTATTACTTCTTAGATAGATCCTAGGCGTTAGGGTGTTCCAACATAGTAATTTTTTTGTTTTTTTGCCATGGAACTCCTTTAGTGGTATCAGAGCCGATCTATATATTGTATGCTAGTATAGATAGACACATGCAGAGTGTGAGAATTGATACTCTAGTTGTTACCTTCCCACGTATATTTGTTTATATCGCGACACTGTGAGGTGAAGCGGCCTGGACCGACCTTACACCATAATCTGACGTGAGACTGGTTCCACGCTCGACATACGGCTTGTAGTGTATAAGTGGCTAGTGGGTGTCTGTCTCTCTCACAGCAGTTGATATAGCATCTTCAACGGAAGGCCCCGAAAGGGGTGTAGTATAGACAACTATTTGATCCATGTTGTGATTGGAAGTTCGTAGGTAGAAACAGTTCTATTGCAAAAGTCTAATAGCCACATAAAAACTACAATAGATAAAGTAGAGGCGTCTAACTTTATGTTGCGGGGAAGGCTTTGTGATGTGATTTGGTTATAGTCGTGAATAAGGTAAGGTAGTTTAGCTTTTCTGTTACTAAGTTGTACAGTAATAGTCATCACAATCATGAACGACAAGACCGGTAGCGTCGTGGACTTGGCGTCAAACTGATGGCCTGATGGAGATCGTGTCGAAGCACCTGATGGAGATCATGGAGCGTGAAGACAACCATTTCATATCACATTTATATTACATGTGATGTTTATCTTTATGTGCATCTTGTTTGTGTGCTGCTATTAGATACACAACAGTAACATTTAAATAGGATGATCCCTAATTAATACCAACGAAAATATTCTCCCATTAGTGAGCAACCAAAAAAAGCAGGTTGTGATGATCGAGTGCTAGACATCTTTGCGTTCGCATATAGTGGCCGCAAGCCATGTGTGCACAACAAATACACAGTGGTTGAGTTGGCGAGTCTATCATGTACATACATGGCCTAGGAACACGGAGATCAAAATATCAAGCACGAGTCACATGGATGATGTGATCGACGAATATAGTCCACCCTAGCAGCAACATCAAAGGCTGTGATGATCGAGGATGATGTGGTGTAAAGGGGTCGTGTAATCACTAAACTGTCTTTAGGGATGATAGTTTAAGTGGGAGCTCATTTGTTAAAATGATTACAAATCTAAACTCCTATTATGAACTTAGTCTAAGTCCTTTTGAAAATGTCTTGTAGATTATGGCCATTCATAGAGTTCAGGGCATCCTTGGTCCATAAATTAACGGGAATACACTTAAGTTAGATGGGTCAAATATCATCGATTGGTACCAACGCCTCAAGAGGACCCTCATAGAAAATCATCTCCTCTGTGTCCATCTTGAACCCTTGGAAGATTTCCCTAATAAATCTGACGGTAGAGAAGATGTGACTCTTCGTGACCGTCTTGAAAATCCACCTGGATAACATGGTAGAGATCCACGAACGCTTTGTGGATGCTGTGAACGATTGGTTAACCGATGACTTTGCGGTAGATGGGGTGTTGCGTACTCTTCCTCCCAGCTACAAATACGTTGTCACCGACTATGTCATAAAAGGGATATCATATACCTTTCATGAGTTCATAGCAAAGCTGAAGACTACCAAGGTCGAACCCAAAGCTGGGATCATCGTCAACGGAGAATATATATGTCGATATACAAGTAATAAATGTTTCCATGAAACACTAATGAAAATTTTAAGTATTGGATACTTAATCTTGCTTTAATGAAAACATGACCCTCTACGTGAGAGTTATAGAATGGAATGAGGCGTTGATGGCGTGATGATAGTAAGAAATCTAGTTGATGGCCTATGACACTCCTTCCCTCAAAGTTTATCATTAGGATTAGAAGATTTGAATAAAAGATTTGTAATCAAGTTTGTGAAACTTATTAGTGTGTCTTGCTTATTGCAAGACAGTTATTCATATTAGTGAGAAACAATCAGTTGTTCTTTTTCGATGAATAATTTATTTTATGATTCACACTGTAATTACAAACAAGTTGTTCAAGTCTTAATCTATATGATAATAGGGCATTTATGAAAATTGCTGAAAGATATCAAGGACCTTTAAGAGTCAAGGTAGATATTGAAATTAACAAGAATTTCAAAGTCTCTGTGATTTGATCAAAGTGATTATGAATTCAAGTTAATGACAAATTGGCATAAAAGGGCTTGTGAAAAACTGTTTCACAAATGATGATGATTTTACGAAACAAATCGTATTCATAAGTCTAAAACATCATAGTCATAAGATACCTATGGTCCAAAATGATCTTCCAATGGATTAACATTAAGAATTAGAGTTAGAGATTAAAATAGTAAACACGCAATCAAATGTATAAGGAATATCTAAAGATTCGTGGAAACGGCACCATATGAGATATGGCAAGCTCAAGTTTCTAGAGATTTTGATAATTCGATATTGTTGCGAATAGTAAGTCTTTGTAGTGTATTCTTAGTAAGACTATGAATACAAATTCCAAACTAATACCAAATAAGACAAAGTTTGTATTGTCTCAATGTGGTACTGCTTTGAGAAAACGTTTTCTTATAGAAGTGTTAGTAGAAAGCGTATAAGTGTAAGCAATGGTTTAACCTAACCTCTGAATTGTTAAGTATGTAGAATAGAATGTGTTCCAGCAGACAAACTATAATGATATGATAATAAATGTTTCTGCTAATACTTTATAAAAGTAGGTATGTCTTGAAATAAGACATATCTATGAACTACAAAGAAAGATTGATGGACCTTAGTGCAAGAAATGACTTAGAGTCAAGAAATCCCAAGTTAAGTTACATTTGATATTGCAAAGTAAAAGTTACTTGATCTCATTAAGTAATGGCATTTAATTAGTCTGTCCTAGTAAACTGCAAAGTTGAAAGGAAAGAAATAAAACTTAATAGGAAGACATAAAAGCCCGATTCCTCATAAAGGGTGTTTTTGACAAATGCTTAAAGTCTATTAGATTTGGAAAGAGCAACTAAGTACAATTTGGAAATTGGTATAGGATTGTTAAACTGTAAAATCTTCAAATTTTTGAAGAAAAGGTTGTAACTAGTACAACAGGCAGATTTTGAGCAATCGTAAGATTGCTGATATCTTGTAAATTGATTTGGAGCTAAGAAGTTTACCAAGTTGAATATGTAGACAACATATTTGAGTGGGAGATGAGTGATATCCTGGCATATCAAATATTGATGATATATTTGAGTGGGAGCGTGACAACGTTCTTAAATATGTATGAATTGACATATTAATGAACGATGTGTTTGGTATTAGGAATGATTAGATCATTAGATGGATGAAATTAAACTTACATTAAACATAGAGGATCTATGTGAATAGATCAGGATGTTTACTAAACATTAAAATTTCAAAATACTTTGAGTATTCTGAAAGAAGTTCATAAGGACCTAGTTGAGATTTGGAAATGGTTCATAATGGATTCAACAAGAATTGGTTCTTACATGATAAATTAGGAAAAGTATTGAGTAGTGATTCAGTATTCAGGACAGTGGTTAAAATGGAAAGAGAGATGCATCGCATCACCTGCCTTGGCCATAGGTTTTCCAGAAAACCCCAGGTTGTTTATACTTGAAATAATGTGACCCAAAGATCTTAAAATATAAGAACAGGTTTCTGAGTGATTAAAGTTAATCACTGAACTAGGGTTAAGTTTAGCGCAAAGGAAGCATGGTCAGGAATCAAAGTTGCAAATATTACACTTAGATCAACGTCTATATAGATATAGAAGTATTAGAATACTTCAGAGTAAGCAGAAATGGTATTGGTTTAAGAAAGTTCGACTTTCGACTAAGTGTGTTTTATAGATACACATGACATCTAGAAAGTCTAAATGATTAATAGATCATCATTGTATACTAGAAAATATGTCTCACTTTGTCACCAAAATAAAATGATGTGAATGTCAAATAGGTGACATTAATGATTTGCAAATAGGACCTTATGAATGTGGTAAAATAGATTTAGGACAGGAAGTCCTCCATGAGCAAGCATGATCATCATAGTTTTATATCATGCTATAACTTTATCAATCGGAAACATGATACAGGTATGGTATATAAACAAGGGATTTCTATTTTCATTCCCCTGGTTCGTTAGTTGTACCCAGTTTTTCCTAGCCATTTAACTTTTCCTCACTTTTGCCCTCTCCTTGTACAAAACTCATCAAAGAGCTCGAACGGCAGCTGTCGTCAGGTTGACCGTTGGCTGACGTGTGGGGCCGCGCGGTCTGGGACCACGTGGGGCCGTTTGGTCAGGAACGCGGTATGCTAATGTGTGGGGTTGTTCTATGTGGTACTGCATGGGGCCGATTTGTTGGGAACGCGTTATGGGGGACGTGGTGTGGGACCATGTGGGGCGTGTTTGGTGGTTACGTGTGCCCTGTCGCCTAAATTGAAAGTTTTATGTTTTGTTATTTTTATGATTGGCCTTTTTCAGAGCGCCTTTTCCTCTCTCTCTCGCTAACTGTTGTGTTTTTTTGCCCAAAAAGGTAGCGAATCTAGAGCAGCTTCTCTCTTTATTCATTGTTCCTTTTCACCCTCATTTTTCCCAATCTGGTAGCAAATCTAAAGCAGCAAATCTAACCAGCACCATAAACACATTTAGTAAACAAAGCAGATGTAGATAAATCAGCTAATATAGGATATATATAGCAAATGTAGATAAAACAGCTAATATAAGATATATATATATATAGTATGGTATTTAACAAGGTTCAATAATTAGGCTGCTCAGCAGCAGTAGCGGACAAGTTCAACATAGACAAGAAAAAATAAGCTGCTTTACAGGAGCAGTAGCACAAGATCAGTGGCCCCTCATGGCCTCCGCCTCCTCCCTCTAGCGCCTCCTCCACTTATTGCTACCTAGTCCCTTGACCTTGGGCGCCTTGTCCTTGATCGAAGGAATGCAACCCTCCTCGATGGCCACCTTCTGGAGGTTATGGAGGTGAAGACCGAGCGCCTGGTGCTTGTCTCTGAAGACGTGGACGTTCACGGACTCGCCGTAGGTCCTCATGTCCTTGGCATGCTTCACGAGGGAGTTGAAGTCGGTGGCGTGGAGCCTCCTTGTGCAGAAGGGGCACATGTAGACTTTGTCGGTGAAGAAGTTGTCATACTAGCCGGACGCCAGCCTCCTCAGCACCTGACGAGTCTTGGTGTCCTTGGACTCATCGTCGCTACAAACGTCGCTGCTATCCTCCTGTTGGAAAAATAGTAGTGTGCAATAAGGACATGATTGAGATACCTTGATTATCGGGATTGATTATTTGCATAAATTAACCAATTGAGATCCCCTGATTATTCTCCAATCCCCATATCTCAAACCAAATCGAATACTGATCCCAACTATAGATCGGTGCTAGTACTAACTAGGGAATCCCTTAACTACAACTCGGAGGACAAATAAAATAGGACTAAAATACAAACATGGGGATTCATTGAAATATGAGATCTAACACAAGAGGATTATCTACTGTAAAAATATGAACAACCGAACCCTAATAACATACGATCTAGCATGCAATGATGGGAATGGGGGAAGAGCAAGGGAAGGGTAGAGAACCCTAGTTATCTCTGACCATGGGTCGGCGATGCTGGTGTCATAGGGGTTCTCTGGCCTGATGTAATCGTCCTTCTCGTAGGGGCCCAGCCGAGTGGGATCTTCCCGGGACTGGCGGGGGCTTCCTCGCTGGTGGCTACGGCGGGGGCGGGGCGGGGGTCTGGACGGGGACGACGGCTGCCTTCGATGCCTCGACAGGGTAATGTACGGGGATGGGGGCCTCCTCGCCGGCGGCTTTGGAGGCGACGATGGCTACCGCACCGTTCTTCTCCATCACCGGCATGGTTGTGGTTTTCTTGGGGGTTTGCAGAAGGTGATGGGACAGTGGAGACGATTGTGTGAGTGAGCGAGTGAGTGATGTGTGAGCGTGAGGACGCCTCTATAAAGGAGAAGGTAAGGGACGTTTCATTGCACCACCGTGCACCGCGTAACCACGTACGCTATTGTACCGTGCACACCCACACATGTCCGCTACCGCCCCATGCAGTGGGACACGCGTACCGTTAGTCATGTTTTCCCTCGCGTCTAACCCTGGCGACTTAGTTGTGCTCAGGTATACCCTCGAATGTAACACTGATAGTTTGGTTGTACTAAGTTTTGCCCTCTAGTACTAACACTTCCATGTGCAATATACTCAGTTTTATCCTTCGGTGGCTGGTCAATAGAGAGTCAATGACTGGGTTTTAGCTAGCTAATTGTGTCATTTTATGCACAATAAATTCAAAAAGATCAAAACATAGTGGCATCTATCTAGGGAGTCTTATTATGTGACCTGCCACCATAAAAAATGTATAGAAATCAAGTTTTAACCTAAATCACCACTTCTCAAATCACCTACTATCTATGAAGGTTCATGGCTTTCTACCCAAGCATTCCCAAAACATCCCTCCCCAAAACAAAGTTTGTATGGATGAGGCAATAATTGTCAAACTGGTGTATATTTGAATTGCAAACAATTTGATGTATGTCAAGATGTATTTTATTGTATAAAAGAAGCATTTTCCATTTTTAAATCTCTTTCTATTTTCTATTTGAATCCTTTTGTTAGTTTCGCCGTGGTTTTTAAGTTCTACTCAGTTTTGCCCTTGGTTTTTAAGTTCTACTCAGCTTTTCTCTCTCTCTTAGTCACAAACTCTCACACATGTGCTCATCTTGGCTGCTACACTCTGGTTGGTTGAGATAGTTGTCACACGGATCGTGCTCACCAACCGTTGATCCTCTGTGATCTAGCGGACAAGATAACCCCTATATCTGTCAGGGGCACCCCTCTATCCATGCAAAATAACGATTTTGCCATCGGTACTTTAACTCCATAAAGAAATGATTTTGAATATAATTTGAAGGAAAAGTGTTCAAAGTTGTATAACTTTCGTATATGCAAGTTTTTGCATTGCATTCCACTCTATGAAAATGATAATCTCTCAAGATTTTCTTAGCACAACATTATCACGTATTAAGTGCGATTACAAAGATCTTAAATGTGTACAATTTCCGTATATGCAAGTTTATGCATTACATTCTACTCTATGAAAATGGGAGAGAAAATGATAATCTCTCAAAACTTTGTTATCACATTATGATGACATATTAAGTGCGATTTCACAGTGTTTAAAGGTTTATAATTTTCGTATACGCAAGTTTATGCGTTATATTCCACTCCATAGAAATGATAAATGATCAGGATTTTATTAGCACAATATTATCATGTCCTAAGTGCGACTTCAAAGAGTTCAAAGGTGAATAATTTTCGTATATGCAAGTTTATGCATTACGTTTAACTATATGAAAATGATAATCCGTCAAGATTTTGTTAGCACATCATTATCACGTATTAAGTGCGATTTCACAATGATCCAAGGTGTACAATTTTCGTATATCCAAGTTTATGAATAATATTTCACTCCATAAAAATGACAAACTCTCAAGATTTTCTTAGCACAATATTATCATGTCCTAAGTGTGATTTCAAAGTGTTCGAAGGTGTATACTTTTCGTATATGCACGAGGCATAAATATTTTAGTTTAGGGATCAATTTTCACGCTCTAAAAATGGTAAACTCTCAAAATTTTCCTAGAACAACATTATCATGTCCAAATTGTAATTTGACAGTGTTCAAGAGTTGTGTCAATTATAAACACTCTTTTACATTAAGAGTTGTATAAATTTTTAAATTTGAAAGTGTTCAAGAGTTGTGTCGTTTTCTTATTTCTCATACATACATATCCCTAGATCTCAAATTTTGACTTTCACCTCATACATTCACTTGATTGTAGCCAATACATTAACTCGATAAACCAATTAAATCATCATAACGGCTCGCCACCCGCATTCTCCACAGCAAGCGAGCGCCCAATTGAGCTCTCGAGTTGTGCTAATTGATTGTCCACATCAAGCGCATTGTTGCCATTGTCATCCTTCATACAGGTTAACGAGACGACACCATACTGCAGCCAGGATGAACGAGATGCCGAAGTGAAGCTAGACAAAGGGTCGTCGTCGCTAGAGAAGAAGAAAGGGGAGGCAACAACACAGGCGCGGGCGCGGGGCTAGCTCGGGGTCCCATCTTGCAACGCCAACCTGGGTAAGCTGTGGATTCAACGCTCATGTGGATAAGTTGTGGGTTCCATGTTGATCTGGATAAGTGGAGAGAGGTGTCCACTGTGGGAACCGACTGAACGCGGCCCCACTTGTTAGCATGTAATGGTAAGGGTCCACTACGGGACCCGACAAAATGCGGCCCCACTTGTTAGCACGTAACGACGAGGCTCCACTATGGGACCCGACTGAACGCGGCTCCACTTGTCAGCACGTAATGGCAAGGCTGACAGATGGCGAGTTTCAGACCATGTGAGAGTTTCAGACAAGGATATAGGAAAAAGTGAGGAAAAGTTAAGCGGCTGGGGAAAACTAAGTACAACTAAGGAACCGAGGGCACGAAAATAGAAACCCAGATCCCTAGTAGCCTCTATTTAACTAGTTCACTGGGCAGCTGATGATCAAGGTTTCTTGATCAAGGTGCTTCTGTAGCCAACTGACAATGAATTCATATCATCTAGAGATGGTGTGATGGACATTCCCACCGATGATTGTTGCAACACGATTATGTCACTTAGTTCATAGTTGCAATTGTCAGAAACAGAGTGTCCTAATCCTTAGACCGTGACATTATATTAATCACTATTATGCGAGGATTGCTTTGATTGCATTAACGGTCATGTCCTTAACTGGGTGACCATAAAGGTGCATGTTAGGTATTCCAAAGGGGCATGTTGAGGCCTATGTATCAAGGTTGGGATTTGTTCTCCTGTGTGACAGGAAAATACACGGGACCCACTCGGTGAACTACATTCATAAGCTGCTCAGCGTATGACTAGGTCATGGAGATGGAATTTCACGTGAACGAGTAAAACTGTACTTGTTGGAAACGAGATTGAACAATGCATCATGATGGCGATGATCATATCTCGGACAAGTGTAGTATCGAAAACAAAGTGAATTGGATATATTGTTTAAGGTTCAACACGAAGGTGATTCGTGGAGTGCATGGGGGTCATTTTGGGCATCTGGTCCCTCTATTGATCATTGATCAAAGATCATCTCGATCATGTCTGTGACATTCCCGGACTGTACAAAACACACTTAAGGGCACTATGATGCTTAGAGATCTTCCTGTAAGATGGAATCACAAAAGAGAGAGAGAAACTAGAATCGTTCTAAAGAGATCCGAAGTTGTTTGGAGAAAGATAGACAGGAAAAAGGTTGAAAGGTGTTTCATATAAATGGCAATTTATAATATGTATTTATTATATGTTAATTGCGAATTAACCTATACTAAATAAATATTTAAATTAATATTTATAGGGCAACTTTCTCAATAGGACAAAACCCCGGAGGGAATTGGTCCAGGAGTAAATCACCCGGAAAAAGGCATAAAACAGCAAACAACACTGGGCTAGTTTAACCAGCCCACGCAGGTGAGCGGCGGATACGGGCTGACGCACTTGGTAGGCAGCTGCTGCCGGACGCTACCAGCAGCCCACCTAGCTCCGACCCAACCCGAGCTTGCGTGGGTGAGCACCATCCTACAGGACGCACAAGTGGGCCACGAGCGGCTGGCCAGCCCACCCGGCTGCCGCTGTCGCCGGCTCGCCTTAGCGGGCCGCGCACGAAGTAGCCAGCCCACCTGGGTGTCGCTGCGGGCTGCTGCTATGCCAATTGTTACTGCTTGCTGCCGCGGGTGGGGTGGCCCACCCGGCTGGCCCAGTTGGTCTAGCCGGCCAATACACACCTTTTCCTTGACTTCTAATACTCCCACATGGGAAACCTTTGGTGGGGAGTACCCCGCCTCCACCTATATAGATCGGTGCCCATGGGAGGGATTAAACACACCAATAGAGAATCCTCATCTCTCTCGTTGCTTTTGCAGTGGCACGGTCCCGGAAAAGGACTGTACACACAAAGTCAACACCGTTGCTGCATGCCGTGTGCTGCATGGGTTCCATCTAGGAGATCTACTTCTGCAACCTCGACAAGGATCAGAGCCCAGGAGTCATTGTCTTGCACTGTATGTGTGCGATAACTCGGGGGGTACCAATAGTAGCAACCTGCCCGTCATGCAAGGACCTGGACAAGGGGTGACGGGCGAGGAGCTGCGTGACCTTGAGGTTGGACGGATACGACTACATCATCCATGCTCCCGCATGAACGTAACGTGCTTACGGTCTACAAGGGTATGTTATCGATGTCTTCCTCTATTACTACATTACTTCTTAGATGGATCCTAGGTGTTAGGGTGTTCCAACGTAGTAATTTTGTTGTTTTCTTCCATAGAACCCCTTTAGTATATTGGGTATTCCAGAGGGATAGGTTGAGGTATATGCATCAAGATCAGGATTTGTTCTCCCACATGACGGGAAGATACTTTGGGCCCACTCGGTGACATTGTATCCAAGAAGTTGTAGCTAATGACTAGGTCATAAGGGTATGATAGCATATGAACGAGTTAAAGTAGTCTTGTAAGTAACGAGATTGAACAAGGTATTTTTGATACCGATTATCAGATCTCAGACGAGTTATGTATCGAAGTAACAAAAGGAATTGGACTTGACGTTTATGGTTCAAACGACAAGAAATTGTAGAATGCATACGGGTCAATATGGGTATTCTGGTCCCGCTGATGATCATTGATATGAGAGGTGGATCGATCGTGTTTGTGATGATCTTAAACCATAGGGTAACACACTTAAGGGTTCTACAATGCTTGGAGATTGTTCTATTAGCATCGAGATCACCAGTGGAAAGAAAGAGAGAAACCGGAAGCATTTCAGGTAAAGTCTGAAGAAGTTCGGAGTGATCGAAAAGGTGTTTTGGATCATGAGGAAATGTTAAATATGTTTTTAATATTAATTGTTGGAATTAATAATAATAATATTTAAATTTATTTTTGGGCATAACTCCCCTAGTGGGCCAATTCCCGGAGGAAAAGGCCCATGGGGGAGGGCAAGGCCCCGGCCGGCCTTGGCCGTGCTCGCGGGGTGGGGAGGACCCACCCGGCCGGCGCCTCACCCTCCTAGCCGTCCCTCCTCCTTTACTCCCATATTGCCAGCCGGCAATGTGGGTTCCCTCCCTTCTCCTATATAAAGAGGGGCAAGGGAGAGGGAAAATATAAACAATAAATTGGGAAATTCCTAAGGCATATTTCCTTTAGGATTTTCCCCTCTCTCTCGTTGGCTATCTTGTGTGCGGTTCCCATTAGAACTGCACGCATGAAAGACGACACCAGTCAGGTATGCCGTCACGCAGTTGGATCTGTTAAACGCTTTCGGTCCAAAAGGGTATGTCACCGAACTCTCTCATTACTGCATTAACTTATAGATAGATCTTGCCATTGGTGTTGCGCTAGTTAGAAAAATTATTGTTTTTTGCTGTGAACCCCTTCAGGCA
This sequence comes from Avena eriantha, assembly GCA_910589775.1. Classification (NCBI taxonomy): domain Eukaryota; kingdom Viridiplantae; phylum Streptophyta; class Magnoliopsida; order Poales; family Poaceae; genus Avena; species Avena eriantha. The sequence continues at coordinate 249,673,961 of OU342745.1, read as the reverse complement.
TCGGCCACTACGATGTCTCCCTCCCTAGCGGCTGGCACCTCAACGTGGAGAGGGTGCTGGTGCTGCCGATGCCAAATAAGGGGAAGATGCTATAGGCAGAAATACGATGCCGCATCGCCAATCTCCCGCCTGCGGTGCGGTTCGAGCGCGCGTACCTGAAGGAGTTCTTCTGGTGTGACTTTCTCTCACGGGAGCACAACCCGTGGCGGGCGTCGGCTTACCACAACGAGTTCCATCCGTGGGAAGTCTACGATGGCATCCTCGACTTCTCCGACGATGACGCTAGCATCGGCAAGCGGGAGGTGGAGGATGCCACCGACACGGGTGTCGGCCACCTTCCTAGGCCATCGTGGCGGCGGGCTACGACGAGGAGGCACTGCTGCAGCAAGCCCTGGTGGCATCCCAGGCGGAAGAGGATGCCCAATGGCTAGGGCTCCGCCAGGCTATCGAGCTGATGGAGATGGTTGCGACGCACAACTCCGAACTGCCTCCTCCTCCATTGTTGCCACCACGGGCCCCAGAGTACGGGCAGATGGTGTTGCCGCCTACGCCTCAACATGAGTGGCCAATGTGGCCCGGGCAGGTGATCGACCCCCCGACGCAGCATGTGCTGCCGCCGGCGAACCTTTGGGCACCCCTGGAGTACGTCGATCTCGTGTCTGACGACGAGATGTAGCTTGCCCCGCCGCCACCGCAGACCAAGGGCAAGGACGACGACGATGTTGCTAGTGTTTCTTTTTCCTTTTTTAATTTTCTATGTAAATTATGTATGAATCAATGAAAATGCACCTAAATTTCGCTCGCAATTTAAATTTGATTTGAATTTGCTCACGGCGGACAGGATTGGTCGCGTCGTTGTGCACTGGCTAGACATGCAGGACTGAGACCTGAATTCTGTCCGTGGAACGATCTATACGGACCGAATCAGACGTACGGTTGATTTGGATCGTCGCGCTGGAGAGATGCCCTTAACACGAAACGGCGCCGCGCCACGCAGGCGGGTGTGTCTGGCGTGCCAGCAGCCAGGCCCGTCCATGAGGGCGTGCGAGCTGTGCGACCGAACAGGGCCCCCAAAATTTCGGGGCCCCCAAACAGCGGTGGAGGAGCTCATGCGGCAAACAGCCGTGGTGCCATTAGAGCTGCTCTAAGCTTCTTTTTTGAGCTTCGTTTCTCTAGGACGAAGGAAACCTGAGAGCCTGAGATGTTACCTATCGTGGACTAGCCTTTGGGCCTTTTACTTGCGTGTGGGCCAGTCCAGTAAAACATGAAGCAATCCATTGATCATTGTGGCCTACCAAGGGAACTAGGCAATGGCAGAGGGCCACGAGCCGTGATGGCGTCGAACAGACACAAAGTGTCTTAGTGTTTTTGTTACAACTTATAGTTTTTTTGTCAGGTAAAACTTGCATCAAGTCCCACCTATGTACTATCATTACGCGTAGGCTTAAGCAGCAAAAAAAAGACATAGGCATGTTGATCTTCATGCCGGATGAGCCCATAGTTCGTCCCTTTTCTAAACATAATTCGTCCCATTCTTATAGACCATACTATCGTCTCGATATTGTCAACAACCTATGCTCTGAATTTGAGGACCGTTTGCATTTCGCAGCGGGGCCCCAAATTCCTGGAGACGGCCCTGCCAGCAGCCAGCTCCCGATGGCATGGCACCGGTATGGCGGTAGCGGCGTAGCGCGCGGCGGGGCGCACGGACCGCCTAGAGAGAAGGGATGCGAGGGCCGGCCACCGCCTGGCCCGCGATCCATCCGCTCGACTGGGAATGTGGTCGACGTCGACCGGGGCGGCGTCGGCTCTCGGCTCGTGACGGTAGTGGAGCGGGAGTATGTACGAACTGTCGGGGTACGGGCGTTTAGGATGGGGTCGGTGAGCCCTCTGCCTCCGTGTCCAGAGCTCCCCTCCACGTGCATTTTGTTCCGTTCCTCCCGTCGTGCTCTTCTGATCTTCTCTCGTGTTGGTGCGGCGTGGTACGCGGTGTCCGTGTCACCTCACTGGTCAGTCTTGGCTGGCGCTACACTGTTGTGTTCAGCTAAGACAGCAGCAGCCTGTGCACGACGTATCCCATTCAATGACGCGGCCCTCTTTACACCTAGGCTACTCCGTATGTTTGCCGCGGCACAGCTCCGACCTCCGGGAGTGGGAGGTAGTCGAGACATTTTTTCTCTCTCCATCGTTTAGAAACCCTAGAGATGTGAATTTCATGAAATCTACGTTGGCTTCTTTAATTGGAGGCATTTTTAAGCTTGCCAGGACGAGTTCATGACTATCGAGTTTAGGATGGTAGTGGTAGTAGGTCCGCGCCATGCTCGCCTTCAATTTGGATGAACGGAGGAGCATGTGATATGATGCGAAGCGAGTCCTACTGTTCTGATATACTTTGGTGGCGAAATGGAGGCGTTCATAAACCAAGTTTTAAAATGCTCTGTAAAAGGAGCTGCATGCAGTACTCGGTTCAGTTCAACTACTAGTACGGTTTGAAAAATTGGCACAACCACTGGCATCCCTTCAACCAGAGAAGTGGTCATCTAAAAAAAACAGAGAAGTGGCCGCTGTCTTCGTGAGATCGCTCGAGGGATGGCCGGCCCGGCCGGCAACCTATCCACATCCCGTTTCCCACTCAGTCAGCAACTCAAATCTCTCCGGTGCATGCATCCCACAAATCTTTCCGATGTACTCCCTCTGTTTCAAATTACTCCACGGCACGCTTATGTAGGTGAATTAATACTTTCTTATTTTTTATTCAAAAAAATCCTGAAATTTTTGAAATAGATAGTATGAAATATGTACTACATATACCAAAAAATTTAAGAATTTTTTGATGAAAAATAACAGAATACTAAGTCACCTAGATAAGCGTGCGCGGAGTAATTTGAAACTCAGTTGCAGCCAAGCCAAGCCAAGCCAAGCCAGTACGTGAGGCAGTGGCATGTCGCCGTACCGACCGTCGCGATCTCGTGATGTTTCTTTGGAACTAGGCGACAAGGACGACAACGAGACATGCAGCCACTCATGCGCTGAAGGTCAACAAGGGTTGGGTTCATCTGCCTGCCGACAACAGTACCTCTCTGTCACTAACAGTACCATATAAAGGGTCGGGAGTTGGACGAGCCGCCAGCCAGCAAGCACGAAACTGTTTTGCCATTTGGCACATGGCCAGCAAGAGAAGAATGCAGCACTGCTAGGTGCCGGCCGGTACTCCTTTACTTGAGCCGTGAGGGCATCTACACGGCCGACCCAAACATACTGTTCAAATCGTCCGTTTTAGTCCGGATGTATCGGATCATGGGAGGTATGGGTCGTGGTCTGACGTGTCTGGCCAACCGCGCATAGCGCGATCCATCTATCTGCGCTTGGTTGAGAATTTTTTTTTGAATTCAAACCGAGACAATACTTGCTAAAACTGATAAAGTTCATGTATATTTATACGTAATTTACATTCAAAATATAAAAAACTAGATTTAAACTAGCCTAGCTTAAAACTACTGATCTTCGCCTACGGCGCCACCCCGTCCATCTAAGGATCGATGTCGATGTACTCCAGCGGCGTCCATGGGTGCGCCAGTGGCAGGCTTGGAGCCGACGCGGGCTGGTCGATCACCTGCATAGGCCACGCTGGCCACCCATCTGTCCCCTCCTCCGGCGCGATCGGTGGCGTCCACCCCAGCAACGGCGGCGGTGGAAGGGGCAGCCCCGCATTCACCTGCGCCACCAGGCCGCTGAGCTGGACAGCCTCTTGGTAGCCGCCCACAGGGCGTCCCCGTCTTTCGCGCTGGCCACAATGGCCTGCTCGGTGAAAGCGTCATCGTCGTAGCCCCGCGCCAGGAGCTCCTGGTACTCCAGGGCAGGTGTGCGGCGACGACTGCGATAGCGTCCTCCTCCTCCTTGATGATGTTGTCGGCGTCGGCGTCGCCGAGCTCGGCATCGGAGTGGTTGATGGTGTCGTCGTCGTTGGGCTCGAAGGCGGGGAGGTTGCGGACCTCCCACGGTTGGAACTCGCCAAGGAAGTTGCTCGCCTGTCGCGCCATGTGTTCCGAGGCAAAGTACTCTTCCCATAATTCCTTTCTCTGGTAGCTGTGCTCCCACCGGATGGCCGATGGGAGCTTGCGGATGCGGCGATGGATCTCCTCCTCCAGCGCTTTGCCCTCCTTGGGCACGGGTGGCACCGGGACCTGCTTCTAGTTGTGGTGCTAGCCAGTGGGAAAGGAAACATCGTGGTAGGCGATGTCTGCTCCCTCCCTCCACCGCCGCTCGCACTCCGCCATGCGGAAGTAGCGACAGTCGCGGCGGGACTCCTCCTCTTCCTGGCGCACGATGGGACGGCAGACGAAGTCCTGGGGCCATGGCGGCGGCAAACCCCCTGAAGGAAGGCCGACATGCCACCCCCTGCCCGTGTGGGCTTCTCGAGCCGGATCCGCCCGCCTCGTGGTCATTCTTGGCCTTCTTCTTCATCCAGCCCGACATCTTCATCATTGGTGTTGGCGGCGGTAGCGCTGGAGGGATGTATCTAGCGATGGCGAGAGGTGGGGTGTGCGGCATCGACGGGTACAGGGGCCGGTTAAGTAGCCCATGTGCGAGCGCATCATGTTCTCACGCCTTCGCCATCAATTATGACACGGGAACTCAGTCGGCGTCACGTCAGTCATAGGCTAACGTCTTGTCGGCATTGATGGCGAAGGCTGTCGCCGGTCAAGCGGCCTCCCGTGCCTCTGAATCGTTTCCACTGCGCGTCACGCTGACTGGTCACTAACGGGTGGGCTAGTGGCACGCGCGGGAGGACACGCCTCGGACCGCCTGCGTCCGTGCACGACGCATCGGCTATGCAAATTTGGTGAGCCGATGGGTCGACCTGAGTGCGCGGTTCGAACATGTTCGGACGAGTTGAGTCGTGCCGGTGAAGATGTCCTAAGGGCATATCTGACGGGTCCAATCCTGTCCGACACAGCTCATGACTCAATGCCACCCCGCAAATGGAAAGAGCGTCCTGGATGTGTTCGTTTTAGCACAAACCAGGCACAAAAATGAGCTGGATTTGCGCGGGGGGGGGGGGGGGGGGGGGGGGGGGGACAGCCGTGCGTCCGCGCCTGTCCTCCCCTGGGCCCGTGAGTCATACACAAAATTATTGGTAAAGTTTTGTTTTCATTGTAAATAGAAATACTTAAGGGGTGCGGTTGGGATTATCCCTAAACTAATCTACTCCACTAAACCACATCGTCCCTATCCTGGCCGGAGGCCGCCCTCGCCTACCGGGTCGCCATCATCGCCTCCTTCGCCTTTGATGTCTGCCTCCTGAGGTGGCGCACATGGGTCTCCGTCTCTCTCATGTCCACCGCCATTACAGTTGCACGGGGCCGTCCTCGCCTCCCGTTGGGTCGCGACCGCCATAGCCGCATGCCTCGACCTGCATGTCAACGGATGAAGTGAGGGTGGCCTCCTTGCCCTGGTACTAGCTAGAGAAGAGGCAGTCCAAGGCAGTCGCCTCCACCTTCGTCAGTTGTCATGGGAATGACCACGACAGTCGCTACCAGGGGTAGTGATTGATATGATCTGGGCAAGAGCGAGTCACCATCTGTGGTGTGAGACTGGGAACAAACAAAATGGATTTACCCAGGTTTGGCCCCCCATAGGATAAAGACCTACTTCTTGCTAGATTGTATTGATAGTGAATAGATTACAAAATCGGCGAGCTCAGCGGCTAGGCAGCGAGTCGCTTGGATGGGGTAGATAATAGCCCGTAAGTATACAAGGTACCCTAGGTATGTTTATATAGGGGCAACTCGCTAGGGTTTACAAGATTACAACCGAATTAGTTTAGGTTTCGGAGGATTTGACCTAATACGACTAGGCCTAGCTAGAGTCTTGGGCCTTCAGCTTCTAGTCATCGGGCTTTGCTTTTAACCGCATTCCACTTGCCATGCCTGCAGGCCCACTCGCCATGGGCCTAAGTCACTCGAACCAGCCTTTTGGGTATACCCTGATTGGCATATCCCCATCAGTAGTCCCCGAGTGCGACGGGGGTTCGGCGAAGGTGTCAACTTGGCAGTCGGAGTAAGAGAGTCTAGTGGACGCCTAGTCGAATCGGCAATGAACTCCTTCAATAAAGGGAGAAGCCTTCATGTGTGTTTTTAGTCACAGCTTTGGCGAGTAGGAGTATGCACGAGTCACCTCGCCCAGACGATTGGAATGGGCAAGAAGCAAGCGGGCGAGTTGAGTGATCAATTTTGTCGAAGTTGGACCATCATCTTAGGCATACTAGCCGTTAGGTAACTCCAAGGGTAACTTTAGCAGAATTACTACAAAGTAACGGCTATCCCAAAACTGCCGGATAGCACCCCTTTATAAGGAGAGTGATGGATGGAAGTACGAACATTCCTCCCATTTGTCCACCTCCCCCATCTTCAATCTCCTAGAGCCACTCCTGATCCATAATTTCCAGATCGAGCGATGTCGTCGGATTAAGGACAAGTACGCCATGAGGGAGTCCTCGAGGCGTGCGGAAGAGAGGGGTGTGAGACGTACGGTATTCCGGGACGGTGAGCACACAAGTTTACCCAGGTTCGAATCCGCCGGCTTTGGACGGATCCTACTCCTGCTAGCAATCCAGTAATACGGCAAAGCTGGAATATGGGTTACAAGGGATTCGCCTGTGCGAGTTGAGGGTCTAAAGTATTGGTTATGCCCTAAAGGCTCTCCCTAGGACGGCTTATATAGATATCCGGCCTAGGGTTTACAGGAGAGATCAATCCGGCTACGACTAAGAGTTGGTTACAGAGTACATCTTGAACTACAAGTAACATTACAGGCCTAAGTCGATAAGTCTTTTGGGCCTCCCGTAGCCGGATTGGACTCTGTCTTTCTCCCTGACTGGGCCACCCGTGAAGCAAAGCTCTAACCCGAAGTGGGCCACCCTGGTCAGTGACGAACTGTGAGGATACCCGGAAAGTATATCCCCAACAGCAGCCCCCGGAGGCCTCCAAGATCCAAAGTCGGATTTATCATCATCTAGCTTGATCTTCGGCTTGCAGAATCTTGAAGGGTTCCTGAAACTTCACAACAAAAAATACGATCCGGGTCTCAAAAATAAGTCGGACCTATCAACAGGTTACTCGGATTTTCCAGCTTGATTTCAAACTAAGCCGGAAGTTGGTTTCTAACGCCACCTGACACAAGTCATGGTCAAGTCACGTCAGCTGACAGGCATGCCGTCGGCACGACCGTTGGTGGGTCCGCGGTCCGCGGAACCGAGGCGCCGTTTCAATGCGTGCGTGGAGATCGAGGCGATGCAATCATTGCGTGGGTCCTTCCCAGTTCCTTCCACGACGCGTGGCGGTTACACTGTAGCATTTGCACGAATCTTGGCGCAGGTAGGTGAATATAAGGGGTTAGGATTTTCTCCTTCTCCTTCCACCAGTCCTTGCCTTTTCCTCTCCTTCCCAATCCTCCTGCACGCACAGAGCTTCCTCGTTATCCCTCCACAGAACTCCCAGCGCTGCCCCTTTTAGGTCAACCTCTCGCCGGAGAAATGGCTTCATCTTCTTCCTCTGGCTTGATGGCAGCGGCGGCGGCGGCGACGTGGGAAGCGGTGGCGGAGAAGGAGAGCTTCCGCGGGATCTGGATTCCCTGCGCCCTCAACGAGGAGGGCCTCAAGAACGTGGAGAAGGAGGGGCTTCTCGCCGCCGGCAACTAGCGGAGCGGCTTCGAAGAAACCGTCCCCAACCCGCGCGACGGCGAGCGGGTCCACTTCGGCACCCACCTCGATAGAGGTCTGTCCTTTCCTCCCTCGGAGTTCTTCTCCGAGGTGATAGATCATTACGGAGTTCAACTTCACAATCTTCCTCCCAACTCACTCTTAGAGATGAGTGTGTATGCTTTGCTTTGTGAGGGCTTTCTTGGCATTAGGCCGAGTTTGACTCTCTTCCGATATTATTTCCATGTCTGGAGAAATTCCATTACTGCCGGTATTCCTTACATCACCGACACTATTAGTTTTTCGCTTAGACGCGAGCGCGCATATCCCAAAATTTCAGCTAGTGACTCGGTCAAACAATGGCCAGCCACATTTTTCTATCATAAGGATATTCCGGCTCCCGGCAAAGCCACTGCTTTGCCGACTTTTGTTGACGGAGCTTCCATGGCCCAACCTTCCTGGGACGAGGCTGCTCCGGCTCTCACCGACGATTTGATCCTCGCTAAGAGGCGGATCGAATATTTGATCAAACACAAAGGTCTGAAGGGATCCGACTTGGTCCAATGCTGGGTCTCACATCGGATCCAGCCCCTTTAGTACCACGGGGATCGACTGATGCACTCCATCACGTCATCCAAGAAAGATTCCCTCCGCATCAGCTCCAAGGCCTACACCAGGCAGGGCTACATAAGCCAAATCAAGTGGCTGATCAAGGAGCGGATCGAGAGGAGAATTCCGGAGGTTTCTCTGGAGATGCACACGGCGGAAAACCCCGTAGTGCCGGTAAGTTTCCATCAGTACACCTTTTATGTGTTTCAATCTTCGAGTTATATTGCAATACTGATATGTTTTCTTGTTTTTAGCTTGCCGACCTCCCCGAGTCGGAACTTGCTCCGCTCGAAGGATATCCTCCTGAGTTTTCTCAGGCGACAGAAGTAGTCTCATTGCCGGACCTTGCGCTCAAGAAGTGCAAAGCTTCGACAGTTGCTGTGGGCACAAAGGAGGTGCCTGTTGTGAAGAGGTAACTTTCAATCACAATTTCCTCCTTTGTACTTTATTCGAATTTCTTTCCGAGATGTAATGTTTCCGACTTTATTACATTCTCAGAGCAAAACCGCTCATCAAGGGCAAGGGGAAAGGGATTCCTTCAAAGCCCCTGCGACAAACAAAGCTCACCATAGCTTCCCCTACCGTGGCTCCTCCGACTCCTGCCCCTCAACCTTCTGCAACACCGGTGATCACTCCTTCCCCAGTCGTCGTAGAAGATCCGGCTCCTTCCACAGAGCCCGCGATCCTTGAATCGCATACTGACGTCACCATGGGTGAGTCAGTTCTAGATAAGGGTGAACCCTCTTTGGGTAATGACCCCTCGGCAGAAACCTTTGCCGAAAACCTCATCAGCAATCCGGGACTTGCCAAGTTTGGCCTATCCCGGAAATTTGCAAAAGAGATCCAGCGGCTAGCCAGGAAATGCCTGGAGAAAAGCCATTTATCTCCCGAAGAAGAAGCGCAAGAAGCAGAGGACGTCAAGTTCTCTGACCTTCTCGCCCAGTTCCGCCTTCGCGATGAGAGGATTAGGACCGGTGAGCTTCCAACAGTTCCAGTGATTCCTCTGACTCTCGCCAAAAAGGTGGCTGCTGAAGTGAACGCGGGTTTGGATAAACTCACGCGCGAACAATATGTAAGTCGGAATTCCAACTCCTGTTTTTTCTAATATTTTATATCATTTCCTCTAGCCCCCAGCATGAAGTAGGATATATAATCCGGGTTTATGGTTCATTAGGATGCCAAAGAATGAACTAGTGTAGCCCCCAAAGCTCGTGCTGATATTTAGCAAAAATATTAGCCCGAGTCTTAAGTAGCTTTCTGACTTTGGGTATTCTGACTTATAGAAAGTATGTTCCTATAACCAGGAATTACTGAAGAATGTTTGCGATAAGCGGAGAGAGACCAAAGCTCTCCGGCTTAAAAATGTTGAACTCAAAGTAGCCAAGGATGAAGCCGAAGGTAAACATTCCGAGATTCAAACCTTGCCCTTGTATTTTCAATGTCGAATTTGTTCTGAACTTTTGTTCTTTTTTGCCTTACAGTGCTGGTGAAACAATCCATTGCCATGATTGAAGAGGCCGAGAACCTCAAGACCTTGGTGGTGGAAAACAAGGAGCTTCGCCAAGAGCTGTGTCAGCTCAAGGCAGATCATGAAAAGAGCATAGCTCAAGTCCTTGAATCCTCCTCCATGGCCACTGAAGAGCGTGATCGCAAGATTGCCGCTCAAGATAAAATAATCTTGGACCTCAATAATGAGCTTGGCAGAGAGAAGGACATCTCCCAGGCGCTCCGGGCTGAACTCCAGAGTCTCTGGGAGGAGAAGACCAAAATTGACGACGTCATTCTTGGTATGTTCCATCTGTCTGACTTATCTTTTTTCTTCGACTTTTATCAATGTCAGATTTTTCTTAACTTGTTTTGTGTATAGGTCCTCTGAACTTACACAAACTCTTCCTCCTCCGAGGCCCGCACCCACCGGCTTACCCAAGTCGGTGACCTACTTTATGACTTCCGCTAGTCCCTTGAGGACATCGGCGAAGCCCTCAAGATTCCGGACATGCCAAGCATGTCGGATTTTCAGGTGTGGGACAAGGCCAAGGAGATGCCGCAACTCGTTCGAGACTGGAACATGTCCTATGCGCGGACTGCTGCGCAGAACGCTCTCACCATGGTCATGAGCCACCATGGAAACATGGAGATATGGCAAGTGACCAGAGGGTACTGCAAGGTAGATGAGGACGGCTAGGAGCAGGACCTTCAAGCCATCATGCACTCCTGCGCCGGATATGGGTGTCACCTGGCTGACCTGACCAGCTACGAGATCCCCTTCTTCACACGCGTGGCCACTCCGCCTCCTCCTCTAGAAGAAACAGCTGAAGTTTCCGACGATGAACGCACCACCTCGGATGCGGACATCTCGGAACGATACCAAGGCGGCGGAACCAGCGAGCTGGCAGCTCCTGCATCTCCTCCTGCATCATAGATCAGAAATTTTTGTATTATCCCGAAAAAACATGATGCGTCTGTAAATATGCAGTATTTCAACTTTTGCTAGTGCTAAGCTTTTTAATCTATTCAGCACTTTTTTGCTTTGGAATTTTCTTGTGTGTCTGAAATGTTTACATAAGCACTTCTATTTTTTCATCTATACTTACCGTTTATCTGGCTTTCCGCCTTGTCCCTTTCGTGAGCCGGCTAAACCTTTCGCCGGAAACTTTTCCGAGCAACGGAGCTCAATTGCTAAACCAGTTTAAACTCGGAAACAAAGCCGGCTTCCAGTACCAACAATTCACTACTCGGAAAATGCCCGCATCCAGCAATCAGACAAATAACCAAAGTAAAGACTAGAAATTTTAGAGTTATACCCGAAGGTAGCAATTTTAGAATTGGAAATCTAAACCAGAACGAACATGAGCATAAAGTACTTTCAAGCATTCTGGGATTTTCGACTATGACATGATCATTCGAAAATAAGATGGTAAAAACTTCTCAGAAAAACTTGAGGCAACCAAAACTTTTTATTTCTCACAGAACATGTACATATATATGATTACAAAGAAGGAGAAACTAAGAATAAAAGGGACGTAGCTGAGCAATATTCCACGGTTTGTCTAACTCATACGGATTTGTACTACCTCTAGCTCTCTTTCTCTTCTTAGTAGCAGGTCTTTCTTTGACTGGCCTCATGTCAGTTAAGTAATACGAACCATTGTGTAATACTCGACTAACCAAAAAGGGCCCTTCCCATATTGGGGAAAGTTTGTGCTTTCTTTGTTGCACAAGCCGGAGAACCAAATCACCTTTATTGAAAGATCTATTTCGGACTCTCTGGCTATGATACTTGCGTAACTTCTGCTGATAGGATGTAGATCTCATTTCAGCAACGACGCGAACTTCTTCGACTAAATCGAGATCATTTTGTCGAGAAATCTCGGCATCCTATTCAATATATGCGGACACTCTAGGAGAAGTATGAATCAAATCACTAGGAAGAACTGCTTCTACGCCATAGACCAAGAAGAAAGGTGTGTATCCTGTTAACCTGTTTGGAGTTGTTCGTAAACTCCAAATTACAGAGGGTAATTCCTCTGCCCAAGCCCCTGCAGCACGTCGTAGTGGTGCTTCGAGTCTCGGTTTTAGGCCTTGTAGGATTAAAACATTTGCTCTTTCGACTTGTCCGTTAGCTTGTGGATGTGCGACTGACGCAATGTCAAGCCGGATATTTTGCTCGGTGCAGAATTCAGCCAATTCTCCCATAGAAAAGTTACTCCCATTGTCCGTGATAATGCTATGCGGATAACCATACCGGATTATAACATCCTCGACAAATCTTTTGGCTGTTGCTCCATCACAACTAGTGACAGGTTTAGCCTTAATCCATTTGGTGAATTTATCCACCATCACTAAGAGGTGAGTAAATCCACTTGGAGCTCGTTTAAATGGTCCTACCATGTCAAGCCCCCAGACCGCAAAGGGCCATGTTATAGGTATTGTTCGCAGCTGATCAGCCGGAACATGAGCTTGCTTGGCGTACTTTTGGCAGCCTTTGCACGTCTTGACTAATCGTTCGGCACCTGCCTGAGCTGTAAGCCAGAAAAATCCGTGTCTAAAAGCTTTTGCTGAAGGGAATATGCCCGAGAGGCAATAATAAAGTGGTTATTATCTTATTCCATGTTTATGATAAATGTTTATTTTGCATGCTATAATTGTATTAATTTGGAAACGTTAATACATGTGTGTTAATAAACAAAAGGAAAGTTCCTAGTTATGCCTCTCTTATAAACTAGCTCGTTGATTAACAAGACGATCAAGGTTTCCTGATCATGGACATTGGATGTCGTTAATAACGAGGTCACAACATTGGTGGAATGATGTGATGAACATTTATCCGAAGTATAGCATTACGATCAGAGTCATTATGTTTATATTGCTATAACATCATACGAAGTAATCTTAGTCCTTAGACCATGAGATTATGTTAATTGCTAACACCGTAAGAGTATCTTGATAACATCAAACGTCACACCATAATAGGGTGACTATAAAGGTGGGTTCAATGCTACGAAGGTGTTATGTTGAGGCTCATGGATCAAGAGTGGGATTTGTCCATCCCGATGACGGATAGATATACTCTGGGCCCTCTCGGTGATATCACATTGAAATAGCTTGCAAGCAAGTGATGTGATCACTAGAATGTTATATCACGGGAATGAGGAAAGAGTGCATGTCGGTAACGAGATCAAACTAGGTATTTGGATACCGATGATCGAATCTCGGACATGTAATATATCGCGAGACAAAGGGATTTAGTTACGACGTTAAAGGTTCACACGATCACAAGAGTCATCGTTGAATATGTGGGAGTCAGTACGGATCTCCAGGTCCCGCTGCTAATTATTGATCGGAGAGGGGTCTCGATCATGTCTACATTATTCACGAACTGTAGGGTGACACACTTAAGGGATACCGACACCATTTGGAGCAAATATGTTTCAGATAAAGATTTAAGAAAGCGCTGGAATCATTTCGATGGAAACCGGAATCGTTTCGGGTGAAATTGCAGAAACTGGTTCTGCATGTGATATTGAAATGTTGCAGGGGGGTTTATGTGAATGTTTGTTAATTAATGTAATTGACAAAATTCTGAATAAAATAAATAAAAGTGTTTTATTTAATGAGAACTTGCATTAAATTTGGTGGAAATTTAATGGAGGTGAGTGGAATTTTGAGTGGGTGGCTAATTTTGTCAGTGGGAGCTCCACCCACATGAATGTGGAAGAGGTGGGGGCACCTCCCTTGGCCGCCGGCCATGGTGAGGGGTTGCCCCCCTCTCCCTATAAAAGGCCCCTCACTCCCTCCTCTCATCTTGCACCACCTCCTCGTGAAGGTTCTCTTCTCCCTCTAGCTATTCCGCATGGTCTCGGATTAGCGAGATACATGTTCCCGGTGGCTTTATCTGGAAAGGAGTTGCTGCTTCCGCTGCATCGCTGGAGCGAGGAGGCGGAGGTTGTTCGGTGGACCGAACGTGTGTGCGATCACGGATGCACCGCTACTTTGCGGTGCTGGACTTGACGGTGCTGGACCTGATGGTGCTGAAGCTGCTGGACCTGAAGCACTTCCACACGATCTTGAGATCGGCAAGCGTACGACTACATCAACCACGAGTTCCTACTCGTTAATAAAACTCGTTGTCTTCGAAGGTAAGTTCTCCATGGATGTATGTCCACCCGTTGCTCTGTATCTAGTAGATAGATCTTGGCGTATAGTTCTCATCATAGGAATTTTTTTGTTTTCTATGCTCCGGACCCAACAGTGGTATCAGAGCCAGGTCTATGCGTAGGTGCTTTGCACGGGTAGTACACATATGTTTATATGTGGGCGATGATGATCATGTTATTGCATCTTCTATGTACTTTGGATATTGGTGGCATAGTGGGATGAAGCGGCCCGGACCAACCTTACATGTCATCGTACATGAGACCGGTTCCACGACTGACATGCAACTAGTTTTGCATAAGTGGCTAGCGGGTGTCTGTCTCTCCTACTATAGTCAATATCTGATTTACAACGAGTTGCTAATAACTTGGTTATCCTCGTTGTGGTTCATGTTCGTAGGTAAGACCGGTTCTATCTCCAAAAGCCCTAAGCCACGTAAAACTTGCTATTGATAAATTAGAGGCGTCTAGTTTAGATCGTTGCTGGGCTAGTGTCTTGATATGGTATTGTTGTAAGTAGATGTATGATAGATACTCTTACAACTCACTTAATGTGTAAGTTCCATAGACCTTGCCCTTACACACAAAGGAATGATAGAGATCATACCACGATGCAAATGATAGAGATCAAATGCATGGACCATATCACCTCACTTCACACATTAGATGTTTGCATCTTATATTGCTAGGTTGGCGCTTTTAGTAGCACTATAACATGATCCCTCATTTAAATATCAAGATAAAATGTGTTCTTCCTTAAGTATGCACCATTTTATGGATCATGTTTTGAGACATCACGTGATGATCGGGTGTACTCAACTCTACGCTTTCATACAATGGGTGTAAGACAGTTTTACACACGCGAATACTAAGGTTCTTACTTGGCGAGCCTAGCATGTATAGACATGGCCTCGGAACACGAACCGAAAGGTTAAGCATGAGTCATATAGTTGATGTGATGACCATATTGATGCTCGCCTTTGAAGCTACACCGACTCACGTGATGATCGGACTTGGTGTAGTGGATTTGGTTCATGTAATCACCAAAAAGGCACGAGGGATGTCGTTTTTGAGTGGGAGTTTATTTCTAATTTGGATTAGTCGAACTCAATTTTTCATAAACTAAATCAATGTGAATTTGCATAATTTGTTGTAGTCATTGGCATCTGTTCACTACCTTACGCTTAGTTTTATTTGAGATAATAGAATTATAGAATTCTGGATATTTACTTTACGAACTGGTATCGTATTATTTTGAATGTCAATTTAAAGTTTATAAGTCCTATTGCAAATTTTCAGCAAACTCTATTTACTCCATGAAGTTTAATAAGTAGTATTAAATAAGGAGTAAGAATTCCAATGTTAGTATCTAAAGTATCATGTTTGCCTCCATGATTATTGATATTCAAAAATTGTTTTAATATCAAGGTTATCTAGGAGCTGAAAGAATTGTTTCAGGAACCATCATGTGTGGAAGATATTGTGATATCTGAAACAATGTTTTTGGTTGCATTATGATAGAGTATAATTTAGCAAAATACATGTTCTCATATTGTATGAGAATTTGTGAAGGATGGAGATGCTAGGCATCTGGATCTCCCAAAAAGGTGTTGGGAACTAACATTATACTCACGATTCTTTCTTATAGGCTATAGTAGCTTGATCATAAAAGTTGTCATGATAAGGATGAATAGAATATGTAAGTAAAATGTTTACTACACTAATAGATTACTAAATAATGGATTTTTGAAAGAACACCAAACATTTGATGATGGTGATCCACTTCAAAGTGCAAGTCCAAAGGTATTAGTATTTGACTATATACGCTTTGTACTATGTGTCATGTGAATGACACCACTATTGATGTTGATAGATTCTTTTAAAAGAAAAGGAATTGTTGAAAGAGAATCTATAAAATATTTGGCAGAAAATAAAAGGTTGGAAATGTCCAACTTAGGTATATAGAAGATGTACATGTTATGGTTGTATTCCTTGCTTGTTAAACAATGTGGTTCTGAGGTATTGGATACCGGTATTGGATACCGAATTGGTTGGTGTGAAGTGTCATACAGAACAACACAATTCATGAACTGCAACGGCCTAAGTAACTAGCAAAAGAATAAGTGATGATGTTCATCGAAAACAAATAAAGTGTTATTGTGTTTTTCGTTGTCATCAAACCTAGCCTTCAAGATTTGTTTTAATAATTGTTATTTTGTTCCAGTATTATGAGAACAATGGTTGTTCAAATAATTACTGTATTCCATAAAGTATGGATGAACTTTTACAATTCTAGTTGGAGAAATCACATCCATAAATATTATTGCTAAAATGTCGTAAGACAAATGATTGGAAGATCACTTATGAAGTGACATCACTGTTTGAATTATAATGGAAAGTAAACATGAAGAACCTCCATCTTGATGGATTTTTGGAGTCTTTTGATTTTGATCAATTGATGCTTGTGAAACTTCCCTCAAGATAATGGACACTCTGTCCATAGGCCAAAGAGGAACGGATGACTAACTTATTGGATATTATGCATGTTGATGTATATAGTCCATTATGTGTAGCCATATGCGATGGATCTTTTTGCTTCATAGGCTTTCTCCGGAAATTTGAGTGAATATATTTATATATTTACTTAATAAGGAAGAAGTATGAAACATTTGAAAATTGTTCAAAGACTTTCAAGATGAAGTGAAAAATCATTGTAACAAGAAAATAAAAGAGTTTATGATTTGATCATAAAGGAAGATATTTGAGTTACAGGTTTAGCAAAACACCTAAGATTTTAGGAATTGTTTCATGAATTTGCATTTCTCGATAAACCACAGGAGTATGGTATGTTCGAGAGATCAAATCAAACCTTGTTTGACATGGTAAGATCAAAGGTGTCATTTATAAAACTGCCATTATGTTCTAAAGATTAAAGCTTTAGAGATTGCCGCTTTTACACTGAAAAGAGCACCATCGTGATCCGTTGAAATGACACCATATGAGTTATGGTTTGGGATAAAACCCGAATTGTCTTTTCTTAAATTTTGGTATGCTATGCATAAGTAGAATGTTTACAACCAAAGTCGGATAAGCACGTCTTTGTAGGTTATCCCAAAGAATTTGTTGGGAATTCCTCCATAACACCGAGGACAAAAGAGTTTGTCGCTTAGAACGTCAAGTTTCTTGAGAAGGAATTTTTCGTGAAAAGTTAAGTGGGAGGACAATAGAACTTTGATAAGGTTGTTGAACCTTAGCTATATGTGCTGAGTAGCACAGCGCCGGAAAGTGTCCCGGTGGCGGCCACAATGCTCATGGCTCCCGTGATTACAAAGGGTATGATCTTGGAGATTAGAGTTCTTATTGAACCATGTGGGTCGGTAAGAATCAAATATTAAGATTTGAAACAAAAGTCGTTATTGTTTTGACAATGATGAACCAACTGCATGCAAAGAAGCGATGATGGGCCCTGACTCCATAAAATGACTAGAAGTCATAGAATCTGTAATAGTATCCATACACAAGAAATCAAGTTTCTGAACTTAGAAGACCCTCCGAAAAGGCGTGAAGCCTATCGGTCGTGTTTGGATCTATAAAGAAATAGAGATGGATGTTTGACATCTATGAAATAGTCAACATGTCGGAAAGAAGTTTACGGCAATGTTCATGGAGTTGACTATGACAAGATTTGATCTTTCATAGCGATATTTAGTCTTGACGGATTAATCTAGCAACCACTACATATAATTTGGTATATGGTAGATGAATAAACAAAACAAGGTTCTTCTAATAGAATGGTTACCTAGGACATGTACATGACATGGTCCGAAGGGTTTTTTTTAATTCAAATGGTGCTAAAAGGGCATGTAAACTTCAATAGTTCAAGTAAGCATAGCGGACTTGGAATCTTCACCATGATGAAACTATTAAAAGAGTTTAAATTCATCGGAGATGATGAAGATGCTTGCATTTGCAAGAAATTAAGTGGGAGCGTTGAGACATATTTCTAATACATTATGTAGAGGACATATTGTTGATTGGAAATGATGTATCTTGAATTGACACAAGTTAAGGATTTCATTAAAATAAGATTTCGATGAAAGACTTGGGCAAACCCAGAATATTAGGCATCAATATCTATATGGATAGATTAAGGCGCTAATATGGTTGTGCCAGACATACATATATGAGATATTGAAAGGGTTTAATATGGAAACAACAAGAAAGGTTCTTGCTGCATGGAAAGGATTGTATCAAAATTCAAGTGTTTCAACACTTGGTGAGTAAAATCACATGAAGATTTTGATCGATTATACCATGATATGTATATCCATAATGTCCTATGCTCTAAATGTTATGAGCATATACCAGAATGATTCATAAGATGATCATTGGACAATAGTAAAGATATTCTTATGAGCTTTTGGAAGAACTAAGAATATATATAATGTATAAGTGACAAATAGTTAAAGGTAGTTCATTGTAAAGTGTTACATTGATACTAGTTTTGTCACAAGATACAAATTAAATTTATCTCAATTTGGACTATGGGTGGCACAATGTAATGGAAAGGATGTTCCATGATGGATTTGGATGAGTTCCAAAATAGAAACATTGTGACGGATACTACAACAAAAAGACTAAGTATATGACTGCTATAGTAGCAGCAAAGGAGGGCATTTGTGTTATGTAGTTTATTATCAAACTAAGTGTGGTTCAAAGTGGGCTAATATTATGAAGATATATTGTATGACAATAATATCAACATATTTTAACCCAAACGAACTAAAGGTCTCACCAAAGGACCAAATTTATACAATGTCATCTCATTTGAGAATGAGTGATGCGTAGAGACGCAAAGACATGCAAATACACACGGACCTGAAACAGTCAGAGTCGGAGATTATGTTAACCACTAGCAATCGCGTATATGCAACACCAGAAAGCCATAGGTGTTCAATACGCAAAGTTTTTCAAACTAGATTATTGACTCTAGTGCAAGTGGGAGACTGAAGGGAATATGCCCGAGAGGCAATAATAAAGTGGTTATTATCTTATTCCATGTTTATGATAAATGTTTATTTTGCATGCTATAATTGTATTAATTTGGAAATGTTAATACATGTGTGTTTAATAAACAAAAGGAAAGTTCCTAGTTATGCCTCTCTTATAAACTAGCTCGTTGATTAACAAGATGATCAAGGTTTCCTGATCATGGACATTGGATGTCGTTAATAACGAGGTCACAACATTGGTGGAATGATGTGATGAACATTCATCCGAAGTATAGCATTACGATCAGAGTCATTATGTTTATATTTCTATAACATCATACGAAGTAATCTTAGTCCTTAGACCATGAGATCATGTTAATTGCTAACACCGGAAGAGTATCTTGATAACATCAAACGTCACACCGTAATAGGGTGACTATAAAGGTGGGTTCAGTGCTACGAAGGTGTTATGTTGAGGCTAATGGATCAAGAGTGGGATTTGTCCATCCCGATGACGGATAGATATACTCTGGGCCCTCTCGGTGATATCACATTGAAATAGCTTGCAAGCAAGTGATGTGATCACTAGAATGTTATATCACGGGAACGAGAAAAGAGTGCATGTCCATAACGAGATCAAACTAGGTATTATGATACCGATGATCGAATCTTGGACATGTAATATATCGCGAGACAAAGGGATTTAGTTACGACGTTAAAGGTTCACACGATCACAAGAGTTATCATTGAATATGTGGGAGTCAGTACGGATCTCTAGGTCCCGCTGCTGATTATTGATCGGAGAGGGGTCTCGATCATGTCTACATTATTCACGAACCGTAGGGTGACACACTTAAGGGATACCGACACCATTTGGAGCAAATATGTTTCAGATAAAGATTTAAGAAAGCGCTGGAATCATTTCGATGGAAATCGGAATTGTTTCGGGTGAAATTGCAGAAACTAGTTCTGCATGTGATATTGAAATGTTGCAGGGGGTTTTATGTGAATGTTTGTTAATTAATGTAATTGACAAAATTCTGAATAAAATAAATAAAAGTGTTTTATTTAATGAGAACTTGCATTAAATTTGGTGGAAATTTAATGGAGGTGAGTGGAATTTTGAGTGGGTGGCTAATTATGTGAGTGGGAGCTCCACCCACATGAATGTGGAAGAGGTGGGGGCACCTCCCTTGGCCGCCGGCCATGGTGAGGGGTTGCCCCCCTCTCCCTATAAAAGGCCCCCCACTCCCTCCTCTCATCTTGCACCACCTCCTCGTGAAGGTTCTTCTCTCCCTCTAGTTATTCCCCATGGTCGCGGATTAGCGAGATACATGTTCCTAGTGGCTTTATCTGGAAAGGAGTTGCTGCTTCCGCTGCATCGCTGGAGCGAGGAGGCGGAGGTTGTTCGGTGGACCGAACGTGTGTGCGATCACGGATGCACCGCTACTTTGCGGTGCTGGACTTGACGGTGCTAGACCTGATGGTGCTGGAGCTGCTGGACCTGAAGGACTTCCACACGATCTTGAGATCGGCAAGCGTACGACTACATCAACCACGAGTTCCTACTCGTTAACAAAACTCGCTGTCTTCGAAGGTAAGTTCTCCATGGAAGTATGTCCACCCGTTGCTCTGTATCTAGTAGATAGATCTTGGCGTATAGTTCTCATCATAGGAAATTTTTTGTTTTCTATGCTTCGGACCCAACATTTGCCACTAAAGATTTGGCTGCAGCGTGGTGACCACACTCGTCTTCATGGATTTCTCTTAAGATTTCCACTCCTTCTTTCGAAGATACACATCGCTGAAAGACCCCAGAAACACTCCGTTTATGGAGCTCACCTTTAACAATATTATAGGATTTTTCTCGTCGGATAATCTGCCGGCTCAGCACCTCGTCTTCGGGTAATTTGCCATCTACCAAATAATCAAGGTAGGGTTGAGTCCAGCTAGGGATGACAGCCAAAACTGCTATCAAAGGTGAGTCGGATTTGGTCGGATATTCCTCATCTACTCCCTTTATTGAGGGAACTTTGAGGTGCTCTAGAAAAGCGCCATCCGGGACCTCTTTCCGCACAGAACCTATCCGAGATAGTGCATCTGCTTCCTCATTTTCTACTCGAGGGATGTGTTGAACTTCAAACCCTTCGAACGATTTAGATAGATCATCTATGACAACTTTATATGCTGCCATGTGTTTATTTGCATTACAAATATCCGACACTTGCTGAGCAACAAGATCCGAATCTCCGTACCACATCAAACATCGGATGCCAATATCCTTAGCAATCCGGATTCCATGCAGCATTGCTTCATATTCGGCAATGTTGTTTGTCGCTGTGAAGTGGATCTGCAACACGTATAAAAGTTTATCTCCTTGGGGTGATTTGAGCACCACGCTAGCCCCCGAGCCCCCTCGAGCCTTAGACCCATCAAAATAGAGGGTCCAATATTCCGACTCAGGGAGGATCATGTTCTCCTTCGTCTCTGTCCAATCAGCGACAAAGTCAGCAAGGATCTGGGATTTGATTGATGTCTGGGGTTTATACTTAATATCGAAAGCTGAAAGATCTATGCCCCATTTGGCGACGCGTCCTGTGGCGTCACTATTGTTGATTATATCTCTCATGGGAGCTTTGCTCACCATGGTAATTGGATGCTCCTGAAAATAATGTCGTAGCTTATGAGATGCTAGAAAAACACCGTAAGCCAACTTTTGATAGTGCGGATACCGCTGTTTTGATTCTGTCAGGACTTCACTGACAAAGTACATCGGACGCTGCACCAGGTGTTCCTGATTTTCCTCTAGTCTCTCCACCACCATGACGATACTAACGACCTTATTTGTCGCAGCAATGTAAAGCAACATCGGTTCCTGAGGTTCCGGCGCTGCAAGGATAGGAGCAGATGAGAGTACTCTCTTCACATCTTGTAGTGCAGCTTCAGCTTCGTCAGTCCAGACAAAATCCTTGGTCTTTTTCAGGAGTTTATATAATGGTGTGGCTCTTTCACCAAGCCGGCTTACAAATCGACTGACCGCAGCAATGCAGCCAGTTAATCTTTGTACGTCCTTCAGGCGAGTTGGCCTGGAAATATTGAGTATAGCCTTGATTTTGTCCCGGTTCACCTCTATGCCCCTTTGAGACACGATGAACCCTAACAATTTTCTGGCTGGTATTCCAAAGAAGCATTTCTTCGGGTTAAGCATGATGTTGTATTTTCGTAGATTGGCAAATGTCTCCTCCAAGTCGGAAATCAACGTTTCCTTCTTCTTGGACATTACTGTGATGTCATCCACGTATGCATGTACATTGTGTCCGAGTTGGTCATGGAGGCAATGCTGCATCGTGCACTGGTACGTAGCTCCTGCGTTCTTCAGCCCGAAGGGCATCATACCAAAACAGAAGGTTCCGAAGGGGGTTATGAATGAAGTTTTGACTTTGTCAGATTCCTTCATCCGGATTTGGTGATAACCGGAATATGCGTCGAGAAAACAGAGGAGTTCCGAGTCTGCCGTAGAATCGATGACTTGATCGATTCTAGGCAGAGCGAATGGAGCTTTTGGACAAGCCTTGTTCACGGCAGTATAATCAACACACATCCTTAAATCAGTGGTGTCCTTTTTAGGGACCATTACAGGATTGGCCGACCACTCAGTGTGGATGACCTCTTCTAAATCCGGCTAACTCGAGCCGCGCTAGTTCCTTAGCTATTGCCTTATGCTTTTCATCGCCAAACCGTCGTAGGGAATGTTTGACGGGTTTAGCATTCGGGTTTACATTTAGAGAGTGCTCGGCAAGTTCCCTAGGTACTCTGGTCATGTCAGATGGCTGCCATGCAAAGATATCTTGATTTGCTTGGAGGAACTTGACGAGCGCGCTTTCCTATGAGCTACTTAGGCCTACGCCTATCTGGGTCACCTTGGAGGGGTCATCATCCTTCAACGGTGCTTTCTTCGTCTCTTCTGATGCCTTGAACTCCGGATTTGGCTTTGTCACCTTCTTCTTCGTCGCGGGCATCTCGGACGGATCTATGCTCTTCTTGATCTCCTGGTACTCCTGGGCGTGCAGCACGGCTTCGGCAAAAGTGGCATTTCCATCCTCGCACTCTCGCGCTTTCTTCGGGTCTCCCCTGATGGTGATCATGCCGTTGGGACCTGGAATTTTCATCATATTGTAAATGTAACACGGACGAGCCATAAAAGCCCAGTAAGCCAGACGTCCAAATATAGTGTGGTATGCGCTCTTGAACGGAACAACTTCGAAGGAAAGTGCCTCCATCCGATAATTCTTTGGAGTTCCAAAGGTAACATCCAAAGTAATCTCTCCCAGGGAATTAGCTTGTCTTCCTGGGACAACTCCGTGAAAAATCACAGAGCTATGGTTCAACTGGGTTTCCGAGATCTTCATCCGGCGTAGCGTTTCGACATAGAGAATATTGATGCTGCTACCGCCGTCCATGAGGGTCTTGGAGAAACCATAACCGTCAATAAGTGGATTGACGATTAAGGCGTATTTTCCTCGTCTATGCAACTTAGGCGGATGATCAGTGCGGTCAAATGTGATTGCCACTTCTGACCAATCCAGATATTGAGGGACAGTCGGAACTGTTGCATTGAGCTCGTGGAGAACTGCTTTCTTGACCTTTGCTGGTTGAGATCCGAGGAAGGTGACATAAGTGTCTTTTTGTCTTTTTGAGGATTCTTCTTTCCCTTCTTCCGCTTAGCTTTGTAGCCCGCGGTATCATCTCTCTTGATGTCGTCGTTAAAACGACATTCATCGTTGGTGTGGGATGAGCCCCCATTGGCATCTAAGTGATGCACACATGGGTTATTGGCAATGTCAGCCCAAGAGTAGGTTTTGCCTGGTTGTTGTTCTCCTCTACCTTGGAACCTTGAAGTCCCATGGCCACGCCCGCGGCCTCCGCCGCGTCCTCCTCGTCCTCCAGACCCAGAAACAGTAGTAACCACCGCTGTTTCCGTGTTGGGTTTTTCTTCCGAGGTATTTTTGCGCTTCTGAGCTTTTTGCTTTGTCTTTGCTGACTGAGGTACAGCCAGGACATTGAGTAATCCCTCTGCATCGTCGTCAGCATCTGCATACTTGCTCGCTGTTTCTATCATCTCTCCCAAATCAGTGACCTTGTCACACTTCAAGCGATGACGTAATAGACCAATTGGGAGTCCTGCGATGAAAGCTTCAATCGCGGTTTGATCATTTACTCCTTCACAGGAGTTCTTAGTGTCGATCCATCATCTGAGGTAATCCCGGCAAGTTTCTCCGGCTTTCTGGGTGCAACGCTGTAGGTCTCCGACCGAACAGGGCCTCCGATATGTGCCTTCGAAATTCCGAAAGAACGCACTTTGCATGTCATACCAGTTATGGATGGTGTTCTCTGGAAGTTCATTGAGCCATGATCGCGCCGTCTTCCGCAGCATAAGCAGGAGATATCGGGTTGCGACCAGGCTGTTTCCACCTTTGGCGATGCAGCAAGCTTGGAAAAAATCCTGTAGCCAGGTATCTGGCCGAGCAATGTCGTCGTAGGCTTGGATGTGCCTTGAGATAGCAAATCCTTCCGGGAATCTTGTAGCTCTGATGCGTGGTCCGAAGCACTTTGGGCCCATGTGCATGTCATCGTTTTCATAGCGCCACGCCTCTATGTTGGAATTGATCCTGTGCCTTGCGTCGTTCGGGGATAGAGATCGTCCCAAATGTCGGCTGTGGCTGCGGTGCCTTGAAGCCGGACTTCGGCTTCTGCCACCACCTCCTCCGCCCCGTCGTCCTTCGTGTCCCCCTTGGGAGCCGTTGTGGTGACTGCTTGGTGGAGAGGGTGGAGCAGCTGAATTGTTTCCGGCTGATCGCCGGCTTCCGTCCGGAGCGTCATTATTTCGGTTCCGGGAAGGATCTTCACTACGACGAGCCCCCTGCCGGCTTGTACCAGCATGGTTTTCGTCGTTCCTTCGTCCGTTGTTCCCACCACGGTGAGGCTCGGCCGGATGGCTTGCATGTCTAGGAGGTGGCATTTTTTGACGATCCTCCTCCCGACGTTTCTCTTTATCTTCTCCCCTTCGATCGTTAGACTCTCGTCGGGGAGGGTTCCTCGGATTCAGTGCAGCGATGGCATCTTTCTCGGCCTCTGGAGCGACGTTGCTCCAATTACACGTAGTTCTGTGATGATGTCCTGACGATCCGGTTCTTGAATAATTGTCTTCCCGGCGTTCGGGGTGATATACTACGCCCGGACGTAATGGGATCTTACGCCAGCCCATGCAGGATCCATGCGACATTTATCGGAATCCGAGACCAGTTTTTGACTTCCGGACAGGGCGACCTTTTGCTGCTCCAGTTCCTTGTTGAGTAATTTGATACCCAAACGGATCTCCTCCGGTCCTGGATTAGCCGATAGAATTTCTCGGGCTGCCACGGTATTCTGTACTGGGGTTGGGTAAACCAAATCTCCATTGCTATCTTTCCGTGGCTTCCCCATCTCATCTCCAAAAAGGACTGCACGGACACGTGGGAATTGGTCGTCATTGGTGTGACGCTTCCGTGTCTTCTGATGTAACCTAGACATGTAGTCCTTGTTTGACATGTGTTCCTTCTCCACCTCGATGTTCTTGGATTCATCGAGGAGTTGTTGACAAGGTGCTTCTAGGGCCTCCGTCCTTTCGTCCAGCTCATCCGCAGTAAGTTCTGTGGCTGTAGGGATAGGTGTGGTTAATGCAGCATCGATGAGTTTACGCGCACCTTTGGTGATCACGTGTCCATCCACCGATGCTTCTTTTTCGGCTCTTCTGGGATAAGTGCTCCATCCGAGTCTTCCTCGTATTCCTCAGCAGTCACCTCCTCTGTCAGAGGGTCTTTTGCCGGGGTCTTGTTCTTCTTGTTCCTCTTCTTTGCCTTCTTGGCAGCGCTGGTAGCAAAGACGGCTTTGGGTCCGTTTCCCGGAGTCAAGCTCTGATCGGTACTTTCGGACATCTGGACTTCGGGATTGTCTCCGACGTCCATGTCATCCTGCGCTTGGGGAGAGTGTTCCCCGGATCCTTCATCCATGGCTTCTCCTTCTTCTGCAGCTTTGGAGTTATACTCCTCTTCATATTCCACGGAGAACTTTCGAAAATCTGCTGACGTCATCGATTCATTCGAGGATGCGGGAACGTCAGCGTTTGTTCCAATTGCCTCCAGCACAGAGTCGGTGTTTTCTCCAGCATCGGTCGAGCCGGATCCGGATCCCACATACCCAACAAAGTGTGACGCATGCTTCCTGAGGTACCTGCGGCCTTCGCGATCAGCCATATCGAAACTTTTGATGGTCTCGAGGATTGCATCCGCGCTTTCACCTTGTAGTATCATACATTTTAGTGTGTACCTTAGAAAAGGCATGTCTGTCCTGGCATCATCAGAGCCGGAATTAGTGTCGTTGATATGTTCCTCCTGAATTTCGACTTCCACGGGCGGGTCGATCTAGGATCCGGCTTCTCTAGGGAGATCCACTCCAGATTCGACTTGGACCGCTAGTTCTTCTTCAGGCTCGGATTTCTCCACTATCTCCGCAATTGGTGCGGGCTCAGTTGGATTACGGTTTTCTGAGATCCGGAACTCTGCCGCCTCCACGGACAAAGGGGACCCAGAAAATTCTTCTGCCTCTATCATCACCGCTGGGGTGGGTTGGGCAGATTCAGTGAAACCGATGTAAACATCGATCTCGCCAAAAGACATGATTGTGTAGGCAGTCACAGCCTCCCTTGCCGGAATCCAAGTCTCGTCGAGAACGATGACAGGGACGTCGCTGGCGTAGAGTATGCGACCGACGGCGATAGTCTCGTCGATGCCGATTCTTGCAGATTCCACTCGGAACGCAGATCTGAAGCTCACTTGCCCCACGGTGGGCGCCAACTGTCGTCGGATTGAGGACAAGTACGCCATGAGGGAGTCCTCGAGGCGTGCGGAAGAGAGGGGTGTGAGACGTATGGTATTCCGGTTCGGTGAGCACACAAGTTTACCTAGGTTCGAATCCGCCGGCTTTGGACGGATCCTACTCCTGCTAGCAATCCAGTAATACGGCAGAGACGGAATATGGGTTACAAGGGATTCGCCTGTGCGAGTTGATGGTCTAAAGTATTGGTTATGCCCTAAAGGCTCTCCCTAGGACGGCTTATATAGATATTCGGCCTAGGGTTTACAGGAGAGATCAATCCGGCTACGACTAAGAGTTGGTTACAGAGTACATCTTGAACTACAAGTAAGATTACGGGCCTAAGTCGGTAAGTATTCTAGGCCTCCCGTAGCCGGATTGGACTCCGTCTTTCGCCCTGACTAGGCCGCCCGTGAAGCAAAGCTCTAACCTGAAGTGGGCCACCCTGGTCAGTGAGGAACTGTGAGGATACCCGGAAAGTATATCCCCAACAAGCGACTTCTCTCTCGATGGCATCCACGAAAGACCTGTGGGGCAAGTCCAAATACACCACATCAGTCCTAAAGTCGTTCCAGAGGCTGGAATCCTTGGTAAGGGGAATTGGTGAATTCATGTGGCCAGCAAGACCAAGCCGAAGCCACGGTCGGGGGAATTTATCTGCTTCACTAGCCATCTGGAGAGGGGATTGGGGTTCCCAACCTCGATCTTCTTCCGTCGATTATGCGCCTACTATGCCATCAAGCCTTTCGATCTGGGGCCTCACAGCATCAAGAAACTTGCCATTTTCGTCGCGTTCTACGAATGCCACCTGGGGTGGCTCCCTACTTTCCCCTATGGCTGGAACTTTTGAACGACCGTGTTAGTCGCGAGGGAAAGGGCGGATCCATCTTAGCGGTGGGCAGCGGAACCTGATACGTCCAAAACGTATCTACTTTCCCAGACACTTTTGCTATTGTTTTTCCTCTAAACTTGTGTGATTTGGATACAACTAACATAGACTTACGTTGTTTTCAGCAGAAATACCTTGGTGTCTAGTTTTTGTGTAGAAAATCAACTATCAGGAAAAATCCCGGAAAATATGCCAAAAATCCTATTTCACCAGAAGACTCACGGAGCTAGAAGACGAGACAGAGTAGGGCCACGAGGGGCCCACACCACCTGGCCGCGCGGGCCAGGCCAGGCCGCGCCTGGGGGTGGTGTGGCCGCCTCGGCTACCCCCTCGGCCTCCCTCTTCGCCTATAAGTTGCCTCTTGACCTAAAAACCAAGGGGGGTTCGACATTTTTCCAAAAAGAGTTCCGATGCGCCGTCACCACCAGATTCCGCGATTCGGAACCAGAAACTCCATTCTGGCACCCTGTCGGGACAGGGAATTGGAGGAGATCATCGCCATCATCATCACCATCGCTTTTCCATCGACCATCCATGTTTCCCCCATCTATGAGTGAGTAATTCCCTGCTGTAGGCCATGGGGATGGTAGGGATTGGATGAGATTGTTCATGTAATGGCATCGGGTTGTTAGGGCATGGTGCCTAGTATCTATTATTAGTGATTTTTGACTTTGTTGCAACTTGTTATGCTTAATGCTTGTCACTAGGGCCTGAGTGCCATGATTTCAGATCTAAACATGTTATTGATTCATTATGATAGTATTGTTTATGGTCTTACCTGCAAGTTGTATACACATATTGTTTTCCGGAACTAAAGGCCTCGAAGTGACAGCAATCGGGATAACCGGAGGGAATGGCTTCGATGTGAGGATCATGTGTGTTCATGGAGTGTTAATGCTTTGCTCCGGTGCTCTATTAAAATGAGCACCTTAATTGCCAGTAGTTCCCTTGAGGCCCCGCTGCAAACGGGCTGGCATGACAAAAGATGTTGTGCAAGTTCTCATTGTGAGCACGTATGACTATATATGGAACACATGCCTATGATTATTTATTACTTGGATGCTTTATCTTATTTATCTGCAAATGCCCTATGTCTTGATTGCCATGTGAATTATCTTGTCCATGCAACACCCGTCCAGCCATCCATATGCCTACTGCGCTTTAATCCTACCGTTTACTGCAATTGTTACTATTGTCATTACTTTTACTATTGCTATTACTATACTATTGCTATTACAAAACCGTTGCTACTGATAAACTGATGTGAGCAAGATTGTTTCCAGGTGCAGCTAAATTGACAACTCAGTTGTTAAGGCTTATAAATATTCTTTGGCTCCCCTTGTGTCGAATCAATAAATTGGGTTTCACTTCCCTCGGTAATACTGCGGTACACCCCCTATACTTGTGGGTCATCAAGACTATTTTCTGGCACTGTTGCCGAGGAGCATAGATCTATTTATCAAGTTCACTTGGAATCACTATTGTTCGCTCCCATCCATCAATCATGGGTAAGTCTCGTGATGGCAAAGTTCCTATTTTACCATCCAGTACAAGGAGAGGTATGGTTCTGAACACCTCTGTTGCTCTTGATTCACCATCTGTTATGAGTAAGCTCCTTACACCATCACATACACATGCTACACACGCTGCTACTACTGCTAAATCTGAAACTTTTGATACTTATGATGCTTCTTCTACTGTGCTTGATAAAAGTGGTTCATTAGGTCCTTTCCTAGATGCTACGATTGCTAGAACTATAGCTGGAAATACTGAAACTCCTAATGAAGACACTACTACACCTGTCAGTTCACCTGAGTCTAGAGAGAGTTGTGATATTGAGGACGGTTATATAGAGATGACCGATGAATTTATTAAAGAATGTCAAAACACCCATGATAGGAGTGCTATTAAGAGTGTCCTTAAGAGGCGTACTATAAAACCCAAATTGTCTCCTAATGCTAAGTTTGCCGCATCTCCCATAAACATTAAAGATAAGGATTATGATTTCTCTCTTGATCTATCTTACATAGCTATTGTTGAGAAATAACCTTTTTGTGGGACTTAGAATGAAAGTGCGGTAGGACATATGACTGAGCTTTCTACCATGAGTGGCTTATTTTCTGAGGATATTAAGATGCGCACCTACTTTGTTGCTAATTTTTTCCCTTTTTCATTGAAAGGAGAAGCTAAAACTTGGTTTAATAATTTACCTCCTGGATCTATTGATAGCCCCAATTGCTTGATTAGTACCTTCCTTCAGAAATATTTTCCTCCTAGTGCTAGACATGCTATTTTGCAGGAACTTTTTGATTTTAAACAGGGAGAAAAAGAGATATTGCCTGAATCATGGGCGAGGTTTTGTGCTTTGATTCATGCACAGGCTGGATGTCCATTACCTAAGAATGAGCTTCTTGACATATTTTATAATGGACTAATTGATGAATCTAGGACATACCTGGACAGTTGTGCTGATTGTGTTTTCAGGAATAGGACTCCCAAGGAAGCTGAGGAATTAATGGCTAAAATAAGCAAGAAGAAGATTGGACTCCTCCTGAACCAACTATACCTAAACCAACTATTCCTGTGCCTATACCAACATCAAAGAAGAGGGGAGTTATTGAACTAAATGATGAAGTGATGAAGGAAGCTAAGAAATGTCTTAAGGAGAAGGGAATTAAAGCTGCATATATTAAGAATTTACCTCCTATAGAAGAATTATGTAAGCCAATCCCCCACTCATCCACTATTGAGGTACACTCTCTCCAACATTTTGATGAAGGTGATATCCCTTACTCTAAACCTCCTGATCAATGCTTAGAAGAATTCGATATTTTTATTGTTAAGCAAGATAATTTCAATAAAAGGGTGCAAAATCATTTAATGGAAAACTCTAGAGCTATTGTTGAGTTAAAAGATATTGTGGAAAGAACCTCTAATGATGTTAAAATGCTTGTAAAACATTTTCAAATGGTCCAAACTCAAATTGACCAGCTTATTAAAGTACAAAAAGACTTGCTAGTTAATGTTGCTAAAGAAAAACATGCTTATGAAATTAGAACTAGAAGTGGTGCTGCTACCCAGGATCCTCTATATCCTGAGGGGCATCCTAAAAGAATTGAGCAGGATTCTCAACAAGCTGAAAATATTGGTACTACTCCTAAGAGAAGAAATAAGAAACATAAAACTATTGTAGAACCCTCTGAACCTGCTAAAGATCCTAATAGTATATCTGTCTCTGATGCTGAAACTGAAAGTGGTAATGAAGAAAATGATGTTCCTGATAAAGAAAAAGTTGAAGAAGAACCTGAAAAGCACATTAAGAATACTAAATACACTAAAGAAGATTTTGTTGCTAAGAAACATGGTAGTGAAAGAGAGCCTTGGGTCCAAAAACCTATGCCTTTCCCTGATAAGAAACACAAGTCAAAGGAAGATCAACACTATAATAAGTTTTGTGAGTGGATGAAACCTTTATTCTTGCAAATTCCTTTGACTGATGCTATTAAATTGCCTCCTTATTCAAAGTATATGAAGGATATTGTCTCGAATAAAAGGAAGATTCCTAATGAATAAATTTCTACTTTGCTTGCTAATTATTCCTTTAATGGTAAAGTTCCAAAGAAACTTGGAGACCCAGGGATTCCAACTATACCTTGCTCTATTAAAAATAGTTATGTTAGAATTGCTTCGGGTGATTTGGGAGTAGTAGTTAGTGTTATGCCTTTTTCTCTCTACAAGAGACTTCAACTAGAAAAACTAATACCAACTGATATATCTTTGCAAATGGCTTATAAATCTACTACTATTCATGTTGGTATATGTGACGATGTACCTATTCAAGTGGCTCATAATTGCTTGATATTAACTGATTTTGTTGTGCTTGAAATGCCTGAAGATGATAATATGTCTATTATTCTTGGGAGACCTTTTCTTAATACTGTAGGAGCTGTTATTAATTGTAATCAAGGAAAGGTGACTTTCAATGTTAATGACAAGGATCATACTGTCTACTTCCCCAAGAAGATTGATAGGACTTACGGCTTGAATTCAATTGAACATGTTGAGGGCATTTAAGTTGGAGAAATATATTGTCCCATACCAAGAGAAAAATATGAAACTAGTATGATTGGGACCATTGCTATCAAGGTTGAGGTAACATAATCATTAGTGGAATACAAAGTTTTGTTTCATATAAAGTTGTTTTGGTAACAAGACATGATCAACCTTGTTAACAAAAGGATTTCAATGAACAAAACAATGTTTTCACCATGATTATCTTTGTTTACTTTTATTTAATCTTTTCTAGTTTTTGCTTTGGTTTAGTTTACTTTTCTGTTGTTAGTTGCTTGCATGTTAGAGTGTCTTAGAACTTATGAAGTTTTAGTTTTGTTTTGTCATTGTATCTTTCTAGAAACTTTTTCTATTAGAAAATCATTCATCTATACCTGAAAATTGCTCAAAAATAAAGTTTCTCGGAAAATTCCAGAAAATTCATATTAAATTTTTACGTGAAAAAAGGGGCAGAGAAGTGCCCGGAGAGTACCAGGGGGCCCACCAGGCAGGCACACCACCTGGTGGCACGGCCAGCCCAGGGGCGCGCCTAGCCATGGTGTGGGCCACCCCTAGCCCTCCACTCACTCTCTCACTTCCCATTTATTTCTCTCTCCCTAGAAAACATCATTTCTTTGCTCGAAATCACGTTCTTGCTATTCTTTCCCATGATTTTTCAATCTCCTTGCTCAGCCCATCTTTGCTGCTGAAATTTGGAGCATTTGTTCTCCGGTATGTGACTCCTCCGCTTGTCCAAGTAGATTTGTGTTTAGTGGTTTATATCTTGAGTATTTTGCTGCTGTAGGTGACAGGTTATGAGAGCTTGTAAGCTTGTTCAATGATTAGAGATATTGTTTTGATGCATGTTTAGGCCTCTTACAAGTCCCTATGAGTAGTTCTCTTCATTATGTATTCACTTTGCAATCACTTGTGTAATGGATGTTTAAATTTCAGAATAGAAGATGAATGAACATCAACTCAACCAACATGAACTGAGGGTGCCTGAGGTTATGAAGGTTCACCGAGAGGAGGAAGTTTTTCCTTCCATCTATCCATGCTTCGAATTCATGAGGGCTGCAGGAATTTCCCAGGACTTACATACTTTAGTTGCTAATGCATGATTGGAGCACTTTGTGGAAGATGAACCTTGTCAATTTGTGAAACTAACTATGTCTGTAGTGCAGGACTTTTGATTTAGTTGCTCTTTGCCTAAACCCATGGTTCACTACAAAATTTACAATATAGTTGTTGAGCTTCCTCTTGATGACTTTTGTGCAGCTATTAAGGTACCGCAGTGGGGATCGTGTGGAAGGATTAAAGAGCGACCTGCACCACTCGTGGACTTGTATGGGAAGATTTGCCAAGGGAGCAACTTCTCCAAGGAGAGTGCAAAAATTTGAAACATTCATCTCCCGTCTATTCACTACTTTCCTTACTTTATTGCCAAGTGTGTTCTCGCTAGGAAAAGTGCTAATAAGTTATCCTCTTATGATCTAGCATTCATCTTAGCTGCATTAAAACGAGATAGGACTTATCACTTGGGTGCCTTGATAGCTTTCCGTTTTGCTGCTAACCGTGAGAAAGGTGGAGTTTGTGGAGGCCTCATCACCTCTCGTTTATTAGCTTTGAATGGTGTAGTGCCTCATCATCTAGACCTACAGTTTCCCATAGAGAGGCTTGACCTTAATTCCATGATACAGCATAAATTTGTTTCTTCTTGGGCTAATTGAGTGATTTGTCTTATGAAATAACCTTTCTCAAGGGTGGTTGGAGAAGGAGTAAGTCTGAACGTGTTGTTCTTTTGCCTACACATGTTTTGTTTAACCTTGAAACCAGGGTAGGATGGTCACTCACTGAGGAGGATCTCGATATGTATCTGGGAGAGAGCTCTCCCAATAGGAGAAGGATACTGGAAGGGAGGTTACAAATGATTCGGTTCATCCCTCGAATGAGGGGGAATCTTCATATCAGCAGCCTACCTATGATTGGGGAGCCTCTTCTTATTCCCAGGGGCCTAACCACGATCATTCTTACAATGACCCGCCTGCTTGGAACCCTTACCCGCGTTGGGGTTGATACCCACTTAGGCCAAAAGCCTAAGCTTGGGGGAGGTACACCGACATCACACTCATCTACATATCATGTTTAGTCGGTACTTTGTATATCCATGCTTTGTTCTCTTTTTAGTTTTTGTTCTTGTTTTACTTTCGCTTTCTAAAACACAAAAAGACCAAAAATATTTCCATTGTTTCTCTTTGTTTGCTTCTTCTTCTTCTTTTTGCCTTGGTTTCCTTTTTCCTTTTTTGCTTTGTTTGAACTATTCGAAAAACCCAAAAAGATTTTGCTTTGCTTGTTTTTCCTTTTTTGTTCTTGCCTTTAAAAATTAAAAACACCAAAAATATTTGTTGTTCTTCTTTGTTTTTGTGAAGTTTGTTGCAGGGTTCAGCAGTCCTCAATGGAATTTGGTTTCTTGTTATTATTCAATCCACATAAGTGAAGGGCAATAATGAGGATTAATGACAACTTGAGGTGTGGTAAGAGGCTGGAAACAAACTCTATTTGTTTTCATTTTTGTACATATACTCATCATTATGGGCATGCTTAGTCTATTCATGTAGGGTGTATGTTATTTATGGATGCTTAGTAGTTCTTGCTTTCTTATGATTAGCTCCAGCTCTCTATAGTTTGTAGCATGCCATATGAATGTTTGCTTGCATTGCTCTATTCATAACTTGGTATGACACGGTAGTATCCTCCTCTAAATGTTTCACTTGAATTGACTTGGCACATGCTCATGCATGCATATG
Source organism: Avena eriantha (assembly GCA_910589775.1). Taxonomy (NCBI): domain Eukaryota; kingdom Viridiplantae; phylum Streptophyta; class Magnoliopsida; order Poales; family Poaceae; genus Avena; species Avena eriantha. The sequence continues at coordinate 249,639,351 of OU342745.1, read as the reverse complement.
ACTGAAATAATAATTAATTAAGCCTCGATGAATTATTTTGCCTCAGGGGTCTTGAATCACTTTCATGCCATGATTAGTCATGTTTTGTTGCAAGCATGATTATGATAGTTATTGCTCTCTCGTTTGTCGCTCCCTTACTATTGCTACCCTACACTTGCACTGAGTATGAGCTCTACTCGTGTTTCCAATTCCCCAAAACCAATATTGCCAAAAGTGTCCACCATACCCACCTATTAGCATCATTTGCTATTCGTTGTATATTCAGTATGCCTTGTTTTCTTCCGAATAAAATGTTTGCTTGTTATGAGAAAGTTAGTTAGTAAAGCTCTCACGAACTTGATGTCACACTTTATTTTCTTGCACTTAATAAACCTGAACCATTGTGACTGTCTGAAAGTTATATGCTTGCAAATTATAGGCTGGGGATTAGCAGAACCGTGCTGTCACGGGGAACGCTTTCAACACCTGTAAATATATACCCAGTTGATATCATGCTCTTTTGTTTGCGGATGTCGTCGGTGTGAAATAAAAGGGGAGCTTGTAAGTCCATGGAGTTATGTATGTGTGTTAGAGAAATGCCTGGGCCGCTGGTCTAATCCATGCCTAATCATGGTGGAAACCTGCAGTGTAACCATAATGAGTATCTATGAAGCATTCTTCTTATAAAAAAAGAGTCAGATATTGAGAAAATGAGAAAAAAAGATATGAGTAAGAGGAAAGAGAGAAAAAAGCACCATTTTCCCATGGTAAATAAGAAGATTGCTGAGATGCTTGTTGTCTGCTTGCCTTGTCATTTTGATATGGGGATTCTTCCATATCATCGGGCAAGGGGTACCCCGTTGGTGGTTCTCTATGATACACATGTATTTACTATGACAAGAACTTACCGGTAACTAAAGTTGAATAGCATGAGGAGCGGCCCTCGTACTCAAGGGACATGAGATTTCCAGTTTATAGTCTGTCAAGCATATAAGTCAGATTGGACCTCACTTTCACCTTAACCATTTAAAGATGCTTATGATAGGGCAATGAGAGCTCAGAGCTAACGAGTACCATACTTTCAGCATTTGGAAGCCTTTCAAACTTTTCAAAATCTTTTTCATTTCCTTGTTGAGTCACCACCCATTCTATGAGCACTTTCTTGAGAGCATAGTTGTCATTCTTAGTGTAATGTGCTTATCTCAAAACTTGATTAATTGTGTTATGACTTTGATGCTTGTATCTTTGATATCTTTACTTCTAGTCTTCACTTGAACTTCAGAGGTGCCTTGGCATTTATGTTTGCTCTACAATCAAAGGCCAGTGAGATACCACTTTATCATACATTTTTTATGAGAATTGCAATGTTGCTTATGTTTATGTTTCATGCCACTTACTATTTTTGAGTTAGAAGCTCTTCATAGCTTGCAATGACTATTAAGTAAACTTAGTTGCATACTCTTTATTATGAATTTCCTGAGTAGTTGATCATATACTGAGAATATATACATCTTATGAAGCAAATGTGTTCGTGAAAGTTTCTTTTATCGCACTCAGTTTTCAACTGAATTGCTTGAGGACAAGCAATAAGCTAAGCTTGGGGGCGCTGATACGTCCAAAACGTATCTACTTTCCCGAACACTTTTGCTATTGTTTTTCCTCTAAACTTGTGTGATTTGGATACAACTAACACGGACTAACGCTGTTTTCAGCAGAATTACCTTGGTGTCTAGTTTTTGTGCAGAAAATCAACTATCAGAAAAATCCCGGTAAATATGCCAAAAATCCTATTCACCAGAAGACTCACAGAGCCAGAAGAAGGGACGGAGTAGGGCCACGAGGGGCCCACACCACCTGGCCACGCAGGCCAGGCCAGGCCGCGCCTGGGGGTGGTGTGGCCGCCTCGACTGCCCCCTCGGCCTCCCTCTTCGCATATAAGTTGCCTCTTGACCTAAAAACCAAGGGGGGTTCGATGTTTTTCCAAAAAGAGTTCTGCTGCGCCGTCACCACCAGATTCCGCGATTCGGAACCAAAAACTCCGTTCTGGCACCCTGCCGGGACGGGGAATTGGAGGAGATCATCGCCATCATCATCACCATCGCTTTTCCATCGACCATCCATGTTACCCCATCTATGAGTGAGTAATCCCCCACTGTAGGCCATGGGGATGGTAGATATTGGATGAGATCGTTCATGTAATGGCACTGGATTGTTAGGGCATGGTGCCTACTATCTATTATTAGTGCTTTTTGACTTTGTTGCAACTTGTTATGCTTACTGCTTGGCACTAGGGCCCGAGTGCCATGATTTCAGATCTGAACATGTTATTGATTCATTATGATACTATTGTTTATGGTCTTACCTGCAAGTTGTATACACATATTGTTGTCCGGAACCAAAGGCCCCGAAGTGACAGCAATCAAGATAACCGGAGGGAATGGCTTTGATGTGAGGATCACATGTGTTCGCGGAGTGTTAATGCTTTGCTCCGGTGCTCTATTAAAAGGAGCACCTTAATTGCCAGTAGTTCCCTTGAGGCCCCATTGCAAACGGGCTAGCGGGACAAAAGATGTTGTGCAAGTTCTCATTGCGAGCACTTATGACTATATAAGGAACACATGCCTATGATTATTTAGTACTTGGATGCTTTATCTTATTTATCTGCAAATGCCCTATGCCTTGATTGCCATGTGAATTGTATTGTCCATGCAACGCCCGTCCATCCATCCCTATGCCTACCACGCTTTAATCCTACTGTTTACTGCAATTGTTACTATTGTCTTTACTTTTACTACTGCTATTACTTTACTATTGCTATTACAAAACCGTTGCTACTGATAAACTGCTGTGAGAAAGATTGTTTCCAGGTGCAGCTGAATTGACAACTCGGTTGTTAAGGCTTATAAATATTCTTTGGCTCCCCTTGTGTCGAATCAATAAATTGGGTTTCACTTCCCTCGAAAATACTGCGATACACCCCCTATACTTGTGGTTCATCATAACCTTCTAGCTGAAGCCCAAGGCCAAGTTTCTAAAGTTGCTACTGCCGAAGAAGGCGGCGAACGAGTGGAAGAAGTACAGGTTCTTTGTGAAGGAATCCACCCCCACCGGCGAGGTGTCAATCCTAACGTACACCCCCAAAAGGAGCAAGCCGCGCAGGTTATCGGTAGACAAGCTCCCCAGTGACTAGAAGATGGCCATAGACCAGATGATGTCCCGGATCAGGGAGCTGGAGGATGAAGGGATGGAGACCATCAACTTGTACAATTGTTGGCTCGGGTGGCGACTGGTCCCACTGGCCACCCGAGCTCACTAGATGTACCAGTACACCGGGCAAGATGACCCGACAAGATCGAGCGGCGAGCCGTGGGAGTTAGAGGACTACATCGTGGCCCTAAAGAAGATCACTAAGGCAGAGTTCACTGGTACAAAGGCCATGTTGGGTCCGTACACTGCCAGAAAGTAGAAGGCTCCTCCGGTAAGTTCACTTATCTTTGTAGTCGTAGTTTTGCAGTCGCTAATCCCCTTCATTTTTCAGCTTCTCCAGGTTCTTGAGAACTGGCTTCCTCTACTCGATGAGGAAGTCCCCGAGGAACTTGAAGAGAAAGAAGAAGGCTCCGAGAGCGAGGAGGTAGTCATGGAGGCGTATGAACCCTCTTCCGTGGAGAAGGAAGCAACCGCGGGAGCAGAACTGGCTAAGGATGACCTGCCCCTAGAGGCATCCGTGCTGGCGACCGGCGTGCTAGGAGCGGTGAATGTGACCTTTCCATGGTTCATGGTGAAGGTCTCATCCGCGGCGACTGGCACGCAGTCGCCACTGGTTGCTGAGATGATTGATAGCAGCATCGGGCAGTCTCCGATTCCCACAATGGATGTAGTCGAGCTCCACCACATGCTAGGTGAAGCCCTCCAGGTATGTCCAGTCCCCGAGGGTCTGCTCACAAAATTTTAGCGAGTAGACACTTAAAATCTTCGATCCTCCGGTCTCCGAGGGTCGAGTCGCTAGGAAGTAGCGAGTCGAATCTTAAAGCTGAATGTTCTTTTTTTTCTATTGATGTTGCATCGTGAGTTCACAGAACAGCGAGCTGCATTGGAGCGAGTGGAGCACAACCTGTGGCTGGCTCAGGAAAGCAATCAGCTCCTTCAAGCTGCTGCGGGTAAGTCCTTTGCTCTTGACACACTATTGAAGTCTTTGTGCCTACGTATTGCTTGACCAGGTGTTTCTTGAAGGTAGGTGACCATGCTGCCACGCTTGCCAAGGATCGTGAAGGCTATGTGCATGTCACTGACTTGGATGCTGCGAAGGCCGCTGCGACCGCAACAGAGAAGAAAGCCAACGCGTTGGCAAAGGAGCTAGAATCGGTGAAGTCGGCGATGATCTCCTCTTAGGAGAGGGTGAAGGCCGCAGTTGCACTGACAGAGGAGGAGCACAAGGCACCTGAGTCCGTCATCATGGGGTTGTAGGGCAAGTTTTCTGCCCTGGAGAACTTTGTCACAGAGAACTACCGCAAGCTTCTTGGTATGTCCTCTGATTTTGTTTCCGTTTTGCGAGTAGCGCACCTTTGAACACGTCGAGTCCTTGAGCGGGGGAGTCCCTGAGTGTTTCTATTGCTGAGGCTTGATTTGCTGACGTTATGCAGATGTTATAGGTCAAGGAGATCCCGCCATGTAGATGTTCAGAGTCGAGTAGTGCGTGACGGCGGTGCTGAATGTGTCCACGATGTCGGCGATGTGTGCCCAAGCCATCCTCCAATGCATGGCTCCCACCGAGGTGATTCCCAAAGGGTTGATGGAGGTGTGGAGGTACCTCGAGGAGGCTCCGACGGGCATCAAGTGGATAGCATGGTACGCGTTCTGACGTGGAGCCACCATGGTGCTGAGCCTTGGGCTCGCCCATTTCCTAGAAGACTTCGACCTTGACGACATCACCAGCGAGTATCCCTCGGCAACTGGCAAGGTGGATATCGCTGATGTCCTCGCCCTCAACGTGAAGGCTGATCCATACGCGAGGCGTGTGTTGGCGATGGGAGACCTCCTGCCGTATCAGGAGACGGGAGTGGCGCCAAACGACGCTGAGCCAACGCATCATGACCTCCAATCGGAGCGACTGTTTCAATCATCGATCACAAAGTCGTTGACGACCTACCCGATGAACCGGTGGAAGCCCTTTGTGAGGGTCAAGGGTGCGGATGGTGCCTCCTCGTCGAAGCCTATAGAATGAGAGATTAGTCTGTAGTGTAGTTTTATGTGCCGATTGGCCTTTTGTATAATATTTTGCTGGTGAACAATCTATTTTGTCACTTTATGATATGCTAATCGACTCGTATGGAATCGCTGAGTTAGTTGCTTATTTCGGTTTTGTCTCTTGGTTGTTTGACTTGTGCGAGTCCATGAGTGTATTCGCCGTTGGGTTTTAGTCATGCGTGTGTGTTTAGCATTGTCGATGGTTGTTGGAAGCTATCAAGTAGCTTGAGTTAACTCGCCGTGGCTCGTGGAGCCATTCGCATGGCGACCCCAAGGGGTACTCTGTACTTAGTGTTTCCCCTGAACGCAAACGGGTTCGTTTTAGCGAGTCCCCGAGTGTGGTACTTAACTGCTTGAGTCGTATGCCCAAGGTAGGTGAGGACGTTGGGCGTTGCTTGGTGTGTAATGCGTATCTCCTCCTAGCTCGCAAAGCCAATCGCTTGGCAATCCATGGCACGTTCTCGTACTTGGTGTGTTCCCGAGCCGCGTGTGGGCTCGTTTTAGAACGAGTCCCCAAGCGTGGTACTTAACCGTTCGGGTCACTATGCACAAAGACGAGGAGGACAAGGTGTTGTGGGAAGGACAATCGGTCGTCTTGGCTCGGGGAGCCAGTCGAGCAAGGCGACTCCAATGGTGGCTCCGGGTTAGCGTTTTTATGGACGGTGCAAGACCCAAGTTATTTTTGGTGCCCTTGAACCGCACTACTTAGCCGTGCCGGTCGCTCGACCCAGGCTTGACTACCGTAGTTAGTGTGTTGCTGAATGTACAAGTGCGGGTGGCACAAGGAAAGGTGAGTGGACACAATTTGTGCGGACAATATTTGTATTGCATCATTGGTACAACTGGGTACAAGTTTGAGTTCTAGGTGTAGAAATTTCACGAGAGATTCACATTCCATGGCCGCTCGACATCGAGTTGGCCGTCACCTCGTATGTCGATGAGGTAGTAGGCGTCATTGCCTAGGACTCGTCCGATGGTGAATGGCCTTCTGGTCCTAGATGAGTCGCAGGACGTGGTCGTCCTCCTGAAAGGTGCGAGTCTGGACTCGATGGTTGTGGTAGCGGTGGAGACCTTGCTGGTAGATAGTGGTGCAAGAGCGAGCCAGGTCATGTGCTTCATCGAGCATATTGACCCCATTTTTACGGTGAATTCATTGTCCTCTTCTGTGTAGTGGACAACTCACAACGAGTCATGCTCCAGGTCAGTCAGCATGACGACTTCAGCACCGTACACCATGAATAAGGGGGTGAACCCTGTTGATTGGTTGACAGAGGTGTGAATGCCCCATAGTAAAAAGGGCAGTTCTTTGACCCAGCATCCTGGCATCCGCTCGAGGGGGACCTGCAGTCTTGGCTTGAGGCCATGGAGGACTCTTTCGTTGGCGTGCTCGGCTTGTCCGTTCGAATCCGGGTGGGTGACAGAGGCGAGGTCGAGTCGGATGCCATGTTCCTCGCAGAAGTCAGCGATGACACCATTGTCAAAGTTGGTTCCATTGTCGGTGATGGTGTTGTGTGGGTAGCCGTACTGGTAGATCAGCTCGCGGAGGAACTTGGTGGTGGTCTTGCCGTCGCATTTCTTGATGGTCTTCGCCTTGACCCACTTTGTGAATTTTTTGACTGTGACCAAGAGGTGGATGTAGCCCGATGGCGCAGTTTTGATTTGGCCCACCATGTCGGGGATGGTCTTTAGAGCCGAACCAAGGATGTGCGTCTGGTTGGCGTATTTTTGGCACCCAACGCAATGCTAGATGATGTCGATTTCATCGGCATGCGTGGTGAGTGATGCCTACGCACTTCTATTCTTGTAGACAGTTGTTGGGCCTCCAAGTGCAGAGGTTTGTAGAACAGCAGCAAGTTTTCCCTTAATTGGATCACCCAAGGATTTTCGAACTCAGGGAGGAAGTGGTCAAAGATATCCCCTCTCAAGCAACCCTGCAATCAAGATACAAGAAGTCTCTTGTGTCCCCAACACACCCAATACACTTGTCAGGTGTATAGGTGCACTAGTTCGGTGAAGAGATAGTGAAATACAAGTGCTATGGATATAAGACAGCGGTGCTAGAAAATAACTTGATGGCGTGGAAGAGACTAAAAGCAAACTGAAATAAAGATGGCAGCAAGCAAACATGTAACAGATCTAATTGCAAACGGTGTATCAATGCTTAGAAACAAGGCCTAGGGATCATACTTTTACTAGTGAACACTCTCATATAAATATCTTCTCTTTATGATACTACTCTTAACTACTCTCTGGTTGGACACTATAATTGATGGTAGGGCTATAACAGCACACCTCAAAGTAAGCCTTTCCCATCTAGAAAACCCCACACTGTCACCTTGAGTACTAGATGAGTCCAACAAATAGCACAATTTCATAAAGACATCCAACTCCAAATATAACTCATAACAAGTATTTGTAATCTCTAGCCTAAGTGCCACGATGGTGTGCACACTGTCAACTTCACACACATGGGGAGAGCAGAGATCTATTAAAGCACTTGAGTAGCAAGGTTGATCTACTTGATTACAAAGCTCATGATCACAATATGATCATGCATAGAGAGAGAGATGAACACATAGCTACCGGTAGAACCCTTAGCCTCGAGAGAGAACTACTCCCTCCTCATCATGGGAATCAGCAATGGTGATGGAGATGGTGGTGGAGATCGATGGAGATGGCTCCAGGGGCACTTCCCCGTCCCGGCAGGGTGCCAGAACAGAGACTTTCTGTCCCCCGAATCTCCCCTTCGGTGGCAGCGGCACAGCGGAACTTTTCATGGATTTATGGTTGACGATCTAGGGTTTTGGTATCGGGAGGCTCTTATAGGCGAAGGAGGCAAGGTCGGTGGCCACCCAGGGGGCCCACACCATGCCCTGGCGCGGCCTGCGGGTACGCGTGCCAAGGGGGGTGCGGCCACCCTATGGCCCCTCTCCGGGGCTTGTTCGTCTGCGGTACCAAAGTTGGCAGGCCAGCGCATGGCGATACCTAAGTTGCCTAAAATTACCGCGTTTCGAAAAGTTGGGCCGCCAACTACTGAGAGGGGCCATTTCGAGGCAAACTCATCTCACCCCTACCAAATACAAACATTCTGTTAAACCGCCCCGTGAAGTAGACGGTCGGGACCCACATGTCGGTTATCTGTCCGTGACGTGGGCGCCAACGCGGCAACCTCTTAGGCAAATCGAGCAGCTAAGTGGATTGGATGCGTTGACCAATTTCACAAATCCATTCCCAGCTTTCCCCTAGCACCAGCGGCGTCAGAATCCACCCTCCAGGCAGGACGATCCCTTCGGACATTTGACTTCTGGGGCCAAGTTGCTGCGCCCAGTCGCTGATACCGAGCTCCAATGGCGCATGCCGTAGCCGCCATTGCGAGGCTCTAGCTCGCCTCCGCCGCCAACGAGCCGAGCAGTTCGGAGGATGGCAGATCCTACTATCAAGGAAGAAGAAGTTCTGCCTACAAGCGGGTGAGCTACCCTTCTATTTGCTATTCGCACTAATTACAACTGCTAGCTGGCTACTGAACCTCAAGTTGTTCGTTAGCCCAACGCTGACAAACATATTTTATCCACAGTTTTCTGTCAAGTGGGATCTGCGTGAACCCTCCTTACCTGGTTACAGTAGTCCTCTATAGGTACGACTCCAAGGGCAAGTGGTATGGAAGCCATTGTTTCACGATGGAAGAAGCACCTGCGCAGATCTGCACTATATCTTGTATGGTTGCTGCTCTGCATAATCATGTTGAAGTATGGCCGAAGCAGACTACAAAGTTCAGCTTCATGGATGAACGTGGCATCATGGTTCCTATATCGTGTGACAGTCAGCTAATTGGGTTGATGAAAAGGTATGCTTCGGATTACATGTTTGAGCTGAATTGTGATGTACTGGATGTGGAAGCTGCTGCAACTGGGAGTCGCCCTTCTATTCTTGGACAGGGTGGTTGCTCGAATGCAATTATCTCCTGGTAAGGAAAGGTCGCTTGGGGTTCGCATGTTTGTGTTGAATTGTAATTTTTGTTTTATTTACTCTGTATATATTGGGCAGTTATGCAACAGTCTTGTTTCTTTGACAGGAAGCGCCGCAAGGTTAGAAACATGACTGCCGGGTCAGTCATTTTGCTGCCCGAAGAAATTAAAAACGAGTGGAAAGATGATGCTGGACACGATTCTGGTGCCCATTGTCCCGACGATGCAGAGTACATGAAGCTAAGAAAATTGGCACCGAGGAAGAGGAAGAAGGCAGGAAATGAAGAAGCCATTGGACGTGAAGGCTTGGCACCCAGGATGCGGAAGAAGGCTGCTGGCAATGAAGATGCATAGTAGTGTGTTGAACTTGAACCTATATATGTAATTCTGTTAAATTCTGGAGCTCTGTGTGTTGCGTTGCTGGGTGAAACAATCTACCCACGTTCTCTGAGTAAAATGTAGCGCGACTTAGGGTTTGGAAACGCCCGAGTCAGTAGTTGAATCTGAAATTGTGATTGTGCCACTGCTATCTGAAAACAAGGATCCACCGGTTCCACGATTGCTGAGGGGCAGAAGGTCTCCAAATACGACGGAATGTAAGTGGCACAGAAATGAATTATTTAAGCTGCCACACTCCACGAAGCAACAACTTATTTCAGATGCTGCACAACGACGTGGCAACATAAACAACAATGTTCTCACCGATAATGCCCAGATGAGGAGGAAATGGGTACCACTTTCTGGCCTAATCTTGAGCCTGTCTATCTCACCGCCTCTCAGCTCCTGCATCCCCTGCATCTGGCGAAGCTCCTGGATCTCCAGTAACTGGGTGTACGTGCTTCCGCTTTATAAATTATGGTTGTGCCATTTGCATGCGGCCAAATCCACGTAGATTACGTTTAAACAAACCACCAATGTCAGAATACACTAGTAGAAAAGGGGTCTTTGGTCCAGGGCCACGTTCCCAATCCGGGACAGAGATCTAAATCGAGGCAGAAATTGATCTAAATCACAAATTCTTCCACAAATTAATCGAGACAGAGATCTAAATTGAGGAATTTCATTAATTCAACCACAAATTCTTCTAAACAAAGGTGCGATTTCACATCCTACATTAATTCAACCAACTAGTCAACAATTTCACTTCCGCTGCCGCTGTCCTCCGAGCCGCCGGCTTCCTCGTCTTCGTCGAATGGAACCTCCACGATTTCCGCATTGTACGTGAGACGGAGCACCTCTTCGCGGTGAGCAGCAGCAATGACGGTGAACTTGGTCCGTCCAGGGACGGACCAGAACCACTCCCGCCCTTCTCGTTGCGGAGATCCCAGTGCACCACGCGCCCGTAAACGATGCGGTTGCCAATCATGGCCTTCCGCTCCTTCTTGAATAGCGTCGGCCAGTACGGGGTGGCCGCCGTGTACCAGGGCAGCGCCCTCTTCCATGCGGGCATCTGGTGGCGGCGCGCCGCGATTTCGCTCTCCATCACGGCTCCGCCAGGGACGAGGAGCAGAGCCACTGGCACCCCGCATAGCTGATGCGCCATCCGTGGGGCACCGTCGCGGCCGGCGGCGCGAGGATGTCGAAGTGCGAGAACATCACCGCCTCGTAGAAGTTCAGCGAGGGCATCTCCATGGCGGCGTGGTGGAGATTGGAGAGGGAGCGAGGGGGTGGATGGCGCGGTGGAGATTGGAGAGGGCGAGGGGATGGGCGACGAAGCGACGAGCTGTGGCACCTCCTATTTGTACACGAGGACGACGAAGCGACGGGCGGAATATCCAAGGGGCATTGGTCAGACAAAAGGAAGTAATGCAAGGTTAAGACAGATTAACGGGCGACCAAATTTTTTACTCCCAGGACTCCGGGGCCAATAGTTCAGACCGCTAGGTCAACAAGTACAACTATTACAACTTAAAAAAGGCACGGGGCTTAAGCTAAATAGAACTAGTTAACACACATCTCCTTGATCTTCCTAATCTTAGCCCTATGCGCATCTTCCTGCGAGAGCAAGGATCAAATCTTCTGCTCCTTCCTTTTAGCATCTTCCTTGCACAGCTTCAATTGTTTCTCTGCATCTTTCCTCATGCACTTATCAATACTCGTAGTTGTGAACTGCAGGACTTTGGCCTAGTGAAGATCCTTCCTTGCTTGAGTCAGTTCTTGCTCTGCTTTAGCCTTTAGGGCCAACGCCGCGTCCCTCTCCTTCTCGACTTTGCTAACCTTGTCTTCCACCCCCATGAGATCTCTCTTATGCTTGGTCGTGTCAACTAGTTCCCATAGCTTCATCTCAACACTGTCAAGAAGTGAGCTGAATGCGGATTCTTTCAACTCAACAGTCATTTCCCATAGTTTGTCCAGCGTTTTCTGCATCGATTTGGGCCACTCTGGATCTACCCATTTGACAACACCGCAACTTCCGCCTTGCATCATTGCACGATGTCCTTGACACCGTAGAAACCTCCTACCTACGTTTCGTCCTTCGAACGCTACAAATTTAGAGGGCACATATCCATGTTTACATAGCAGAGGACTGTCTTCATCCGCTAAACCGTGATAGTCGGCGTCATACATCGTCTGGTTCGCCTAACACATCATACGCGCATGAGTAAATGGAGTAGATCTGGCTCAAAAAATAGATAACTGGCCACAGATGATAGAGATAGAGATGATACGACTCACATCGAAATCACCGTCCCTGTCATCACGACGCGTTTCCTCGTCGTCTCCCCTTGAACCCATGGCGAAAGGGGAGGGGGGTGGCTGCCAGAGAGGGAATTGGGATAGCGTCACCATCGGCTTGCGGCTACGGCAGGATGGGAGTGAAGTGGGGTATGTGGCTTCGAGGGGAAGGAAGAGAAGTACGGGGAGAAACAGAAGTAATGGGGACGTGACACTGGGATATGGGCCGCTCAACTCGTGAGTCGTGACACTCGCAACAGGGGAGCCCCTGGTGTTGCCAGTTTGTCCAGAGCAAGCGTGGCCAATCATGCCGCAGAAAAGAGTACTCGCGGATCGATCTCACGAAAACCATCCCAATCATCCAAGCGCCCCGATCGAACGGTATGTAACAATCGACAAGCAGAACAACTATGTTAGGGCGTGCCTTCTAGAAGACTCGGTCTAACGCTAAGGTTAGGGCTCTCCTAAGGTTAATTAGTATCCATATGCGGTTTATGAAAAGAACATGCATCCAATGACACAGGTGGATCTAGCTGTGGTTAATGAGAAGAGCAGACATGCAATGATACCGGTGATATGTGGTTTGTGGGAAGAACACACATGCAATGACTCTGGTGATATGTGGTTTGTGGGAAGAACAGACATGCAATGACTCTCGCTGTGGTTAATGAGAAGAGCACACATGCAATGACACTGGTGGATCCATGTGTGGTTAACGAGAAGAACACACATGCAATGACTATGGCTGTGGTTAAAGATATAGTTTGTAAGAAGAACACACATGCAATGACTCTAGCTGTGGTTCATGAAAAGAGCAGACATGCGATGGCACTGGTGGATCCATGTGTGGTTCATGGGAAGAACACACATGCAATGACACTGGTGGATCCATGTGTGGTTTGTGGGAAGAACACACATGCAATGACTCTGGTGATATGTGGTTTGTGAAAAGAGCAGATATGCAATGAATCTAGCTGTGGTTAATGAGAAGAGCAGACATGCAATGACACTGGTGGACCCATGTGGGGTTAATGAGAAGAACACACATGCAATGACACTGGGTGTGGTTCATGATATGGTTTGTGAGAAGAACACGCATGCAATGACTCTAGCCGTGGTTCATGAAAAGAGCAGACATGCAATGACACTGGTGGATCCATGTGTGGTCTGTGGGAAGAACACACATGCAATGACTCTGGTGATATGTGGTTTGTGAAAAGAACATACATGCAATGTCACTAGCTGTGGTTAATGAAAAGAGTAGACATGCAATGACACCAGTGGATCCATGTGGGGTTAATGAGAAGAAGACACATGCAATGACACTGGGTGTGGTTCATGATATGGTTTGTGAGAAGAACACACATGCAATGACATTGGTGGATCCATGTGTAGTCTGTGGGAAGAACACACATGCAATGACACTGGTGATATGTGGTTTGTGAGAAGAACACACATGTAGTGACTCTACGTGTGGTTCATGAAAAGAGCAGACATGCAATGACACTGGTGGATCCATGTGTGGTTCATGGGAAGAACACACATGCAATGACTCTAGTGGATCCATGTGTGGTCTGTGGGAAGAACACACATGCAATGACTCTGGTGATATGTGGTTTGTGAAAAGAGCAGACATGCAATGACTAGTTGTGGTTCATGAAAAGAGCAGACATGAAATGTCACTGGTGGATCCATGTGTGGTTCATGGGAAGAACACACATGCAATGACTCTGGTGGATGCATGTGTGGTCTATGGGAAGAACACACATGCAATGACACTGGGTGGATCCATGTGTGGTCGGTGGGAAGAACACACATGCAATGACACTTGTATCCATGTGTGGTCTGTGGGAAGAACACACATGCAATGACTCTAGCTGTGGTTAATGAGAAGAGCAGACATGCAATGACACTGGTGGATCCATGTGTGGTTAATGAGAAGAACACACATGAAATGACACTGGTGATATGTGGTTTGTGAAAAGAACAGACATGCAATGGCTCTAGCTGTGGTTAATGAAAAGAGCAGACATGCAATGACACCGGTGGATCCATGTGGGGTTAATGGGAAGAACACACATGCAATGACACTGGGTGTGGTTCATGATATGGTTTGTGAGAAGAACACACATGCAATGACACTGGTGGATCCATGTGTGGTCTGTGGGGAGAACACACATGCAATGACACTGGTGATATGTGGTCTGTGAGAAGAACACACTTCCAATGACTCTAGCCGTGGTTCATGAAAAGAGCAGACATGCAATGACACTAGTGGATCCATGTTTGGTTCATTGGAAGAACACAAATGCAATGACACTGGGTGGATCCATGTGTGGTTTGTGAGAAGAACACACATGCAATGACATCGGTGGATCCATGTGTGGTTCATGGGAAGAACACACATGCAATGACTCTGGAGATATTTGGTTTGTGAAAAGAACAGACATGCTATGACTCTAGCTATGGTTAATGGGAAGAACACACATGTAGTGACACCGGTGGATCCATGTGTGGTTAATGAGAAGAACACACATGCAATGACACTAGGTGTGGTTCATGATATGGTTTGTAAGAAGAACACACATGCAATGACTCTAGCTCTCGATCATGAAAAGAGCACGCATGCGATGACTCTAGCTGTGGTTCATGGGAAGAGCAGACATATAATGACACTGGTGGATCCATGTGTGGTTCATGGGAAGAACACACATGCAATGACACTGGTGGATCCATGTGTGGTATGTGGGAAGAACACACATGCAATGACACTGGTGGATCCATGTGTGGTTCATGGGAAGAACACACATGCAATGACACCGGTGATATGTGGTCTGTGAGAAGAACACACATGCAATGACTCTAGCTATGGTTCATGAAAAGAGCAGACATGCAATGGCACTAGTGGATCCATGTGTGGTTCATGGGAAGAACACACATGCAATGACACCGGTGATATGTGGTCTATGAGAAGAACACACATGCAATGACTCTAGTTGTGGTTCATGAAAAGAGCAGACATGCAATGACACCGGTGGATCCATGTGTGGTTCATGGGAAGAACACACATGGAATGACTCTAGTGGATCCATGTGTGGTCTATGGGAATAACACACATGCAATGACTCTGGTGATATGTGGTTTGTGAAAAGAGCAGACATGCAATGACTAGCTGTGGTTCATGAAAAGAGCAGACATGAAATGACACTGGTGGATCCATGTGTGGTTCATGGGAAGAACACACATGCAATGACTCTGGTGGATGCATGTGTGGTCTATGGGAAGAACACACATGCAATGACACTAGGTGGATCCATGTGTGGTCGGTGGGAAGAACACACATGCAATGACACTTGTATCCATGTGTGGTCTGTGGGAAGAACACACATGCAATGACTCTAGCTGTGGTTAATGAGAAGAGCAGACATGCAATGACACTGGTGGATCCATGTGTGGTTAATGAGAAGAACACACATGCAATGACACTGGTGATATGTGGTTTGTGAAAAGAACAGACATGCAATGGCTCTAGCTGTGGTTAATGAAAAGAGCAGACATGCAATGACACCGGTGGATTCATGTGGGGTTAATGGGAAGAACACACATGCAATGACACTGGGTGTGGTTCATGATATGGTTTGTGAGAAGAACACACATGCAATGACACTGGTGGATCCATGTGTGGTCTGTGGGGAGCACACACATGCAATGACACTGGTGATATGTGGTCTGTGAGAAGAACACACTTCCAATGACTCTAGCCGTGGTTCATGAAAAGAGCAGACATGCAATGACACTAGTGGATCCATGTGTGGTTCATGGGAAGAACACAAATGCAATGACACTGGGTGGATCCATGTGTGGTTTGTGAGAAGAAAACACATGCAATGACATCGGTGGATCCATGTGCGGTTCATGGGAAGAACACACATGCAATGACTCTGGAGATATTTGGTTTGTGAAAAGAACAGACATGCTATGACTCTAGCTGTGGTTAATGGGAAGAACACACATGTAGTGACACCGGTGGATCCATGTGTGGTTAATGAGAAGAACACACATGCAATGACACTGGGTGTGGTTCATGATATGGTTTGTAAGAAGAACACACATGCAATGACTCTAGCTGTCGATCATGAAAAGAGCACGCATGCGATGACTCTAGCTGTGGTTCATGGGAAGAGCAGACATATAATGACACTGGTGGATCCATGTGTGGTTCATGGGAAGAACACACATGCAATGACACTGGTGGATCCATGTGTGGTATGTGGGAAGAACACACATGCAATGACACTGGTGGATCCATGTGTGGTTCATGGGAAGAACACACATGCAATGACACCGGTGATATGTGGTCTATGAGAAGAACACACATGCAATGACTCTAGCTATGGTTCATGAAAAGAGCAGACATGCAATGGCACTAGTGGATCCATGTGTGGTCTGTGGGAAGAACACACATGCAATGACTCTGGTGATATGTCGTTTGTGAGAAGAACACACATGCAATGACTCTAGTTGTGGTTCATGAAAAGAGCAGACATGCAATGACACTGGTGGATCCATGTATGGTTCATGGGAAGAACACACATGCAATGACTCTGGTGGATCCATGTGTGGTATATGGGAAGAACACACATGCAATGACACTGGGTGGATCCATGTGTGGTCTGTGGGAAGAACACACATGCAATGACACTGGTGGATCCATGTGCGGTATGTGGGAAGAACACACATGCAATGACTCTAGCTATGGTTAATGAGAAGAGCAGACATGCAATAACACTGGTGGATCCATGTGTGGTTAATGAGAAGAACACACATGCAATGACACTGGTGATATGTGGTTTGTGAAAAGAATAGACATGCAATGACTCTAGTTGTGGTTAATGAAAAGAGCAGACATGCAATGACACCGGTGGATCCATGTGTGGTTCATGGGAAGAACACACATGGAATGACTCTAGTGGATCCATGTGTGGTCTATGGGAATAACACACATGCAATGACTCTGGTGATATGTGGTTTGTGAAAAGAGCAGACATGCAATGACTAGCTGTGGTTCATGAAAAGAGCAGACATGAAATGACACTGGTGGATCCATGTGTGGTTCATGGGAAGAACACACATGCAATGACTCTGGTGGATGCATGTGTGGTCTATGGGAAGAACACACATGCAATGACACTGGGTGGATCCATGTGTGGTCGGTGGGAAGAACACACATGCAATGACACTTGTATCCATGTGTGGTCTGTGGGAAGAACACACATGCAATGACTCTAGCTGTGGTTAATGAGAAGAGCAGACATGCAATGACACTGGTGGATCCATGTGTGGTTAATGAGAAGAACACACATGCAATGACACTGGTGATATGTGGTTTGTGAAAAGAACAGACATGCAATGGCTCTAGCTGTGGTTAATGAAAAGAGCAGACATGCAATGATACCGGTGGATTCATGTGGGGTTAATGGGAAGAACACACATGCAATGACACTGGGTGTGGTTCATGATATGGTTTGTGAGAAGAACACACATGCAATGACACTGGTGGATCCATGTGTGGTCTGTGGGGAGAACACACATGCAATGACACTGGTGATATGTGGTCTGTGAGAAGAACACACTTCCAATGACTCTAGCCGTGGTTCATGAAAAGAGCAGACATGCAATGACACTAGTGGATCCATGTGTGGTTCATGGGAAGAACACAAATGCAATGACACTGGGTGGATCCATGTGTGGTTTGTGAGAAGAAAACACATGCAATGACATCGGTGGATCCATGTGCGGTTCATGGGAAGAACACACATGCAATGACTCTGGAGATATTTGGTTTGTGAAAAGAACAGACATGCTATGACTCTAGCTGTGGTTAATGGGAAGAACACACATGTAGTGACACCGGTGGATCCATGTGTGGTTAATGAGAAGAACACACATGCAATGACACTGGGTGTGGTTCATGATATGGTTTGTAAGAAGAACACACATGCAATGACTCTAGCTGTCGATCATGAAAAGAGCACGCATCCGATGACTCTAGCTGTGGTTCATGGGAAGAGCAGACATATAATGACACTGGTGGATCCATGTGTGGTTCATGGGAAGAACACACATGCAATGACACTGGTGGATCCATGTGTGGTATGTGGGAAGAACACACATGCAATGACACTGGTGGATCCATGTGTGGTTCATGGGAAGAACACACATGCAATGACACCGGTGATATGTGGTCTGTGAGAAGAACACACATGCAATGACTCTAGCTATGGTTCATGAAAAGAGAAGACATGCAATGGCACTAGTGGATCCATGTGTGGTTCATGGGAAGAACACACATGCAATGACACCGGTGATATGTCGTCTGTGAGAAGAACACACATGCAATGACTCTAGTTGTGGTTCATGAAAAGAGCAGACATGCAATGACACTGGTGGATCCATGTATGGTTCATGGGAAGAACACACATGCAATGACTCTGGTGGATCCATGTGTGGTATATGGGAAGAACACACATGCAATGACACTGGGTGGATCCATGTGTGGTCTGTGGGAAGAACACACATGCAATGACACTGGTGGATCCATGTGCGGTATGTGGGAAGAACACACATGCAATGACTCTAGCTATGGTTAATGAGAAGAGCAGACATGCAATAACACTGGTGGATCCATGTGTGGTTAATGAGAAGAACACACATGCAATGACACTGGTGATATGTGGTTTGTGAAAAGAACAGACATGCAATGACTCTAGGTGTGGTTAATGAAAAGAGCAGACATGCAATGACACCGGTGGATCCATGTGGGGTTAATGAGAAGAACACACATGCAATGACACTGGGTGTGGTTCATGATATGGTTTGTGAGAAGAACACACATGCAATGACACTGGTGGATCCATGTGTGGTCTATGGGAAGAACACACATGCAATGACACTGGTGATATGTGGTCTGTGAGAAGAACACACTTCCAATGACTCTAGCTGTGGTTCATGAAAAGAACAGACATTCAATGACACTAGTGGATCCATATGTGGTTCATGCGAAGAACACACATGCAATGACACTGGGTGGATCCATGTGTGGTTTGTGAGAAGAACACACATGCAATGACACCGGTGGATCCATGTGTGGTTCATGGGAAGAACACACATGCAATGACACTGGGTGTGGTTCATGATATGGTTTGTAAGAAGAACACACATGCAATGACTCTAGCTGTCGATCATGAAAAGAGCACGCATGCGATGACTCTAGCAGTGGTTCATGGGAAGAGCAGACATACAATGACACTGGTGGATCCATGTGTGGTTCATGGGAAGAACACACATGCAATGACACTGGTGGATCCATGTGTGGTTCATGGGAAGAATACACATCCAATGAACTCTAGTGGATCCTTACGTGGTTTATGAGTGGTTTATGAGAAGAACACACATCCAATGAACTCTAGTGGATCTATCTTGGCATAATTTGATGTATGCCATGATGTATTTCATTGTACAAGACACTCACTTTCCATTTTTATACTACTCAGTATCGCCCTTGGTTTTATGTGGTACTACTCAGTTTTGCCCCCCTCTCTATCTTTCGTAGAAGCACAAATCTGTGCTCACCCTGTCTGCTACTCCCTGATTGGTTATCACAGTTGTCACGCGGATCGTGCGCACCAACCGTTGATTCTGTGCGATTCCAACGATGATCGTTGCACACGTCGTGCCCTTCATAGTACAGCGTGAGACAGCACGGACATCTCCCTCAGCGAGACTTCTACAAGAAGGAACACGATACCGTCCATGGAAAAAGTCGTCGAGCGGTCATGTTATGTTTAATCAAGTCTGGAAAGCCTACTACTACTACTACTACTACTACTACTACTACTACTACTACTACTACGCCACAATGCATGCGCCATCGAATGCACGGTCGTCGATGGACAACTGCAATTTATTGCCACTTTATTCTAATATGACATATCCCATTTTTTACGCAGCGGCTCTCAATCGCCAATTTTAGGGCCGTGTCAAACTTCGTACATAGAAATTGTGTGTGCGCCCTTTGCATGCGTCTCAATACAGAACTTCCATGCATGCCCCGGGAAAAATGTAACGTATCGTGCGCGTGTCACGGTGCACGGTGCAGTCGACTGCACGGCGCGTTGCACGGTGGTGCAACGAAACGTGCCTTGCTTCTATCCACCTTAACTATAGAGCCCCTCTCCGCACACCCACTCCCACTCTCGCTCACTATCCCCACGCAACCCTCTCCACTGTCCCACCAGCATCCGCAAACTCCTGAGAATACCTCGTCCGTGCCGGTGATGGCCGAGGAGGATAAGGTGGCCATCGTCGCCTCCGTGGCCGCCGACGAGGAGGCCCCCATCTCCTCGCCGGTCCCCCTCGACGTGTTGAAAGTAGCCGCTATCCCTGTCCAGGCCCCAGTGGAGGCATCAATGGCAGCTGCCGTTCCCGTCCAGGCCCCCGTCCCAGCTACCGATGGAGCCACCGAAGAGGAGCCCCCCGCCGGCGAGGAGACCCCCGCCGGTCACAAGCAGATCACGCACTCCTTGGGCACCTACGATCCAGATAAGTACATTACTCCGCTGAACCCATATGACACCGGCATCGACGACCTATGGTCGGAGGTAACTAGGGTTTTCTCCCCTCCCCTGGTTCTTCTACCGTTTGTTAGAAATAATGGGCTAATCTATTTAAAATTTAGCTAGTATTGTCATGTTTAATATTCTAGAATTAATCATGGAAATTGTTCCTAATTATCCAACACCGTTCCCATCGTTGGATGCTAGATCTTGGTTTATTAGGATTCTCTTGTTCGCATTTTGATTGCTCGATCTTCTTACATCATCTACTCCCCCATTTTCCTTTTCTTCCAATAGGTTTCTGGCAGCAACGTCTACAGCGATGACGAGTCTGTTCACACCAAGGCTCATCAGTTGCTGAGAAGGCTGTGGGCCGGCCAGTACGACGACTACCTCACGGGCCCCTACTACAGTTGCCCCTTCCGCAAGGGGATCGCCTCCTTCTTGACGAGTCGCGCCGCTGGCGGCACCGACTTCAACACCTTACTAAAGCATGCAGAGGCCGCAGGCTCCGGCAGCCACAAAGGCGGCAAGCGCGAGATCCTGAACATCAACGCCTACATCGCTGAACACCGGGCTCTCGGCATTCACCTCCGAAACCTCTAGTGGGTGGCCATCAAAGGGGGTCACATGCCTCCAATTAGGCCCAAGGCCCCCAAGTTCAAGGGACTGGGCAGCAAGAAGTGGCGGAGGCGCCAGAGGGAGATGGAGGCGCTGGCGAATGAACGGGTTGGATGTCTCCTTGAATGTATCTGCATGTGCCATGGCTGCTGCTGCTAAGCAGCTTCTTTTGATTTTCTATATTTTGCTTGCATCCTATTTCTGGCTAAATGCATCGAACCCCGTTAAGCAACCTACTACTTTCTATCGCTATATCCTATTTAGCTGCGCACAGCTATATCTACATTTGTTTTGTTTTCTGAATGAATGTATTAAGCCTGGTGTGATTTGCTGCTTTAGATTTGCTACCTAATTGGAGGCAAAAATAGGTCCAAAAGGGAACGAATTATCGAAGAGAGAATCTTCTCTAGATTTGCTACCAATCTGGGCAAAATGAAACATATCTATTTAGCAAGAGAGGAAAAGGGTACTTTTTCAAACTGCCTGTTAACAAGCTACCATCTTGACGAGGCCCCATCTTGACGTCTCCCTCTATAAGAAGGAACATGATTCCGTCCATGGAAAAAGTCATCAAGCGGTCATGTCATGTTTAATCATGTCTGAAAAGCCTACTATTGCTACTACTACACCACAACACATGCGTCATCGAGTGCACGGTCATCGATGGACAGCTGCAGTTTATTGCCACTTGATTTTAATAAGACACATCCCATTTTTTACGCAGCGGCTCTCAATCTCACTTCCAACTAGGGCCCACCGTAAGAAGCTTGGACACGCTAGCCGAAGGCCGAACAGCTGAGCTCGACGAGACCTAACGTCTCCGGTTCATCGAGTCACTCGCAGCCATCAACACATCCCTTTACCAAATCTATCACAACCCCACAAATCTCGCCATACAGCCACCTACCTTCCCCTCTACATTTCCACTTTTAACTATCGCCAATTTTAGGGCCGTATCAAACTTCGTACATAGAAATTGTGTGTGCGCCCTTTGCATGCGGCTCAATATAGAACTGCCATGCATGGCCCGGGAAAAAAGAGTGACGTACCGTGCGCGTGTCGTGGTGCACGGTGCAGTCGACTACGCGGCGCGTTGCACGGTGGTGCAACAAAACGTGCCTTGCTTCTATCCACCTAACTATAAAGCCCCTCTCCGCACACCCACTCCCACTCTCGCTCATTGTCCCCACGCAACCCTCTCCACTACCCCACCAGCATTCGCAAACTCCCGAGAATACCCCGTCTACGCCGACGATGGCCGAGGAGGATAAGGTGGCCATCGTCGCCTCCGTGGCCGCCGGCGAGGAGGCCCCCGTCTCCTCGCTGGTCCCCCTCGATGCGTTGAAAGCAGCCGCTGTCCCTGGCCAGGCCCCAGTGGAGGTATCGATGGCAGCCGTCGTTCCCGTCCAGGCCCCCGTCCCAGCTACCGACGGAGCCACCGAAGAGGAGCCCCCCGCCGGCGAGGAGGCCCCCGCCGGTCACAAGCAGATCATATACTTCTTGGACACCTACGATCTAGATAAGTACATCGCTCTGCTGAACCACTACAACACCGACATCGATGACCTATGGTCGGAGGTAACTTGGGTTTGCTCCCCTCCCCTGGTTCTTCTACCGTTTGTTAGAAATAATGGGCTAATCTATTTAAAATTTAGCTGGTATTGTCATGTTTAATATTCTGGAATTAATCATGGAAATTGTGCCTAATTATCCAACACCGTTCCCATCGTTGGATGCTAGATCTTGGTTTACTAGGATTCGCTTGTTTGCATTTCGATTGCTTGACCTTCTTACACCATCTACTCCCCCATTTTCCCTTTCTTCCAATAGGTTTCTGGCAGCGACGTCTGCAGCGATGACGAGTATATTCACACCAAGGCTCGTCAGGTGCTGAGGAGGCTACGGGCCGGAAAGTACGACGGCTTCCTCAGGGGCCCCTACTACAGCTGCCCCTTCCGCAAGGGGGGCGTCTACTTCTTGACGAGTCGCGCCGCCGACGGCACCGTCTTGAACACCTTACTGAAGCATGAAGAGGCCACGGGCTCCGGCATCCACAAAAGCGGCAAGCCTGAGATCGTGAATATCAACGCCTACATCACTGAACACCAGGCTCTCGGCATTCACCTCCGAAACCTCCAGCGGGTGGCCATCAAAGAGGGTCGCATGCCTCCAATCAGGCCCAAGGCCCCCAAGTCCAAGAAACTGGGAAGCAAGAAGTAGAGGAAGCGCCGGAGGGAGGAGGCGGAGGCGCGGGCGCTTGCAGGATGTGCCTGCAGCTGCGGCGGCTGCCCCTGCTGCTAAGCAGCTTCTTTCTAGCTATATCCTATTTATGGCTGAATGCATCAAACCTCGTTAAGCAACCTACTTTCTATCGCTATATCCTATTTAGCTACGCACAGCTATATCTACATTTGTTTTGTTTTCTGAATGAACGTATTCTGCCTGGTGTGATTTGCTCATCTAGATTTGCTACCTGATTGGAGGCAAAAAGAGGTCCAAAAGGGAACGAAATATCGAAGTGAGAATCTTGCCTAGATTTGCTACCAATTTGGGCAAAATGAAACATATATGTTTAGCGAGAGAGGAAAAGGGCACTCTTTCAAACTGCCAGTTAAGAAGCTGCCATCTTGACAAGCTACAAGACACATACATAAACATAACACAACAAGGGTTAAATTTATTTTACTAGTATCACTTGATGCGCTAGACATCTTGGCAAGCTAACTAAGTTCCACAAAAAAGAACCATAACACTGACAAGTAAAATTTAATTCACTCCTCATCAGACCACTTGAGGCGCTTGCCATCGTTCCTAGGCGACGAACTGCGACTATTCCAGGTACTCCACATCTCACGAACTGCTTTGTCCCAATTGGCATCTGACTTGGCTTTCCTATCTTCAGCGTCCTGCGGCACAATTAGCGGTGCATCACAGGCCTGATTGTTGCCACTAGAAGATGTCGCCTCTCTATTTGCCGCTTCAGCTGCAGCCTCTCTGTCAGCTGCTTCTTCAGTTGCAAGCTCTCTTTCAGCTGCTTCTGCAGCCTCTCTGTCAGCTGCTTCAGATGCAGCCAATTTCTTTGCATATTCAACTTCAAACTCAGCTATTCCGCATTTTCTACAAAGGGCTCCCATAAGCTCGTCTTCCCTCATGCAAATAGGGAAAAACACGAGGTAACCTTGAAAAAATGGATCTTCTTGTACAACTGGTAGGTCACGTAAGCATCTATGGCTGCATACTTCAGGTTTATATCCGACAACGGCCACTCGTCCCAGAAATCGTGCCTATCCGTAGGGAAATCTTCCTTCATTTTGTCGTACGACTCATCAAGGATTCTAGTTGCGAGTGATGCCATTCCATCCTTCTTCGTGCCCCCTAGGATCTTGACAAGACACTGAATATCGATCCAGTTGTGCGTAGGAATTATAATTTCCTCTTTATACAATTTCGAAAAATCAGTTGTTGTGTCGACAATGCAGAAAACAATTCCCTTTTTTTCAAGGAACTGGCGCAGCACCGGACATTTCCTGTCAGTCCTGAAAGTATGTAGTTTGTCATCACCAAAATTTGTAACTACAAATATTTTGTCAATGCAAGATCATCATCTCAATATAATTTTGAAAAGTTTAGTAAATGCAAGATCAAGACTCTCAACATTGTATTGTCATAATTTATTTGGTTTTGCTATTTCTCAGTCGACTAAACGAGTTGCACATTTCTTTTAACTACGGTTGCACTTTTCTTAGGTGATTGAGACTAAAGAAAATCTCAGTCGATTGAGACATAGGCAAACTCTAATTTATTTGGTCCTAAGTAAAATCCAGTAGTTGCAAGATGAGCAAGTGGATAAAGAACAAGAGGAGAAAACCCTAAAAGCGGTTAGCTACAGAGAGCAGATCTACAAACCGGGAGAGGTGGTAGATGAGGACGTGTTTCCGCATGGCAAGTTGAACGACGGCGACTTCATTCACTTCATATGGGTCCTCCGGGGTGTACTCGAGGTCCAATCCCACAAACTTGTCCTCGTCTATCCCAAGCCAACCGTCGTACATCCTCAGGACACGCACCACTGTCTCCTCCTCATTGGTGTAGACAACGTCTATCTTCTTGTTGTCATGGATAGTGAAGCTTGTCTCTAGAGTGCGTAGATATTCCATGGCGGCAAGGAGAAGACGGGAAGAAGATAGTAGATGGCAGGAAGAAGAAGAGTGGTTTCTGCGAGGTAGGGGAACGGTGGAACCGTCAATGCGCTTTTATGGTAGGGGTTAACGATTGGGACGGAAGTCCAAGGAGAGACGCGTGGCGGTGGCCGTTCCAGCTTCTGAGTAAACAAAAAATAATTATAATGCCGATACATGGGCCCTGTTTTGTCACGTCAATACACTGGGTAGGGGGTGTTGTCCTATCCACTGTGGCAACGCTGCAAGCCCGTGACAGCCACCCCGCCTAAGCGACGGGAGCGACATAACGGCGAGCTGACAGGGGGGGGGGGCCAACTTGACGCCTGTTAGCATGATTTTTTGTATTGAAACGTAAAGTTGAATTCATGCTGAAAAAGACCCTCTGAGTATTTGGCACACCAACTTTAGTCATCCCGGCTGATTTCAGGGAACTTGGGTACCGTGTTGCCTGTACACCCCAACTTTCGGGCCGCAAAGTGATAATCTCCCCTCTCCGACTCTCCTTCTGGCTCCGTGAGTCTTCCAGGAAAATAGGAACTTTGGATTTTCTCCCGTCCAATTCCAAGAATATTCATTTTCTCACTTTCCTGGAACCAAAACAGCAGAAAACATGCAGCTGACACTGTGGCTCTTATTAATAGGTTAGTCCAAGAAATCAAATGAAAAGTACTCCAAAGTGTGGACAAAACACAAGAAAGTAGATAAAACCAAGCATGGAACATCAAAAATTATAGATACATTTGCAATGTATCAACATCCCCAAGCTTAACTCCTGCTCGTCCTCGAGTAGGTAAGTGATAAAAAGAAAGAATAATTTTTGAGGTGACATGCACCATCATAAACTTGATAAAATTATTTGTAAAACATTCATAGCTGGGATCATAGTACTTCAATCAAAACATGAAACACAAAGTTCTAGCAATAAACATCGCAACTATGTTGCAACATGAAAAGGCATAAACAAAAGAATCATGAATAACAATGCTTTGCAAGACGTTTGTTTGTTTCACAAAAAGAAAACATAGCATAGTGGCATTCAACTTGTCCCTCATAGAGTAGCAAATATAGATGCATAGGACACCTTCAAAGTTCATAAGAGTGACTAGATACAAATAGTTTAAAACAAGCAATATCAAAGCTATGCATCGATCAACAAGTCTTAGGACAATGCACATAGAACTAAGAATGGCCACTATGCTCTGAAGTAGGTGCATAAAGGTAGAAGGTGGAGACTCAATATAATGGTGGAAGAAAGGCCTTCATAGAAGGAAGTAGGGATTCAAGTTTCATAAAGAGATTCCAAAAATTATGGTACTTAATAGCTTTCAGCTCTCATTGCCCCTATCATAGGCATCTTGAAGTGATTAAGGTTAAAGTGAACAAACTATGGTGTATATGCTTGACGAAGTATAAGTTGGAAATCTCATGTCCCTTGAATACGAGGGCCGCTCCTCATGCTACTCAAGTTTAGTCACCGGTAAGTTCTTGTCATTGTAAGTACATGTGTATCATAGAGAACCGCCAACGGGGTACCCCTTGCCCGATGATACGGAAGAATCCCCATATCAAAATGACAAGGCAAGCAGACAACAAGCATCTCAGCAATCTTCTTATTTACCATGGGAATATGGTGTTTTTTTCTCGCTTTCCTCTTTTCATATTTTTTTTCTTTTTCTCTTTTTTTTCTCTATATCGGACTCTTTTTTATAAGAAGAATGCTTCATAGACAGCTCATTATGGTTATGCTACAGGTTTCCACCATGTCAGCATGGATTAGACCAGCGGCCCAGGTGTTTCTCTAACACATATACATAACTCCATGGACTTACAAGCTCCCCTTTCATTTCACACCGACGACATCCATAGACAAAAGAACATGATATCAACTAGGTACAAAGTACAAGTGCAATGTTGAAAGCATTCCCCATGACAGCATGGTTCTGCTAATCCCCAACAAATAAGTGCAAGCATATACAACATAGACGACACAATGGTTCAAGTTTATTAAGGGCAAGAAACGTAAAGTGTGCCATAAAGTTTGTGAGAGCTTCAATCTCTAGTTTTCTCAAGTTTAATTCGGAAGGTAAACAAAAGCATGAATATACTTGGAATAGCATAAGCTAGTAGGTAGGTATGGTGGACTCTTTGGAATAACTTGGTTTTAGGAGTTGGATGCATGAGTGGAACTCATACTTGGTTACGGAGGCTAGCAAAAGACTGGCAGCGACCAACTAAGAGAGCAATAATGGCCATAATCATGCAGAGCGACAAAACACCATTAATCAAAGCATAAAGTGATACTACGAGTTCAAAACTAAAGGATCATAAAGGCTATGGTGACTTTGGATAGTCATAACATGGTGTGAGCATGCACCAAGTCAACCCAAATAAAGCATCAAAGGAGAATACCACTATACTATGCTTTAATATGCTAAAACAACGCATGTAACATCCAAGCCACATTAAGCAATCTCAATTGTTTATAACAAGTCATGCTACAGTAAAGAATACTAAGAACAAAGCCAGAACAATATCAAGCATGGCATGACAAAGCATAGGCCACAGTCAAAAACAAGCTCTCTTTACCACTTAAGCATGAACTTTCCTACTCTTTTCCAATCCAAACCAAACTATTTGAAAACCAATGCATGAAAGAGGGGGGGGGTTCAACCAATTTATTCAGCAAACTAAGCAAACCAAGCAAACGAAAAACCAAAACGAAAACGAAAAAGAAGACGCTCCAAGAACAACACAACTGTGCATGAAACAATAAAAATGAAGCGTTTGGAAGAAACCCAGGATTTTTATTAATGAAGAGGGGGATGCCTTAGGCATCCCCAAGCGTTGACGCTTGTACTTCTTGGATATTTTTCTTGGGGTGACACGTGTGGCATCCCCAAGCTTGAGATTTAGTCCATCCTTCATATCATCACTCATTCCTTCCATACACCTGAAATATTTCCTTCATACAAAACTTCACACAATCTTTATTAGCAACATTAGTGCATTCAAGATAATAAGTCTTAAGGTTCAGTTCAAACACCAATAAAACTTTCATTATAACACTAGCTACTGTAGCACTTCCCTAAAAAAGCTCAATTCCCCAAAAGAACTCAAAAAGGAACCAACAAGAAGCAAATGCAGAAAATGGCAGAAATCTGTCAAAAGAGACCTGCAGGTAAAAACGAATTTTTTCGAAGACCTTCTGTTGCTAAAATCGAAAACTGTTGAACTAACAAAAGTTATATAACAACCTAGGGAAGAAGCACAAAAATTAACGCCTTAAAAAGACGTTCAGAGATTTTCCATGAAATGTTTACGGTGAAGCACAAA
The DNA here is from genome assembly GCA_910589775.1 of Avena eriantha. Classification (NCBI taxonomy): domain Eukaryota; kingdom Viridiplantae; phylum Streptophyta; class Magnoliopsida; order Poales; family Poaceae; genus Avena; species Avena eriantha. The sequence continues at coordinate 249,610,737 of OU342745.1, read as the reverse complement.
ATTCTTATTCGGGATAGCAACTTTCCCAATCATTACTTCTCTTTCATTAGAGGTTACTCTTGGCACAAAAATCAAATAAAAAGGATAAGGAGCGGTTATTACTGAAGTAATAACTTCCAAGACTCATCTAAAAATTTTGGGTTATCTTCCAATAAGTACTTTTCTTTAACGCCTTTAAGTTAGGCATGATAGTTTGAGAAGATTCTCACATAAGAAATATGAATTGAAGTAAAAGAGAGCATCAAGAAGCAAATTCGAAGCATATTTAAGTCTAACGCACTTCCTATGCATAGGAATATTGTAAAGAAACAAGTCATCAAAGCACAAAGCAACAAGCATAGGAAAGAAAAACAAGTGCAACTTCAAAATTTTCAACATAATGAGGGGAAACTTAATATTGTTGAGACACATAAAACCATGTTTCCCTCTCTCATAATAACTTTCAGTAGCATCATGAATAAAATTAACAATATAACAATCACATGAAACATTCTTATCATGATCCACATGCATAAAAGAATTAATACTCCCCACATAAACATAGTCATTCTTATTAATTGTAGTGGGAGCAAATTCAACAAAATAGCTATCATTATTATTCTCATCACCATAATAATCAAATATAGGAGGCATATTGTAATCATAATTAATTTTCTCCTCAATAGTAGGTGGACTGAAAATATCATATTCATTATTGCAATCATCATATATCGGAGGTGCAGTATCATCATAAGCAATAGAATAATTATCTTCCAAAGTGTGTTCATTTGTAAACATATCATCATTGGAACGATCATGGATAACACTAATAGTACAACAATTATTAATATCATCATTTTTGAGAATTTGTACCAAAGAGATTTTCAATATCAAAAGAAGTGTGCTTTTCCCAATCATGATCACTACTATAGGTAACAGGCATAGGAACATCATCAAGTTCAGACTCATCAAAAACTATAATAGGAGCAACATGCTTAGGGGAAAATACCGTTTCCTCTCTCCTTTTACTCCTCCTTTTCTTATTTTTATTCTTCTATTTAGGAGGGAGAGGCACAGAAGTAAGCTTCTCCATATACCCTGGTTCATTGTTAGAGACAATAGAACAAACTTTGGAGGATTCCTCCTTTTCACTAATAAGACCAAAACACATATTAGTCATGTCATATTTTCGTAAGATCTCATCTTTTATAATATTTTGTATGTAAGTATTTGTGTGGCAATTATCAACACAATAAAGATGACAACCATGCATGAAACTATTCATATCAAAAGCACCCATATCTACCAAAGAGGTTTTTCTTGATAACTCTTCACACCCCAAAAATAATGTAAGTTCATCATGCTGATTAGGAGTGATCATGTCATCACAATAGAAACTTGCAGTACTCATTGGATTAGAAGGGCTATTATTATGGCCTGAGCATTGAAAATTGAAATGACCCACTGCAAAGCAAAGTTCACAAATAAAAGGATAAAGGGCACAAACTTTTTTACCAAGATCATTTAAAGCCCTATACCACATTCTAGTTTTTTCATTCCTGTGGGTGATACACTATTCTTCTTCAATTTGATTATTCTCACAAGGTCTATGTATTCCACAAAAATTAACATGCTTATAAGAAGTAGTACTTTCAGAGGTTTGAGCATGTTTATTTCTATTATTAATAACAATTTCATTTTACATGCAAGTGTCTTTATAAGGCTCATGATACATGTCCCATTTTTCTTTAGGAGCATTAATATGAGAAGCAAAGGTTCTATAACAATCAACAAGAATTTGAGGGTCAAGACCATATTTAGCACTAAGCTCTTGAAAATCAGCAGTTTCAACAAAATACTTAATGCAATCATACTCATAGTTTATACTTGGTTCTTTACCTTTGTTGTTATCCCAATCTTCGGTATTTCTTTGAATTGTTTCAAGAAGATCCCACTTAGCCTTGACCTCCTTACTTTTGAAGGATCCCTCTAAACAAGTATCTAGATAGTCCTTGTAATGTCCTGAAAGCCTTGCATAGAAATTATTAATAGCAATATCACTGGGAACTCATGAATGGGACATTTGAGCATTAGTGACTTCAATCTCCCCCATGCTTGGGCAATACTTTCTCCATCATGAGGATGAAAATTATAAATGTAATTCCTATCTTTATGAATTTCACGAGGAGGATAAAATTTAGAGTAAAAGACAGATTCAAGTTCCTCCCACTCCAAATGATGAGGATCATCTAGTAGCTCATACCACTCCCTTGCTTTGCCCTTAAGTGAAAGAGGGAATAGCTTCCTCTTAACTTGGTTCATTGAAATACCTGCACACTTGAACAACTCGCATAATTCATGTATAAAGAGCAAATGATCACCAGGATGGACAGTTCCATCTCCAAAATAACAGTTATTCATAATACGTTCAACAATTTTTGTAGGTATTTTAAAAGGGATGCTTTCAGTATGTGGATTTAAAATATCACAAGTATCATTAGAATTACCACATATGGGAGATAAAGTATCATCAGAGCAAATTTTCTTCTTTAAAGCTAGGGAACTAAAAAGATCATTTTCATAAAAACCAACTTCCCCAAGCTTAGATGTTTTCATAGCATTAGTAACAAAGGTGTTCAAAAGATTCATACTAATAACATTGCTATTAGCATGCAAAGAAGGTTCCATGGGTTTTTTAATTTTCTTTCAGACAATTCATGTTCTATATTAGGAAAAATACTAAAAAGCTCTCTAATTTTGTTGTTGTTTTCCATTAAGCCTAACTAGTGAAAACAAGAAACAAAAAGACAAAATTGCAGAATCTAAAGGAAATAACTTCGAGCACTCACACTGGAGGATGTGAGTACCTTTTACCTTACCTCCCCGGCAACGGCGTCAGAAATAGCTTGATGTCTACACACTTCTATTCTTGTAGACAGTTGTGTGGCCTCCAAGTGTAGAGGTTTGTAGAACAGCAGGAAGTTTTCCCTTAAGTGGATCACCGAAAGTTTATCGAACTCAGGGAGGAAGTGGTCAAAGGTATCCCCTCTCAAACAACCCTGCAATCAAGATACAAGAAGTCTCTTGTGTCCCCAACACACCCAATACACTTGTCAGGTGTATAAATGCACTAGTTCGGCGAAGAGATAGTGAAATACAAGTGGTATGGATATAAGACAGCGGTGCTAGAAAATAACTTAATGGCGTGGAAGAGACTAAAATCAAACTGAAATAAAGATGGCAGCAAGCAAACATGTAACAGATCTAATTGCAAACGGTGTATCAATGCTTAGAAACAAGGCCTAGGGATCATACTTTTACTAGTGAACACTCTCATATAAATATCTTCTCTTTATGATACTACTCTTAACTACTCTCTGGTTGGACACTATAAATGATGGTAGGGCTATAACAGCACACCTCAAAGTAAGCCTTTCCCATCTAGAAAACCCCACACTGTCACCTTGAGTACTAGATGAGTCCAACAAACAGCACAATTTCATAAAGACATCCAACTCCAAATATAACTCATAACAAGTATTTGTAATCTCTAGCCTAAGTGCCACGATGGTGTGCACATTGTCAACTTCACACACATGGGGAGAGCAGAGATCTATTAAAGCACTTGAGTAGCAAGGTTGATCTACTTGATTACAAAGCTCATGATCACAATATGATCATGCATAGAGAGAGAGATGAACACATAGCTACCGGTAGAACCCTTAGCCTCGAGAGAGAACTACTCCCTCCTCATCATGGGAATCAGCAATGGTGATGGAGATGGTGGTGGAGATCGATGGAGATGGCTCCAGGGGCACTTCCCCGTCCCGGCAGGGTGCCAGAACAGAGACTTTCTGTCCCCCGAATCTCCCCTTCGGTGGCAGCGGCACAACGGAACTTTTCATGGATTTATGGTTGACGATCTAGGGTTTTGGTATCGGGAGGCTCTTATAGGCGAAGGAGGCAAGGTCGGTGGCCACCCAGGGGGCCAACACCATGCCCTGACGCGGCCTGGGGGTACCCGCGCCTGGGGGGTGTGGCCACCCTGTGGCCCCTCTCCGACTCTCCTTCTAGCTCCGTGAGTTTTCCGGGAAAATAGGAACTTTGGCTTTTGTCCCGTCCAATTCTGAGAATATTCATTTTCTGACTTTCCTGGAACCAAAAACAGCAGAAAACAGGCAGCTGGCACTGTGGCTCTTATTAATAGGTTAGTCCAAGAAATCAAATGAAAAGTACTCCAAAGTGTGGACAAAACACAAGAAAGTAGATAAAACCAAGCATGGAACATCAAAAATTATAGATACATTTGCAATGTATCAATGAGCTAGTAGAAGTCGTGGCGCATGGCTTTGGCGACTAGCGACCTTGTGCCAGTGTAGTGGCAAAGTCGCCGGTGTGGATGTCTTGAAGGATCTTGCGGCCCTCTTCTGGTTGTATGCAGTGTTGGTACACACCTGTCACGTTGAGTTTGTGGAGCTCTCCTTTGATGATGACGAAGGATTTGCAGCGGCGCACGATCATTCGTGCCTCTATCTTGTCCTTGGGTAGGATCTTGTGCTCGAGGTAGGCTATGTAAGGTGTGGTCCAGCTGCTGGGCTATGTGATCATGGCGACCAGAGCGAACACGAGCTGTAGCAGTATCCCGATGTCAATCTCCTTTGGAGGGGAGACGAATGGCTTGTTGACGATGTCGAGGAAGACACCCGGGGTGGCGTTTGGCGAGTCGACCCGGTGTGCGAGAGTGCATCAGCCTCCTCGTTATTCTGCCGGTCGATTCACTTGATGAAGTAGCCATCAAAGTAGCCCCCATCTGGTCCACCGCTTGGCGGTATGCTATCATGTTGGGGACGACAACGTCGCAAGTGCCAGCGACTTGTGCGACAATGAGGTTGGAGTCGCTGTACCACTTGAGGCGATTGATGTTCATATCCTTGGCGGCTCGCATGCCATGGAGGAGGGCCTCGTACTCAGCCATGTTGTTGGTGCAGGGCATGAAGTTGAGTTGTAGCATGTATCAGAGTTTGTCGCCCTTGGGGGAAGTGAGGATTATCCCAGCCCCAGTACCGTCCATGTTCTTTGGTCCGTCGATGTGGAGGGACCAGTAGTGGAGGTATGGCAACATCATGGGCTGTTGCGCTTCCTCCTAGTCAACGAGGAAGTCATCCAGAGCTTACGACTTGATGGCCTTGCACGGCTCATACTTGATGTTGTGGACGCCGATTTTGATGACCCACTTTGTGACTCATCCAGTCGCGCCGCGATTGTGGATGATGTCTTGCAGCGGGGCGCATGAGACAAGCGTGATGGGATGCTCCTGGAAATATTGGGGGATCCTCCTTTGGGCTTGGAAGACCATGTAGACCAGTTTCTAGTACTGCGGATAGCGTTGCCTGGAATCTGTGAGGACCTCACTGATGTAGTAAACGGGGTGCTACACGAGGCGCTCCTTGCCATCCTACGGTCGCACGACGACCATCACGACGCTGATGACTCGACTAGTGGCTGCAACGTAGACGAGCAATGGCTCCATGTCCATGGGAGCGGTGAGTACTGGTACTGCAAGTACCACCTCCTTCAGCGCTTTGAGCGCATTGTCGGCTTTCTTGTCCCACACGAACGTGGGGTTATTCCACATCAAACTATAGAGGGGCATTGCCTTCTCGCCGAGCCAGGGGATGAAGCGACTAAGGTCCACGACTCGCCCCACCAGCTTCTAGACGTCGCGCAGGCACTCGGGTTTTCCGAGTCACATGATGGTGTCGATCTTGGAGGGGTTGGCCTTGATGCCTCATTTGGAGACCACGTACCCCAGCAGCAGGCCGGTGGGAAAGCCGAATGTGCACTTCTCCGGTTGAGCTTGATCTTGTACTTCTGCAAATTTGTGAAAGTTTCGCCCAGGTCGGCGAGTAGGTCACTCTGGTGAGTTGACTTTACCACCATGCCGTCAATGTAGACGTGGATGTTGTAGACAATTTGGCTCGCTAGGCACTCCTGCATGCACTGTTGGTAGGTCGCACCGGCGTTCTTGAGGCCGGCCATCATCATGGTGTAGCAGAAGGCTCCGAACGGCATAATGAAAGCTGTTTTCTCCTCATCTTTGATGGCCATCTTGATATGTAGCTGGAATAAGCATCGAGGAAACACAATGACTCGGACCCGTATGATCTGGTCGATGCACGGGAGGATGAACTCCTCCTTTGGGCAGGTGCTCTTGAGGTTGGTGTAGTCGATACACATCCTCCGGGTGTTGTTCTTCTTCGGGACCAGGAATGGATTGGCCAGCCACTTGGAGTACTTGAGGGGCTGAATAAATCCTGTGGCAAGTAGCCGCTGCACTTCTTCAGCGATTGCATAGCGGTGCTCTTCATTGAAGGGCCGTAGTGACTGTTTGATGGGTCGTGCCTTTGGGGTGGCATTTAGCTTGTGCTTAGCGAGTTCCCCCGGGACACCAGGCATGTCAGATGGCTTCCATTCTAAGATGTCGTGATTCTCACGGAGGAACTCGATGAGTGCGCCTTCCTATGTGGAGCTCATGTTGGTTCCCATGGTGACCTTCTGGCTCGAGTCGCCTAGGACGAGCTCGATGGTTCAGGTGTGTGTGGAGGCCTTGAAGGTTGCTTGTGTGGCACTAGCCGAGGTGGGCTTCTTCAGGATCATCAGGTTGTCCTTGTCGATGTTACTCGCGTATTTTGTGAGCTCGTCCGTGTGGTTGGTTTCTTCAGCGATGATGGCGTCGGTGAGCTTGGCACCGTTATCCTCGCACTCCACAGCCATGTCGGGGTCGCTGTGGATGGTGATGATTCCCCACGGCCCCGGGAGCTTCATCATGTTGTAGGCGTAGTGCGGGGCCACCATGAACTTGGCGAATGCCTATGACCCCAGGACGCAGTGGTAGGGGCTGCGGAAGTTCACCAGCTCGAAGACGATCCGCTCGGTGCGGAAATTCGTTGGTGTGTCGAAGGTGACTGGCAGTGTCACCTTGCGGATCGGATACAGCTTCCGGCTGGGGACGATGTAGTGGAAGGTGGTGAGGGTCGATTCGACCATCAACTGTGGGAGTTACAGTCTCCTGAAGGTATCTAGGTAAAGGATGTTGATGGAGCTCCTGCAATCCATCAAGGTCTTGGAGAGCTAGTAATCAGCCACTTCGGGCTTGACCACCAGGGTGACTCGCCCAGGGTAATCGATCCTCGGCGCATGATCCTCGTGGCTCCAGGTGATGCTTTGCTCGGACTAGTTGAGGAAGCGCGGGACATCCACTTGATTCACCGCGTTCATGGCGACTACGCGGGCTAGTACTTTCTTCTCGCGCTTGGTGTTGAGCCCGGTGAATGTTTGCAGAGAGCTGGCAGCGTGGCGAAATCCGCCGGCGTTGCCGTTGTCCCTTGGCGGGTCGTCATTGGCTCCTTCCTTGTCTTGCCTTGCCTTCTCGATCTCTTTGAGAGAGTGGCTGTCTGCGGTGGTGTGATTGGCGGGATTCCCCTCCCTACTGTCATAGACATAGGGCTGGTTGAGTAGGGCGGCGGGGTCGAATTTCGGCCTTGCTGTGTTGTTGGCGTGGTAGTTGCCATTGTCATGGTAGTTGCCACCGTCTCGGTGGTAGTTCTTGAGGTCGCGTTGCCCATAGTTGGTGTTGGAAACAAAGTCGACTCGTCCGTCACCATGGCGCTTACCAGTGAGGCGAGTGTTGCTATAGCGCAGCTCACGGTGCCTGCCATTCTCGGGGCCACTTGAGCGGCGTCTCCCCCCTGACTCGTCGTCTGAGTCTTGGTTGGGGTCCTCCTCAGCGTAGTGCTTGGTGATCTCAAGGAGGTCAGGGATGTTGTCGAGCATCCGATAAACGCTCTTGATCTTGGTGACCAGGGGTTCGTACTGACACGCATTCTTGAAGAAGTGGATCGCCGTGTCCTGGTGGATGCCGGAAGTGTTGATCCACAGGTCCTGCCACTGTTGGACCCAGTGGCGGGTCAACTCGTGTGGTTCCTGGATGCAGCGCTCTAGGTCCTCGATGGTAGTGGCTGGGTGTAGGAACCCTCGAACTGCCCGACAAAGGCATCTAACATGTCCTCCCACAAGTCGATGCTGTTCTTGGGGAGGGTGTTGATCCGTTGGTAAGTCACTCCCGCCATCATCAATGGGAGTTAGCGAGCAGCGAGTAGGTCCATGAGGCTGACAATACCCATTGCCATGAGGTACGTGTTGATCCATACCACTGGATTGTATGTGGGGTCGTACTTCTCGATGTCCTTCGGCGCTTTAAAGGTGGAGGGGTACTTCTTGCCTCAGATCATGGTCTGAAGCATTGCGGGCCGATTCGGCTGAGGGGTCCCTTGGATCGGGCTCGTCACCATTGGTAAGGGTATTCCTCAAGTCGTTTTGCTGGCGAGATCACCATGCTTGGTTGTTGATGATGTGGATCCACGCGTCGATCGGCTGACTGTTGGCGGCGACTGTGTTATCCAAAGGCCATGGCTTGTTGGTGGAGAGTGCGGGGTTTGCTACCCGTGGTTGGAGCTATAGGGACTCGGGTAGGGGTAGTTGATGGTGTTGGCAACCGTCGGGCAGCTGCTCGAGGCCGCACGGCTGCCGGATGAGAGGGAGTACATCCGCCCACGCGTGTCGACGCCCGTGAGTTTCTCCTCAATGGCCCTGGCGAGTAGGGCCTACGCGTATTTGACCTGCAGTGCGCCCTCTCACGTGATGTTGAGGTTGGTGACTTCTACCTGTCCCGCGATGACATTGTCCATCAGGGTGGAGTAGAGCGAGAACCCGTTGGCGTCGCATGCCTGCGAGGAGATCAGGATCCGCAGCTGCTCTAGAGGAGGCGAGCTGCGGTGACTCAGCATACCACTGCATGTGTAGTATACTATAGTCATTGACATGACATCCACAGAACACCATTCAATAAATATCACATCCCTCAGAGTGGTACAATAGAAACATTGCGGGTCCATATTACAAACATACACACCTCATTATTGTTACAATACCAGAAGTTCGAGACTTCAAGTGATTCAAACTTACAAACCATATCACTTATTTTATAAGTTTAGCGGAAAAACGAAAGACACAATGATAAGAAAGACGTGAGCTCGACAACTTATTCTATAGGTTCGTGCTTCTCGGCTCAACCTAGGTAACTATGATCCGGCTTGAGAACTACTCTAACTCGTTGTCTTCAGCTCCATAGTGTATCCCGTAGTCCACCCCTTCGATTCCATCGGACAGGTCTGGCTCTTCATAGTAGACGTTGTTCTGGACTTCTGTAGCATACATCTAGTCATCCTTCTGGCCCTCAAATTCTAGCAAGGGGTTCAAAGTAAAGAGTGAGTAACAATGTTACCCAGCAAGTTCACTATATGCAAGGTGGGAAGTTTGATGCTCTAACTACCACCTTAGACTATAAGTCCTTGGTACTATGCAATTTTAGTAAATATTTCTTCAAAGATTAATTTTATTATAAAAAACTATGCCCATCAGCCTTCACAGGTGGACCAGAACTTCATGGAGTTCCTTTCCTGCCGCATTCGTAGCTCCTTCCCGGAACAGGGAGTAACAAGTTACAGTTCTTACACTCTGCAGAGGTGCATTGCTTTACCCATGAGAGATCAACTCTTTGTTGCACAACCGGGCGTACTTTCCCATGCACAATTTCGTGATGTGGGGCCCAGTAGGTGATCCAAGCCAATCACTGCCCCCTTCGCGACCCCGCATGTCCCCTTGGTGTATGCCATGCCCACACATTGAATTACGGCAATGGTTGGTACAGACCATTCAGATGCCAGAACTATCATGGGACATTGAGGGTTCCCACCCATATGCTGCATATCCTCTACGAATTACCAATTAATGCATACTATAAGGATAATAGCCATGACCTGCGCATCCAGATACATGCGAGAGGAAGAAGATACAACTGACTTCTCCATCCCATTCCAAATGTCATGGTTAACGTGTAATATACGGTGCTAGAATCACTGATGTCATGGGTTATTAAGCCCTAGTTGTTTGGCAACTAGAATCCTAGATTCCATTGTCATTCTTAGTATTTATCATCACTTAGGATGATAATAGTATTTTAGTTGTTTGGGAAAATATTTATTTTCTGTCTCTTTTAGAACATAGGTGATAACACACGATTTTCAAATACTTTCATAAAGACTCCTCAAAGGACATGAGCAAGTGATGAACTTGCCTTGTTAATGCAAGGTAGTGAAGTCGGATACTTCCACTTAACCTTGAGCTCCAGTTTCTATAAAGACCATTATTGCCCGGTAAAGACAATATTTAAAGAAGCAATATGCAATACATAGTAATGTCAGGCAAGGTTTTTCTTTGCATGTTTTACCCACCTTATAAAGGTTTTATGTTTCTTTAATTAATAAAAGAAAAGTATTACTCAAGAACCATTAAATTCATATAATTTTTATATTTTTTATTTCTATGATAACTGGTATTATTCTAAGAGTTTAAAAATGAATTTATTTACTTTTTAACTCTTTAAATGTTTAACTTAAATTCCTTTAAGGAAATAAGACTTTATTTTTATCACACTTGATTTACTTTTCAAAAATACAAACTAGTATTTTTCTATAATAGTACTTCCTTTTAGGATCTTAAAATGAGTTTTATTCAATTTTAAGTGTTTTGTATATTTTTATAAAATTCCAAAAGGAGTATATACATCAATAATAACAGTTCTAAATTTAATTACCTAAAATTATATTTTTTTCTTGAATAGAGGACACTTTTGTGAGTTCATTGGTATTTTATTTATATTTTTAGGATTTTTTCTTTATTACTTAGAACCTTTTAAGTCCTAGGGGTATTTTGGTCTTTTGACAAATTACTTAGACTTTTCTTTGAAACATCTGGACCTAGCCCATTGGGCTGGCCCAACCCTAACTCGGCCCACCTGGGCTGGTTAAACCCTCTCGGATCCAGTGGCCCAGTACCACTCGCTCCTCTCGCTCTCACATGTTCACTCTTCTCTCTCGCATCTCCGCAGAGACGTTGTGCTGTCGACGCCACCGTCGCAGGACTCCGGCCTCTCTGGCCGCCACCCTGGTGCACGATGGGAAGACGACACCGCTCCATTGATTTATCCAGTTCGATTTGTTGCTGGGTGCTTCTTCTGGCCAGGCCGTCTCCACCCCAAAGCCTAGGGTTTAGTGGTTGCCGATGATGTGGTGTTCCGCCGCCCCTATGATGCTGCGCCACGACTTTGGTGGCCCTGTGGTGCCGCCGTTGCTTCTTGTGTGGCTGTGGCCGTCGCCTCATGGCTCGGCGCGGGTTGCAGCACCCTCGGGTGCTCCTCGTGCCGTCGTGTGCGCTCGCCGGTGATTCTGCTTCCTCTTCTAATCTTCAGCAAGGACTATGGGTAAGTCTACCTCTCTCTTCCCCTCTGGTCCTCCCTTGCAACTCTGTGGGTGCCTATGGTGAGGAATCCCTAATTAGGGTTCATCCCCTGTGTTGGGATTTTCCCCACTAGTGTTGTGATTATTGAGGCAATGAACGATTTAGGAGTAATTAGTGGTGATTAGTCTATGCAGAAGTGCTATATATTGGTGGTCTTTGAAATTGATGACAGTGGCTTTGTTAACTGCATTCTTCTATAATATTGGATTATTGTGACTTGTAAATGTTGAATGTTGTGACTCTGATCTATGTTGTGAGTGGATTTGTTCCCATACTGGAACATATAGTGTGCCTCCTATTCAAATACTACTGATGCATTCTTGTTGATAGCTTCTTATGTAAAGCAGAATGATTCCTAAGTATTATATTAGGAAAATGATTGAGTATCTTTTTGAAAGAATTGGATTATGAAATCCCTGGTAGGATCTGCTTGGTTAGGATGAATCCTTGTGAAACCTTCATTTGAATGGTACACAAGCTTTATCTTGATACTGGGCTATTTCTATCTGTACTCTAGAGTGTCTGGGAGTTGAAAAACTCTATTGGATAAATTAGCATGTGGTACTCTTTAATTTTATCAAGCTTGTGATGTTGGTCTGAGGCAAAGCTATGAAAAATAGCTGTTTTCACCTGCTGCTTCTCTTCTTAAATGATCTTGGATGGATAACCCTAAGATATCATTCCTACAGTGCTTTGGGAAATTAATTTGATAGTCCTTGGTAAGGTTAATATGATAGATCCTTACGGTTTAAGCTGGATCTAGAAGTTATAATAACTTCTGAGGTGCTACCATCGATTGGATGTGCCTAGAAATCCTCACTTAAGTCTGTTGTCTTATTAGTTGTAGAAACATGTGTTATTACCAATATCAGTGATGCATAGGCTGAGATCTTTGTGTGGCTTGCAAAGATTGATTGTTTGGGATTTATTTTATTTCTTCTGTGATGGATACACCCCACTTGGGTGTTTTTCTGAGAAGATCTTATATGAAACAACACATGCTTAGATAAACTTTACATGTGATGGTTTTGTATAGACTCACCACACAACTTGCTTGTTGGTGATGTTGTGGTGTTGCTTGATGTTGCTGGCTTGATCTTGGTGACTTGATCACTCCCTGGAGCCTGTTTTGCACACCCCAGGTTCTGGTTCTGCTCCTCCTTGCTCCTGTGACCTTGTACTTGTCCTTGTTATCCTCCTGCACCACCCCCTCCTTATGTAACCATTTTGTGGTGATTTGATAGTTGATTTGGTAAGCTATCTAGTGGATTTGTTTGGGAAGTGGACAAGCTCACTGTGTTCTTGTAGTGTGCTTGAGAGAAGGAAATGAGCTCCCTAGTAGTTGTGCCACGGCTAAGTGTTCTTTTTTGACTGCTTGGACTGCGGTTGCTATGTCGACAACACACAACATGCAGTTAGATGACTAAGATGCCTTCTACTTGGATGTTTGTGGATCAGATCAAGTGAATCGACTTTCACTTCTTATCTTTTTACTGGCTACTGTCTAGGTGAAACTTGCCACTTTCTCTATACTCAATGATGTAATAAGAACAGTGCACTTCACTGTTCACCACTGAGAGTAAAAATAATCAACTAACCTTTTATTTCTATTTGAGTGGTTTATCTTATTTTGCAGGAACAAGATCTGGATGCTCAAGATGTAGTATAGGAATAGATAGGTAGTATATATTTTCATTGTAATCTTCTTCTTATCCTTTTGTAAAGAATCTTGTAAAGACATTCTTATAAGTTAATAAAGTTTTATTTCATTAGATTCTATTCCCTGTAATATTCTATTTTGGTGTATTTATCTCAATTTGTAATATTATTATGGAATAAAGAAAAGAAATAAGAATTCATTTCTTATTTAAATTTCCTTGCCTTAATTTCTCATTATTGTTTAATATATCTATAATATAATCAAACATTGTTAATAAATCATTTTGGAAAACAACTTTATATTTCTAACTTCTAATTTTCAAATGATTTATTTCAAAGCTGAAATCAAATAATTTCCCCCCAAAACTCATTAATTCCTAAAGGTCATGTCAAAAGTTTATAGCAATCACCAGAAAAAGCTATTCCTACCTCTTGTTGGTGAGAGAAACTCTGATCTCTTTAGATTTTTGTTTGGCGAAAAATTTACCCCGATTTTACAGATGAATGCATGCACATGCGCAGATTCCTATTTCTACCCTTCGTTGGTTCCTAAATGCTGGGGTGTTACCCGAGCGGCGGGGTGGTGGTGGAGCTCTGGTCGCAGGTGCCTTGGCTGGTGGGCGAATGCCACCGGGTGGCTAATAGCTGTGATATTCGACACATTTTATATGGCTTTTATTGATGGTTTTCTCCCGGATTTTATCGTTTTCTAGCTTTACCTAACGCTAATACTTCAGTAGCAAAGAAAACTTGGTTTTTAATGTGTGTTTGTCAACACCCAGATTTTTAATCCCAGATGCCTGTTATGCCACACATCGCAATCCCAGGATTACCATTTTTGCAGTGCTTGAGAGAAGCAAATGAGCTCCCTAGTAGCTATGCCATGGTTGAGTGTTCTTTTTTGACTGCTTGGACTGTTGTTTCTATGTCGACACGACAGAGCATGCAGTCAGATGACTAAGCTGCCTTGCTGCTTGGCTGTTTGTGGATCAGATCAAGTGAATCGACTTTCACTTCTTATCCTGGCTAATGTCCTGGTGAAACTTGCCCCTTTCTCTATACTCAATGATGTAATAAGAACAATGCACTTCACTGTTCACCACTGAGAGTAAAAATAATCAACTAACCTTTTATTTCTATTTGAGTGGTTTATCTTATTTTGGAGAAACAAGATCTGGATGCTCAAGATGTAGTATCTGAATAGATAGGTAGTATAGATTTTCATTGTAATCTTCTTCTTATCCTTTTGTAAAGAATCTTGTAAAGACATTCTTATAAGTTAATAAAGTTTTATTTCATTAGATTCTATTCCTTGTAATATTCTGTTTTAGTGTATTTATCTCAATTTGTAATATTATTATGGAATAAAGAAAAGGAATAAGAATTCATTTCTTATTTAAATTTACTTGCCTTAATTTCTTATTGTTGTTTAATATATCTATAATATAATCAAACAATGTTAATAAATCATTTTGGAAAACAACTTTATATTTCTAACTTCTAATTTTGAAAAAAAAATCAAATGATTTAAATTTCAAATTTGAATTCAAATAATTCCCCCCCAAAACTCATTAATTCCTAAAGGTTATGTCAAAAGTTTATAGAAATCACTAGAAAGAGCTATTCCTACCTCTTCTTGGTGCAAGAAACTCTGATCTCTTTAGGTTTTTGTTTGGTGAAAAATTTACACGGATTTTACATATGAATGCATGCACATGCGCAGATTCCTATCTCTACCCTTCGTTGGTTCCTAAATGCTGGGGTGTTACAGACTTCCCCCCTTAAATAAAAATTCATCCCAAAGTTTCCTGATGTGTACCTGAATAGTTCGAGATATGCTTCTTTTAGGTCATCCTCTTTCTCCCATGTGGCTTCTCGCTCTGGGTGATGTTCCCACTGTACCTTGTAGTACTTGATTACCCTGTTTCTCAACCTTTTCCAGTTCTCTTCCAGAATTTTACAGGGTTTCTCAACATAAGTCAAATCTGCTTGTAACTCAATTTCTTGATGTGTAATTGCATCATCGGGAACTTTAAGACATTTCCGTAGTTGTGACACATGGAAAACATTATGAACTTGAGCCAGTCTTTTTGGTAACTCAAGAGCATATGCTATTGTTCTATTCTGACTCAGTATCTTGAATGGTCCGATATATCTTGGACTTAGTTTTCCTTTGACTCCGAATCTCTTAACTCCCTTCATTGGACTTACTTTGAGATATACCATATCCCCTACTTCTGGATGCCATGATCTTCGACTTTGATCAGCATAACTTTTCTGTCAACTTTGAGCTATTTTTAGTCGATCTCTAATGATATCGATGATATCCCGCTTCTCTTTGATATAGATTTCCACTAATTTCTTGGCATTACCTTTTTGATTTACCAGAATAAAATGTGCACTTTTCATGAATCTATCCACAATTACCCATATCCTATCCTTCCTCTTCGGTGTCATGGGTAATCCTATGATAAAATCCATACCAATTTCTTCCCATTTCCATTCCAGAATTTCCAAAGGTTGTAATGGTTCTGCTGGACTTTGGTGTTCTGCCTTTACCCTTTGGCAAGTATGGCATTCAGATACATACTTTGCAATATCCCTCTTCATGTTATTCCACCAGAATAATTCCTTAAGATCCATGTACATATTCGTACTCCCTGGATGAATTGAATATGGTGTATCATGTGCTTCTCGTAGTATCACTTCTCTGATCTCCAGTACATCTGGTACACAAAGATGATTTTGGAACCATGAAGATCCATAATCTCCTAGGTGAAAAACAGATTTTTGACCTTCGGAAATTCTTCTAATTTCTTTAGCAATGAATGGATCATCAAGTTAATGATGATAGATCTCATGACGAAGATCACTGCTTTGCTCTTCCACAACCCTCATGGTAGCTAAGCCTACACGAACTTATGTCTTTAGGAAATGTATTTCTAATCTTTCCAAATCCATTTGTAACTCTATTGATGCGTTGAGTATCCGTACTCTTCCGACTTAAAGCATCTGCTACTACATTGGCCTTTCCTAGAGTATAGTTAATTGTAAGACCATAATCCTTTATCAAATCCAGCCACCTTTTCTGCCTCATATTCAGTTCCTTCTGAGTGAAGAAATATTTGAGACTTTTATGATCCGTGTATAGTTCACATCTTGCTCCATAGAGAAAATGCCTCCAACCTTTTAAAGCCAGGACTACTGCTGCTAACTCCAAATCATGTGTGTGGTAATTAAACTTCATGAGGTTTGAGTTGTCTAGACCCATACGCAATCACCTTGCGATCTTGCATTAGCACACATCTCAATCCTTCCTTGGATGCATCACAATATATGGTGTAATCCTTTCCGGTTTCCGGAACAGCTAAGATTGGTGCGGTGGTTAATCTGGTTTTCAATTCCTGAAAACTTGCTTCGCACTTATCATCCAATATGAATGGTGTATTCTTTCTTAGCAATTTGGTCATTGGTCTAGCTATCTTGGAAAAACCTTCAATGAATCTCTGATAATAACCAGCCATACCTAAGAAACCTCGGATTTGCTTCACATTAGTTGGTGCATTCCATTCCAACACTGATTGAACTTTGGATGGATTTACTGCAATTCCATCTTTACTGATCACATGACCAAGAAATTCTACCTTGTCCAACCAAAAATCACACTTGCTGAATTTAGCATATATCTTATGTTCTCTCAAGATTTGCAATGTTATCCTCAAATGATCAGCATGCTCTTCTTTATCCTTTGAATATATCAAAATATCATCAATAAATACTATAACAAACTTGTCCAGATAAGGCATGAAGATTTTTTTCATCAAGTTCATGAAGATTGCTGGTGCATTGGTCAATCCAAAAGGTACAACGAGATACTCATGATGACCATATCTTGACACAAATGCTGTTTTGGAACATCTTCAGGTTTGATGTTTATCTGATGGTATCCCGATCCTAGACCAATCTTGGAAAATACTCCAGCTCCTTTGACTTAATCAAATAGATCTTGAATTCTTGGCAATGGGTATTTGTTCTTGATGGTGACATTGTTGAGATTTCTGTAATCACCACACATTCTTCGTCCTCCATATATTTTATCCACAAAAATTACCAGAGTTCCCCACGGAGATACACTTTCTTGAATAAATCCTTTCCGGGCTAACTCATCAGTTTGCTCCTTAAGCTCTTTTAACTCTTTCAGACCCATTTTATATGGTGCTTGGGCTATTGGTGTTGTACCCGGTATTAGATCAATGGTGAATTCTATTTCTCGATCAGGTGGCATTCCTAGTAACTCTACTAGAAAAACATCTTGAAATTCTTTTACTACAGGAATATCTTCCAACTTAACCTTATTCATTGAGTTCAATTGCAGATCTACCATGATATGATTATGTTTATCTTCCTGATAAACTATCCTCCCTCCACTTGGAGACTTAATTGAAACAGTTTTATCCTCACAATTGATCTGGGCTCCATACTCAGTCATCCAATCCATTCCCAACACTACTGCTATTCCCCTTAAGGGAATCGCATAAAGATCCGCATACTAGGTTTAACCATAGATTGAGATAACTTGGTTTAACTTAATGTTTCTAACTACCATGATCCCTCTAGTGGTAACTACGGTCATTGGTTTTTCTAACAGTGCCCTTCTAATGCCGAACTTATCACAGAATTTTTCAGATATGAATGAAGTAGTTGCACCCGTATCAAGTGGAACTTTTCCAGGGTTGGTGAGATATTGAGCGTACCTATCACCGCTTGATCCGAGTTATCCACCTCCTCCAAGGTTGTGCAATTCAGCTTTCCAGTAGGTCTGCCTCTCTTGCCATTGTCGTTTTTCCATAACTTCCACCTCTGTTAGGCTGTCCACCTCCACCTCTTGCTTGACCACCGCCTGATGTAGGCCAACCACCTGGTGGTTTCTTGGGACAATCGGGCTTCATGTGCCCCTTCTGACCACAACCATAGCAAATAACTACGGGTTTCTTACATTACCTTTGGAAATGCCCTGGAATACCACAATTGTTGCATATAACATTCCTCCTAGAATTGGACTGACCTCCACTGATGTTCTTGTTGTTATTGTTGTAAGGTTTGCTTCTAGGTTTGAACTCCAAATTGGGTTTAGGTTTACTTGCTTGGATCCTCTTGGATTCCTTCTTTGTTCTCTTCCTTCAGTCCTCTTAGACATTCTTGTAATCTCAAAAGTTATAGCTGCATCAAGTAACTGTTGGAAAGTTGACTTATTAGCCAGCCTCAATTGCATCTTCACAAATGGATTTAAACCATGTAGAAAATGTTTCTTCCTGTTTTCCTCAGTGTTCACTTCATCCTCAGCACAACAAGATAGTTGATTGAACTCTCGGATGTACTTCATGACACTGGTATATCCCTGCTGAAGGTCTTCAAACTTTCTGCGCTTAACCTCTATCACACTTTCTGGAACATGATACTCACAAAATCTTTGCTTGAACTCCTCCCAAGTATACTCCCTTCCTGGAGGTTGCATTGCTAGCTGATTCTCCCACCATGATGTTGCAGGTCCGGTTAAGAGATGTGTTGCATACCTCAACTTTTCCTCATCATTGCATCCTACAGTTTTCAACTTTCTCTCTGTATCTGCTAACCAGTCCTCTGCATCCATTGGTTCAGGGTCTGATGCAAAAGGTAAAGGCCTTGCATTCTGAAAGTTAGAAAGACTCACACCATGTCCTTCAGGTTCCCTCTGATGTCCCACTTGATCCACTAACCCCTCCATAAACTTATTCTGAGACTCTTGCATCATATGCATGTATTGCATAAAGATCTGCTCCATCAATAGCCTCATTGGTGGTGGTGGTAAATTTGCCTCCATTCTGGCGTCTTCATCTGCCTTTCCCTTAGCTTCGTGCTCCATGTGCTGTTGTTCTGTCTCGTCCTCTACACCCGTTTCCATACCCCCCTAGTCATGTAACATAAAGCGAACACTCATAATTACATCATGCATATGTGTTCTGAGCTCAACTTCATGCACAAAACTAGTCACACAATTGAAAAAATCCAAATAAGAAACAAATATGCATTTCACATATTATACATTACAAACAACATAGTCAGTACAATGCAATTACGAGCATGTACTATTTAGGTATTACAAACTCATGTGGATGCTACCCCCACTTATTTAATTACATCAGGTTCTCAGATTCTACCTTCCGCATCCCCACTGGGATACTCCTCCTCAAGTGTCACGCTCCCCAAAAGCTACGATGTTCATCGTACATACCCAGAGTACAACCACGCTGTCGTGAAGTACGATACACCGTCTGTGGAATGACTTGCCTCTTAGATGGACGATACTCAGTATTAGAAGTATCTGGACTCAACACATCATCTAGCTGAAGTGCATCCATACCTTCCAACTGATCTGAGGTATCTTCAAAAACATCCTCTCCACTGTCTTCTTCAAGCGTCTCATGCATCCCGACTCCATAGTAATCAACAGAATATTCCGCTTCCGGTGCTCCCCAAGTACTCTGTTGGGTATGATAGTCCTCAGCTATAATTGGATAGTGCATGTTATCTGAGGTAGGATAATGTTCCGGTGACTCAAACACCCTTTCTTCAGGATCTTCCTCATCGGACTTTACATCCTCCACGTGGACATCCCTTCCATCAATGGAATAAGACATCACTGTTGGGTCCACAACATAGAAAACAAAAAAATTCCTACGATGAGAACTATATGCCAAGATCTATCTACTAGATACAAAGCAAAGGGTGGACATACATCCATGGAGAACTTACCCTCGGAGACAACGAGTTTTGTTAACGAGTAGGAACTCGTGGTTGATGTAGTCGTACACTTGCCAATCTCAAGATCGCGTGGAAGTCCGAGTGCCGCAAATCAGCAGCGCATCCATCCTCGCACACACGTTCAAGCCACCGGACAACCTCCACCCCCTCGCTCCAGCAATGCAGCGGAAACAGTAACTCCTTCGAGACGAAATGCCATCGGGAACATGTATCTCGCTAATCCGAGACCATGGGGGAATAATTCTAGAGGGGGAGAGAGATCCTTCACAAGGAGGTGTGAGGAAGAAGGAGGAAGAGGGGGGCCTTTTATAGGAGGAGGGGGTACCCCCTCCATGGACGGCGCCTCATGGAGGTGACCCCTCACCTCCTCCATTCATGTGGTGGTAACTCCCTCCACATTAAAATGCCTCTTCACATTCTCTTTTAAAGTCTCCACTTTAAATGCATTAAAATTCTATAAGTTTAATGCTCTCTCATTTTATAAAACTCGTTTGTTAAATTTATTCAGAATTTTGTTAATTACTTTAATTAAAAAACATTCACATAAAACCCCTTGCAACATTTCAATATCACATGCATAACCACTTTCTGGAATTTCACCCAAAACAATTCTGGTTTCTATGGAAACAATTCCTGCGCTTTGCAATCCTTTCGTCTGAAACCTATGTGCTCCAAAATGGTGTCCGGTAACCCTTAAGTGTGTCACCCTACGGTTCGCGAATAATGCGGACATGATTGAGACTCCTCTCAGATCAATAATCAGAAGCGGGACCTGGAGATCCATACTGACTCATGCACATTCAACGATGACTTCTGTGATCGTGAGAACCTTTAACGCTAGTAACTTAATCCCTTTGTCTCATGATATAATACATGTCCGAGATTCGATCATCGGTATCCAAATACCTAGTTTGATCTCGTTACCGACATGCACTCTTTTTCTCGTTCTCGTGATATAACATTCTAGTGATCACGTCACTTGCTTGCAAGCTATCTTAATGTGATATCACCGAGAGGGCCCAGAGTATACCTATCCGTCATCGGGATTGACAAATTCCACTCTTGATCCATGAGCCTTAACATAACACCTTCGTAGCACTAAACCCATCTTTATAGTCACCCTGTTACGGTGTGACGTTTGATATTATCAAGATACTCTTCTGGTGTTAGCAATTAACATGATCTCATGGTCTAAGGATAAAGATTACTTCGTATGATGTTATATAAATGTAAACATAATGACTTGATCGTAATGCTATACTTCGGATGAATGTTCATCACATCATTTCACAAATGTTGTGACCTTGTTATTAACAACATCCAATGTCCATGATCAGGAAACCTTGATTATCTTGTTAATCAACACGCTAGTCTATAAGAGAGGCATAACTAGGAACCCTTTTTGTTTATTAAACACACATGTATTGACGTTTCCGATCAATACAATTATAGCATGCAAAATAAACATCTATCATATACGAGGAATACATAATAACAACTTTATTATTGCCTCTCAGGGCATATTTCCTTCAGTCTCCCACTTGCACTAGAGACAATAATCTAGTTCACATAGTGATAAATCTAACACCCATGGAGTTCTGGTGTTGATCATGTTTTTCCCTAGGGAGAACTTTAGTCAACGGATCTGCTACATTTAGGTCCGTGTGTACTTTACAAATCATTATATCTCCATCCTTGACATGCTCGCAGATGTAGTGAAATCGGTGCTTAATATGCTTGGAGTTCTTGTGAGCCCTCGGTTCCTTGGCGTGGGATATGGCTCCATTGTTGTCACAATAGATCACCATTGGGTCCAATGCACTAGGAACCACACCTAGTTCCGTTATGAACTCCTTCACCCAAACCGCTTCCTGCGCTGCTTCTGAAGCAGCAACATATTCCGCCTCCGTCGTTGATCCAGCCACCACAAGTTGTTTGGAACTCCTCCAACTAACTGCTGCTCCATTCAAGAGAAATACGTATCCGGATTGAGACTTAGAGTCATCCGGATCGGTGTCAAAGCTAGCATCGACATAACACTTAGCGACTATCTCTTCTTCACCTCCGTATACAAGAAATATATCCCTAGTTCTCGTCAAATACTTAAGGATATTCTTGACCGCTATCCAGTGTTCCGAACCTAGATCAGATTGGTACCTACTAGTCAAACTAATAGCATGTGCCACATCTGGTCTTGTACATAGCATGGCATACATTATAGAGCCTATGGCCAAGGCATAGGGGATCTTATCCATTATCTCTCTTTCTTCCGTCGTAGCCGGACTTTGAGTCTTGCTCAATGTCTTTCCTTGCAACATAGGTAAGAACCCCTTCTTACTTCCGTCCATAATAAACTTCTTTAATATCTTATCATGGTATGTACTCTGCGATATCCCAATTAGGTGCCATGATCTATATCTATAGATTTTAATGCCTAATATATATGCCGCTTCACCAAGGTCTTTCATTGAAAATTTGCTGTTTAGATAACTTTAACACTGTTTAAAAGATCTATATCATTTCCAATCAATAATATGTCATCTACATATAATATCAGAAATGCCACATTGCTCCCACTCACTTTCTTGTAAATACAAGCCTCTCCATAAGAGAAATGCCACGTTGCTCCCACTCACTTTCTTGTAAATACAAGCCTCTCCATAAGTTTGGACAAATCCAAACTCTTTGATCACCTCATCAAAGTAGAGATTCCAACTCCGGGATGCTTGCTTCAGTCAATAGATGGATCGCTGAAGTTTGCATACCTTATCAGCATCCTTAGGATTGAAAAAACCCTTAGGTTGTATCATATACAATTCTTCTTCAATATTACCATTGAGGAACGCAGTTTTGACATCCATCTGCCATATTTCATAATCGAAATATGCAGTAATTGCTAACATAATCCTAACTGACTTAAGCATCGCTACGGGAGAGAATGTCTCATCGTAGTCAACTACTTGAATTTGTCGAAACCCCTTTGCGACAAGTCGAGCCTTATAGATGGTCACATTACCATCAGCATCAGTTTTTCTTTTGAAAATCCATTTATTCTCAATGGCCTTTCGATCGTGAGGTAAGTCAACCAAGGTCCAAACCTGGTTTTCGTACATGGATTCCATCTCGGATTTCATGGCTTCTAGCCATTTGTTGGAATCCGGGCTCATCATCGCTTCTTCATACGTCGCAGGGTCATCTATTTCATCAATCATGAAATTCATAACATGATTGCCATACAGTTCAGGAGCTGCACGTGTCCTACTTGACCTGCGCGGTTCGGTAGTGTCCTCTTTCGGAGTTTCATGATCAATATCATTAGCTCTCTCTTCATTAGGTGAAGTCAACTCCGAAACAATTTCCGGTACTGCGCTACTCGCCATTTCATGAAGAGAAGGTTCAATAACCTCCTCGAGTTCTACCTTCCGACTACTCACACCTTTCGCGAGAAACTCCTTCTCAAGAAAGGATCCATTATTGGCAACAAAAACCTTGCCCTTGGATCTGTGATAGAAGGTATTCCCAATCGTTTCCTTAGGGTATCCTATGAAGACGCATTTTTCCGCTTTGGGTTCGAGTTTATCCGGCTGAAGTTTCTTCACATAAACATCGCATCCCCAAACTTTAAGAAATGATATCTTAGGTTTGTTTCCAAACCATAATTCATACGGTGTCGTTTCAACAGATTTAGATGGTGCCCTATTTAAAGTGAATGCAGCGGTTTCCAGTGCATAACCCCAAAATGACAGTGGCAAGTCAGTCAGAGACATCATAGATCGAACCATATCCAATAAAGTACGATTACAATGTTCCGACACACCATTACGTTGTGGTGTTCCGGCAGGCGTGAGTTGTGAAACTATTCCATAGTCTTTCATGTGTGTGCTAAACTCGTAACTTAGATACTCACCTCCACGGTCGACCGCAGAAATTTGATCTTTTTGTTATGTTGATTTTCTACTTCATTCTGAAATTCCTTGAACTTTTCAAAGGTTTCAGACTTGTGTTTCATTAAATAGATATACCCGTATCTACTCAAATCATCCGTGAAAGTAACAAAATAACGATATCCACCTCACGCCGACACACTCATTGGTCCACACACATCAGTATGTATGATTTCCAATAAATCTGTCGCCCGTTCCATTGAACCGGAAAACGGCGTTCTAGTCATCTTGCCCATAAGGCATGGCTCACATGTATCAAATGATTCAAAATCAAGTGATTCCAAAAGTCCATCAAAATGGAGTTTCTTCATGTGTTTAACGCCAATATGACCTAGACGGCAATGCCACATATATGCAGATATATCATTATCAAGTTTAATCCTTTTAGCATCAACATTATGAATATGCGTAATACAACTATCGAGATCCAATAGAAATAAACCGTTCAACACAGGTGCATGACCATAAAAGATATCATTCTTATAAATCGAACAACCATTGTTTTCAGATTTAAAGGAATAACCACTTTGCATCAAACACGATCCGGATACAATGCTCATGCTCAGTGCAGGCACCAAATAACAATTATTCAGATTTATAACTAATCCCGATGGCATATGGAGAGGTAGCGTCCCGACGGCGATCACGTCAACTCTTGATCCATTGCCGACCCGCATCTTGACCTCATCCCTTGCTAGCTGTCGCTTGTTCCGCAGCCCCTAAATCGAGTTACATATATTAGCAACCGATCCTGTATCAAATACCCAGGTGCTACTGCGAGTACTAGTCAAGTACACATCAATAACATGTATATCACATATACCTTTGTTTGCCTTGCCGGCCTTCTTGTCCACCAAATACTTGGGGCAGTTGCGCTTCCAATGGCCAGTCCCCTTGCAATAGTAGCACTCTTTATCAGACTTAGGGCCAGCTCGGGATTTCTTTTCAGGTGTGCCAACAGATTTTCCACCCTCCTTTCCCTTCTATGTGCCTTTCTTGTCCTTCTTGAAACTGGTGGTCTTATTGATCATGAACACTTGATGTTCTTTCCTAATCTCCACTTCTGCAGTCTTAAGCATTGACAGAAGCTCGGGAAGAGACTTCTTCATGCCCTGCATATTATAGTTCATCACGAAGCTCTTGTAGCTAGGTGACAGAGATTGAAGAACACAATGTATGCCTAAGTCAATGGGAATCATTATTCCCAAGGACACAAGCTTATCGGCGTACCCAGACATTTTGAGTACGTGCTCACTAACGGAGCTATTCTCCTCCATCATGCAGCTAAACAACATTTCAAAAGCATTATAACTCTCTACGGAAGCATGGGTATCGAAAATCATTTTCAATTCTCCCATGGTATCAAAGGCATTGCCATTTTCGAAACGCTTTCGAAGTTCTGGCTCTAGCCCATACAGTATGCCGCAATGAACTAAGTTGTGGTCCTCCTGATGAGTTATATAGACATTCTTTTCCTCGTGAGGGGGCATCAGGAGCTGGTGGGGGGCCTAGCGGCACCTCTAGCACATATTGCTTTTGTGCAGCAGTGAGGAGAATCCTCAAATTCATAGCCCAGTTGGTGAAGTTGCTACCATTCGCAGCAAGTTTCTCTTTCTCCATGAACACATTGAAATTAAAAGCAGGTGGTGCCATCTACAACAGAATTTGTAAAGTTTATTTAGACTAAGTTTATGATAGAGTGAGTTCAAATAATCCAAATTACTAATGAACTCCCACTCAAAAACGACATCCCTCGTGTCTTTTTGGTGATTACATGAACCAAATCCACTACACCAAGTCCGATCATCACGTGAGTCGGTGTAGCTTCAAAGGCGAGCATCTATATGGGCATCATATTAACTATATGACTCATGCTTAACCTTTCGGTCCATGTTCCAAGGCCATGTCTGCACATGCTAGGCTCGCCAAGTAAGAACCTTAGTATTCGCGTGTGTAAAACTGTCTTACACCCGTTATATGGAAGCGTAGATTCGAGTACACCCGATCATCACGTGATGTCTCGAACACGATCCACAGAACAGTGCATACTTAAGGAAGAACACATTTTATCTTGATATCTAAATGAGGGATCATCTTACAATGCTACAAAAAGCGCCAAACTAGCAGTATAAGATGCTAACATCTAATGTGTAAAGTGAGATGATATGGTCCATGCATTTGATCTCTATCATTTGCATCATGGTATGATCTCTATCATTCCTTTGTGTGTAAGGCCAAGGTCTATGGAACTTACATGTTGAGTGTGTTGTAAGAGTATCTATCATACATCTACTTACAACAATACCATATCAAGACACTAGCCCAACAACGATCTAAACTAGACGCCTCTAATTTATATATTGCAATTACGTGGCTTAGGGCTTTCGGAGATAGAACCGGTCTTACCTATGAACATGAAACACAACGAGGATAACCAAGTTATTAGAAACTCGTTGTAAATCAGATCTTGACTATAGTAGGAGAGACAGACAACCGCCAGCCACTTATGCAAAACAAGTTGCATGTCAGTCATGGAACCGGTCTCATGTATGATGACATGTAAGGTTGGTCCGGGCCGCTTCATCCCACTATGCCAACAATATCCAAAATACATAGAAGATGCAATAACATGATCATCATCGCCCACGTATAAACATATGTGTACTACTCGTGCAAAGCACCTACGCATAGATCAGGCTCTGATACCACTATTGAGTCCGCAGCATAGAAAACAAAAAATTCCTACGATGAGAACTATACGCCAAGATCTATCTACTAGATACAGAGCAACGAGTGGACATACATCCATGGAGAACTTACCCTCGAAGACAACGAGTTTTATTAATGAGTAGGAACTCGTGGTTGATGTAGTCGTACACTTGCCGATCTCAAGATCATGTGGAAGTCCGAGCGCCACAAATCAGCAGCGCATCCGTCCTCGCACACACGTTCAAGCCAGCGGACAACCTCCACGTCCTCGCTCCAGCGATGCAGCGGAAGCAGCAACTCCTTCCAGACGAAATGCCACCGGGAACATTTGTCTCGCTAATCCGAGACCATGGGGGAATAATTCTAGAGGGGGAGAGAGATCCTTCACGAGGAGGTGTGAGGAAGAAGGAGGAAGAGGGGGGCCTTTTATAGGAGGAGGGGGGTACCCCCTCCATGGCCGGTGCCTCATGGAGGTGACCCCTCACCTCCTCCATTCATGGGAATGTTCATTTGCGGTACCAAACTTGGTGGGTGAGCACACCGCGGTACCCGAGTTGTCATCAATCGCGCGGAGGGTCCATAGTAAAATCGCCAATTGTCCAGAAAGGCCAAATGGGGGTGAATACAAATCTAACGGCTAAATGGTCGTTTGAACCAGATGAAAAATGATTGAACTCAAATACCGCCGTTAGGTCAACTCTTCTTGGACCGCCATGTTAGTATTCCCCATTATCTTTTGCGGTCATGGACTAGGTTACCCCTGCGTGGACCAGATCCCTGAGTGGACCAGATCTATTTCTTTGCTCTGCTCTGGTCTTCTCCCTGCTCCCCTCCCCATAACATTTGCTCAGCTCCGGCTGCTCGTCTCAGATCGGAGCTCGCACTTGGTCTAATTTGCGTCCCCGCCATGTCCGGCCAACCTCCCACGCCTCTAATCGAAGCCCGCAGCTGTCGCCGTTCCATCGTCCATCGTATCGGAGCTTCGTGTCCCTAGACTAATATCTCGCCTCTGGCTAGTCCTTCTCGCACGGCGGAGCGCATCCCGTCGAGCGATCCAGGCCGGCGACCGGCCTTGGGAAGTTGCGTGCTGCCGCGCACCCCAGGCATGGTAGCCCTGGCACATGAGTTTGACGACCACGCTCTCATGGCCACCATGTTGGGCGTCCGTCCTGCCGTGTTGCCGACATAGTTGTTGTCGGCTTTCAGGTTGCGTTTTGGGATCAGACGAAATGGGGTCAACATTGAGGTATGCGTGCCGCCATTCGATTTTTTCGTCCGGTTCGAGCACAGCTCAGACACCGAGCGTGTTCTGTTCTGCATTCTTCCCGTTCTTTCGAGTGCTGCGGGGAGAAAATGAGCTTCATGCATTGGCATCACGCCTGTGGGTGGGACGATCGGTTGGGGCAGCTTCGTTTCTTCTCCAAACTCGGCTTTGATGGCCTCCCATTGGATGCTTGGGAGCCGGAGGCCCTCAAGCAGGTCGTTAGTAGCCTTGGTGGTGAGCTGGTGGAAATCGTACCACTGAGCGACAGATGGGTCATCGAGGTAAAGGCGTGGCTGAAAGATCCTGACGCCGTTCCTAAGATGTACGAGGTGCAGATTCCAAGCAAGGCAGGGCGACAGCTTTGCTGGAAGCACCCGGTCATCATCCACCTGGAGGAGGTTCTGGAATTGGTACATGGCATTCAGGGCCCCGAAGAGGCTGCCAGAAAGCGTCCTTGTCGCCTGCAGTGTTGGCCTAGAAGGATCGATGGCACAGGACCACCACCGTTTCGCGACGGCGCACACAGTTTCGGTGGGGGGACCGGGCTTGGAGGAGCTGGTGGTTCTGATTTCCCTCGAGTGAAGACAGAGCTCTAGTGAATTGCCATTGTATGTGTGGCTAATGAATTTGTAGTATGGAGAGCGTAGCAGGAAGTTAGCATCGACTAAAAATGTGTAATAGTTTGAATCGATGTAGTATGTGTGTGTTATAGTTTGAAGTAGTATGTGTGTGTGATAGTTTGAATCGATGTAGTATGTGTGGGTAATGAATTTGATGTAGTGTTTGTGTAATAGTTTGAATCGATGTAGTTGAACACCGTGCTTTATAATTTCTGTGAATAACCAAGGACAACCTCATGAAAAGAGGGTGGTCTAGCAATGAGCAATGTCAATTTTGTGGATGCCAGGAAAATGTAGTCCATCCCCTCTTCAAGTACAAGGTAGCTACATTTGTAACATGTTGAACTGCAGGACCATTTTGCAGGCAACACAAGACAAAGGAAAAATGGTTTACAACACAGACAACAGACGCAAAATCTGTAGTCTAGGATAAAAATATGCCAGTTAACTAGATTGAAGCACGACTAGTAATTGAAGGAAATAGATACTTGATAGTATTTGCTTACAACAGAAGTACTTCCATAGAAAAGGGTCTTATACCTACACAAAAGTGGGCTAAACTTCCTACTAGTTTATAGAATGATTCGCCAGCATTTCATCTACAAAAGCCATTCTTCAGTCTGAACTTAACTATTCTACACTGAAGAAACTATAGATCTCCACCAGAAAAGTTGGCTGGCCAATAGCCTTGAGAGGACATAAGTTCTTTGATCATTTAACCCAAACTGATCTATTGCCTTGCCGCCAAACTACAAGAAATCTGCATCGTTCATGCACGAGCGATTTGCGTGTGCCAGTCTCGGTTCAGTTGGACCATCCGCGCTGCCGCAACGATTTCTTCGAAACTGAAATTCGGCATCTCCTTCTCGGGATCGTAGGTTCGTGTGAACTCGAACCTGAGTTCGGGGGCTGAGCTGATGCCCACCGTCGGCTCCGGCTGTCGAACGATCTAGCATGCTGAGTGTAGACGCTTGGTCGCCGCCACCGTATGGCCTCCGATGGTGCGTAGGATGGAGCATATTTCCCGCAGATGGCGTGCTCCCAGCCTCCCCTACTGAGGTAAGGTAGTCCGCGCCGAAGCGTGGACGCGAGAGTTCCTAGACCTTGGCGCTGCCCTGTTCGAGGGTGTGTACCCTCGACGGCGGCATGCTCTCATGTACGATTTGATACGTACCTTGTTCCCACTGCCTAGAGCATGCCGTAATGCCGCCGCGCGATTTCTCCACATCGCTCTCTTGGCCCTCCTTGCCGCATCTGGGGCCGACGACACCGCAATCGCCGTCGCGGCCGATTCGGCATATTCGGGGAAATCATCCACCTGGCAGAGCAATGGAGATCGGCCTAGAAGTATAGATTCATGGCCTGCCTTAGAGGGGCTAAATACCCCAGTTTCGGCGGCTGTCACGGCGGCGGGGGCGGCTTAGGCGAGGCCATGTTACCCTAGTTGGTGCGATACGGAGGAGCTGCGCAAGGTGAACTGTGGTTAGTTGGAGAAGGGGAGTGAAAGACTGACAGTAGGTTTGGACTACGGGCACGCGTGAAAATAACCATTTCCCATTTCCTTAGGGGATAATAATTCGACACTCGTTGCATTAACAACTCAATCTTTATTTCCCTTCTCAGCATAAGAGTGCGAACGTATTAAAAAGATCGGTCGTGGCTATCCACCTCATCGGGCAATGTACCAGGACAGGTAGGAGACGGGACCGGGTTTCATTTTCGAAATGTTGACGACTATGCCCTTATGTTTATACGATATTATTTATATGCCACCATGTACCGTCGAGTGTAGCAGCACCATCAGAAACAGGGGATAACGCCGTGGCGTGTTTTCTTTTTTTTAAAGGGCATCAGAAACAGGGGATGCCGACGTGGCATGTTTTCTGACTGGCGAGCCCGCCCGCTCCACCTTCAATGGCGCGCATCCTAGGTTCGAGGGGTGGTGCCGCCCACCAACATATTATTGTGCAATTTTCCATGTGGAACCTGAATTCCGGCGCTGAGATGATGCCCATGTCGAACACAGAGAATTATGAAAGAAGCTACTAAAAATAAATACTTTGAATTCTGAAAAAGTACTAAATTTAAATACATTCCAATTTTGTCTGAAAGGTAATACGCATACTGCTCATCGAAATAATATAAATACAGTACAAATTTCTACTTCGAAAAATAGACCTGAAAATGCTAGCAAATAACCTAGGATGAATATAGGATTCATTCTCCCCTATATATTTCGTCGTCGTCGGCTCCTGTGTGGCAACACATATTCAGAGAACTCTCTCCGTCTGCAATGTGTTGTCAGTATCTCGTCTAGAGGGTAAGGCCTCGGTGTATGTTCCAGACTTAAGCCATACGTCATTGTTGGTTCCTCTTCCCAGGCTTGAACCTCATGATCGTACAATCTGATATAATTCCTGTAGTATATGCAACCGGGTTTGACGGTGGGGTGTAACCTGGTGTCAATGGAGATAGACCGATTGTAATCAACAAAGAGGGCACGACTTCCAATGTCACCAACGGCCTCGAGGGAGCGGTTGTCCGTGTTCACCTGGTACAACACCGCTTGCCCTTTGGCGAAATCCCCGTTCAACACAAGAAACAGATCACCATCTGACTCCACAAGGTAAAATTTGTAAATTCCGCGTACCTGTTCAAAGACTGGGGCCGAAATTATTTTGGCCATCGTGACAATGCTCGCGCGCTACTCTAACTTGATGTTGGTCGACAAGATGTCTCCATTCTCAACTGTATATACTTCCCCTCGGAATGTCGTCATGCAGTCCAGAAGCATAGCAAGAGGTGGAAAATACAATCCTTCTCCAAATGATTCATTGATTTGCCCCGTTGGGGTGCTCTCATCGGCCCATGCAATATGATCTGGATAATTAGTGCAAACGAACACCATCGTCGGGGACTTCGTCACGAGATAGATTGCAGAGGATCAGATGGTATGTGTGCTTGAAACTCAGTGTTAGACTTATGAGTGATTGGGTTTAGAGGCCAAATCTGGTACGGCTCCACCCTCTGAGCAAGCACGATGACGCCATGAGAAACACTGACGAAGTAGAATCTTTTGGAAGAAGAGGGCATCAGTTAGCACAAAGATGTTTACAATGGAAAATACCAATAAATATCGGATGTGAATGTGAACCTGCGATGGACGTCCATTAGATTTGTCCTAAAGCAACGACCAGTGGTGAGGTTGAGGAAGGTGAAGTCGCCAACGTCTGTAAGTGTGTGATCTATCATGATCCAGTTGTTAAGATGGAATTCGGGCACCTTTAAAGTGTGGCACCAATCGGTGCAGACTTCCTGACAAGCAGCATAGGTGTCGACGTACTCCTCTTTCTCCAGCAAATAGTCGGCGATCTTGTGAAGTGGGTCGTCCGGGAGATCAGACCAGTTCCTCTTCATCCGGCTACTGACCATGGCTTACGTGCGGGAATGTTTTGATCGAGGAAGAAAGAAGAACTACCACTGCGAAGAGAAGAAGAAGAGGATAACAGACGAGGGAGACGAAGTCGAACTGCCATTGCAATGAGACGAGGAGACAGGGGAGAAGAAGCGGAACTACCAATTCAAGTTTGGATCAATGGGCTTTTTTCGGAACTAGCGCGTGAACCAGCCATGCACTGCATGCAAGTTTTGATCAAACAGACTGACATGTGGGACCTGCTAAAAAATTCCGTGAAGTGCTCCCCATGCATAGTGCGCTGATAGGTGGCATGTTTTTTGACAGGCAGGCCCTCCTCCTCCACCTTCGACGGCGTGCGTCCCAGGTTCGAGGGCTGGTGCCACCCACCAACACATTATTGTGCAATTTTCCATGCTTTGTCGCAACCAGCTCCGCTCCGCTCCTCTCCTCTGCTCCTGCCACCACCACTCCGCTCAGTCGTGCACCGCTCTCGTCGTCCCCTTGGGCGTCGTCCTCCCGCCCTTCCCTCCCTGCCATCCCCTCACGTCCCCTCCCCTCCCCTCCTTGCCCTGTGTCCTTGTCGCTGCCCACCGCCCAGGCGCGTCTGGAAACGAAAACCAAGAGTCGGCCATTGGGTTAGGGGCCGAATGACGCTCGTGATCCGGATCCCGCTCGGAGATGGATCCTGCGAGGCTTGAGAGCACGGATATGGGTCCTGCGCGGCTGGAGAGCACGGAATCTCCTTCAAGTCTGGAGAGCACAAAGGACAACGAAACGGGGGGAGAGGAAGCGGGGTGCAGAGCTTTGGAGGTATGGAGCCCAGAGAAGGTGTCGTGCATCCACATTGAAGGGTAAGAACTATGATTCCTTTTCTGCATACCCCAATTAGCGTATCTAGTCCTGTGGTGATGGCAAGGATATGTGTTGGTAACCGTAGGATGTCTGTCCAACTTGTCCTTGAGCATGATGCTTTGTCAAGCGAGCATGAAGGCACTGAAACGTGTGGCCGTGCGGATGATGATGAGAAAGCATATCCAGACGTGGCTGCTGACCCTGATAGGATGGAGAGTAGGGAATATTTGGTTCATTCGAACTTTGAGCCTGACTATGGGACTGATGAGGAAGAGGAATGTGAAGATGTGGAAATGGGATGTAGATATGACAACGAAGACGTGGATAGGCCAGTGATACAGTTTGACAGGGACAATCCTACAATTGATGAGGGGACTGTCTTTGATAATGTGGAGGACTGCAGATATGTAGTTGCAACCTATGCAATCAGAGTTGGGTTCGAATTTATCATTGAAAAGAGTGACCAAAAGAGATTTAGGGTGCACCGTAGGGAAAGTAATGTGTGTAAATGGAGATTACATGCATCTCCAATGCGGGGTGGACACCCATTTCAGTCTTTCTCATATTTATTCTGCTGATAACTAGCTCTGAATTATTTGGATTCTTATCGAATGCAGATCAAAGTAAACACGAAGAAACACAACTTCCCTAATACTTCTTTAAGTGGTAAAATTAGACCGGTGACTACCAAGTGGATTGCTGCTACTGTACTTGACTGGGTGAGGCAGGATCATAAGATTGGACCTGCTGAACTCAGAGGAAAGATTAGCAAAAAGTTTAACGTTCTGATTCCTTACCACGGAGTCTTTGATGGGAAGGAGATGGCTCTAGACTTCATTCAAGGCAAGTGGAATGACAGTTTTCATATGTTGTATAGTTTCAAAGCTCAGGTAGAGAAAACATCACCTGGTAGTGTTGTTGACATCGATTACGAGGTTGTGAAAGGGAGAGAAAATGACTCGAGGGGGGTCAGGTATAAGCAGGAAGATAAGATATGCTTCAGGAGATGTTTTGTCTGCCTGAAGGCATGCTGGAAGGGGTTCCTAGACGGCTGCAGGCCATACTTAGCAATAGGCGCAACTTCTTTAACAGGGAAGTTCAGGGGACATGTTGCTTCAGCTTGTCCTTTAGACGCACATAATTGGCTTCTACCCGTAGCTTATGCTGTTCTTGAGGGTGAATCAAATGAACGCTGGACATGGTTCATGCAGAGACTACGGGAAGTAATTGGTCACCCTGAAGGCTTGGTGATACACACCGGTGCATCCGAGGGTCTTGAGAATGTTGTTGATGCTGTGTTTCCTGGGGTTGAGCATAGGGAATGCATGCGGCACCTCGCTACTAACTTCACGAAGAAGTTCAAAGGAAAGATCTTTGAAGAGGACTTGTGGTGATCAGCATACACATACACCCCAAGCACGCATGCTACTTACTTGCAGAACTATGTAGTGCTAAAGGTGAAAAAATACCTTAAAGACCATCACACCAAGCTATGGGCCAGAAGAAAGTTTCGTGAGTTAAGCAAGGTGGATTTTGTTTGCAATAATTTGGCAGAGAGTTTCAATGATAAGATTTCGGGCATGAAGACACTTGGAATTGTTATTTTGTTGGATGCAATAAGACAGTGCATAATGGTGAAGATAGATTTAAGGCAAAGAATTTGTGCAAGAAATTTTTTAGGTCATAAAATAGTTCCAAAGGTGGTTATGTTACTGATTGCAAGAACCAGGGCAATGAAAATGATAAAGATGAGGATGGTCAGAAGTTTCAGAACATTGGCTGAGGTTTATGCAGAATACAAGCGTGGAAGTGAACGAAGGTACACTGTAGACATTGGAAACAAGACTTGTTCATGCAGGCAGTGGCAAATTACTGGTCTGCCATGTCACCATGCAATTTACTTCATCTTAAAGCTTATAGGTAACGAAGCTGAAATAGAGAACTATGTCGACAACTATTTCTCCGTGGACAAGTTTGCTGCAACTTATGCAGAAAATGTACCACCTATGGCCGATGAAAATGATTGGGAGATTGTCGATCCAGGGTTCAAACTTCAACCACCATTTCTTAGGAGGCCACCTGGGAGGCCTAGAAAACTAAGGATCAAAGCCTCCACCGATAAAGGTCCAAGGCTGGGAGCTAGGAAAAGGAAATGCGGACGTTGTGGCGGATTCGGCCATATCAAGAGGTTGTGCAAGAACCCAGTTACACATGTTATTATCCCTGTTCACACCCCGGTGGCAGAAAATGAGGCTTCTCAGCCAGAACTGGCGGAAGAGCAGCGCGAAGACGGTGATGAGCACTCGGAGGAAAACGTACGTAAGCAGCAAATTTATGAAGAAGTGGAGGTGCCGGCGAGAAAAGGGTGTGAAAAGAAACAAAAGGGTAAGCGGAACGGGGAGGAAAGGGCAAATAATGGAGGTGTATTAGAATATGAAGAAGTTGCAAGGGTGATTGAGGATGTTCTTGAGGATCTTTCGGCTAACTACAGGAGAAATAATAAATCCCTGCCAATTTCATCTTTGTACGATTCTCCGGATGAAAGGTAAGCTTAAAAATTGTTTTATTTGCCATTTTATCATTTTTTAATCCTCATCAACTGATGCTTAATGCAGCGTGGGCTAGCAAACTAATAAGAGGAGCAGAAAGATGCGGGTACAGTAATGTCGTATGTTGAATTATATCATTGAAACTAAACTAGCCGTGTCGTCTTTATTTATATCTGGCGCGTGCAACGTGTCTGTGATGGGGTCATGTGGACCAGATTACATTTTTTTAAATATTATTACATTAATTTTTTACCTGCGTTTGGACGCGGCTACTAGTTCCCATCTCCCTTGCATTCCCATCTCCTCTGGCGCACTCCAGAATTATGGCTGTGCCATCAAGTAGCAGAGTCGGCGTATTGTCCCATCAGGTGTGAACGCAATGACTTTGTTTGTTCAGAATTTGACGACTTTTGATTAGTTTGAATGATAGAGAAACCTAAAACATGTATCTAGACATGTTTTGGGTATAGACACATTTATTAAATATCTAAAAAAACTAAGTCAGTTATATCTGGACAGGAGTAGTACACTATTACAAGACGCTCGATCCCTTCTCCTCTGGCGCACTCCAAATTATGGGTGTGCCATCAAGTGCTGGGAGCAGAGTCAGCGTATTGTCCCATCAGATATGCCAGGGAACGCGCGAACTTTATTTTCAGGATCGGACGAGTTTCGATCGACTAGTTTAAAAGACAAATACAACTAAAACATGGCCAACATATATAGATTATGACAATAATCGACCATGACTCAAGTGACCCAGATCCAAAGAGCGCATTAAGATACCGTGCATAGATTTAATTTATGCTTAAGTGGCCCTAATCGACTACAACGCTCCTGCTGTCTCCATCATTGACGATGTTGTCCGCCTCGCCGCCAGCCTCCTCCGCGTCGGAATCGATGATGACGTTCCCGGCAGCGTTCCTCCTTCTCATGGATTCTTCACGGCGCGCTGCATCGATAACGGTGGAGGTCGTACGCACAAGCACTGCCCAGAAGCGCTGCCTCCCTTCGGGGTTGCGCGGATCCGGGTGGATCTCCCGCCTGTGGGTTCCGCACAGCTCAATCAACGCAGCCCGCTCCTTCTTGAACAACTTTCGCCAGTACGCGCTTGTACGCGAGTACCGCGCCAATGCCCTCTTCGCTCCGACAGCTGGCGGCGGCGCTCCTCGATCTGCCTCGCCAACGTGTTGTCGTGCAAGAGCGGCGCGACGGGTACCCCGGCGTAGCTGAGCTCAAAGCCGACCGGAAGCCTCACGAATGGCGGCACGAGTATGTCGTAGTGGGTGAACATCTGAGCCTCGTGCAAGCTGAGTTTGGGCCTCTCCCTCTCCATGGCGATGAAGGAACACGATCTGATTTTTGGACCCAAGGTTAAGGGGATAAGGGCAAGGACGTAGGCCCAGTGTAGTTGCCACGGCCAATCAGTTTGCAGAACAGACTTCTCGCGGATCTCCCTCGTGAAGGACATCACTATCGTCCATGCACCCCGATCCAACAGCGCCTAACAATTGGGGAGCGGGTCTTCTAGAAGCACAGAGCGGTTGCTGGTTAGCTCCGCGTCCCGATTGTTTGCGGCCAACGGCGGTAGTTGAAAATAATACACATTTCAATGACACTGGTGGATCCATGTGTGGTCTCTGAAGAGAACACACATCCAATGACTCTGGTTGTTGTTAGTAAAAAGAGCACACATGCAATGACACCGGTGGATCCATATGTGGTATGTGAAAAGAACAGTCATGAAATGACTCCAGTTGATGTTAGTGAAAAGAACATACATGCAATGACACTGGTGGATCCATGTGTGGTCTCTGAAAAGAACACACATTTCAATGACTGTGGTTGTTGTTAGTAAAAAGAACACACATGCAATGACACTGGTGGATCCATATGTGGTATGTGAAAAGAACACACATGCAATGACTCTGGTTGTTGTTAGTGAAAAGAACACACATGCAATGACACTGGTGGATCCATGTGTGGTCTCTGAAGAGAACACACATTTCAATGACACTGGTGGATCCATATGTGGTATGTGAAAAGAACAGTCATGAAATGACTCCAGTTGTTGTTAGTAAAAAAACACATGCAATGACACTTGTGGATCCATAGGTGGATTGTGAAAAGAGCACACATGCAATGACACTGGTGGATCCATATGTGCTATGTGAAAAGAACACACATGCAATGACTCTAGTTGTTGTTAGTGAAAAGAACACACATGCAATTACACTGGTGGATCCATGTGTGGTCTCTGAAGAGAACACACATTTCAATGACACTGGTGGATCCATATGTGGCATGTGAAAGGAACACACAAGCAATGACTCTGGTTTTTGTTAGTAAAAAGAACACACATGCAATGACACTGGTGGATCCATAGGTGGTATATGAAAAGAACACATATTTCAACGACTCTTGTTGTTAGTAAAAAGAACACACATGTAATGAAACTGGTGGATCCATAGGTGGATTGTGAAAAGAGCACACATGCAATGACACTGGTGGATCCATATGTGGTCTCTGAAGAGAACACACATTTCAATGACACTGGTGGATCCATATGTGGTATGTGAAAAGAACAGTCATGAAATGACTCCAGTTGTTGTTAGTAAAAAGAACACACATGCAATGACACTGGTGGATCCACAGGTGGTATGTGAAAAGAACACACATGCAATGAATCTGGTTGTTGTTAGTAAAAAGAAATGCAATGACACTGGTGGATCCATGTGTGGTCTCTAAAGAGAACACACATGCAATGACTCTGGTTGTTGTTAGTAAAAACAGCACACATGCAATGACACTGGTTGTTGTTAGTAAAAAGAGCACACATGCAATGACACTGGTGGATCCATAGGTGGATTGTGAAAAGAACACACATGCAATGACACTGGTGGATCCATGTGTGGTCTCTGAAGAGAACACACATGCAATGACCCCAGTAGTTGTTAGTAAAAAAACACACATGCATTGACATTGGTGGATCCATATGTGGTATGTGAAAAGATCATACATTTCAATGACTCTGGTTGTTGTTAGTAAAAAGAACATACATGCAATGACACTGGTGGATCCATAGGTGGATTGTGAAAAGAGCAAACGTGCAATGACACTGATGGATCCATATGTGGTATGTGAAAAGAACACACATGCAATGACTCTAGTTGTTGTTATTGAAAGGAACACACATGCAATGACACTGGTGGATCCATGTGTGGTATGTGAAAAGAACACACATGCAATGACACAGGTGGATCCATATGTGGTACGTGAAAAGAACACACACGCAATGACTCTGGTTGTTGTTAGTAAAAAGAACACACATGCAATGACACTGGTGGATCCATGTGTGGTCTCTAAAGAAAACACACATTTCAATGACACTGGTGGATCCATATGTGGTATGTTAAAAGAAGAGTCATGAAATGACTCCAGTTGTTGTTAGTAAAAATAACACACATTTCAATGACACTGGTGGATCCATATGTGGTCTGTGAAAAGAACACACATGCAATGACTCTGGTTGTTGTTAGTAAAAAGAACACACATGCAATGATACTGGTGGATCCATAGTTGGTATGTGAACAGAACACACATTTCAATGACTCTGGTTGTTGTTAGTAAAAAGAACACACATGCAATGACACTGGTGGACCCATAGGTGGATTGTGAAAAGAGCACACATGCAATGGCTCTGGTTGCTGTTAGTAAAAAGAGCACACATGCAATGACACTGGTGGATCCATGTATGGTCTCTAAAGAGAACACATATGCAATGACTCTGGTTGTTGTTAGTAAAAAGAGCACACATGCAATGACACTAGTGGATCCATAGGTGGATTGGGAAAAGAACACACATTTCAATGACACTAGTGGATCCATATGTGGTATGTGAAAAGAACACACATTTCAATGACTCTGGTTGTTGTTAGTAAAAAGAACACACATGCAATGACTCTAGTGGATCCATATGTGGTATGTGAAAAGAACGCACATTTCAATGACTCTGGTTGTTGTTAGTAAAAAGAACACACATGCCATGACACTGGTGGATCCATAGGTGGATTGTGAAAAGAGCACACATGCAATGACACTGGTGGATCCATATGTGGTATGTGAAAATAACACACATGCAATGACTCTAGTTGTTGTTATTGAAAAGAACACACATGCAATGACACTGGTGGATCCATGTGTGGTATGCGAAAAGAACACACATGCAATGACACTGGTGGATCCATATGTGGTATGTGAAAAGAACACACATGCAATGACTCTGGTTGTTGTTAGTAAAAAGAACACACATGCAATGACACTTGTGGATCCATGTGTGGTCTCTCAAGAGAACACACATTTCAATGACACTGGTGGATCCATATGTGGTAGGTGAAAAGAACAGTCATGAAATGACTCCAGTTGTTGTTAGTAAAAAGAACACACATGCAATGACACTGGTGGATCCATAGGTGGTATGTGAAAAGAACACACATGCAATGACTCTAGTGGATCCATATGTGGTATGTGAAGAGAACAAACATGAAATGACTCCAGTTGTTGTTAGTAAAAAGAACACACATGCAATGACACTTGTGGATCCATGTGTGGTCTCTGAAGAGAACACACATGCAATGACTCTGGTTGTTGTTAGAAAAAAGAGCACACATGCAATGACACTGGTGGATCCATGTGTGGTCTCTGAAGAGAACACACATGCAATGACTCTGGTTGTTGTTAGTAAAAAGAGCACCCATGCAATGACACTAGTGGATCCATAGGTGGATCGTGAAAAGAACACACATTTCAGTGACACTGGTGGATCCATATGTGGTATCTGAAAAGAACACACATGCAATGACTCTACTTGTTGTTTGTGAAAAGAACACACATACAATGACACTGGTGGATCCATGTGTGGCACGTGAAAAGAGCACACATGCAATGACACTGGTGGATCCATATGTGGTATGTGAAAAGAACACACATGCAATGATTCTACTTGTTGTTAGTGAAAAGAACACACATGCAATGACACTGGTGGATCCATGTGTGGTATGTGAACAGAGCACACATGCAATGACACTGGTGGATCCGTATGTGGTATGTGAAAAGAACACACATGCAATGACTCTAGTTGTTGTTAGTGAAAAGAACACACATGCAATGACACTGGTGGATCCATGTGTGGTATGTGAAAATAACACACATGCAATGACACTGGTGGATCCATATGTGGTATGTGAAAAGAACACACATGCAATGACACTGGTGGATCCATATGTGGTATGTGAAAAGAACACACATTTCAATGACTCTAGTTGTTGTTAGTAAAAAGAACACACATGCAATGACACTGGTGGATCCATGTGTGCTCTCTGAAGAGAACACACATCCAATGACTCTGGTTGTTGTTAGTAAAAAGAGCACACATGCAATGACACCGGTGGATCCATATGTGGTATGTGAAAAGAACAGTCATGAAATGACTCCAGTTGATGTTAGTGAAAAGAACATACATGCAATGACACTGGTGGATCCATGTGTGGTCTCTGAAAAGAACACACATTTCAATGACTGTGGTTGTTGTTAGTAAAAAGAACACACATGCAATGACACTGGTGGATCCATATGTGGTATGTGAAAAGAACACACATGCAATGACTCTGGTTGTTGTTAGTGAAAAGAACACACATGCAATGACACTGGTGGATCCATGTGTGGTCTCTGAAGAGAACACACATTTCAATGACACTGGTGGATCCATATGTGGTATGTGAAAAGAACAGTCATGAAATGACTCCAGTTGTTGTTAGTAAAAAAACACATGCAATGACACTTGTGGATCCATAGGTGGATTGTGAAAAGAGCACACATGCAATGACACTGGTGGATCCATATGTGCTATGTGAAAAGAACACACATGCAATGACTCTAGTTGTTGTTAGTGAAAAGAACACACATGCAATTACACTGGTGGATCCATGTGTGGTCTCTGAACAGAACACACATTTCAATGACACTGGTGGATCCATATGTGGCATGTGAAAGGAACACACAAGCAATGACTCTGGTTTTTGTTAGTAAAAAGAACACACATGCAATGACACTGGTGGATCCATAGGTGGTATATGAAAAGAACACATATTTCAACGACTCTTGTTGTTAGTAAAAAGAACACACATGTAATGAAACTGGTGGATCCATAGGTGGATTGTGAAAAGAGCACACATGCAATGACACTGGTGGATCCATATGTGGTCTCTGAAGAGAACACACATTTCAATGACACTGGTGGATCCATATGTGGTATGTGAAAAGAACAGTCATGAAATGACTCCAGTTGTTGTTAGTAAAAAGAACACACATGCAATGACACTGGTGGATCCACAGGTGGTATGTGAAAAGAACACACATGCAATGAATCTGGTTGTTGTTAGTAAAAAGAAATGCAATGACACTGGTGGATCCATGTGTGGTCTCTAAAGAGAACACACATGCAATGACTCTGGTTGTTGTTAGTAAAAACAGCACACATGCAATGACACTGGTTGTTGTTAGTAAAAAGAGCACACATGCAATGACACTGGTGGATCCATAGGTGGATTGTGAAAAGAACACACATGCAATGACACTGGTGGATCCATGTGTGGTCTCTGAAGAGAACACACATGCAATGACCCCAGTAGTTGTTAGTAAAAAAACACACATGCATTGACATTGGTGGATCCATATGTGGTATGTGAAAAGATCATACATTTCAATGACTCTGGTTGTTGTTAGTAAAAAGAACATACATGCAATGACACTGGTGGATCCATAGGTGGATTGTGAAAAGAGCAAACGTGCAATGACACTGATGGATCCATATGTGGTATGTGAAAAGAACACACATGCAATGACTCTAGTTGTTGTTATTGAAAGGAACACACATGCAATGACACTGGTGGATCCATGTGTGGTATGTGAAAAGAACACACATGCAATGACACAGGTGGATCCATATGTGGTACGTGAAAAGAACACACACGCAATGACTCTGGTTGTTGTTAGTAAAAAGAACACACATGCAATGACACTGGTGGATCCATGTGTGGTCTCTAAAGAAAACACACATTTCAATGACACTGGTGGATCCATATGTGGTATGTTAAAAGAAGAGTCATGAAATGACTCCAGTTGTTGTTAGTAAAAATAACACACATTTCAATGACACTGGTGGATCCATATGTGGTCTGTGAAAAGAACACACATGCAATGACTCTGGTTGTTGTTAGTAAAAAGAACACACATGCAATGATACTGGTGGATCCATAGTTGGTATGTGAACAGAACACACATTTCAATGACTCTGGTTGTTGTTAGTAAAAAGAACACACATGCAATGACACTGGTGGACCCATAGGTGGATTGTGAAAAGAGCACACATGCAATGGCTCTGGTTGCTGTTAGTAAAAAGAGCACACATGCAATGACACTGGTGGATCCATGTATGGTCTCTAAAGAGAACACATATGCAATGACTCTGGTTGTTGTTAGTAAAAAGAGCACACATGCAATGACACTAGTGGATCCATAGGTGGATTGGGAAAAGAACACACATTTCAATGACACTAGTGGATCCATATGTGGTATGTGAAAAGAACACACATTTCAATGACTCTGGTTGTTGTTAGTAAAAAGAACACACATGCAATGACTCTAGTGGATCCATATGTGGTATGTGAAAAGAACGCACATTTCAATGACTCTGGTTGTTGTTAGTAAAAAGAACACACATGCCATGACACTGGTGGATCCATAGGTGGATTGTGAAAAGAGCACACATGCAATGACACTGGTGGATCCATATGTGGTATGTGAAAATAACACACATGCAATGACTCTAGTTGTTGTTATTGAAAAGAACACACATGCAATGACACTGGTGGATCCATGTGTGGTATGCGAAAAGAACACACATGCAATGACACTGGTGGATCCATATGTGGTATGTGAAAAGAACACACATGCAATGACTCTGGTTGTTGTTAGTAAAAAGAACACACATGCAATGACACTTGTGGATCCATGTGTGGTCTCTCAAGAGAACACACATTTCAATGACACTGGTGGATCCATATGTGGTAGGTGAAAAGAACAGTCATGAAATGACTCCAGTTGTTGTTAGTAAAAAGAACACACATGCAATGACACTTGTGGATCCATAGGTGGTATGTGAAAAGAACACACATGCAATGACTCTAGTGGATCCATATGTGGTATGTGAAGAGAACAAACATGAAATGACTCCAGTTGTTGTTAGTAAAAAGAACACACATGCAATGACACTTGTGGATCCATGTGTGGTCTCTGAAGAGAACACACATGCAATGACTCTGGTTGTTGTTAGAAAAAAGAGCACACATGCAATGACACTGGTGGATCCATGTGTGGTCTCTGAAGAGAACACACATGCAATGACTCTGGTTGTTGTTAGTAAAAAGAGCACCCATGCAATGACACTAGTGGATCCATAGGTGGATCGTGAAAAGAACACACATTTCAGTGACACTGGTGGATCCATATGTGGTATCTGAAAAGAACACACATGCAATGACTCTACTTGTTGTTTGTGAAAAGAACACACATACAATGACACTGGTGGATCCATGTGTGGCACGTGAAAAGAGCACACATGCAATGACACTGGTCGATCCATATGTGGTATGTGAAAAGAACACACATGCAATGACTCTACTTGTTGTTAGTGAAAAGAACACACATGCAATGACACTGGTGGATCCATGTATGGTATGTCAAAAGAACACACATGCAATGACACTGGTGG
Source organism: Avena eriantha (assembly GCA_910589775.1). Lineage (NCBI taxonomy): Eukaryota > Viridiplantae > Streptophyta > Magnoliopsida > Poales > Poaceae > Avena > Avena eriantha. The sequence continues at coordinate 249,566,694 of OU342745.1, read as the reverse complement.
ATCCATATGTGGTATGTGAAAAGAACACACATGCAATGACTCTACTTGTTATTAGTAAAAAGAACACACATGCAATGACACTGGTGGATCCATGTGTGGTATGCGAAAAGAGCACACATGCAATGACACTGGTGCATCCATGTGTGGTATTGAAAAGAACACACATGCAATGACACTGGTGGATCCATATGTGGTATGTGAAAAGAACACATATTTCAATGACTCTAGTTGTTGTTAGTAAAAAGAACACACATGCAATGACACTGGTGGATCCATAGGTGGATTGTAAAAAGAGCACACATGCAATGACACTGGTGGATCCATATGTGGTATGTGAAAAGAACACACATGCAATGACTCTGGTGTTGTTAGTGAAAAGAACACACATGCAATGACACTGGTGGATCCATATGTGGTCTCTAAAGAGAACAGACATTTTAATGACACTGGTGGATCCATGTGGTATGTGAAAAGAACAATCATGAAATGACTCCAGTTGTTGTTAGTAAAAAGAACACACATGCAATGACACTGGTGGATCCATAGGTCGTATGTGAAAAGAACACGCATGCAATGACTCTGGTGGATCCATATGTGGTATGTGAAAAGAACACATTTCAATGACTCTGGTTGTTGTTAGTAAAAAGAACACACATGCAATGACACTGGTGGATCCAGAGGTGGATTGTGAAAAGAGCACACATGCAATGACACTGGTGGATCCATATGTAGTATGTGAAAAGAACACACATTTCAATGACACTGGTGGATCCATATGTGGTAGGTGAAAAGAACAGTCATGAAATGACTCCAGTTGTTGTTAGTAAAAAGAACACACATGCAATGACACTTGTGGATCCATAGGTGGTATGTGAAAAGAACACACATGCAATGACTCTAGTGGATCCATATGTGGTATGTGAAGAGAACAAACATGAAATGACTCCAGTTGTTGTTAGTAAAAAGAACACACATGCAATGACACTGGTGGATCCATATGTGGTCTGTGAAGTGAATACACATTTCAATGACACTGGTGGATCCATATGTGGTATGTGAAAAGAACAGTCATGAAATGACTCCAGTTGTTGTTAGTAAAAAGAACACACATGCAATGACACTGGTGGATCCATATGTGTTATGTGAAAAGAACACACATGCAATGACTTTACTTGTTGTTAGTGAAAAGAACACACATGCAATGACACTGGTGGATCCATGTGTGGTCTCTGAAGAGAACACACATTTCAATGACACTGGTGGATCCATATGTAGTATGTGAAAGGAACACACATGCAATGAATCTAGTTGTTGTTAGTAAAAAGAACACAGATCCAATGACACTGGTGGATCCATAGGTGGTATGTGAAAAGAACACACATTTCAACGACTCTTGTTCTTAGTAAAAAGAACACACATGCAATGACACCGCTAGATCCATAGGTGGATTGTGAAAAGAGCACACATGCAATGACACTGGTGGATCCGTATGTGGTATGTGAAAAGAACACACATGAATTACTCTAGTTGTTGTTATTGAAAAGAACACACATGCAATGACACTGGTGGATCCATGTGTGGTATGTGAAAAGAACACACATGCAATGACTCTGGTTGTTGTTAGTGAAAAGAACACACATGCAATGACACTGGTGGATCCATGTGTGGTCTCTGAAGAGAACACACATTTCGATGACACTGGTGGATCCATATGTGGTATGTGAAAAGAACAGTCATGAAATGACTCCAGTTGTTGTTAGTAAAAAAACACATGCAATGACACTTGTGGATCCATAGGTGGATTGTGAAAAGAGCACACATGCAATGACACTGGTGGATCCATATGTGGTATGTGAAAAGAACACACATGCAATGACTCTAGTTGTTGTTAGTAAAAAGAACACACATCCAATGACACTGGTGGATCCATGTGTGGTCTCTGAAGAGAACACACATTTCAATGACACTGGTGGATCCATATGTGGTATGTGAAAAGAACAGTCATGAAATGACTCCAGTTGTTGTTAGTAAAAATAACATACATGCAATGACACTGGTGGATCCATAGGTGGTATGTGAAAAGAACACACATGCAATGACTCTAGTGGATCCATATGTGGTATGTGAAGAGAACACACATGAAATGACTCCAGTTGTTGTTAGTAAAAAGAACACACATGCAATGACACTGGTGGATCCATGAGTGGGCTCTGAAGAGAACGCACATTTCAATGACTCTGGTTGTTGTTAGTAAAAAGAACACACACGCAATGACACTTGTGGATCCATATGTGGTCTCTGAAGAGAACACACATGCAATGACTCTGGTTGTTAGTAAAAAGAGCACACATGCAATGACACTAGTGCATCCATGTGAGGTCTCTGAAGAGAACACACATGCAATGACTCTGGTTGTTGTTAGTAAAAAGAGCACACATGCAATGACACTGGTGGATCCATATGTCGTATGTGAAAAGAACACACATGCAATGACTCTACTTGTTGTTTGTGAAAAGAACACACATGCAATGACACTGGTGGATCCATGTGTGGTATGTGAAAAGAGCACACATGCAATGACACTGGTGGATCCATATGTGGTATGTGAAAAGAACACACATGCAATGACTCTACTTGTTGTTAGTGAAAAGAACACACATGCAATGACACTGGTGGATCCATGTATGGTATGTGAAAAGAACACACATGCAATGACACTGGTGGATCCATATGTGGTATGTGAAAAGAACACACATGCAATGACTCTACTTGTTATTAGTAAAAAGAACACACATGCAATGACACTGGTGGATCCATGTGTGGTATGCGAAAAGAGCACACATGCAATGACACTAGTGCATCCATGTGTGGTCTCTGAAGAGAACACACATGCAATGACTCTGGTTGATGTTGGTAAAAAGAGCACACATGCAATGACACTGGTGGATCCATAGGTGGATTGTGAAAAGAACACACATTTTAATGACACTGGTGGATCCATATGCGGTATGTGAAAAGAACACACATTTCAATGACTCTGGCTGTTGTTAGTAAAAAGAACACACATGCAATGACACTGGTGGATCCATATGTGGTATGTGAAAAGAACACACATTTCAATGACTCTAGTTGTTGTTAGTAAAAAGAACACACAAGCAATGCCACTGGTGGATCCATAGGTGGATTGTGAAAAGAGCACATATGCAATCACACTGGTGGATCCATATGTGGTATGTGAAAAGAACACACATGCAATGACTCTGGTTGTTGTTAGTGAAAAGAACACACATCCAATGACACTGGTGGATCCAGATGTGGTCTCTGAAGAGAACACACATTTCAATGACACGTGTGGATCCATATGTGGTATGTGAAAAGAACAGTCATGAAATGACTCTAGGTGTTGTTAGTAAAAAGAACACACATGCAATGACACTGGTGTATCCATAGGTGGTATGTGAAAAGAACAAACATTTAATGACTCAAGTGGATCCATATGTGGTATGTGAAAAGAACACACATTTCAATGACTCTGGTTGTTGTTAGTAAAAAGAACACACATGCAATGACACTAGTGGATCCATAGGTGGATTGTGAAAAGAGCACACATGCAATGACACTGGTGGATCCATATGTGGTATGTGAAAAGAACACACATGCAATGACTCTGGTTGTTGTTAGTGAAAAGAACACACCTGCAATGACACTAGTGGATCCATATGTGGTCTCTGAAGAGAACACACATTTCAATGTGTTGGGGGGATACCCCCGGGTAGGGTCACGCCGGGGTATAAAGGCCTAGTTAGCCGAGGTACGGCAAGGTTAAAGCATGTGCTGACAGAGTCACCTCAAGGAAGGCCGGATCACGGAGTAACCCGGACCAGGGGACGTCCACCTAACTTGGTCTCAACCAACTTAAGCCATATGTCGGTAAGATGTATCTAACTTGTATGCAGGAACAGGTGTGGCCGGATCAACTATGTGGGATCCGGGTTATATCAAGATTGTAAGAGAAGGAAGGTATCTCGCTGGTCAAAGGTGACTACTGTACGCAGAGTGTGAGCGAAGCAGATAGAGGCCGGATTACCGAGGCGTGGCCAACAAAGGTGACGAAGCCAATGTCGGGTGAGCAGGCTCCACAGAGGCTCACGTAGCCTCTGCATGGATGACGCGGGGGAAAAGTGACCCGGTTGGCTTACTATTTTGGGAAGAGGCATATTCCCTGGAATATGCCTCCACGTATGCCCTAAGTGGAGACCTAGCCCCTCCTATATAAGGAGGGCTAGAGCCTCTGTAGAAGGGGTTGATTGGTCTAGGCTTTGTTATCTCCTAGAGAATTGTGTTTTGCTAGTGGTGAGAGTAAGAGAGTTCTTCTTCCTCCTCTCTCCAATACAGCTCTAGGAGCACTTGTAATCTACAAAGGTGAATCAAATACAAAGCTTCCGTGTGTGGAATCACCACACTATCCGTCCCTAGATTCCCCTAGTGCATTTAGTCCCCACCTTTAGCCTATCCATGGCATCTGCCATGACACCACCACAACAGTTGGCGCCCACCGTGGGGCAAGCGGCGCTAGCAGGGGTGAAGATCCGGACGGGAAACCTCATCGGCACCGGCGAACGCATCGTCTCCAGGCTCGTTCAGCGCTTTGGAGTGCTGGACTTTGTCAGCGACAACGCTGGCTGCTTCGGCACACGTCCTCTTCTGCGCAACGGCCTCTTCGTCAAGCTCGGCGCGCACAAGGTCTACGTTGTTGTCGATGTGTCGTGCGTTCATCCGCGACACGTCGTCGAGGGAGGCGAGCCACCCCTTAGCGTGGTTCACGGGGCGCGTATCACTCGCTCTTCGGACCGTGCAGAGGTGATGATGACTGCGCCAGGTGCGGGTGCAAGCAAGGATCCTGCACCAGATCCGGAGGTAACGCCCAAGGAACCGAGGAAAAGTAGAGGACCTCCACTAGAGAGGCCTGAGAATGTGCTGCAGCAGGCAATGGAGAGCTTGGAAAACCCAGTAGCAGCAGCAGTAGATCCGGCTCAGGCACAGGCCGAGCTAGAAGAAACTAGGCAGAAAATACTAGAGGGTGCGAAAAAGATAGCCGCGGCTCAGCAGTCGTTGAACATGACACTGCATGAGTACGCTAAAGCAAATAAGGTTGATGTGGTAAAAGTGAAAGGGAGAAATCTCATGAGTGAGATGAACAAAGAGGGTGATACTAGGATTGAGGAATCAGAGAACTGTTTGTCTTTTTGAGGAATCAGAGAGCTGCCGAGGTATAGTACCCCGCAAAGAACCTCAGAGCAGCGGATGCATCTGCATCTGAATTAGAGGGTCTGATGGGTGAAGCCCATCAAAGACAGCAGGAAAGAGTCAATGAGTTGGTTCGGATCGCGAACAGGAAAAACGAGGAGTTGCTCAGGGCTAACCCGGAGAGAGCTAGAGCCTCCAAGATCCTTCGGCGGTGGGTAACCCGGAAAAATCCGCTGGAGCCGCATCGTCTCCTCATGGTGGTCCTAGGAGAGAAGAGGTAGTAACTTCGGCCAGGAGCAATAAACAGATAGTCCCATATGACCCGGCAAGGGCAGGGAAAGGAAAAGAAGTGCAAAGAAATGAAGATCGAAGGAGTGTGAGCTGAGGTGAAGTTGGCCGAGGTAACCGTGACCAAGGCAATGCCGGTCAAGGGAATGTTGTAAACAGCAATGCCGGACAGCGTAATTCGGTAGTTGCAAGTCAACCGCAACAGCGAAATATACCACAACAAGAGCGCAGCGCCGGCCAAGGTATGCAACAGAGGGCAGCTCCACAGGAGCAAGATAGGTACAATGATGGTGATTCGGAGATGGTGAACGCTGGCTATCCCAGACCGGACTATCACGTGATAGGATCAAGATTGGGAGGCAGAAACTTGATGCCTGATGACGCCAGGTCAAAACTGGATCGGCTGTATAGGTCAGAGCAAATTGAGTGTCAAGGTCCTCCGGGTCCAGCTTGTTTTGGGCCTCGGATCATGAAGGAACCTCCGGTACCTAACTTCCAGTTACCTAGAGGCACAAAGACGTATGACGGCAGCACTAAGCTGGAGGATTGGTTGATTAACTATGCAACTGCAGTAAAAATCGCCACAGGCAACTTGAGGTGGGCTGTGAGATACGTACCCCAGATGTTGGAGGGGCCAGCAAGGGTATGGCTAAACAACTTGGCACCCGTAAGTATTAACTATTGGATCGATTTTGAGGAGATGTTTGTTAGCAATTTCTCAAGTACGTATCAGAGGCCCAACAGGCCACAAACCCTAGCAATGTGCAGGCAAAGACCAAATGAGATAGACCGGGAGTTCTTAACCCGTTGGTGCAATGTGCGAAACTCGTGTGAGGGTGTGGTTGAGTCACAGGCCATAGCCTGGTTTGCGCAAGGATGCAGATATGCAAGCATGCTATGGCAAAGGTTGCAAAGGGATATGCCAACCACCTTGGCAGAAACGATCCGGATTGCTGATTCATATGCTTTAGGTGATCCGACGCAACCTAGGCTCACCTCAGACGAGTCAAGCGAGGAATGTTATCAGCGAGATGGGGTCGGGTCATCCCGAAGAAATGAATACCGAGGTAAAAGAAGGGATGACCGATCGGACTATCGTTACAGTTCGCAACAAGTTGCAGCTGTGAATCAGGATCAACCCGGAGTAGGAGGCAGCCAACGTCAGAAAACGGGAGGACAACAATGGACGCCAAGGAATGATGGGAAGAAAACTTGGACGCCAGAGCAGAAAAACAGTGGCAAGAGAAGAAGGATTGTCCGAGGTACACCTATGAGGCAATGCTGGATCAGCCGTGTAAATTTCACACGCCAAATCCAAGTAACCCAGCGGGTCACACAACTAGACAGTGTGAGTGGATGCGAAAGATAGAACAAAGTGGCTCGGGGAATGCTTAGGCACCTCGGAATGATCAACCTCGACAGGAGTTACCCCGGCAGCAATTGCTCTCCGGAGTGAACACGCACAATTAATGTTGCCTCCCCCTCCGCCGAGGTATGACAACCATGAGAGAAGGGATGCAGTGCATCAGGTGGAGAACCAAGACCAACAGGATCAGAGGTACCCCATAAACGAGGGGAGAAATGAGTACCGAGAGCACCATCAGAGTTAGACAGACAGAAAGAGCTTGCAACACAGACATATGGAAGTCAATGCAGTAATTCCTGCAGTGGCGAGGTATATGCCTTGGTCAGACCAGGAAATTACCTGGAGCATCAAAGATCATCCCAAGCTTATGCCAAGTCCTGGTTGGTACGCACTAGTGCTGGATCTGACATTCATTGGGCCTAACATCAACGTGAGATTCTCCAAGGTGCTGATCGATAACGGTAGTAGCATCAACATCATGTATGTGGACACGATGCGAAAATTGGGTATCTCGGAAAACATGCTTCAAGCTACAAGGACAACTTTCCATGGCATTGTGCCAGGCATTTCTTGTGAGCCCATAGGCAATGTCCGAGTTGACGTTTTGTTCGGCACAAGGGATAACTGCCGAACTGAGAATTTGGAGTTTGAAGTGGTGACCTTAGAAAGTGCATATCACGCGTTACTCAGTAGACCAGCTCTGAACAAGTTTATGGCAAGTTGTCACATCAGTTACTTGAAGATGAAGCTGCCCGGGCCAAATGGTGTAATTACCATAGCTGGGGATTCTGACATTCAATTGAGTGTGCATCTGCCGGATCTAACCTAGCCCAGTCACTCGTGATTGCGCAAGAAAAAAGAAAGATCCAAGAAGTGGCGACATTGGCTCAGTCCGCGCAGTAGTATATGCCGGCGCTGAGTAACCCGCATGGTAGTGTATCATTCCAAGCGACAAAAGATACCAAGAAGGTGCCTGTTGATGATATGTTCCCTGAGCGTACTGTAACGATTGGTGCCAGGTTAAATGACAAATAGGAAAGCGAGCTCGTCAACTTCCTCCGTGAGAATCGGGATATTTTTGCTTGGTCCATGCATGACTTTCAAGGTGTTCCGAGGGAGTTGGCCAAGAACTCTTTGAATGTCAGACCCGGAGCAAATCTGGTGAAGCAACCCCTCCGCCGCTTCGCCGAAGATAGGAGAAAGGTCATAGGAGATGAGATAGCTCGGTTGTTGGCAGCAGGATTTATCATGGAAGTGCTTTACCCGGATTGGTTGTCTAATCCGGTGCTTGTGGAGAAGAAGAAAGATGATCCGAATGTGGCAGTGGTTTGGCGTATGTGTATCGATTACACGAACCTAAATAAGGCGTGTCCAAAAGATCCATTCCCACTGCCAAGGATAGACCAAGTCATAGATTCCACTGTTGGGTGTGAGTTGTTGTCGTTCATTGATGCATATTCTGGTTTCCACCAGATACCTCTGAACCCAAATGATCAAATAAAGACTGCGTTTATCACCCCGTATGGGGCTTATTGCTATCGCACCATGCCTTTTGGTTTACGTAATGCAGGGGCAACGTACCAGAGATGTATGCAAAAATGTTTGCATGAACAAATTGGTCAAAATGTTCAGGTGTATGTGGATGATGTTGTGATAAAGACCAAGGAAGGAAAAAACGCTCCTTGACGATATCAGGCAGGCGTTCGCGAACCTAAGAAGGTTCCGGATGAAGCTTAACCCGTAAAAGTGTATCTTCGGTGTCCCGGCTGGAAAATTACTCGGATTCCTCGTCTCCAGCCGAGGTATTGAGGTCAATCCAACTAAGATCTAGGCCATAGAACGAATGGAGCTGCCAAAGTGTCTTAACGATGTCCAGAAGTTCACTGGTTGCCTGGCATCGTTGAGTCGGTTTGTATGTTGGTTGGGAGAAAAGGCACTGCCTCTCTATCAACTCATGAAAAAGTAGGATAAGTTCATTTGGACACCGTAGGCCAATGAAGCCTTTATCCAACTAAAGAAGATGTTAGCCACTGCACCAGTGTTAGCCTCTCCACTATCAAAGGAGCCAATGTTGCTCTATATAGCCGCAACCAACCGAGTTGTAAGTGCAGTAATTGTGGTAGAGCACGGCGAAGAGGGTAAGTCAGTGCAAAGGCCAGTGTATTATCTGAGCAAGGTATTATCAGCCTCAAAGCAGAACTATCCTCACTATCAAAAAGTGGCATATGGTGTGTATATGGCAGCTAAGAAGCTAAAGCACTATTTCGAGGAACACCCAATTAAGGTAATATGTGAAGCTCCCATATCCGAGATAATGAGAAACAAGGATGCGAGTGGCAGGATTGCGAAATGGGCAATTGAACTAGCACCTTATGCGCCACAATATGACAGAAGAGAGGCAATTAAATCTCAGGCTGTGGCGGACTTTTTTGTGGATTGGGCCGAGATGCAATATGAGCCACCATTACCAGATCCGAACTACTGGAATATGCACTTTGACGGGTCAAAAACAAAAACTGGGTCAGGTGCTGCAGTTGTGCTTACCTCGCCCAAGAAGGACCAGCTAAAATATGTGCTACAGATCCACTTCACTGCATCAAACAATGTTGCAGAATACGAGGCACTTATACATGGGCTCAAAGTGGCAAGGGAGGTTGGAATACGCCGGATCCAATGCTTCATGGACTCGGATCTCGTAGTCCAGCAGGTCTCCGGGCAATGGGATGCTTTGGACGCAAACATGGCATTATACAGATTTCATGTGTAGAAGATATCTGGTTACTTTGAGGGATGCAAATTTCACCATATACCTCGGGTGGAAATTGAGGTTGCCGACGTATTGTCGAAGCTCGGTTCAACCCACGAAGAAATCCCACCAGGCGTAGCATTGGAGCACCTCAGAAAACCATCCATCAGGCCATCCCTAGAGTCTGACTCAATTTTTATCCCGGCAAATCCGGAATTAGAGGCTGTGCCCATGGACATTGATGTAGGGAGTGGTTCGTGAAACCCGGGGACTGCTTTGGCAAACCCCTGGACTGCCATGACAAACCCGAGGACTGCACAGCATGATCCGGTAGAAGTTATGCCGGTGGATCTAATGGAAATTGATGAGGATGTGTTCCCAGTAAGAGCTGTGCCAGCCTGGGAATTGCCAATATTCCAATTCCTAAAGGATGGAACCTTACCCACTGAGGAGGTACTTTCTAGGCAAACTCAGAGGAGGGAAAAAGCATACACGATCATCAATTCCGAACTATACAAAAGGAGTGTGACCAATATCCTCCAGCGATGTGTTGACCCGGAGGAAGGACTTGACATCCTCCGAGATATACATCAAGGGGAATGTGGGCATCATGCCTCATCCAGAGCCTTGGTAGCAAAAGCTTTCCGCCATGGGTTTTACTAGCCAAGTGCCTTAGAACAAGCAGAAGATCTGGTGAGAAAATGCAATGGTTGTCAGAGATATGAGATAAAAACACATATGCCAATGTCGGAGCTCAAGACTATACCAATTACATGGCCATTTTCCGTATGGTGCTTGGATATGGTTGGCCCGTTTAAACCAGCAAGAGGGAATATGACTCACATTTTGGTCATGGTGGATAAATTTACAAAGTGGATTGAAGTAAAGCCAATAAGAAAATGGGATGGAGCCACTGCCGTAACTTTCCTCAAAGACATCATCTTGAGATATCGTTATCCTCACAGTATCATAACAGATAATGGCACAAATTTTGCTGAGGGAGCATTTGCGCGTTTTTGCCGAGATAAGAAGATCCGGATGGACGTTGCCTCGGTAGCCCACCCCGCATCGAACGGACAAGTGGAAAGATCCAACGGATTAGTATTATCCTGGATAAACCCCGGCTCATTGAGCCGCTGCAAAGGTCAGCGGGGTGCTGGATAGAAGAACTACCAGCGGTACTGTGGAGTTTAAGAACAACTCCGAATTGATCAACAGGCTATACGCCATTCTTTCTGGTATATGGGGCAGAAGCTGTATTAACAGCCGACATAGAGCATGACTCGCCTAGAGTCACCCAATACACAGAAGCCGAAGTGCAAGAGGCCCGGCAAAATGATGTTGATCTGCTGGAAGAAGCGAGAGAATTGGCATTGTCCAGATCCGCCATATATCAGCAAAATCTCCGACGCTATCATAGCTGGAAAGTAAGCCCCCGATTTTTCGGGGAAGGTGACCTGGTACTCCGGTTGGTACAACGTACTGCTGGCATGCATAAATTATCCCCCCATGGGAAGGGCCATTCATTGTGAGCAAAGCATTGCACAATGATTCTTATTATGTTATCGATGCAAAACCACAGGAGAAGAACAAGGCGGATAGGTCCGACAAGGAATCCAAACGTCCATGGAATGTAGCTCTACTTCGTCCTTTCTACACTTAGCAGAAAAGTGTTTGTATCCGAGTCTCTCATATGACGGTATGTATGCCGGCAATGAGCTTATCAATGAAATATCGGCACCTCGAGCAGTAACTCGGGGACTGCCTTAGTAATTTTAGTTGTCTTCTGTATTTATTATTCATACGTCTGCTGGCGTAAGTTGCTTCTACTTAGGCCGGATTAGTAGTGTGTGAGCACCAAAAACCTAACTCTCCGACTTGCTGCTGTCCAACAAGATTTGGCTTCATGGCAAGCAAGAGAACAAGTTTAGAATTGCGTAGCACATGAAAAACAACTAAGGGAAAAAACTTAATCGAGCCGACGTTTGTTTTTCGGACTAACATTGCGTGTACTTTAAATTTATCATGCTGAATTATTTTGAGCTAAACCTAAAGTTTCCAAGTACTGTTAAATCAATTTTTGAAGCTCGGACTCGTAAGTCATAAAACCGAACCAAGGTGGACACGAGCCGAGCCAAAAATTGGAGGAACAAGAAAATGAAACTCAGGGACTACGCCCAAGTTAATCCAGCATAGAAACTTAGTAGCAAAATATCACTGATGTGCTTAATACAATTGCACCCGGCATACCGGGGATCTGATAAACTTTATAGTTTTTTCGCTCAAGGAGCAGTAGGAGGAGGAAGTTCGGCGCCATCTTCGCTACCTTCGACGTCCGAGGCATCGTCCTCTTCTTCCTCATCCGAGCCATCTTCAACGTTTTCAACGTTTTCGACATCGGCGGCATCTAGGAAGCTTGGTCCCTCGTTCCATTCATGAATGGGGGCATATTCAATGAGGCTATGGGCGCAAGCCTTGCGCCGAGCAATCCACTCCGGTCGCTGGACCATTTGGATCCGGTGCGCATGCGCGCTAGGAGGTTGAGGTCGATCTTCTCGTACCATGTGAGCACATAGTCGAGAACGGTCTCAGCTCTGGCATGTCCAGCAGATTCTCTCCAGAGATCGAGCTGAGTCTCGCATTCCATAAGCCGGGAAAAAGAACAGCCAAGTTCTCCGGAGTATCCTCCTCAGGACAAAAGGCGTTGAAGATCTGGACTACCACATCCAAGATATCCTTGTCGTAGTTCCTCACGACTTCGACTCGGGCGGACAAACTAACTATCAAGTTCTCGAGATCGAGAGGAATGGAGCCAGGACCAGATGGAGTACCCCTCTGTTGGTGGAACTTGGTGACGGCATTGGATCCAATGACATCGCTCTCTGGGAATTTGTCTGAGAAGATAAAACAAGTGGGGTAAGTAAAGGAGGCAGACCCAGAAAGATAAACGTCGGTTGAAGGAAAAGAACTTACTAGAGATATGGCGGTGAACCCAGGACAACTCCTTGATGCAGTTGTCGTGCCTCTCCCGGGGTTGCACAAGTTCAGGATTCGCCGACTCAAGCTTGATGTCGGCCTCCTTGAGTAATTCCTGGTCCTTGGCAATCTGGAGATTGAGGCACTCGCGCTCTTTAGTATAGTCCTGGCCGGCTTTCTGGAGTTTGGTTTGGTGCTCTGCTTTCAATTTCTTCATATCTGCCTTAAGCTTGGCAATCTCATCATCTTTGGCTCGGTGAAGGGAATGCTCATCATCTTTCTTTTTGAGCTCGGCCTGATGATGTCCTGCTTGTTCGAGAAAATGAAGCATCATATCAGGCACGGGCACACTATCTTCAAGAGATGCTGAAATAGTTTGTTGACCCGGCAAAGCTGACGTATGAATGTTTGCCGAGCCGAGGAAAGGAGATGGAAAGCATAGCAAGGTTGAGCAAAAATAACTTACCCTTAATTTGATCCAAATTTTTCCTCATGATCGTGTTCTTAGCCTCCACCCCAGCTGCGAAAACCGAAGGACGGGTTAGTTCGGCAAAAGAAGATGAAGGAAAGTGGAAAAATGCCGAGGAAGAAACTTACCCCTTTTCTCGTGTTCAGGGAGAAGTGCATTATGTTTTGCCCACAGCATCTTGTGAGTATCAAGGAGACGATGAAACTCAGCGCTCCGGTGGTTGGTGGTCACCTAAAAGAGCAAAGGTGGATAGCTTAGTCTTGTGCATATTTGAAGTGTACGAAATTCAGACCAAGAGGAACTTAACCCGGCTCTAGGTGTGTGCATATTCGAAGTGTACAAAATCCGGGCCAAGTGGAACTTAACCCGGCTCTAGGTGTGTGCATATTCAAAGTGTACAAAATCCGGGACAAGTGGAACTTAACCTAGCTCTAGGTGTGTGCATATTCGAAGTGTACAAAATCCGGGCCAAGTGGAACTTAACCCGGCTCTAGGTGTGTGCATATTCGAAGGGTACAAAATCCGGGCCAAGTGGAACTTAACCCGGCTCTAGGTGTGTGCATATTCGAAGTGTACAAAATCCGGGCCAAGTGGAACTTAACCCGGCTCTAGGTGTGTGCATATTCGAAGTGTACAAAATCCGGGCCAAGTGGAACTTAACCCGACTTTAGGTGTGTGCATAATTGAAGTTATCAAGGAGCTACGTTAGTTCTCTAAGGAGCATCCGGCCGAGTAAAAAGTTACTCCCCCGAAGGCTCGAGGACTAATGGCTATATCAATTATATCTACAACTTGTTAAAAGAAAAGATGAAGTAACGTACCTCCATCATCCGACCCGCAAGGTTAATGTCCTTGGCGGCAGTATTCATCTGTGCAGAAAATTTGGCAGGACCGAACTTCTCCGGGAGGTCGTCGTTGTGGACGAACTCCGCCTTGTTCCAGTTATTTACGAATTCGATCAAGGTCGGAGGGTATCGTTTGCCTCTGAGCATGTGGGGCGCTACCAAACCCTTTGCATGCGCCTCCCTCCTCTCAACTTGGGCAAGGGCCGGGCTGGTGTGCAAGACAAGTTGCGCATCAGTTGGCTCGGCAGGGGCGTCCTTCGGTGCTGGAGGCGTCTTGGAAAGCATGGACGCGAGTGTGCGCTGTCCAGCCTCGACGGACGCTGCCCTGGTGGCGTCAGGGGCCTTTTTGCCCTTGGGTTGCTGAGAGGTGGATGTTGCTACAACAGATTTACCCTTGGGAGCTGCCTTGGTGCTTTCTCGCCGAGACTAAGAAGACTCGGACGAGGCGGAGGGGCTTGGCGCTGCTACTGTCGCTTTTGTTGTTGCTGCTGGTGCTGAAGCTGAGGATGGTGCTGGTACTGGTTTCTTTTTCTGCGGAAGGGCTGAAGGAACCTCGGTGGTAGCTAGTTGTGGCGGAGCCGAAGTAGTGGTTGCCGCTGCCTCGGCAGAGCCAGTCTCCCCTGCTCCAAGGTTGCCCTCCTCTTGACGAGGTGGGATGGAACCCGGAGCAGCCGCCGAACCCTCCGGGATAGGGCTCAACGGGCGTGAATCGTCGCCACGAGGGGGAGAAGGGTTGTGTCGGAGTGGCGAGGCAATGCTAGATCCACTCTGGGAGACCTCCACCGCGGCCCAGCCGAATCAAATAAAGTATGATGAGAAATTATAACAAAAGAAGAACAAGTGAATGGCAAAAGGTGAGGAGGCTTACTCATCCGAGGTCAGGGGTTCCTTGGGCTTCCGAGCCCTCCGGGCCGTGGCCTTGGTTGGGGGCTTAGTGGCAGTTTTATCCCCGGACTTCTTTCGCCTTTTGGCTGGCTGAGAAGGTCCGAGGAAGAAGTTGATGCGGCTCCCCTTTTCTTCTTCGGCGCCACCGGGACAGGATCACCCACGGCAAGGGGAGGGTCTTCATGGATCTGCCCACCGGGGTTAGCTGATGCCGGAAAAGCATAAGAAAGGGGGACAGCGTCAAATGCTTCTATCACCTCAACATCCGAATCATCTTCATTGTCGGGCCAATCTCTAATAGAAAAGAGTTTACCGGTGGGTCGCTTGGTCGCATCGGCCATAGGAAGGAACATCTCCAGGTCCGGTTCCTCCTCGTCCGAGGTATCCCGGTCAGGAGCCCATTTGAGGGAAGGGTTGGTGCCATCCTCGATGGTCTGCTGAAGAAACATCTAAG
Organism: Avena eriantha; assembly: GCA_910589775.1. Taxonomy (NCBI): domain Eukaryota; kingdom Viridiplantae; phylum Streptophyta; class Magnoliopsida; order Poales; family Poaceae; genus Avena; species Avena eriantha. The sequence continues at coordinate 249,551,418 of OU342745.1, read as the reverse complement.
GGAAAGAAAAAGCAACAGAATTAAAACCGACAACAATGCCGACATATGATTTAACTCGGAAAAGGTTTGGAGCACGAGACTGACCGAAGGAGGAAGCCTATCTCGGCAATAGTGTTCAATCCCCCACGTCCACTCAGAAGAGAAGTTTTTGTGGGTGGTGAACAAGGCCTTGACTCGGCGATAGATCTTGGTATTGCTCAACTCAAAAGACGAGGTCCGGTTGGGGTCGCGGCCCCAGCTCATGTGGCACACTTTATGTGTGCGTTTCTGGAGGGGGGAAATTTGGTTGCGGAAAAATGTGATCATGGCGTCCTCATTGCGCAATCCGAGCTCCTTCAAGTCCTTGAACCTCTTATTGACCTGGTTCGCTAAGACTGTGGGCTTCTTGGGGATAACATCCCACAAATCCGGGTTAGGAGGACCCGGAGTATAGGGGCGCAGCCGGATCAGGTCTTTGGTGGTGCTGTTCCGGACATAGAAGAAAGTCCGGGCCCATCCCTTGCAAGAGTCAAGCCCTGTGACTCGGGGGAAGATGCATAATTTCCAGGGGGAGATGGACGCAGCACCGAACTGCATGAGCTGCTTATCCTCCGGATCTAGATCTACATTCAGAATGACGTTCCGGCGAAGGCCGAAGAACCGGATCCATAGCTCCTTCGTGGGCCATAGTCCGGCATAGCCTTCGATCGTGGAGGCAAAGGCGGAGAGAGATGTGATGGCATTGGCTAGAAGGTGGTGCGGCTGGAGCTCATATGTGTTCAACCAATCATGGAAAAAACCGCTAACTGGCAAGCCAAACCCCCGCTGGAAGTGGGATAGAAACACCACGTACTCACCCGGATTGGGTGAGGGGGCGAGCTCGACAGCAGCAAGGCGAGCAGTGACGCCCTCCGGGATGCGCCTAGTGCGATAGAGCCAATCCAGGTCATCCTGGCAGACCCAAGATCCAGCCCATGCACCGCGGTCCGCGGTCGCTGCATCTTCTTCCATCTCCTGCTCGGCGATGGTGAGCTCTTCTTCTGTCATCTCGAGGTCACTGCCCTCACTGGCGCTAGCGGCGGTGGGTGGCAGCGGCCTGGACAGACGGAGACCCGTGGTGGAGGAGATGCGCAGAGGCGGCGGTGACGCAGGTGCGCGTGGAAGCAGAGTGGCGGCGGCGCTCCTACTCAAACACGGTGGCGGCGGCGCTGTCGCGGGAGAAGAAGAGGAAAAAAGCAGAGGAAGAGGGGCGCGGGAGCGGGGAAATGACCCAAGGGGCGCGTCCCTCCCCTATTTAACCACTCCCATAAGGGGGTAGTGGGATCGCGTTTTGCGGGCGAGCCACACGGTGTGGCCGTGTATGGTCCGGATCAGCCAATCAGCGACGAGCCACACGAAGGGCCACAGTGTGCAACGGATCCCACGACGTGACGTTATGTTGCGGTTAACGAGGAGGCATGCGCGACGTGACGTGTGCAACAGTAACTTCTAACAATAACAGCGACGGTTACTGTTGCTGGCTCTTAAAATGAGGCGATGTGATGATTAGCCTCCACGTGGGGAAGCGTATGAGAGAAGGAAGAATGACCCGGATGGGTATGTGGTAACCCGGCCAGCAAGTAAAAACTTGGAATGTGCCAAGGGAAAGTAAACCCATAGAATCCGAGATAGGAGGTAACTCGGAAGAGGAACACAAAGCTCAGTGAAATTGAACCTGTTGTGGCCTTGGCGGCTAAGGCAGCTAAAACATCACCAGCTTCGGGGACTAATGTTGGGGGCATACCCCAGGGTAGGGTCACGCCGGGGTATAAAGGCCTAGTTAGCTGAGGTACGACAAGGTTAAAGCATGTGCTGGCCAAGTCACCTCAAGGAAGGCCGGATCACGGAGTAACCCGGACCAGGGGACGTCCACCTAACTTGGTCTCAACCGACTTAAGCCATATGTCGGTAAGATGTATCTAACTTGTATGCAGGAACAGGTGTGGCCGGATCAACTATGTGGGATCCGGGTAATATCAAGCTTGTAAGAGAAGGAAGGTATCTCGCTGGTCAAAGGTGACTACTGTACGCAGAGTGTGAGCGAAGCGGACAGAGGCCAGACTATCGAGGCGTGGCCAACAAAGGTGACGAAGCCAATGTCGGGTGACGCAGGCGCCGCAGAGGCTCACGTAGCCTCTGCATGGATGACGCGGGGGAAAGTGACCCAGCCGGCTTACTATTTTGGGAAGAGGCATATTCCCTGGAATATGCCTCCACGTATGCCCTAAGTGGAGACCTAGCCCCTCCTATATAAGGAGGGCTAGAGCCTCTGTAGAAGGGGTTGATTGGTCTAGGCTTTGTTATCTCCTAGAGAATTGTGTTTTGCTAGTGGTGAGAGTAAGAGAGTTCTTCTTCCTCCTCTCCCCAATACAGCTCTAAGAGCACTTGTAATCTACGAAGGTGAATGAAATACAAAGCTTCCGTGTGTGGAATCACCACACTATCCCTCCCTGGATTCCCCTAGTGCATTTAGTCCCCACCTTTAGCCTATCCATGGCATCTGCCATGACACCACCACGACACAATGACACTGGTGGATCCATATGTGGTATGTGAAAAGAACAGTCATGAAATGCCTCCAGTTGTTGTTAGTAAAAAGAACACACATGCAATGACACTGGTGGATCCATAGGTGGTATGGGAAAAGAACACACATGTAATGACTCTGGTAGATCCATATGTGGTATGTGAAAAGAACACACATGAAATGACTCGAGTTGTTGTTAGTAAAAAGAACACACATGCAATGACACTGGTGGATCCATGTGTGGTCTCTGAAGAGAACACACATGCAATGACTCTGGTTGTTGTTAGTAAAAGAGCACACATGCAATGACTCTAGTTGTTGTTAGTGAAAAGAACACACATGCAATGACACTGGTGGATCCATGTGTGGTCTCTGAAGAGAACACACATGCAATGACTCTGGTTGTTGTTAGTAAAAAGAGCACACATGCAATGACACTGGTGGATCCATATGTGGTATGTGAAAATAACACACTCTTTCATCCAAGGTTTCACACTCTTTCATGTGTGTGCTAAACTCGTAACTTAGATACTCACCTCCACGGTCAGACCACAGAAATTTGATCTTTCTGTTACGATGATTTTCCACTTCATTCTGAAATTCCTTGAACTTTCAAAGGTTTTATACTTGTGTTTCATCAAATAGATATACCCGTATCTACTCAAATCATCCGTGAAAGTAACAAAATAACGATATCCACCTCGCGCCGACACACTCATTGGTCCACACACATCAGTATGTATGATTTCCAATAAATCCGTCGCTCGTTCCATTGAACCAGAAAACAGCGTTCTATTCATCTTGCCCATAAGGCATGGCCTACATGTATCAAATGATTCAAAATCAAGTGATTCCAAACGTCCATCAGAATGGAGTTTCTTCATGCGTTTAACGCCAATATGACCTAGATGGCAGTGCCACATATATGCAGATATATCATTATCAAGTTTAATCATTTTAGCATCAACATTATGAATATGCGTAATACTACTATCCAGATCCAATAGAAATAAATCATTCAACACAGGTGCATGACCATAAAAGTTATCATTCTTATAAATTGAACAGCCATTGTTTTCAGATTTAAAGGAATAACTACTTTCCATCAAACACGATTCGGATACAATGTTCATGCTTAGTGTAGGTACCAAATAACAATTATTCAGATTTATAAATAATCCCGATGGCATATGGAGAGGTAGTGTCCCGACGGCGATCACATCAACTCTTGATCCATTGCTGACCCGCATCTTGACCTCATCCCTTGCTAGCTGTCGCTTGTTCCGCAGCCCCTGAATCGAGTTACATATATTAGCAACCGATCCTGTATCAAATACCCAGGTGCTACTACGAGTACTAGTCAAGTACACATCAATAACATGTATATCACATATACCTTTGTTTGCCTTGCCGGCCTTCTTGTCCGCCAAATACTTGGGGCAGTTGTGCTTCCAATGGCCAGTCCCCTTGCAATAGTAGCACTCGGTATCAGACTTAGGGCTAGCTCGGGATTTCTTTTCAGGTGTGGCAATAGATTTGCCACCCTTCTTTCCCTTCTGCTTGCCTTTCTTGTCCTTCTTGAAACCGGTGGTCTTATTGATCATCAACACTTGATGTTCTTTCCTAATCTCCACTTCTACAGTCTTAAGCATTGACAGAAGCTCGGGAAGAGACTTCTTCATGCCCTGCATATTATAGTTCATCACGAAGCTCTTTTAGCTAGGTGGCAGAGATTGGAGAACATGATGTATGCCTAAGTCAATGGGAATCGTTATTCCCAAGGACACAAGCTATCAGCGTACCCAGATATTTTGAGTACGTGCTCACTAACGGAGCTGTTCTCCTCCATCATGCAGCTAAAGAACTTTTCAGAAGCATTATAACTCTCTACGGCAGCATGGGTATCGAAAATCATTTTCAATTCTCCCATGGTATCAAAGGCATTGCCATTTTCGAAACGCTTTCGAAGTTCTGGCTCTAGCCCATACAGTATGCCGCAATGAACTAAGTTGTGGTCCTCCTGATGAGTTATATAGACATTCTTTTCCTCGTCAGGGGCATCAAGAGCTGGTGGGGGGCCTAGCGGCGCCTCTAGCACATATTGCTTTTGTGCAGCAGTGAGGAGAATCCTCCAATTCATAGCCAAGTTGGTGAAGTTGCTACCATTCGCAGCAAGTTTCTCTTTCTCCATGAACACATTGAAATTAAAAGCAGGTGGTGCCATCTACAACAAAATTTGTAAAGTTTATTTAGACTAAGTTTATGATAGAGTGAGTTCAACTAATCAAAATTACTAATGAACTCCCACTCAAAAACGACATCCCTCGTGTCCTTTTGGTATTACATGAACCAAATCCACTACACCAAGTCCGATCATCACGTGAGTCGGTGTAGCTTCAAAGGTGAGCATCTATATGGGCATCATATCAACTATATGACTCATGCTTAACCTTTCGGTCCGTGTTCGGAGGCCAAGTAAGAACCTTAGTATTTGCGTGTGTAAAGCTGTCTTACACCCGTTATATGAAAGCGTAGAGTCGAGTACACCCGATCATCATGTGATGTCTCGAAACATTTTATCTTGATATCTAAATGAGGGATCATCTTACAATGCTACAAAAAGTGCCAAACTAGCAGTATAAGATGCTAACATCTAATGTGTAAAGTGAGATGATATGGTCCATGCATTTGATCTCTATCATTTGCATCGTGGTATGATCTCTATCATTCCTTTGTGTGTAAGGCCAAGGTCTGTGGAACTTACATGTTGAGTGTGTTGTAAGAGTATCTATCATACATCTACTTACAACAATACCATATCAAGACACTAGCCCAGCAACGATCTAAACTAGACGCCTCTAATTTATCAATTGCAATTACGTGGCTTAGGGCTTTCGGAGATAGAACCGGTCTTACCTACGAACATGAACCACAATGAGGATAACCAAGTTATTAGCAACTTGTTGTAAATCAGATATTGACTACAGTAGGAGAGACAGACACCCGCCAGCCACTTATGCAAAACAAGTTGCATGTCAGTCGTCGAACCGGTCTCATGTACGATGACATGTAAGGTTGGTTTGGGCCGCTTCATCCCACTATGCCACCAATATCCAAAATGCATAGAAGATGCAATAACATGATCATCATCGCCCACGTATAAACATATGTGTACTACCCGTGCAAAGCACCTACGCATAGATCAGGCTCTGATACCACTATTGGGTCCATAGCATAGAAAACAAAAAATTTCCTACGACGAGAACTATACGCCAAGATCTATCTACTAGATACAGAGAAACGGGTGGACATACATCCATGGAGAACTTACCCTCGAAGACAACGAGTTTTGTTAACGAGTAGGAACTTGTGGTTGATGTAGTTGTACACTTGCCGATCTCAAGATCGTGTGGAAGTCCGAGCGCCGCAAATTAGCAGCGCATCCGTCCTCGCACACATGTTCAAGCCACCGGACAACCTCCACCTCCTCACTCCAGGGATGCAGCGGAAGCAGCAACTCCTTCTAGACGAAATTCCACCGGGAACATGTATCTCGCTAATCCGAGACCATGGGGGAATAATTCTAGAGGGGGAGAGAGATCCTTCACGAGGAGGTGTGAGGAAGGAGGAAGAGGGGGGCTTTTATAGGAGGAGGGGGTACCCCTCCCCATGGCCGGCGCCTCATGGGGGTGACCCCTCACCTCCCCCATTCATGTGGTGGTAACTCCTCCACATTAAATGCATTAAAATTCTGTAAGTTTAATGCTCTCTCATTTAATAAAACTCTTTTATTAAATTTATTCACAATTTTGTTAATTACTTTAATTAACAAACATTCACATAAAACCCCTTGCAACATTTCAATATCACATGCGGAACCACTTTCTGCAATTTCACCTGAAACAATTCCGGTTTCTATCGAAACATTTCATGGGCTTTGCAATCCTTTCGTCTGAAACATATGTGCTCCAAAATGGTGTCCGGTAACCCTTAAGTGTGTCACCCTACGGTTCGCGAATAATGCAGGCATGATTGAGACTCCTCTCAGATCAATAATCAGAAGCGGGACCTGGAGATCCATCCTGACTCCTACACATTCAACGATGACTTCTGTGATCATGAGAACCTTTAACGCTAGTAACTTAATCCCTTTGTCTCATGATATAATACATGTCCGAGATTCGATCATCGGTATCCAAATACCTAGTTTGATCTCATTACCGAAATGCACTCTTTTCTCGTTCCCGTGATATAACATTCTAGTGATCACATCACTTGCTTGCAAGCTATCTTAATGTGATACACCGAGAGGGCCCAGAGTAAATCTATCCGTCATCAGGATTGACAAATTCCACTCTTGATCCATGAGCCTCAACATAACACCTTCGTAGCACTGACCCATCTTTATAGTCACCCTGTTACGGTGTGACATTTGATGTTATCAAGATACTCTTCTGGTGTTAGCAATTAACATGATCTCATGGTCTAAGGATAAAGATTACTTCGTATGATGTTATAGAAATGTAAACATAATGACTTGATCATAATGCTATACTTCGGATGAATGTTCATCACATCATTTCACAAATGATGTGACCTTGTTATTAACAACATCCGGTGTCCATGATCAGGAAACCTTGATCATCTTGTTAATCAACAAGCTAGTCTATAAGAGAGGCATAACTAGGAACCCTTTTTGTTTATTAAACACACATGTATTGACGTTTCTGATCAATACAATTATAGCATGCAAAATAAAAATCTATCATATACGAGGAATACATTATAACAACTTTATTATTGCCTCTCAGGGCATATTTCCTTCAATCACTCCCATCTGACTAGTTTGCCCGGTATCACCGACAGAATCTTCCACGAGAATAGGATTCCCGGCAGATCCATCCATCGATCCGTACCTCCATCCTTTAGAGTTTCCAATAGGTAGTTCTGAGTCCTCGGTTCCCCAAGAATTCTCTGGTACGGGATGGCTAGTACCTTCATCAGGATATCTGGTGGGTTCTGGCATAGGTGAATAAGGATATGGTGTGGAAGATGCTGGATCTATAGGTATATCCTTAAAAGTTGGGCTAACTCTACCCACTGCTTTGTTCTCTAGTTGAGATGCTGACTTCTCCCTTCGTCAGATTAGTTAAATCCTCTAACATATCATCCTGATCCTCCACAATAACCGGATGTGTCTTATACAAATACCCAACTATGAGTCGATAATGATCCATAAACTTGGAAGCTAATTTTGGATGCTTCTTTACTAAAGTAAGATGATCCGGAACAGGCTCCGTGTCTATAGAGTCATAAGGAATCATAGAAAATGTGCTTCCAGCTAAATCTTGTGCGTTGTGCTCCTGAATATTGGCTATCTTCTCCAGAATAGCAACATGGTATGCGGCTAGGTGACTTCTACCTTCACCCATAGGTAAATCGTGATATAAACCAATCTTTTTTGGTAGTTGGATGCTAACACGATATTTGGATAACATTCGCCCATCATGGTATGTCAAGGTACTAACTAGAATAGTAGTTGTGCAAAAAAACCTCAAAAGTTCTCGAAGTTGTTCATTTAAAGTCCCCTGATAATCATCGAGAGTCTCTTCTTTCCTTGCGAAAGTTTGTTTTGGAAACTTTGGTGCCATTTTCACTGTATACAAAATATTCTTAATTAGTAACCATTAATTATAATGAAGCATCATAGTAAAGAATTGTCGCACTAAAAGATATAACGAGATATTCCCAGTTGAATATTCATCATATAATCTAGAGAACTCTTTACTGTTGCTCCTAGACTCCTACATGTAGTTCCTTTTACTAGGTTTCCAATCTAAGGTCAAAGCAATTGCTCTGATACTAGCTGTGGTGACCCAGCATACCACTGCATGTGTAGTATACTATAGTCGTTGACATGACATCCATAGAACACCATTCTGTAAATATCACATCCCTCAGAGTGGTATAACAGAAACATTGCGGGTCCATATTACAATCATACACACCTCATTATTGTTACAATACCAGAAGTTCGAGACTTCAAGTGATTCAAACTTACAAACCATATCACTTATTTTATAAGTTCAGCGGAAGAACGAAAGACACAATGATAAGAAAGACGTGAGCTCGTTAACTTATTCTATAGGTTCGTGCTGCTCGGCTCAACCTAGGTAACTATGCTCTGGCTTGACAACTACTCTAACTCATTGTCTTCAGCTCCATAGTGTATCCCGTAGTCCACCCCTTTGATTCCACAGGACAGGTCCGGCTCTTCATAGTAGACGTCGTTCTGGACTTCTGTAGCATACATCTAGTCATCCTTTTGGCCCTCAAAGTCTAGCAAGGGGTTCAAAGGAAAGAGTGAGTAACAATGTTACCCAACAATTTCACTATATGCAAGGTGGGAAGTTTGATGCTCTAACTACCACCTCAGACTATAAGTCCTTGGTACTATGCAGTTTTAGTAAATATTTCTTCAAACATTAATTTTATTATAGAAAACTATGCCCATCAGCCTTCACAGGTTGACCAGAACTTCATGGAGTTCCTTTCCTGCCGCGTTCGTAGCTCCTTCCCGGAACAGGGAGTAACAAGTTACAGTTCTTACACTCTGCAGAGGTGCATTGCTTTACCCTCAACTCCTTGTTGCACAACCGGGCGTACTTTCCCGTCCACAATTCCGTGATGTGGGGCCCAGTAGGTGATCCAAGCCAATCACTGCCCCCTTCGCGACCCCGCATGTCCCCTTGGTGTACGCCATGCCCACACATTGAATTACGGCAATGGTTGGTACAGACCGTTCAGATGCCAGAACTATCTTGGGACATTGAGGGTTCCCACCCATATGCTGCATATCCTCTACGAATTACCAATTAAAGCATGCAACGAGGATAAAGCCACGACCTGCGCATCTGGATACATGCGAGAGGAAGAAGATACAGCTGACTTCTCCATCCCATTCCATATGTCATGGTTAACGTGTATTATACGGTGCTAGAATCACTGATGTCATGGGTTATTAAGCCCTAGTTGTTCGGCAACTAGAATCCTAGATTCCATTGTCGTTCTTAGTATTTATCATCACTTAGGATGATAATAGCATTTCAGTTGTTTGGGAAAATATTTATTTTCTGTCTCTTTTAGAACATAGGTGATAACACACGATTTTCAAATACTTTCATAAAGACTCTTCAAAGGACATGAGAAAGTGATGACCATGCCTTGTGACTGCAAGGTAGTGAAGTTGGATACTTCCACTTGACCTTGAGCTCTAGTTTCTATAAAGACCATTATTGCCCGGTAAGGACAATATTTAAAGAAGCAATATGCAATACATAATAATGTCATGTAATGACTTTTTTTTCTTGTTTGCATGTTTTACCCACCTTATAAAGGTTTTATGTTTCTTTTAATTAATAAAATAAAAGTATTACTCAAGAACCATTAAAATTCATATAATTTTTATATTTAGTATTTCTATGATAACTGGTACTATTCTAAGAGTTTAAAAATGAATTTATTTAATTTTTAACTCTTTCAAATGTTTAACTTGATTTTTATCACACTTGATTTACTTTTCAAAAATAAGACTTTATTTTTATCACACTTGATTTACTTTTCAAAAATACAAACTAGTATTTTTCTATAATAGTACTTCCTTTTAGGATCTTAAAATGAGTTTTATTCAATTTTAAGTGTTTTGTATATTTTTATAAAATTCCAAAAGGAGTATATACATCAATAATAACAGTTCTAAATTTAATTACCTAAAATTATATTTATTATTTTTCTTGAATAGATGACACTTTTGTGAGTTCATTGATATATTATTTATATTTTTAGGATTTTTACTTTATTACTTAGAACCTTTTAAGTCCTAGGGGTATTTTGGTCTTTTGATAAATTACTTAGACTTTTCTTTTAAACATCTGGACCTAGCCCATTAGGCTGGCCCAGCCTTGATTCGGCCCACCTGGGCTGGTCAAACCCTCTCGGATCGAGTGGCCTAGTACCACTCGCTCCTCTCTCTCTCTTATGCATTCACTCTTCTCTCTCACGTCTCCGCGGAGAAGCTGTGCTGCCGAAGCCGTCATCGTGCAACTCCGGCGTCCCTAGGCCTCTCCGGCCGCCGCCCTGGTGCACGATGGGGCAGACGACGCCGCTCCATTGGTTCGTCCAGTTCGATTTGTTGTTGGGCGCTTCTTTTGGCCATGCCGTCTCCACCCAGAACCCCAGGGTTTGGTGGTTGCCGGCGATGTGGTGTTCCGCCTCCCCTACGATGTTGCGCAGTGACTTCGGTGGCCCTGTGGTGCTGCCATTGTTGCTTGTGCCCTTGGGTGCTACCCGTGCCGCCATGTGCGCTCGCCAATGATTCTACTTCCTCTTCTAATCTTCAGTGAGGACAGCGGGTAAGTCTACCTCTCTCTTCCCCTCTGGTCCTCCCTTGCAACTCGGTGGGTGCCTATGGTGAGGAATCCCTAATTAGGGTTCATCACCTGTGTTGGGATTTGCCCCACTAGTGTTGTGATTACTGAGGCACTGAATGATTTAGGATTAATTAGTGGAGATTAGTCTGTGCAGAAGTACTATATATTGGTGGTCTTTGAAATTGATAACAGTAGCTCTATTAACTACATTCTTCTATAATATTGGATTACTGTCACTTTTAAACTTTGAATGTTGTGACTCTGATCTATGTTGTGAGTGGATTTGTTCCCATACTGGAACATATAGTTGGCCTCCTATTCAAATACTACTGATACATTCTTGTTGATAGCTTCTTATGTAAAGCAGAATGATTCCTAAGTATTATATTAGGAAAATGATTGAGTATCTTTTTGAAAGAATTGGATTATGAAATCCCTGGTGGAATCTGCTTGGTTAGGATGAATCCTTGTGAAACCTTCATTTGAATGGTACACAAGATTTATCCTGATACTGGGTTATTTCTATCTATACTCTAGAGTGTCAGAGTGTTGAAAAACTCTATTGGATAAATTAGCCTGTGGTACTCTTTAATTTTATCAAGCCTGTGATGATGGTCTAAGGCAAAGCTATGGAAAAAATAGTTGTTTTCACCTGCTATTTCTCTTCTTAAATGATCTTGGATGGATAACCTCAAGATATCATTCCTACAGTGCTTTGGGAAATTAATTTGATGGTCCCTGGTAAGGTTAATATGATAGATCCTCATGGTTTAAGCTGGATCCAGAAGCTATAATAACTTCTGAGGTGTTACCATCCATTGAATGTGCCCAGAAATTCTCACTTAAGGCTTCTATCTTATTAGCTGTAGAAACATGTGTTATTACCAAGATCAGTGATGCATAGACTGAGATCTTGGTGTGGCTTGCAAAGATTGATTGTTTGGGATTTAATTTTTTTCTTCTATGATGATACACCCCACTTGGGTGTTTTTCTGAGAAGATCTTATATGAAACAACACATGCTTAGATAAACTTTACATGTGATGGTTGTGTATAGACTCACCACACAACTTGCTTGTTGGCGATGTTGTGGTGTTGCTTGATGTTGCTGGCTTGATCTTGGCGACTTGATCACTCCCTAGAGCCTATTTTGCACACCCCAGGTTCTGGTTCTGCTACTCCTTTCTCATGTGACCTTGTACTTGTCCTTTGTATCCTCCTGCACCACCCCTCCTTATGTCACCATTCTGTGGTGATTTGATAGTTGATTTGGTAAGCTATCTGGTGGATTTGTTTGGGAAGTGGACAAGCTCACTATGTTCTTGTAGTGTGCTTGAGAGAAGGAAATGAGCTCCCTAGTAGTTGTGCCACGGCTAAGTGTTCTTTTTTGACTGCTTGGACTGTTGTTGCTATGTCGACAACACACAGCATGCAGTTAGATGACGAAGATGCCTTCTGCTTGGCTGTTTGTGGATCAGATCAAGTGAATCGACTTTCACTTCTTATCTTTTTACTGGCTACTGTCCAGGTGAAACTTGCCACTTTCTCTATACTCAATGATGTAATAAGAACAGTGCACTTCACTGTTCACCACTGAGAGTAAAAATAATCAACTAACCTTTTATTTCTATTTGAGTGGTTTATCTTATTTTGCAGGAACAAGATCTGGATGCTCAAGATGTAGTATAGGAATAGATAGGTAGTATAGATTTTCATTGTAATCTTCTTCTTATCCTTTTGTAAAGAATCTTGTAAAGACATTCTTATAAGTTAATAAAGTTTTATTTCATTAGATTATATTCCCTATAATATTCTATTTTGGTGTATTTATCTCAATTTGTAATATTATTATGGAATAAAGAAAAGAAATAAGAATTCATTTCTTACTTAAATTTCCTTGCCTTAATTTCTCATTGTTGTTTAATATATCTATAATATAATCAAACATTGTTAATAAATCATTTTGGAAAACAACTTTATATTTCTAACTTCTAATTTTCAAATGATTTATTTCAAAGCTAAAATCAAATAATTTCCCCCCAAAACTCATTAATTCCTAAAGTTCATGTCAAAAGTTTATAGCAATCACCAGAAAGAGCTATTCCTACCTCTTGTTGGTGAGAGAAACTCTGATCTCTTTAGATTTTTGTTTGGCGAAAAATTTACCCCGATTTTACGGATGAATGCATGCACATGCGCAGATTCCTATTTCTACCCTTCGTTGGTTTCTAAATGCTGGGGTGTTACACGAGCGGCGGGGTGGTGGTGGAGCTCTGGTCACAGGCGCCTTGGCTGGTGGGCGAATGCCGCCGGGTGGCTAATACCTGTGATATTCGACACATTTTATATGGCTTTTATTGATGGTTTTCTCCCAGATTTTATCGTTTTCTAGATTTACCTAACGCTAATACTTCAGTAGCAAAGAAAATTTAGTTTTTAATGTGTGTTTGTCAACACCCAGATTTTTAATCCCAGATGCCTGTTATGCCACACATCGCAATCCCAGGATTACCATTTTTGCGAGACATAACAGATTGGATATCACAGTACATCATCCATTACAAACCATAATAAGGTCTTACACAAATAAAGGACCTCATGGTCTAGTCTTAATACAAACAGGCAGCAGAAATAGTAAGCGTAGTGGGGCTCCATCTTCAGTGTCACAGGCAATGCTGACGATGGGAGATGATCCTAGTTGTCGTAGCCATCCTGCTGTCCTTCTTTCGGATAGTCCTCCTCATAGTCTGGCCATGGGAATAGCCAGGGAAAAAGCCATGAGTACTCTTTAAGTACTCGCAAACTATCTCTAACAAGTAAGGTAGTTCTAGTAGGAATGCTAAGTTCTAAGTTTATTCATAAAATTAAATTTGAAACCTAAGCTGAGTTCAGAAACAAAGAAAGATAAAATAAAGTTTGAAATCACCTAAGTGGGAACTTAGTTGTCATAGTCACAACCATGTTGTGCTCGAGTCATGTCACAATTCATTTCATAAGTCATTTTGAAAACATCTAGCAACAGAACAGTATGGCCATTCCAACTATCCATAATCGCGGACGTGGCTATTCGAATAGTTTGACACTCTACAGAGGTGGTACACTTTCACCACAAAATTCGGTACATCTGTCAGGGATAACCCTGAATCATCATACTTAGTATGCAGATAATCAAACATAACCTTTCCTTTACACACTCTAGTATAAGCACCTCTCCTATGAGCTTGGCCTCCCAGCCATGGCCATCTGCCATCCTGGGCACTGCATAGGTGGACAACATTGAGAGGTAGCCTCAGCTCAAACCTCTCCCGCGAGGGAACTCATACTAATGCATATAAACTTCCAGCTGAGCCTTACCCAATTCAGGTATTGTGGTTGTACGGTAAAATTGGAATGGTATCGCATCCGAACCCAACCATCAATTTTTATAAAGGGCTAAGGCTCATGCCTCAACATTTTCATCATCAAATCCATTTGTGTTTCTCAACACATGTCAAAACATCTCGATAGAATGACTCATCATTCCAAGGTTTTCATAAGCATTTTCACCAAGTATTCCCATCTAAAGTGATCAATTTTTTGGTTTAGCTCTAACCACTAAGTTAAGAGTGTTCACTAAGGTGGGATGCAAACCTCAATCTCATGCCATAGAATGACATCTAAGTCTAACTAGATAGGCCAAGTTTTATACTCTTTATGCTATCTATAAATAAAGTAAAGGACTTTGGTAAAGTAAAAGAAAATAAAGCTTGCAAGATGGGTATAAATCAAAAAGGGTATAACCAAGCATGCTTAAGGCATTTGCTCAAGTTAAGGTGGGCAAGGGTTAACTTGCTTAGTTCTAGCTTGCTAACAATAGCTTGCCTTGATTGGTGTAGTGGTTGAAATTCTCCTCGTCTTCTTCGGGGTAGAACTCCTCCTCCTCGTAGACTTGGTCGGTACTATCGTCTATAAATATATACGGAATACGCAATCACCAAACAATACTTAGCTAGTCTATTTAGCACACTAAGGCACACACTTGATGATCTAGTATCATCACATTCATCACAAGATTTAATAAACTAGTTTCATTTATTTTATTTGAGAAAAGTAATTTCTACTCATTGAAAATAATTAAGATTTAATATTCTCCAATTAAATAAGGGATCATGTGGACACATGTCATCACCACATATTCTAATACATGGGAATGTGATTTAAATGTTGGATCACATTTTATAAAGTTTAAGATTAATATTTAAATGATTTAAAGTCACTAGAAATGCCTATATAGCATTATTTTGGTACTAGTGCAAAGTCACTGCATGCAAACCTAAATATTATTACATATTCAGATAGGTATTATCAAATGTGATTTTTTAGAGTTGGAATCAACTCAAAATCTATTATGGTTGATTTTAGAAAAATGTTTGAATATAGAAAAGTCTCTGTTTTGTTATTTTTCCTATAGGTGATCTTTAACTCTAACTGATTTAAATCCAACGGGCTTGGATAGATATTTGAATTATCTTTCTAACAAAATTTGAATAATTCAATTTGGTTCAGTAGAACTCTCCGAATTAATTTTTAAACTAGTGGACAGAATTGAGTTTAAGTCTAAATTAGGAAATCTTTATTTGAATTCTAGGGCCAGCGCGGGAAACTAAACGGGCCGGCCCAGTGACACTCCGCGGTGCAGCTGACAACTGACAAGGGGGTCCCGCATGTCAGCGGCACAACTAAATGCGAAGCGGTACGGGGTGATGTGGACCGTGCGATTAGAACCTAGATCAACGGCTCTGGTTCATCGTCGATGACGGATAGGTCGCCGGCAAGACTGGACCCTAGCGGCTCGGTGGGGGTTGATTGGGGGCTTACTAGGGCTCCAGCTAACGTGCGATGGGGGCGATCGAACGAGTGGACGACAACGGACCCAGGCAAGGTCGCGGCGGCTCCTAGGGTACTCGCAGTCGATGAGCCCCTTTCTCCTCTGTTGCGGCGACTCCGGTGGAAATTTCGGCAAACGGTTGCTCGAGCGGCTTCGGCGAGAGGTGTGAGGGACTCAGAGGAAGGTGGGGAGTGTTGGAGTGTGGCGAAATGGTGCTAGGGAGGGCTCCTTATATAGGTCGACGAGGGGACCGTGGGGTGCAACGGTGAGCTCGTCGGTGATGGTGGTACATAGGGCTAGAGGCATGGGCGAGGTAGGCGGACGGCGGCTTGCCTCCTGGCGGTCAGCTACGGCACAATGGCATGGCTAGGGGCGGTGGTATGCGGTCGGGAAAGGTCGACACTCTGAGCGGCAGAGGCGGTGATCGACGCTGCGTGCGGTGGCTGCTGGTCGCGCGGCGGGAAAAGGGCATGTCCTGGAGCATGCTGGGGTTATGGCGGAGTGGTTCGTGCAAGCTGAGGTCAAGGCGCAGCTTGTGCTGGCCTGTCGGGGACGACGCTCTAGCGTGCTCCGTGCACGGTGCAGAGGCGGTGGGCGCGAGCGTGTCTTGGTGGTCCAGGGCTCGGCTGCTTCTGTGGGGTGGACAGGGGGTCGCGGTAGGGTGCGGCGGAGCTAGGGATGTGCTGGTTTGGCATGACGCTGTCTCTGGCGTGTTGTCCATGTTTGGTTGGCGGCGACCAAGAACGGGCGGCGTGGCACTGCTGCTAGGGGCTAAAGTGTAGCTCTTTGATGGCTTGGTTGGAACTAGGAGAGACAGGGAAGAGTAGAGGGTGTCGAATGGGGGACAAAAAGTTGATTAGCAACAATATTAGTTAGGCTAATTTTTCTCTGCCTGCCAACTGTTCGACAAAATGGCCGCAAGAGAAATAAATTTGAATTTTGAAATGATTTTTGGTGGGTGTGTTAGTCATATGCTTGAGCATCTGTGGTTGCTTGGGATTATCATGTCGAACTCATTTGAGTGGTTTTTGAAGAAGTGGGATCTATGCATATGAAATGGATTCCATTTTCAAATTCCATTTAAAAGTAGAGTTCAAATGTTTTTTGTAAGATTTCAAAGTGGGCCTTGGTAGATCTTTACTTGTACTAACAAGGGGTGCAAAGATCCATAATTGTTTCTGTTCGCATTTGACTTCTAGGAACACCTAAAGTGGCCTAGTGGATTAAAATGGCAAAAGTGACCATTTGCCTTTATTAATTCCATTTGATTTCTTTTTCTTTGGATTTTGGTTTTGGAATGATCTAGATGATGTGGAATTCACCTTTGAATCATTTTACAACCATTAGAACAATCAAACATGGCATTTCCAAACAATTCTATTTTAATGCAACACACATATGCATTCTTAATTATTTTAATTATAAAAAGGTTTTGTTAACCCCAAATTGGGTGATTTGGATCTTGATAACCTTGATTAAAGTTTTGGGATGTTACAGTGTTTCGGGTTCTGAATGTCAACATAAGGTTTTAACAAGAGAACAACAACACTCTAGAGAAAACAAGCAAGTCTCTCTTTGGAAGCACTCGAGGGGAGCATACAGAAGCTTTAACGAGCAACTATACGGCATGAATATTTTTCTGGCCATATAGTTCCTGTCGTATAGCTGCCACCGCCTCTGTCTTGTCAAAAGGTACAACTTTCGTGAAGGTACCAAGGACGAAAACACAACACAGCAACCGCCATACCATCCAGAAGGGAGAAAGAAGAGATTCGGAGAAGAAGCGGAAGACGTTCTTCATCTCGCTCCATGATCTTTGACCTCCTAGCCAATACACCCCCATAGCCACTACTTGTACTTGAGAGAGAGAGGGATCTTCACCTTGCAAGATTAGGGTTTGAGATTGTTTCTTCCCATCTTGAATTGTGTTGGATATTTTTCTATTCTTATTGTGGATCTCCACGGTAATATCAAGAAGATTTCCCTTTATTTAATTATATTGATGATCCGTTCTTCTCTCATGTGTGAGTAATTTCCTTGGGCGTGGGAGATGTAGGGGGTAGGTGAGATGTGATGTGTTTTCATATATTTTCCATTAGTTTGTGATTGATTCTAATTACTATATTATGTGTGCTTGACTATCTGTGGGATGCCTAATGCTTGTTGTCCAATTAAGGGCCCAGACAACATGATGCTTTGTTCTACATAGATATGGTCTTGTTCGCTAGCAGACCGGCGACCCCCGGGTGACACGGGGATATCAATGGAAACTAGTAGACTCGAGGATAACAAGGAACCACTGTGCTTAGTGCATTAGTCCGATCCAAGGAGCTTAATCCTAAGCGACCTAAAGGGTCTTAATCGTCTAGTGTATGACCATGGTTTTGCTAACAGGCTAGTAGGATTATTGAAGTTGGGATGAAATCTACCAAGAGGAGTTCCGGCTAATTATGGGTTGCTCGCCTACACATATACTTATAAGATTATAATTGTTACATTTATCATTCGTCCACCTGACACAGTCACTATCACCATGAACTGAATTTCCCCGCGCCTTCTTTTGCCATCTGCAGGAAACAACAAACAACCAAGTCGTTCTTTACTTTCATGCTTTATATTTCTGAAGTTTACATTTTAGTTCTATTTAAATACATCTCATTTAATCAAAACCCTATTCTTATTTCAACACTTGCAGTCAATTCACTCGAAGACCTGTGACAACTTCGGGTGTGATAGAGACTTCACCCATAAACACTTACCTTTTGGCTCCCTGTGGGATCGATATCTATACTTCGAAACTAGCTACAAACTATTTGTGCACTTGCAGACATCAAGCTATTTTCTGGCGCCGTTGCCGGGGAGCTAAGAGCTAAGTGTTTGTCTTTTGACATTTTAGGTGTTGGTACTACAAAATGTTCGCCCTGGGAGACAAAGTGTCTACACGCTCTGGTAGGACCTATCTACCGGATTATATTGAGCGCGTGCCTGCTCAAAGGCGCGAAGAGATTATTGAAAAACTTTTAAGATCAAATAAAGTTGAATTTGAAAACCTGAGTGATTTTATGGAAATCATGTCTATTTACAGGACAACTCCCATGAAACCTGAGAAAACTCTTAGAGTATACAGTGCTCCAAGTTCTGAATTTCTTAAACAACCAATAGAATTCCCTAATCCTGGAGTTAGAGAATATTGATTTGATGGTGGAATTATTAAAAATTTGTAGGAAAAACTTTCAGTGGAAGGAAAGATGAAGAACCAGGAAGACATATTAGAGAGTTCGACTATGTGATAACATCGCTTGGACCAAAAGGTTTGCCAAGAAACTTCTCTCGTCTAAAATTATTTCGTTGGTCTCCTAAAGGTAAAGCTCTAGATTGGTTATATTCTCTCCCTCGCCATTACATTAAATATCAGGAAAACTGCATTGTTAAATTCATAAAAAGATTTAATCCTTTTAAAAAGGTAAGTGAACTAAGAAACAATATAGGCAACTTTAGATAGAACGTGGGAGAAAACTACCCACAAGCCTGGGAAAGATTCTTTGGAATGATCAATAGTATTCCTAATCATGGCTATTCTAAATCAACTATTTGCCATTTATTTTACCACGGTCTCAATACTCAATGTAGAGAGTTGCTTGACTTCTCAGCAGGAGGATCGATAAATACTTTAACTATTAAAGAATGTTTGGAATTGATGTCTACTAGGGCTAAGAATGATTCTTTATATAATCCTGATTTGGAACTAAGCTGGAAAAAGGGATACTTCGGATAACGCCTACTCTTATGCCTGAAGTACACAAAACAATGAAAGAAAAAGGTATGCCTTGTAAACTTGTTAAGGAAAACAAAGTAGATTTGCTACAAGTTTTAACTGAAGAAGATGAAACTAGAATTTTTTTTCAAGAATTAAAACATTGACAAGTAAAATCTCATAATAATATGCATAAGCACTTTCAAAAACACAAAAGGATTTTGGCGGAACTCACGGAAAATTATGATGAGATTGGCCAAGAAATAAAATTATTTCAAAAGTATCTTAGTATGATTGAAACCCAGTGTGAACAAATAGCATTTGGTATCAAAATTTTCTTCGAGATGATAAAGATATTCCTGTTTCTACTAATGTTGTCACAAGAAGAGGTGCAGTTGTTACAAGACCATTAGGACCACGGGAATATGAAGCTGAAAAAGAGCGAAATGAAAAGCCTTGCTCGAAGCAAGCCAAGAATATGATACATTGGTGGATCCTCAAGATGAAACTGAAACACAAGATCAAACCAAGGAGGACCAAAATGATGCACGGGATGACCATTATGACTCTGATGCAGATATGGTTGATCTAAGAGAAGAAAAAGATATAAGCAAGGAAGATGAAGTTGTTGTAGTAGAAAGGAAGAAAAGCAATAAGAAAGCAACAAAAGAGACTGACCCCCCACAAAAGGTAAAAGACAAGAATAAGTCAGGTGAGAAAAAGCTTCCTTATCCAGATCGAAAAAAGAAAGCACCGGATCAGGTAATTTATAATTCTTTTAAAAAGGCACTTAGTGACCTTCGTCTGGAAATTCTGTTTGCGGATGCAATCAAAGATCCTACCTATTCTAAATTCCTCTATGATATTCTTAGTAGAAAGAAAGAAATAACTGAAATTGTTGCCATGGTAACTAGTTATCCTGCTAATGGGAAGTTGTTGTCTAAGTCTGGAGATCCTGGAATACCAACTATTTCATGCTCAATAGGTAAAACTGATATTCACAATACCTTGTGTGATCTAGGGGCAGGAGTTAGTGTAATGCCATACTCCCTCTATAAAAGGATAGGATTAGGGGAGTATTCTCCTACTACTATCACTTTACAAATGGCTGACAAATCCACTAAACAACCCATTGTTATGATTGAAGATGTTCTACTTAGAATATATGAGTATGTTATTCCCACTGATTTTATTATACTTGAAATGCCGGAAGATGAAAATTATCCATAATACTTGGAAGATCTTTCCTTAGTATTGCAGGGGCATCAGTTGATTGTGCTGAAGGAAAGATAATATGCAATGTTTATGATCCTGTAATCATCCAGTATTTTCCAAAGAAGCTAAAAGTAGGAGAAAGATATATTCCACTGGCAAAACAAATACATGTGGTAAGTGCCTTTGATAAGGGGCAACCCAAGGTAAGAATTCGAGAACATAAAAGAGGTTGAGCTACTCAACCATTCTTAATAAAATGCTTAATGGGAGTCAACCCATCTCTTCAATAAAATCGAATAGAGAATAAAAAGTTCATCACATTCCTACAACTTTTTCACAGGTATTCTTATGGAAGCGCGTCCGTAAAGATGCAGTTGTCAAAAAGTAGTAGAAATATCGATTGAAGGAGTATAGAATAAGAATAAAAATAAAAGTTTGAGTTTTTCATCTACAGAAGCTAAAATTTTGCTCTTAATATGCTAATGTTGGTCGACAGTTGCTACTATCATTTTTCTGTCAAAAATAAGGTATTTCGCTAGGTTTTGGGATAAGAAGGTATTCTTGAGGAAATAGAAATTTTTTCATGACTACTGATGGTTTAACGACCAACTATATGACGTGAATAAAAATTATGGGTATAGTTCCGGTCATATAGATATCTTTGTTATCAACAAATTTTCTTCAAAGACAAAGAGAATTTAATAACCAACTATATGGCGGGAATAAAAATTCTGGCCGTATATTTCCGGTCGCATAGTTACCGATGCCTTCGTACAAAATTTTCTGAAAAGTACTGAGAGTTTAACGACCAACTATACGGCGGGAGTAAAAATTTCGGCCATATAGCTCCGGTCGTATAGATATCAATGCCTCTCTTAGAAATTTATCCCAAAGGTACTGAGAGTTCAACGACCAACTATACGGTGGGAATAAAAATTCTGGCCGTATAGTTCTGGTCATATAGATATCGATGCTAGTTTTAGAAATTTATCTCGAGGGTCAGACGGTTTAACGACTAACTATACAGTGGGATTATTGCGATCCGGCCGTATAGTTGTGTTTGTATAGTTGTTTTCCGCATAAAGAAACCCTAGTTGGCGGCGGCGCCGCAACTATACGGGCGGAACAACATAAGCCGCCCATATAGTTCCGGCCGTATAGTTTGGTGCGACCACAAAATCGCACCGGGGCAGCTAGGTCTTTCACCCCTCCTCATTATTTCTCTCATATTCTCTCTCTAAACCTCTCAAATTCCACCTAGAGCTCCTAATTCTTCGTGGATTTCGTTTGTTTGAGTGGGGGAATCAACAGATCGGTATGTTTCTCTCCCTATCCATGCTTTATTTTCAGATTTCCATGGTTGAAACTCTCACATTAATCTAGTGGATGAACTCAAGCTTATTTTGTTTTTCCTATTGATTTTTCATGTTAGGATTAAATTTTTCCATGTAGGATCATTCATATATCATGTAAAAACTATATGCCTAAGGTTTTATGGTGAATTTTTTTAGTGCATCACGATGAACAAAATCGGTAACAACTTTTGCAAGAGCAAGCGGCAACGTGGTGAGGTTTCGGGCTCGGGCTCGGGGTCCTGAGCCGAGCACAACCCCAAGTTGTCCATGGTCTCATCGAGGAGGATTCTACCCACATGTTGGGCCTACCATAGCTTTGTCACCACGGTGGGGTTGAAGGCGGACTTCGACCTCATGTGTAACGAGTCCGAGCTAACGGTACTTGGCTTCGCAAGCCACGACACCTATGCTGAGCTTACCTACGATTTCCTTGCCTCCTTCTATGATGACCATAGGGAGAAAGGTAATATGTGTACGGTAAGGTTCACCATGAACCGACAACACTATGAGATAACTTTCGAACAATTTTGCAATGCTTTCAGTTTCCCTCATGTTGGGGAACATATTGTTACTAACCTCTATAGCGTCACAAGCGGAGAAACTTCGGAGGTTATTTCTGTCAATGGTGGCACCAACTTCTACCAGAAGAAGATGTCCACCATTCAGAACCCAACCATTTGTTACTATGCCTTGTTCCTCGCCAACACTTTATTGGGGATAGGTGATACCGGTTCCATGGCCAATGTGGACATGGCAATGATCGCCAAGGCTCTCTTCCCCACTTCACCACAAAGCCCCAATCCTGCAATGCTACTCATCCAACACTTTTGCCACCAAAGCAACAAGACCAAAGGTCATATTCACATTGGTGGATTGGTAACCCACCTTGCCCATGCATTAAATATTACACTACTTGTTATGCAATTTTTTGACGGTTCCAAGCTTATGGACGTCAAATATTTAACTGCGTGTGGCTTCCTTGGTGTTTACCAAGTTAATCGGAGGCTCTGAGCCTATCATTTTAGTTATCTTGATGATGCACATGGTGAGCAGGTTCCATTGCCCTGTCCCCAAGCCTTCTCGATTGTGGAGAAGGACACTTGGATCCTCACTAAGGACCAAGTGATGCAGATCATGGTTGAACTTCAGCCTGACGAGGAGGAAGATGAAGAAGGAGGGCAGCAGGATGAGGATGAGCAGGAGCATGAGGATGAGCAGGGGCACAACCCTGCTTGGGAGGGAGAACAGCAGCAGCAAGGGGGAGCTTGGGACCCGTGGCCCAACTAGCCATAGCAGCGGTATGGCTACATCCCTTATTAGGAATACCAGCACCTCAACCAGCGCGTTGAGGAGATTGACCACACTCTTCAAAGATTGAATGAAGATGTGAGTGGTTTGACTCACAACTTTAGTCACTTCATGACCCACTTCCCTGACTACTACCAGCAGTATTTGTACCAACCGCCGAATGACGACAACAACTAAGCCTAGCAGTAGCCTAGTATTGGGGGAGGTTTGAAAACCTCCAAACTTTGCATTCATGTTTTTATTTCTTCTTTTGATTTATTTTATTTCTTCAAATTTGCATGTTTATTTTCAGTTTACATTCCTAAAACCAAAAATACAAGAAAATAGTTGTAACTTTATTTGCAAGTTCATTTCTTTGTTTCTCTCGTAGATTGCTCAATTTCAGGTGACTTGGCAATATGGAAACACAGAGGGGGTTTGACTCAAATACTAGAACAAAGCAAGAAAGAGGAGATATCACATTCCTTTCATCACCCTTTCTGCAACCTTAAATTGATCCTACGATTATTTACTTTCTTGCACTGGAGTCACTCCCCACTTAGCTTGTTATCCTATAAATTCTATTCCTTTGCTAGTGTATTCTTTTTAGCCTTGAAACAATGAGCAATGAACTTGGTTAAAAATATTTCCTACATTTTTACAACAAGAAAAATCATCTAAAAGATGACTTGGGTCCATGATTAGCCCAAAGAATTTAATTTTAGAACTACTCCATCCCATTTGAGCTTAATATAAATAGACTCGATAGTACCTTTGAATGAAATGTTTGATAAAATAAATGCTTCGAAGTAGTAGAGATTATGCCACTATGTTTTCTAATAATTACCGTGAGATATTGCTTTATGCGTGTCATTACAACTCTGTCGTGCTCCATGGGGAACTATTAACTCCGCTGGCCAACGAACGATCTAAATGTGGGCAACTACTTTATTTCTGCTATTGAGTTATGTAAACGTCTGTAGTAGCAATGCTATGACGGGTAAAAAATTTAGTCTCCTCATGGTTTCACGTTCCAAGTGAAGTGGTAGTACTGCTCTGACCCATTTATTGCTAAACAATTATTTATTGGCATGGTCACGAGTGCAAAACACAGTCCCAATTAACATGTTAAAAATAGTGGCATGATTTATCTATGAAAGAGCTGAAGTTTTTGAAAGACAAAAGAAAGAAAAAGGTGCTTTGAGAGTCTTGAAATTTTGACATGGGAGTAGATGAGTTGTTCTTAAATTAAATGTTTCGGTGGCAACTTGAGTACTCTTAATTGATTAAACAAACAAGAACATGAAGTTTTTGTCTCTCAACGAAGAGAGACACCAGAAGAATTTGTCTCACTTTCCTAGCTAAACTTTTGACACATGCTTGGGCATATGATTTGTTTGCTAACAAGATAAACGTGGTTAGAAAGTGGACTTATTGCAATCTTCTGAATACTTGTATGATCATATTTAAGATTGCGGGGATTGTGAAGAAAAGAATTTGACACCAATTCAAACTTGTAAGTTCCTTTATTTCCAGTCTCGAATCTCCCCTATTCTTCCTTATTTCCTTGTCACTCGAGCACGAGCAACATCTAAGCTTGGGGGAGTTGATGGTTGTGAGATTCGACACATTTTTATGGCTTTTATTGATGGTTTTCTCCCGGATTTGATCGTTTTTCTAGATTTACCTAATGCTAATACTTCAGTAGCGAAGAAAACTTTGTTTTTAATGTGTGTTTCAGGTTCTGAATGTCAAAAGAAGGTTTTAACTAGAGAAACACAATATTCTGGAGAAAACAAGCAAGTCTCTCTTTGGAAGCACTCGAGAGGAGCATACAGAAGCTTTAACGAGCAACTAAATGGCGGGAATATTTTTCTAGCTGTATAGTTCCTGCCATATAGCTAATGCCGCTTCTGTCTTGTCGAAAGAGACAACTTCCATGAAGGGACCAAGGACGAAAACACAACACAGCAGTTGCCATACCATCCAGAAGGGAAAAAGAAGAGATCCGGAGAAGAAGGGGAAGACATTTTTCATCTCGTTCCATGATCTTCGACCTCCTAGCCACTACTTGTACATGAGAGAGAGGGGGGTCTTCACCTTGAAAGATTAGGGTTTTAGATTGTTTCTTTCCATCTTGAATTGTGTTGGATATTATTCATTCTTATTGTGGATCTCCATGGTAATATCAAGAAGATTTCCCTTTATTTAATTATATTGATGATCCATTCTTCTCTCATGAGTGAGTAATTTTGTTGGGCGTGGGAGATGTAGGGGATTGGTGAGATGTGATGTGCCATCATATATTTTCCATTACTGTCGTTGTATTGGGAACGGCGTGTGGCATCCCGCTAAAACCACTACTAGAAAATTGCTATGTTTTTGTGCATTGCATCATCATGACCACATGCTCATGTCATCATGCCACATTGCATTTGAGCATCGTCATGTCATCATACATATATTGCCTAAAACTATTTTCTAAAAGCCTACCTTTGTTTTCTAAATACCCCTCTCTATTTCAAATATAAAATCCTCGGTCCGTTCGGATCTTTTATTTGTCTAAAAACTATTTATAAAAGCCTTTCTAATCAAAAAATAAATAAAAATAAAAATATGTTTTGTGGGTAGGCAGCCAGCCGCTAGGCCCAAAAGCCCAGCAGCCAGCTAACTACCACCCATCGAAGCCTAAATCTAATCCACACCAAGCTAGACCCACACCCACCGCCAGCTAGAAAATCCCACCGACCCCAGCTCCCGCTCACCCTCCTCCCGCTGGCCCGCTCCCCAACGCCACCTACCGCCCACTCCCGGCCTGGACCCACATGCGCCGACACACCCACCCACAATTTCCCTCCACCCAATCCCTATCGCCACCTGCCCTTCCCCTGGCCCCACCACGCACAGAATCCTCCACCTGCATGTCGCCCACACCACCTGGTCCCTCCTCCCGACAACCGCCGCATGCATCCCCGTACCCCGACCCCTGCCTCTCTCCTAGCCCCACCCCGTTCGACGCCACCTACCCCGCTCGATTCCCCTACCCCGTGCCGCTCTCTGCCTCGCTCCCCACCGCCGCCTCTGTTCGTGAGCTTCCCCGTGCCGCGGCCGCCTCCCTCACCTCGCCGGCACCGCACCCGCGCGTCGCTGATGGGTCCTATTTTTTGCCGCAACCCCGCCTCCGGCCGCCTGCGCGGCACCCCTTCCCCGTCTGCAGCCCAGCGCCGCCGGGGGAGCACCTCACCACCAGCGCTCAGACAGGCTTGCCCAGGCCAGAGCCTCGCCTCCGCCGCCGTCGGCCACCGTTCGCCTCTCCCCGGCCTTCTCCCGCATCTCCGCCACTGAGGGCGCCCTCCGCTCACCGCCGGACCTCACCTCGCCTTCTCTCCTCGCAGGCCACATCCCTGCACCGAGCTCGTCGTCCTTCCCGATCCGCGCCACCCTGGCCCCAAGGTCACCATCGAGCACCGCCGCCGCGCACCTCTACCTCGCGCGGGAGTCTCGCCTCTTTTCTGCGGCCTCCCCCTGCTCGCGTGGTACCCTCCATCGCCTGCCCCAAGCTCGCCCGCTCCCTCGAGGCCCTGCTCACTCCCATCCGAGGTCGCCCGCCGGCGCCAAGCCCGGCCATAGCTTCCAACCGCTCGGGCACAAGGGATGCACTCTGTTTTGGTTCTCTGCCATCTAAAGCTAGCAGCAGCACTTTGGCCTCCTCCTGTATTAATGTTGAGTCATACACCGTCCGGTGATGCCTCACGTCTCTGAAGCTAATCCTACGAGCCCATACTCCTTGAGTTGTTTTGCTTCTGGCCTCGGATGTATGCATGAACGAGTTCTCCTACAAGGCTATCTGCAACATGTTTAACGCCAAGTTCAGCATCACCAAGGTCTTACGAGTCAAGTTGTCATTGATGCCGGAGACCAAGAGCACCAAGCCTGCCAGGGACCGACGATAAGACCATCTTCTTGGAACGGAGGATCTTCACCGACACAATACAAGTTATCCCTCGACATCATCCCCGGACTTGAAGCCCCGATCGATCAAACCCTGACGCGTTCTCCTTCCTCTCCGAAGACCGATCCCGCCGAGACCGAACCCTCGGAACCAAGTTCGCCAAACCCTAATGTGATCCCCTTTCCGAGACCCCTATTTTTTATAATATGACATATATACTTGTTGCATTTTAAATGGTTCATGCTCGCATACATACTCATTTGTTTGGGGGTATATTGTCGATTCACCTCATAATTAAATATGGAGTGTTTATGCGGGATATCTTTGTCTTATTCCGGACTCCATTAAATTGGTGTAGCGAACCGATGCCATGTTTCGCCCTGTTAATAGAACATTTAAATTGCAGGGGTCTAAACAACTTGAACCGTTTAATTATTTGTTGGAACCCCGGTTCTGCTTAATATGGCCTAATTGCATCACATCTGCATCATATCATAAGCATGCCGGATCTTCTGCCGTAGTATTAAATATTGCATCCGGTGTTTCTTCTAGTGTTTGCTTCTTCGCGGATTAGGCCGATGAGTGGATGCGAGTATCGACAAGTTCTCCGGATATGATCCGTCGGCAGTGTTTCCCAGGCGAGCATCTCTCCCCCTTCTACCTATTCTGCTTTTATAGTCTTTATTTCCTCCTGTTGATCTATTGCTATCTGTGTCGCGATGCTTTAGTGTTCTATACCAGATATATCCCGTGCAGCCTCTATATTTCCTTGGACACCTCCTATTACCTGTGTTTGGTAGATAGCTGGCCTTGCGAGTCGTAGTTGCTTGCTCAGGTGCGATCTCATGTTGTCAAGTACCACAGTTGTTGAAATGCTGGCAGATGTTTATGGTGGAGATGATCATGACTTTAAATACAACTATTAAAATGCTAGATATAACTAATGCAGAGGCATCGGTGGGCAATAGATGTTATTTGGTTCTTCCACGCTCACTTGTGTCCCGTAGGACCCCGAGTACTTGATACTTGTTCCTTGATTTTTCGCACTATCCACATCCGGGAGGCCTTATGGACCCCCTGAGGCCTTATGGCCCCCACCATACCTATGTAGGCGAGAGCCGCCGAATTTTAGCATCACCGTGTACTGGCCTCAGTACTGAAGCTCCTCTTTTTCCTTTTCCCTTTGTCGGCACCCCTTTTATTTTAGCAGGTTTGAGATCGACGTCGTTAGCAGGGTTACCCTTCCGGCTTGGCCTGGGCAGGGTTATGGACGCCATTGATTATTCTTCAGGGCTCTTAGCCCCATTTGCATCTTGTCCATACTCGGACGCTATATCGTTTTCAAGGTGATTTGGATCTTTGTATTGTATATCTGTATTCTTGACTCGTTGAGTCACTGTTGTATATATATCTGTTCTGTGGGTCCCATCGAGGACTATTGTGTAATGGTATTACTTCGTTTTCCACTCGCACGAAAGTGCCTGGTGGGCGTCCTTGAATCGTTTCTATGCGGGTTTGGTGGCAAGCGCTAAAACTTGCATAGGGCTGATTTGAGGGTGTTACACGGCGGTACCTAAACATGTTAGATAGAGGTGTGGGGACTAGCAGGGAAGCTCTTGACGGCGTCCGCGGGAGGGATTGGGTACGAGCAAGTGTAGTGAGACACAAGAAGTACCCAGGTTCGGAACCCTCGTGGTGAGGTAATGCTCCTACTCCTGCCGATCAGACTATGAGTAGTATACGGGCTACAATTGCTCCTGGAGCTGTATCTTCTATCTACCTTCTTAAATGCACTGCGACCAACCCTTGCTACGAGAGCCTTTCCTCTCTTTATATAGGCAGAGAGGCAATGGTCTCACTGGCCAGTCTGGCTGGCGGGCCCCACAGGCGGGTCCCAGCCGGCTGGTCATCTACAGTACTCGGTACACTTACATCCCATCAGGGTACATGCGGTAGGGTCGTCATGGGTACAGTGAACACCGTGTGAGCCTGTCGTCAGCAGCTGCCCAGTGTTCCCCGCGTCACCTAGCAAAGTCTTCGGTATGGCCAGGTAGTTGCGGGTCTTGGCATCTTACCAGGGCATACCGCGCACTATGCAGCACATCGTTCTGTCCTCCTAATTGAGTCCGGCTACGCTGATGTAGCCGGTCCCATGCCTTGCTGCTCCTCATGGTTTCGGCTACCGTGAAGTAGCCAGCGTGACTTGCTCGTGTCCGGCTATGCTCAGCCAGCCGGATGCGAACCTACTGCCATAGTTCTTGTCTGACTGGGGTATCCGGAGGTCATCCCCCTGACACTAGCCCCCGAGCGCGTGTAGATTTCGCCGTTAGGTGAAATGTGCGCGCGCTCCTCCCCAACTTTGAAATTTCTGGCCGGCTACATCTAGCGGTTGCGCTACCCGTGATGTCAGTGCTGATGCCGGCCACGCGCGCACGCGCCATCATTGCGCTGCGGCGGGCAGTGTAATGTCCCGTCACACATCGCCTCGGGAAACTGCCGCCTGCCTCTTCGATTTCCGCTCTGAGATCCTCTGCACATCTCGGGCCTACACAAAGGATCATGTGCGGTGGAGAGGGCGGGATGCGGCTAGATGGATGCCGCGTGGCACCACGGACGGTTGCGCTTCCGAGCCTTTAAAAGGTCGCCCGAGGGAGGGCAGTTCTTCCTTCTGTCGCTGCCTCCTCAGTCTTCCCCTGCGCCCTTGCCTTCTCGCTTTGCTTCGTTTGCTCCTATCGTTGTAGTTCGCCATGCCGCCCGTTTAGCATCGTCGGAGACACGGGCCACCGCCACTCCTCAACCGGTGCACCGCCCCGTGAGCCGGACATGGATGCCAAGCGTGGAGCATGGTGCGGCTCCTCTGTGACGGAGGAGCACATCGAGAAATACTGTGCCACCCGAGTGCTGCCGCCGGAGACGGAGGTGGCGGTGCGGCTGGCGTCGGCGGGAGAGGAATCACCGCATCCCGGCGGAGGGGGAGCAGGTGATCTTCCTGTCGCACCTTGCTTGTGGTTTCACGCTGCCGGTGCACCCCTTCCTCCTCACCTTCCTCGCCTTCTTCGACCTCAGCCTCCACCACCTCGGCGCCAACACCATCGGCACACTGGCGCACTTCGTGTCCTTCTACGAGAGCTACCTCGGGATCCAGCTGGATCTCGGGCTCTTTTGCCAGCTCTTCCGTGTCCGGCCACATGTCCAATTCACCTAGGGGCCGCTGGTGACCTGCGGTGGCGCCTCCATCTACTCCCGCACGCATACCGGTTACCCCAAGTTCCGACTCCAGGACACAGTGCGACTGTGTCAGCAGTCGTACTTCTACGTCCGTAACCTCGTTGACGTGGACTGGATCAATCTGTCGGCTTTCCAGGATGTGGAATCTAGCCGCAGCATTGGGACCTGAAGATCCACGGCGAGAAGGTGGAGTCGGACACGATGCTGCAGTGGACGCGCTCCCTTGTCACCGCCGGCTTGACCGGCCTGGACATCACACTCAGTTGGATGTCCCGGCTGATGATGCCATTGTAGCAGCGTGCACACAAGATGTGCTACTACTCCGGCCGGCTGGACCCGACCCGGTTGTCCCGCCGTGATCCCCGCTACCACAACTTGAAGGAGTGGGTGTGGACGATCACGAAGGAGCAGTTGTCGGAGCACTGGAAGTTCGAGTTGACTCCTTACATCTGCGACAACCGCACGCCCCAGGTAAGTCTCGCCAGCCGGTTTTTGCTTTCTTGTTCTGTCTTTTTATTCGGCTGATCCTTGTCTCTTTCTTTCATAGACCTTCCCCTACATTATCTGGGAGGAGGACGAGTCCCCCTCCAAAACTTCATGCCTGACCTACCCGAGCCACATGCTCGCCGGTGATACGTTGCTAACGTATCCATAATTTTTGATGTTCCATGCTTGGTTTTATCTACTTTCTTATGTTTTGTCCACACTTTGGAGTACTTTTCATATGATTTCTTGGACTGACCTATTAATAAGATGCCACAGTGCCAGTTGCCTGTTTTCTGCTGTTTTTTGGTTCCAGAAAGTCAGAAAATGAATATTCTCGGAATTGGACAGGACAAAAGCCAAAGTCAATATTTCACCGTGGGGAACACGGATCCAGAAGACGAGACGGAGAGGGACCAGGGGCTAGCCACACCATAGGGTGGTGCGGGTCCCCCTTGGCTACGCCACCAGGTGGTGTGGGCCCCTCCGGCCTCCACCGACCTTGCCCTTTCGCCTATATATTCCTCCCGATGCAAAAACCCTAAATAGTCAAGCCTCCAGCCACGAAAAGTTCCGCAGCACCGCTGCCACCAAAGGGGAGATTCGGGGGACAGAAAGTCTCTGTTCCGACACCCTGCCGGGAGGGGAAGTGCCCCTGGAGCCATCTCCATTCATCTCCACCACCATCTCCATCACCGTTGTTTATTCCCATGATGATGAGGGAGTAGTTCTCTCTCGAGGCTAAGGGTTCTACCGGTAGCTATGTGTTCATCTCTCTCTCTATGCATGATCATATTGTGATCATGAGCGTTGTAATCAAGTAGATTTACCTTGCTACTAAGTGCTTTAATAGATCTCTGCTCTCCCCATGTGTGTGAAAGTGACAGCATGCTCACAGTGGTGGCACTTAGGCTAGAGATTACAAATACTTATTATGAGTTATATTTGGAGTTGGATGTCTTTATGAAATTGTGGTGTTTGTTGGAACCATCTAGTGCTCAAGGTGACAGTGTGGGGTTTTCTAGATGCGAAAGACTTACTTTGAGGTGTGCTGTTATAGCCCTACCATCGATTAGAGTGTCCAACTAGAGAGTAGTTAAAGTAGTATCATGAAGAAGAATATATTTATATGAGAGTGTTCACTAGTGAAAGTATGATCCCTAGGCCTTGTTTCTAAGCATTGATACACCGTTTGCAATTAGAT
The DNA here is from genome assembly GCA_910589775.1 of Avena eriantha. Lineage (NCBI taxonomy): Eukaryota > Viridiplantae > Streptophyta > Magnoliopsida > Poales > Poaceae > Avena > Avena eriantha. The sequence continues at coordinate 249,519,099 of OU342745.1, read as the reverse complement.
TTGTTACATGTTTGCTTGCTACTATCTTTATTTCAGTTTGCCTTTAGTCTTTTCCACGCGATCAAGCTATTTTCTATCACCTTTACCACTTATAATTATCTATACCACTTGTATTTCACTATCTCTTCGCCGAACTAGTGCACCTATACACCTGACAAGTGTATTGGGTGTGTTGGGGACACAAGAGACTTCTTGTATCTTGATTGCAGGGTTGCTTGAGAGGGGATACCTTTGACCACTTCCTCCCTGAGTTCGATAAACCTTGGATGATCCACTTAAGGGAAAACTTGCAGCTGTTCTACAAATCTCTGCACTTGGAGGCCCAACAACTGTCTACAAGAATAGAAGTGCGTAGACATCAAGCTATTTTCTGGCGCCGTTGCCGGGGAGGTAAGGTAAAAGGTATTCACACCGGAGGATTAAAGAAGAAGAACCTCCCACGGCAAATGCCTATTTTCTGGCGCCGTTGCCGGGAGGTAAGGTAAAAGGTACTCACATCCTCCGGTGTGAGTGCTCGAAGTTATTTCCTTTAGATTCTGCAATTTTTTCTTTTTGTTTCTTGTTTTTACTTTCACTAGTTAGGCTTAATGGAAAACAACAACAAAATTAGAGAGCTTTATAGTATTTATCTTGAGTTAGGACATGAAGTGTTTGAAGAGAAAATTAAAGAACCTTTGGAACTTTATTTGCATGATAATAGCAATGTTATTAGTATGAATTCTTTGGAAACCATTATTGCTAATCCTATGGAAAAGTCTAAGCTTGGGGAAGCTTGTTTTTATGAAGATGATCTTTTTAGTCCCCCAAGCATGGAGGAGAAAATTTACTTTGATGATACTATGCCTCCAATATATGATGATTACAATGATGAATATGATATTTTGAGTCCACCTACTTTTGAGGAGAAAGTTAATTATGATTACAATATGCCTCCTATATTTGATGATTATGGTGATGAGAATAATAATGATAGTTATTTTGTTGATTTTGCTCCCACTACAATTAATAAGAATGACTATTCTTATATGGAGAGTAATAATTATTATATGCATGTGGCTCATGATAAGAATGTTTTATGTGATAGTTATATTGTTAATTTTATTCATGATGCTACTGAAAGTTATTATGAGAGACGGAAACATGGTTTTATGTGTCTCAACAATATTAAGTTTCCCCTCTTTATGTTGAAAATTTTGAACCTGCACTTGTTTTGCTTTCCTATGCTTGTTGCTTTGTGCTTTCATGACTTCTTTCTTTACAATATTCCTATGCATAGGAAGTGGATTAGACTTAAATGTGCTTTGAATTTGCTTCTTGATGCTCTCTTTTACTTAAATTCATATTTCCTATGTGAGCATCTTCTCAAACTATCATGCCTAACTTAAAGGCGTTAAAGAAAAGTACTTATTGGGAGATAACCTAAAAGTTCTAGATGAGTCTTGGAAGTTATTACTTCAGTAATAACCGCTCCTTATACTTTTTATTTGCTTTTTGTGCCAAGAGTAACCTCTAATGAGAGAGAAGTAATGATTGCGAAAGTTGCTGTCCCGAAACAAATTTCTGTGCTTCACCGTAAAACTTTGTGTAAAATCTCTGTACGTCCTTTTAAGGCGTGAATTTTTGTGCTTCTGCCCCAGGTTGTTATCTAACATTCGTTAGTTCAGCACTTTTCGATTTGAGCAACAGAAGATCTTCGAAAAAATTCATCTTTACCTGCTGGTCTGTTTTGACAGATTTCTGCCATTATTTGCATTTGCTTCTTGTTGGTTCCTTTTTGAGTACTTTTGGGGGAATTGAGCTCTTTGAGGGAAGGGCTACAGTATCTAGTGTTTTAATGGAAGTTTTATTGGTGTTAGAATTGAACCTAAAGACTTATTATCTTGAGTGCACTAATGTTGCTAATAAAGATTGTGTGAAGTTTTGTATGAAGGAAAAATTTCAGGTGTATGAAAGGAACGAGTAATGAGATGAAGGATGGAATAAAGCTCAAGCTTGGGGATGTCACGCGTGTCACCCCAAGAAATATCCAAGAAGTACAAGTCAAAGCTTGGGGATGCCCAAGGCATCCCCTTTTTCATCAATAAAAATCCCAGGTTTCTTCCAAACACTTCATTTTTATTGTTTCATGCATAGTTGTGTTGTTCTTGGAGCGTCTTCTTTTTTGTTTTCGTTTTGGTTTTTTAGTTTGCTTGGATTTCTTAGTTTGCTGAATAAATTGGTTGGACCCCCTCTTTCATCCATTGGTTTTCAAATAGTTTGGTTTGGATTGGAAAAGAGTAGGAAAGTTCATGCTTAAGTGTTAAAGAGAGCTTGTTTTTGACTGTGGCCTATGCTTTGTCATGCCATGCTTGATATTGTTTTGGCTTTATGCTTAGTATTCTTTTCTGTAGCATGACTTGTTATAAACAATTGAGATTGCTTAATGTGCCTTGGAAGGATCATGCGTTTTTTAGAATATTAAAGCATAGTATTGTGGTATTCTCCTTTGATGCTTTATTTGGGTTGACTTGGTGAACGCTCACACCATGTTATGACTATCCCAAGTCACCATAGCATTTATGATCCTTTAGTTTTCGACTTGTAAAATCACTTTATGCTTTAATCAATGATGTTTTGTCGCTCTGCATGATTATGGCCATTATTGCTCTCTTAGTTTGTTGCTCCCAGTCTTTTGCTAGCCTCCACAACCAAGTATAGTTCCACTCATGCATCCAACTCCCTAAACCAAGTTATTCCAAAGAGTCCACCATACCTACCTACTAGCTTATGCTATTCCAAGTATATTTATGCTTTTGTTTACCTTCCAAATTAAACTTGTTATGAGAAAACTAGTGATTAAAGCTCTCACGAACTTGATGGCACACTTTACTTTTTTTGCCCTTAATAAACTTGAACCATTGTGTCGTCTATGTTGTATATGCTTGCACTTATTTGTTGGGAATTAGCAGAACCATGATGTCATGGGGAACGCTTTCAACAATGCACGGGTACTTGTACCTAGTTGATAACATGCTCTTTTGTCTATGAATGTCGTCGGTGTGAAATGAAAGGGGAGCTTGTAAGTCCATGGAGTTATGTATATGTGTTAGAGAAATGCCTGGGCCGATGGTCTAATCCATGCTGACATGGTGGAAACCTGCAGCGTAACCATAATGATCTGCCTATGAAGCATTCTATTTATAAAAAAAGAGTCCTATATTGAGAAAAAGAGAGAGAGAAAAAAAGATTACGAAAATAGGAAAGAGAGAAAAAAGCACCATATTCCCATGGTAAATAAGAAGATTGCTGATATGCTTGTTGTCTGCTTGCCTTGTCATTTTGATATGGGGATTCTTCCGTATTATCGGGCAAGGGGTACCCCGTTGGCGGTTCTCTATGATACACATGTACTTACGATGACAAGAACTTACCGGTGACTAAACTTTAGTAGCATGAGGAGCGGCCCTTGTATACAAGGGACATGAGATTTCTAACTTATACTTCGTCAAGCATGTACACCATAGTTTGTTCACTTTAGCCTTAATCACCTTCAAGATGCTTATGATAGGGGCAATGAGAGCTGAAAGCTATGAGTACCATAATTTTTGGAAGCTCTTTATGAGACTTGAATCCATACTTCCTTCTATGAAGGCCTTTCTTCGACCATTATATTGAGTCTCCACCTTCTACCTTTATGCACCTACTTTGAGAGCATAGTGGCCATTCTAAGTTCTATGTGGATTGTCCCAAGACTAGTTGATTGATGCATAACTTGATATTGCTAATTTTAAACTATTTGTATCTAGTCACTCTTATGAACTTTGAAGGTGTCATATGCATTTATATTTGCTACTCAATGAGGGACAAGCTGAATACCACTATGCTATGTTTTCTTTATGTGAAACAAATAAACGTCTTGCAAAGCATTGTTATTCATGAATCTTTTGTGTGTGCCTTATCATGTTGCAACATAGTTGCTTTGCCTTATTGTTAGAACTTTGTCTTTCATGTTATGATTGAAGTACTATGATCCAAGCTGTCAATGTTTTACAAATACTTTGATCAAGTTTACGATGGTGTATGTCACCTCAAAAATTATTCTTTCTTTTTATCACTTACCTACTCGAGGGTGAGCAGGAGTTAAGTTTGGGGATGTTGATACGTTGCTAATGTATCCATAATTTTTGATGTTCCATGCTTGGTTTAATCTACTTTCTTATGTTTTGTCCACACTTCGGAGTACTTTTCATATGATTTCTTGGACTAACCTATTAATAAGATGCCACAGTGCCAGTTGCCTATTTTCTGCTGTTTTTGGTTCTAGAAAGTCAGAAAATGAATATTCTCGGAATTGGACGGGACAAAAGCCAAAGTCAATATTTCACCGAGGGGAACACGGAGCCAGAAGACGAGACGAAGAGGGGCCAGGGGCCAGCCACACCATAGGGTGGCGCAGGTCCCCCTTGGCCACTCCACCAGGTGGTGTGGGCCCCTCCGGCCTCCACCGACCTTGCCCTTTCACCTATATATTCTTCCCGATGCGAAAACCCTAAATAGTCAGGCCTCTAGCCACGAAAAGTTCTGCAGCGCCGCCGCCACCGAAGGGGAGATTCGGGGGACAGAAAGTCTCTATTCCGGCACCCTGCCGAGACGGGGAAGTGCCCCCGGAGCCATCTCCATTGATCTCCACCACCATCTCCATCACCGTTGTTGATTCCCATGATGATGAGGGAGTAGTTCTCTCTCGAGGCTAAGGGTTCTACCGGTAGCTATGTGTTCATCTCTCTCTATGCATGATCATATTGTGATCATGAGCTTTGTAATTAAGTAGATGTACCTTGCTACTCAAGTGCTTTAATAGATCTCTGCTCTCCCCATGTGTGTGAAAGTGACAGCGTGCACACCGTGGTGGCACTTAGGCTAGAGATTACAAATACTTATTATGAGTTATATTTGGAGTTGGATGTCTTTATGAAATTGTGGTGTTTGTTGGAACCATCTAGTGCTCAAGGTGACAGTGTGGGGTTTTCTAGATGGGAATGACTTACTTTGAGGTGTGCTGTTACAGCCCTACCATCGATTAGAGTGTCCAACCGTAGAGTAGTTAAGTAGTATCATGAAGAAGAATATATTTATATGAGAGTGTTCACTAGTGAAAGTATGATCCCTAGGCCTTGTTTCTAAGCATTGATACACCGTTTGCAATTAGATATGTTACATGTTTGCTTGCTACTATCTTGATTTCAGTTTGCCTTTAGTATTTTCCATGCCATCAAGCTATTTTCTATCACCGTTACCATTTATAATTATCTATACCACTTGTATTTCACTATCTCTTCGCCAAACTAGTGCACCTATACACCTGACAAGTGCATTTGGTGTGTTGGGGACACAAGAGACTTCTTGTATCTTGATTGCAGGGTTGCTTGAGAGGGGATACCTTTGACCACTTCCTCCCTGAGTTCGATAAACCTTGGGTGATCCACTTAAGGGAAAACTTGTTGCTGTTCTACAAACCTCTGCACTTGGAGGCCCAACAACTGTCTACAAGAATAGAAGTGCGTAGTCATCAGCCGGTCCGGCGAGGAGTCGGATGGGGGCAGCGACATCTTCCCCAGCCGGAACGACGAGCTGGCTCACGACCCCCACGTAGAGGTTGATGAAGAGGAGGAGGCCGCGTCGGCTCCCTAATCGACTCGGTGCCGTGCAACGGACGGTGACTCCAGATGGCCGGGCGCCGGTGGGAGCGGCTCCAGCCGGTCCAGCGGAGGAGGAGGCGGGGCTAGCCAGCCTGCCGTGGAGGAGTCGGCTCCTAAGAGGAGCCGGACCGGTACCCTTCCCCCTAGCCGTCTTGGCCGCAAGAAAGGGCCGCCCCCCGTGGTGCCGGGGTAAGCCATCTTCCGTCCCTTATGCCTTTTCCTCCTTTCTTTTTGCCGCTTCTTCTATCTTTTGCTTACTTGCTTGTTTTCGTTTTTCTCTTGCCTTCTGTTTGTCCAGCGCGCTGGTCTCCTTTGCTGCCGCGAGCTCGGCGCGGGCGCCCACTGGCTCGCCGCCTCGCGCGTCGGACACCACGCCACCTTCGACTGCTGCTGCTCCCCCTCCTTCTCCTAGGGCACCATCTCTGCCGCCGCCTCAAGCTGATCCGGCTGCTATAGCCAGAGCAGCGGACGCCTCGCCGACCACAGTGGTGCACTCGGAAATGGTTGTGGCTACTTCACAAAGTGGAGGTAGTTCCCCGGCGGCGGCGCGGAGGGCCGCCACCGGCAAGGAGCTCGTGGTCGTCAGCGACGACAACTCCGATGACGAGTCGGGGGGACGAGTGGCGGACAGCGGTGGCGGAGGCGAAGGAGTCACTGGTGGCCAATGCCATTGACAACGACACATCCTCTGCCGCCTCGCTAGCGGATCTTGCTGCCACCCTCGAGCTGGCGGTGAAGGAGATCCGGCTGCTTGAGGCCATAGCCGGCGGCAACCGGACCCTGGAGCAGAAGCTCGCGGCTGCCAACGAGACCTCCTAGATTAAGTCCCTTCATCCGGATTTAACTGCCAGATACTTTCGTCTTTCGCCTCTTCCTTTTTTTGCTGATAGTCGGTTTCCGCAGCCATCATAGTGTGCGCTCAGCGGGAGATCGACCGTCTGAAGAAGGCGAACGACCGGCTGAGAAAGTCCAATTCCACGCTCCAGCTGCAGAATAAGGACTGGCATGCCAAGCTGGACGCGCTCGAGGCCACCATCAAGAAACGTGACGCCGCCCTCGCCAGCCGGGCCCAGGCCTTTGACCTCCTTGAAGCCTAAAGCAAGGACCAAGAGAAGGAGGTCAAACGGCTGACGGTTCGGGAGAAGGCTCTGGTGGAGGAGCTGATGCAGGTTGGGCACACGGCCAAGGGTAAGTTTTCCTCCGACTATCTTTGTCTTTCTGGATCTGGTAGCCGGATCTGACATTCCTTTTTTCTAATAACGTTTTATCCTGGCGTAGACCTGCTAGCGTATAACCGGTTGCAGGAGAACTAGCCGGGGGAGCAGCCAACCGCCCAGGAGTTGGTCGTCCTTCTTGGTGAGGAGGCCGCCAAGCGACGCAGGCAATCTTCATGTTCCTATGGCCAGACGCGTCGGTTCCAGAGATGATGGCGCAGCTGGCGGCCAAGGTGATGGAGGTGCCGACTACCGTCGATCGCCTGAGGGATCTGGCGGCGCGAGCCGGGGCAGAAATGGACTTGGCCCTAATGCTCTTCTGGTACAAGGACGCCCGCATCGAGAAGATCGACAGGGGCTTCCATGCCGGTGCCGACCTCGCCGCCATCCGCCAAGCCCATCCGGAGCTCTGGGCCTCCGCCATCAAGATTGCCGACTACGCGGACGTTGACGAGGTCCTCACCGACTCGGAGTCTACCGGGACGCCTGATGCGGAAGCCCTGTCGCAGCCGACTAGTAGGTACACCAGAGCCGGATCTACCAACGCGCCTCCTCCGCCTCCTGAGACCGCCTCCAGCTGGGATCCTCCCCATGGCAAGGGCCCTGCCGCCTAGATGTAATCCCCGGAATGCCGAGTGGACTTGTATTTATCTTGTTTTCTTGAACTTTGTTGTCTGTGTCAGCTGTCTCTGATGCCGGGTGAACTTATGGGAGCTTCGTCTCCCTTTTTTATTCAATCGCACTATTTGGCTTGCTTCCATCTTGTGATTTTCTGCATGCTTCGAAGTTTTGATATTTTGCCGGTTGAACTTATCCGGCTACCTTCACTCGGCTGGACGCCTTTAGCCGGGGGAACTCCAACTCCAGTGGTGGCGCGCCAGCGCACCCACTAGGTGTAGCCCCCGAGATTCGGAGTAGCTGGCGTAGCCAGGTGCTTCGAATCTTCTTCTTTCTTTTCTTCAAGTCCTTAGCATCGTCTGGCTAGACGCCTCTAGCCGGCTAATGCAACTGGGAGATATCCGGCTGAGCGCCTTTAGCCGGGGATCCTCAACTCCAGTGGGGGCGCGCCAGCGCACCCACTGGGTGTAGCCCCCGAGATTCGGAGTAGCTGGCGCAGCCAGGTGCTTCAAATCTTCTTCTTTCTTTACCTGCCCTTGCCCTCACCTAGGCTCCAAATATCCGGATAAACTCCCTTTAGCCGGCCGGAACTACATGGTTCCACTGGGGGCGCACGAGCGCACCCAGTGGGTGTAGCCCCCGAGATTCGGAGCGCTTGATGATCTTCCCTCTCCTTGACATCTGACTCGACTTAGTCGTACAAAACAAACACATATGTATACCCATTCATTAATAGGTTAGTCAGTTAAGGTAGCGCCTATTAGCCGGAAGGCAGTTTTCGAAAACTAGCTTGTGCTTCTCTAGACACTTAGTCATTTTCCCGTGCGCTCTGCTGTTTACGCTGCGTCCTTGCTGGGCAGCCGGGTTGCGGTCTGCAGCTGGAATCGAAGGGAGATGACAATACATTGCGCACGGTACTAAAGGCTTAGTAGCCGGATCGTCTCAAACTAGTTGCAAGGTCGGGACGCCCGGTCTGTCGCATCTCCTCCCTATTTTTCATGTGGGATGCCTCAGGCTTTTGCTCTTGCTAGCCAGATAGCCGGGTTGCGGTCTGTAGCTGAGACGAAGAGTGGGCCTCTGACATCGTCGCACACTACTTAGCGGGTTTGTTGACTTAGCAGGTCGGGCCAGCCGGCAAGCCCCCGGGTAGGGGTTGCTAGAGCCGAAAAAATGAACCGGAAGCAAATACACACAAATTTCTAGCAAGGTGCCCCCGAGTATCTCGTAGGGGTCCGCAGTTTCATTCATAGAGTTTGCGGGATACATACACTATCCGATGACTTGGTGTAAAACGGGCGGAGCAAGGCTGCGTTCCAGGGGCGCTCTGTCTCTTCATCCGGCTTGTCCATCTTGTTCTTGCGCGGCTGCTGCGCGTCGATGAGGTAGTAGGAGTTGTTGTGCAGCGCCCGGCTGATGATGAAGCGGCCCTCCCAAGGCGGTGATAGCTTGTGCATGCCCTTCGTGTCTTGCACCAGCCAAAGAACCAAATCGCCCACGCGGAATGCGACGGGGCGGATCCGGCTCGAATGGGTGGCGTAGGCGCTGCTGGTACAGGGTCGATCTTGACAGTGCTAGCTCGCAGGCCTCCTTGAGGAGGTCAATGCCATCCTCCCACTCCTCTTGGTTGGCTTTTTCGTCGTAGAGGAGCTTGCGCAGTGAGTCAAACTCGGTATCCGCAGGGAGGACGGCTTCCGAGCCGTAGACGGGGAAGAACGGGGTGAAGCCGGTTGACCTATTCGGCGTGGTGCGGGGGCTCCACAGCACAGCCGGAAGTTCCTCGATCCAGCATCCGGGTGATCGCTCCAAGGGCTCGATAAGGTGCGGCTTGATGCCGGCTAGCACCAGGCCATTTGCCCTTTTGACCTACCTGTTGGACTACGGGTGCGCGACGGAAGCGAGATCCAGCTGGATGCCCTTGTTGCTGCAGAACTGGGCGAAGGCCCCCTTGGCGAAGTTCATGCCGTTGTCCGTGATGATGTTGTTGGGGGTAGCCGAACCGGTTAATGATGTTGGTGAAGAAGGTGACGACTGTCGCCCCGTCCAGCTTCCGGATAGGCTTGGCCTCTATCCATTTTGTGAACTTGTCTACCGCCACTAGTAGGTGGGTCATGCCTGCGCATTCCTGCTTGAAGGGACCGACCATGTCGAGGCCCCAGACATCGAAGGGCCAGGTGATCGGTATAGTTTTGAGCACCGCAGCTGGCATGTGCCTGAGCTGCCCAAAGCGCTGGCACCCGTTGCATGCGGGGACTAGCTGCTCGGCATCCTCGAGGGCGGTGGGCCAATAGAAGCCGTGGCAGAACGCCTTGGCGACTATTGCCTGGATGAGGAGTGATGTCCGCACTCGCCCTGGTGGATGTCCTTGAGTAGCCGGTAGCCTGTGTCCACATCGACAAATTGTTGGAAGATGCCACCTATGTTGCGCTTGTACATCTCCTTGTTGATGATGGTGTACATATGCGCGCCTCGCCGGTTTTGCCTTGCCTCCACCTCGTCATCCGGAAGTTCTCCATTGGCGATGTAGTTCATGCAGGGTTGCGCCTAGGATGGTATCTCCCGGATAGTGAGGACGCTCTCGCTCTCCGGTTGAGGGACGTCGGGGGTTGTCTGGATGAGGTACCCGGAACGGCAGCCCCCAAGCCGCTTGATGAGTCGGCATCCCCCGGGTCTTGCGAGCCGGAGGGTATGGACTTGCCGGAGTTGGTGCGAGCCTTCTTGTTCGCGGGCTCTGCCGGTTCCGCTTCTGCTCTGGCATCAGCCGAAACGCTTACCGCCCAGATAATGGAATCCGACTCGAGAGATGCTCCAAGGAGACCCCTGGTGGGATCGCCTGCCTAGTGGATCCAATTTGGGCAAGCGAATTGGCTGCCTCATTGTTAACGTGAGGGACGTGATGGAACTCGCATCCATCAAAGCAGGCGTTGGGCTTTTGTACGTGGAACCAGTAGAGAGCCATGTTTGCATCGCGGGCATCCCACTCTCTGGATACCTGCTACACCACCAGATCCGAGTCGCCGAAGCAAAGGATCTGGTTGACGCCAGTCTCCCTGGCCAGCCGGAGGCCATGCACCAGCGCCTCGTACTCGGCAACATTGTTGGAAGCCTTGAAGTGGATCTGGAGGACGTACTCCAGCCGGTCTCCTTTGGGCAAGGTGAGGATGATGCCGGCTCCCAAGCCCCCGAGCATCTTCGAGCCGTCGAAATGCATCCTCTAGTGGTCCGAATCGGGAATCGGTGGGCGGTATTGGGTCTCGGCCCAGTCGACGAGGAAGTCCGCCAAAGCTTGCGACTTGATCGTGAGCCGGGGCTCGTACTAGATGGAGTAGGTGGCGAGCTCGATGGCCCACTTGGCGACACGGCCGGTGGCGTCCTTGTTGCCGATGATTTCCGAAAGGGGTGCGGTGCACACGAACTTAATTGGATGCTCCCTTCGCCTGCCGATTACGCCGCTCGTTCTTGTCCCGTTGTCTGAAAGTGGTTAGGACGGCCGAAAGGTCTACCGTGAGTGGCCCTGGGCCCCGCCGTACTATTTTAACCACTTTCATTCATCCAGGCATTAACTAAGAGCGTAATTCACCGAGGTAGTTACAATTGGTATCAGAGCCATCCCGCCCTTTAGGGTCTCAGCCAAAATGGTCATTGTCAGTCTAGCAAATATTTTGGTAGTTATGTATATTAGGGAAAAACAAACGTGAGAGTAGGATTGCTTCCATTTTTCTTCTTACCCACCCACCCACCCTTTTCTGGTAAGGAAGTGTAACGTTTTCAATCCTCTTCTAAACTTCAAACTAGGATTCACGTGTTCTGGGTTCCGTAGTACCATAGGTTATGTTTGTGTTTGTGTGTGAATTCCTTGTCTATCTGTTGCATCCAAATGTTATCATCATCTGCCTTTTGGTTATCAACTGTTGGTACATTCCCTACCGACAGCCCTTTGTAAACCGACGCGATCTATTCTGATTCGTTGTACACCGATGCGATCTATCTTACTCTTGTTATCCGATGTTATCTTGTTGGGGTGTTCTTTTCCGTAGTTACCAATCTTTAGGTTCATCTTAAGGAGAAGTTGTTGGGATATGTGTTTTACTGATTCATGTGCGGAGTAATGATTTGAGTGCTGATGGAGTCGCGACCATACCACTACTTTTGTCATTTGCTTTTGTATATTGAACTAGTAGAGTTACTAATCTTGTTTCGTTAAGTGGTTTTGCGCATATAGTGGTATTTTAATGCCAAAATTTGCGGAAAAATTTTCTTTGTTAGTTGTGTACCACACTCCTTGTTCAGTCGTGTGCGTTATGCTTAATATCTTCTAGTTGCCTTGAACTTTGTTGATATTTTCATATCATCTCAGTGAATTGCATTTTTTAATCTTGATTAATTCCATTTTGGTACTATTTTGGATTATTAACATTCTCCATTATAGTACTGACTTGTGTTTTATATCAATCACAGGATGGCACCACCACGCCGTTCTGAGGAGGATATACCACCTGAACTTGGGGCTGCTTTGGAAAGTATTGCAAATGCTTTGGGCACTATGCAGCAAAACCAGCAGCGCTTCGAGGAAAGCGTGAGGAGGAATGAGTTTGCTCCGCTACCTCCACCTCCCAAGCGAGGAGACATCAAGAGTTTTCTCAAGTTCAACCCACGCCAATTTGAGGTGTCTGATCAGCCACTTAATGCGGATGATTGGCTTCGTGAAGTGTCAAGGTTGCTGATGACTGCGGATGTTCCCGAGCAAGAATGGGTCAAGTGTGCTACTCACCTTCTGAAGGGAGATGCAGCTCTCTGGTGGGAAAATTACCTCAAGGCGGATCTTTCTGGTTTACAGCCTACTTGGGAGCGGTTCACTGCTGCTTTCAAAAAGCAATATCTGTCAGAAATTGTCATGGAAAGGATGAAGGAAGTGTTTCTCAACCTCAAGCAGGGCACTGACAATGTCAACACCTACATCAGAAACTTCATGAACCTGTCTCGTTATGGTGGCGATGAGATCTCTGATGACAAGAAGAAGCAAAAGAGGTTTCGGCAAGGCCTCAATGCTTCCATCAAATATGCAATCACTCATGCAAGGCCAGCATCTTTCCTGGAACTTCAACACATAGCTCTGCAGGAAGAAGCAAGTAGGCAAGTGTTTGAGGAGTCAAAGAAACACAGCCGTGATACAGCAAGCTCTTCTGCTATGACAGCTCCTTCTAAGCGTCGTGTCTGGGTTCCTAACACCCCACCGTCGCTCCCTGCTCCACCAAGACCGTCAAGCTACGCACCAAGGCCACCAAACTCCTTCACTACGGCTCCCAGGGGCTACAATCACAACTACCCTGGAGCGCCTGGCGGAGTCCCTGGCTACGTTGCTCCACGTCCACCGGGTGCTTGCTATACTTGTGGAAACACTTGCCATCAGCACTGGAGTTGTCCAATGAACAACAAAGCTCTTCCACCACCACCTCCAAGACCTACGGCAAGTGCTCCTATGATTCGTGCACCTCCACCTCGGGCTCTCAACATCAACACTAAGCCTGGGTCTATGGTTGCTCGTGCCAACTGTGTCAACACCGCTCAAGCTGAGCATGCACCTGGAGTTGTCATGGGTATGCTTCCTATTAACTCAGTTCCTGCACGAGTTTTGTTTGATTCTGGTGCTTCGCATTCTTTTGTTTCTCACAAGTTTGCTCATGAGCAAGATCTGGCTATGGTTCCTTTATTACACCGTCTTGTGGTACAATCTCCTGGGTCAAACATGAGGGTTGCTCATATCAGCCATGGCAATCAAATTGAGATTGGTGGCTCTTCGTTTCCGGCTTCCTTAATTATTCTGGGCAATTCTGATATTGATGTTATCTTGGGCATGGATTGGTTGACAGCAAATGCAGCTGTGATTGATTGTGTTGAACGTTCGGTTTCTCTGAAAATTCCTGAAGGCCATATAGTCTATTCTCCAAGTCTGACTCTTGCAATTCAGCTTTATTCTTTGGCGGCTCTGAATGATGATGCTATGGAAGGTATTCAGAGTGTTCCTGTAGTTTGTGAGTTTCCAGATGTCTTTCCTGAAGAGTTGCCAGGTATGCCTCTGGATCGTGAGGTTGAGTTTGTCATTGAACTTGAACCTGGTACCGCTCCTATTTCCAAGCGGCCTTATAAAATGGGTCCTGCTGAGTTGGCTGAACTCAAACGTCAGTTGGATGAACAAGAGAAGTTGGGTTTCATTCAGCACAGTACTTCTTCTTGGGGTAGTCCAACCATCTTTGTGAAGAAGCGAGACAAGACTGATAGACTTTGTGTTGACTATCGGGCACTCAATGCTAAAACAATCAAGAATAAATATCCCCTTCCGCGGATTAATGATCTCTTCGATCAGCTAGCTGGAGCTGTGGTATTCTCTAAGCTTTATTTGAGAAGTGGTTATCATCAAATCAAGATTCGCAAGGAAGATGTTCCCAAAACAGCTTTCACCACCCGTTATGGCCTGTATGAGTACACGGTCATGTCTTTCGGTCTCACCAACGCACCTGCCACCTTCTCGAGGCTTATGAACTCGGTTTTCATGGAATATCTTGATAAGTTCGTTGTGGTCTATCTGGATGACATTCTAGTCTATTCTAACTCAAAAGAAGAACATGAAGAGCACCTTCGGTGTGTCCTAAACAAGCTTCGTGAGAACCGCCTGTATGCAAAGTTCTCCAAGTGTGAGTTTTGGCTGCCTCAAGTCACCTACCTTGGTCACGTCATCTCTGCCAAGGGCATTGCCGTCAACCCAGAAACTATTAAGACAATTATGGACTGGCTTCCACCCATAAATGTCAAAGAAGTCCGAAGTTTCCTTGGTTTGGCCAGTTACTGTCGTCGCTTCGTTCAAAACTTCTCAAAGATTGCGAAGCCTCTTACCGATCTCCTCAAGAAAGGCAAGAAATATCTTTGGACTCCTGCATGTCAAGCAAGCTTTGAAACACTCAAAGAGAAGCTCACTTCCACACCAGTCTTAGTTCCTCCAGATACATCAAAGCCTTTCCAGATTTTTTGTGATGCTTCATTGCAAGGATTGGGTGCGGTCCTTATGCAAGAAAAGCAAGTTGTTGCTTATGCCTCTCGACAGTTGAAGACGCATGAGATTAACTATCCTACACATGACCTCGAACTCGCAGCAGTTGTCTTTGCTTTGAAAGTATGGAGGCATTACTTGCTTGGCAACCGTTGTGAGATCTTTTCTGATCACAAGAGTCTGAAGTATATCTTCACACAGCCTGATCTCAACCTTCGTCAGAGGAGGTGGATTGAAACAATCAATGATTTCGATTTGACCATCAACTACACCCCGGGCAAAGCCAATGTCATGGCAGATGCTCTCAGCCGAAAAGCTTATGTCAACAACCTCATGGTGGAAGAACAACAGCCTCTATTGTGCGAAGAATTCCGCAAGCTCAACCTTGAAATTGTGGATCAAGGTTACCTTCTGAACCTTCTAGCAACACCTCTCTTGGAAGAAAAGGTCCGTTCCATTCAGCTTGGTGATCCTTACACTAAAAAGATCATCTCCAACATTCAGCTTCCGAAGTATGAGTCTTTCCATGTAGATGACCAAGGCACTCTTTTCTTTGAACACCGGATGTTTGTTCCGAACTACCCGGGTTTAAGAGAGCAAGTTCTCAAGGAGGCACATGATTCTGTTCTTTCTATCCACCCTGGAAGCACTAAGATGTACATGGACTTGAAAACACAATATTGGTGGCCTGGTTTGAAACGATATTGTGCCAAGTATGTCTCGGAGTGTGATGTTTGTCGCAGAGTTAAAGCTGTCCATCAGAAACCTTCCGGTCTTCTACAGCCATTGAAGCCTCCGGAATGGAAATGGGATAAAGTAGAGATGGACTTCATCACTGGTTTTCCAAGGTCGCAGAAAGGCAACAATGCAATCTTTGTTGTCATTGACAGGCTTTCCAAAGTAGCTCACTTCTTTCCAGTCAAGGAAACAATTTCTGCAATTCAGTTGGCTGAGCTCTATATCAACAGAATTGTCTCTCTGTATGGAGTTCCTCTTGAGATCAGTTCAGACCGTGGAAGCATCTTCACTTCCAAGTTCTGGGGAAGTTTCCAAAATGCTTTGGGAACAAAACTAAACTTTAGCACAGCTTACCACCCTCAGTCGCAAGGACAAGTTGAAAGGATCAAACAGATTCTAGAAGATATGCTCCGTGCTTGCGTTATCTCTTTCGGCATGAAGTGGGAAGAATGTCTTCCTTATGCTGAATTCTCTTACAACAACAGCTTCCAGAAAAGTCTAAAGATGGCACCATTTGAGGCTCTCTATGGTCGCAAGTGCAGAACTCCGATTGGTTGGTCGGGTGCAGGTGAAAGAATATTGTTTGGCCCCGACATTGTAACTCAAGCGGAGGAGAAAGTTCACATCATTCTTGAAAATCTGAAGATTGCTCAAAGTCACCAGAAGAGCAATTATGACAGAAAGCACACAGACATGGAGTATGTTCCTGGTGATCTCGTTTACCTTCGTGTCACTCCCATGAGAGGCACGCATCGCTTTGGTATCAAAGGAAAGCTGGCTCCTAGATACATCGGTCCTTTCAAAATTCGTGGAAGAAGAGGAGAAGTTGCTTATGCTCTTGAGCCCCCTGAACAACTCAAAGTCCATGATGTTTTCCACATCTCTCAACTCAAGAAGTGCTTCAAGGATCCCGGCAGGACCGTGGACCATGAACTCATCAATCTCCAAGAAGACCTTTCTTATCAAGAACACCCCACAAAAATTCTTGAAGTCGCAGAAAGAAGGACTCGCAACAAGTCCATCAAGTTCCGCAAGGTGCAGTGGTCGCACCATTCCGTTGATGAAGCCACCTGGGAACGTGAAGATGAGCTCCGCGCCAAGTATCCTACCCTCTTTGAGTCTTCTTCTTCCTAGAATCTCGGGGCGAGATTCATGTTTAGTGGGGGAGAGTTGTAGCATCCCAAATTGTCTAACAATTGTAATGCTACTTGTCCTAGTAAGATATTGGCTACTTCATATATATTATTGTTGCATCATGATTATATCATGCTCATGTCATCATGCCACCTTGCATTTGAGCATCATATAAAACCCTCTGTCTTTTGGTTTTCCTCTCATATGCATTATTAATTGTATTTGCCTCTTGATATTGTATTTGGATATTAATATATTGTTCAATGCCCAAGTTGAGTTGGGGGCATATCTTTTATTTCCATTCCACCCCTTTCTCTTCCACCACCTTATAATTCCACCATCCCTTTAACAATGAGCTTGCATTTCTTTTCCTTTGATATTTTAATTCTAGCTCATGTAGTTTGGGGTGGATTAAATCCTCTAAATTCTTGTGCTTGGTTTTATCTCCACTTCTTGGATATGCATAGAGTAATGCCATAATATTAATATTGTTTTCACAAATAAATAATGGCATTAGTATTTTTGCATGGGCCATGCACAATTCTTCACCACCTTTCTCTCTTTTGGTTCTTCTTTGGTTTTAAGGGATACTATCTTGGGGAAACCATCTCCTACCAATCCACCATCCTCTTGATCTCATCCATACCTTTTCTTCTTAATTTTACTCTCCATGCATGATCCATATGAGGCCTAGTCCATCATTCCTTGTTTTCTTTCTTGGAAATCTCTTTCACTTCATCTCATAATAATTCAAGCACTACTCTTGCTCCACTTGGAATGGCCTCATACACCAAAAATTACAATCTAAAAACCTAAAAATAATCTAAACCTAGCCACTCTCTTAATCCTCCTCATAACCCTATTACTACTAAACCCTAGCTCCACCTTACCTCTCTCTCTCTCTCTCACCCTTCTCTCTCTAACATGGGCACCACCTGACCCCTCTCCCCTGGCCCCACCTCAGCTAACCCTAATCCTCTCCCTAACCCTAGACATGTCTACTTGGCCGAGCTACCCCTCCCCTCCTTTCTTTCTCTCCCGGCTGAGCTAGCCCCACCTGGCTATCTCTTCCTCCCGACCAAGCCCCACCTGCAGCCTCCCTCTGCCGCTGCCCTGCTCAGGGCCGAGCCGCAGCCCGACCTGCACCTGCTCGAGGAGAAAAGAGAGAAAAGGCCGAGCTACTTTATCTCCCCTGCCACGGCTCCCTCTCCTCTCTCTCCCTCTCACTTTTCATTCCTCCACACGCCTCTCTGGCCTCTCCCAGATCTGGCCGAGCCGCCCCCGTCTTCTCCTTCTTCCTCTCTGATCAACAGCACCCGACGCCGAACGCCGCCAGCACCACCTCGTCCCCGTCGTTCCAGCCATGCAGCTCGACCTGGAGGTGGCCTGGGAGCTCGAGGAGGTTCCTCTGTGACGCCCTGTCCACGCCAACGCGAAGGAGAAGCTCCCAGGGCCGCCAGATCCTCGCCGTCCTCCGAAACACTAGCCCGCCGGAGCGTCTTCGTCGTCGACGAACCGACGCGCTTCTCCCTGATCCGACCACACCAGCCAACCCGCGGTGAGTCCCTCGACCTCACTGACATGCCCCGCCTCGCCGTCGACGAGTAGCCCTGCCGTTCGTTTCGTCGAGCGCTCTCAGTGCGTGCCGCTCGCCGGCATCTGCAGCCTCCCCGCGCCGCGCCACACCCTATCTAGGCCCCAGCCCCTCATCTGCCAGCTCCCCTAGCCCGCCGCAGTGGCTCCGCCCCCTTACGCGCTCGCCCGCGTCCCAGGATCGAACCCCGCTCGCGCCGCGCGCCGATTTTCCTCGCCAGACGAGGGAGAAGAAAAACAGTAACCCGGGCCGTGGTCATCTTACAAAAAGCGCCCCACCTTTTTGATTCCTACAACCCGCGCTCCTAGAGACCCCACCTGTCTGCCGCTCTGGTAGAATTGCAGAAAACCCCTCGGCTTTTCCCGGGCGCAACCCGCGCTCCAGCCCCAGCCCCACCTGTCAGCCCCTGTCTCTCCCACCGCTGTCACGTGGGCCTGCGCCAGTTGGCCCACCCCGCAGTCTCAGTGGCTATCCCGACCCGCGGTGACAAAAGGATTTTTCCCCGCGCGTGGCCCAGTCAGCGCAAGGCCCACCTGTCAGTGTCTGGGGTTGATTTCGCCTGGGTGACAGAAGTATTTTTCCTGTGTCTGTTTTTAATCAAATCTTTTTCAAATTGATTTAAATTCAAATTCAATTCAGATTCAAATAATTTTCAAAATACAAATCCAAATAATACAAGTAATATATGTTTTGGAATCAGAAAAATGTGAGGAATTCAAATATGCCCTTCAAAATATATTTTGAACACTTTAAATTTCGAGATGATTAAAATTACACCAAAATGCCCTTTCCCTTATTTAATTAATAACTTTTGTTTTATAACTCCAAATTTGACAAATAATATGTCTAAATCGATCAGCGCGACGAGCCTGTTCTATTTATGCAGTCCTTGTTCTGAATTGAAGCATGCATCATGGCAACATTAAAAATCTGAACTGTTTATGGCAATAAAACTTGCGTAAATAAATAATAAAGTGCTTTATTTCTTGTATCTACACCTCACCTTTGCCATGCTACTTTAATGCCATGTAATTGTGCATCATTCATCATGGCATGCTTGGTTGCTTGTTGCATTTTAATTCATATGCTTGTGAACTTTATTTATGTTGGCCCTTGTTTGTTTGGTTCTTCTTCGAATAGACGCCCAGCAGGAGAATTACCAGGAATCACAGGAGTATTACCCAGATCTATCTCTCGCTTCAACTGAGCTGTCAGGCAAGCACTACCACATGCTTGCATACATACAGTACCTATTGCCTCTATCTTATTCTTGCATCATTGAGTCGTGAATGCATTAAATTGAATCCCAAGTACTGCATGGCCTTTACTTTTAAACCACACCAAGCTTGTTCCGGTCCCATGAGCCATTACTACAGGAGTTGTTTGAGCCATGCGAGTCGTAGAAAAGCATGAGTAGGGGATGTGAGTGTCTGATGAATAACGAGGTACCTAAACAACATAACCTGAGTAGTAATGGGATAACTAATGAAAGAGGCACCGGTGAGCAATATCTGCTATTTGGTTTTTCATGCTCACTTGTGTTCCGTAGGACCCCGAGTACTTGATTCCTGTTCCTTGTTTATTCGCACTATCCACATCCGGGAGGCCTTATGGACCCCCCTGAGCCAGAGCTTGATTCATTCTTATTTCTTGGGGCCACAATTAGTTTGGGGCTTTATTACTATTCTGTACTTATGCCATGTTACTGCTTTATTTAAGATTGTGCGAGGAGCACCTGTACTGTTTTGGATCGTGACACGTTTTCGCTATATCGACAAGCCCAAGTCACATTTTCGGGTTCCCAGTCGTTTACCGCCGTCCACACAAACCTTGGGTCCGTCTCGGAGCCGGCCAACTTCGTTGCGGGTAGCTTAATGGGGTGGCCCCCTGAAATATTTCTGAATCCTGTGATTGCTTTGTCGTGAATGCCTCGTTGGGTTTCGATTTGGTTTTTCCGAGGTTGATCGAGTGTGTGTTGCTATTCGTGCACCCCTGCAGGGTAAATCTTTCTGAAAGCCGTGTCCGCGGTTATGGACGACTTGGAGCACAGTTTCTCGATCATAGACAAGTATAACTAAAGTACCGCCTTTAAATTGACTAAGTACTTGACTAGTAAATAGTGCAATACTCATGGAATGGTTAATAAAACTGCCAACGGATGATGGGGGTTGTTCGTCCGCTTCCTCGTTGGTAAGCGAGGAGGAGGATGGATCTGTTAATTATACTGATATAACTGTTGTTCTTAATTCACGGACTTCCGTCTATCATTGGTTAGGCGGAAGGTTAGCGAGTATCTATAGAATTGTTAGGTATTATCTTTTGCTGCAATTGCGTCACCCCAGGTTGTGTCCCCTTTAGCGGCATAAAGACTTTCTGAGTACCCCTAGGGTCTCACACGATAAATTGTTTGATTCAGATGAACAGGTGTACCCGCAAGATGGATACTGGGTGGAAGAGACAGATGATGTTGGCAACGATCATTCGGTGTAGAGATTCCGGGAACGGGGATCCGTGTGATATGTGGGCGGGATGTGTTTATTTATGGGCATCTTATGCCGATTTGCTTCTTATCCGTACTCGGATCTTGTTTTCCGCTTCCGCCTGATACTCTGATGTGTGATGTATGAGGAGCTATCCTAAATTATTATATCTATCTAGGACATTTGGATCTTGCCGTATGGCGTTGCAATATTTCTATTTCTTGTAGATGGAATGGCTCCGAGGACTATTGTATGTGGCTTGCATACATACTCACTTGTGTATGTAGTTGATCCCTTCGCCTGCCGATTACGCCGCTCGTTCTTGTCCCGTTGTCTGAAAGTGGTTAGGACGGCCGAAAGGTCTACCGTGAGTGGCCCTGGGCCCCGCCGTACTATTTTAACCACTTTCGTTCATCCAGGCATTAACTAAGAGCGTAATTCACCGAGGTAGTTACAGCAGGTATGGTGGATTCTTTGGAATAACTTGGTTTAGGGAATTGGATGCATGAGTGGAACTCATACTTGGTTGCATCGACTAGCAAAAGACTGGGAGCGACAAACTAAGAGAGCAATAATGGCCATAATCATGCAGAGCGACAAAACATCATTGATCAAAGCATAAAGTGATACTACAAGTTGAAAACTAAAGGATCATAAAGGCTATGGTGACTTGATATAGTCATAACATGGTGTGAGCATGTGCCAAGTCAACCCAAATAAAGCATCAAAGGAGAATACCACTATACTATGCTTTAATATGCTAAAACAACGCATGATTCATCCAAGGCACATTAAGAAATCTCAATTGTTTATAACAAGTCATGCTACAGCAAATAATACTAAGCATAAAGCAAAAACAATATCAAGCATGGCATGACAAAGCATAGGCCACCGTCAAAAACAAACTATCTTAACCACATAAGCATGAACTTTCCTACTCTTTTCCAAACCAAACCAAACTATTTGAAAACAAATGTATGAAAGAGGGGGTCCAACCAATTTATTCAGCAAACTAAACAAACCAAGCAAACGAAAAACCCAAACAAAAACAAAAAAGAAGACGCTCCAAAAACAACACAACTATGCATGAAACAATAAAAATGAAGTGTTTGGAAGAAACCTGGGATTTTTATTGATGAAGAGGGGCGGATGCCTTAGGCATCCCCAAGCTTTGACGCTTGTACTTCTTGGATATTTCTTGGGGTGACACACATGGCATCCCCAAGCTTGAGATTTAGTCCATCCTTCATCTCATTACTCTTCCTTCCATACACCTGAAATTGTTTCTTCAAACAAAACTTCACACAATCTTTATTAGCAACATTAGTGCACTCAAGATAAATAAGTCTTAAGGTTCAGTTCTAACACCAAATAAACTTCCATTAGAACACTAGCTACTGTAGCACTTCCCTCAAAAAGCTCAATTCCCCAAAATAACTCAAAAAGGAACCAACAAGAAGCAAATGCAGAAAATGGCAGAAATGTGTCAAAACAGACCAGCGGGTAAAGACGAATTTTTTCGAAGACCTTATGTTGCTCAAATCAAAATGTGTTGGACTAACGAAAGTTAGATAACAACGTGGGGCACAAGCACAAAAATTCATGCCTCAAAAAGACGTTCAGAGAGTTTACACGAATTTGTACGGTGAAGCACAGAAATCTGTTTCAGGATAGCAACTTTCCCAATCATTACATCTCTCTCATTAGAGGTTACTCTTGGCACAAAGAGAAAATAAAAACGATAAGGAGCAGTTATTACTGAAGTAATAACTTTTGGGTTATCTCCCAATAAGTACTTTTCTTTAACGCCTTTAAGTTAGGCATAATAGTTTGAGAAGATGCTCAACTAAGAAATATGAATTGAAGTAAAAGAGAGCATCAAGAAGCAAATTCAAAACACATTTAAGTCTAACCCACTTCCTATGCATAGGAATCTTGTATGCAAATAAATGCACAAAGAATAAAGTGACAAGCGTAGGAAGATAAAACAAGATTAACTTCAAAACTTTCAGCACATAGAGAGGTGTTTCAGTACCATGAAAACTTCTACAACCATATTTTGCTCTCTCATAATAATTTTCAGTAGCCTCATGAATAAACTCAACAATATAACTATAGCATAAAGCATGCTTTTCATGATCTACAAACACTAGAGCTTTATTATAAACATTTTCAAAAGAATCCTCAGGAACATGACATTCGTCCTCCTTTGGTAAGCATGGGGGATAATCAAATAATGTAAGGGGTAAAGAGTTACTCTCATTAGAAGGTAGGGATGGGTAGATCCATTCTTCCTCCTCTTGATCATCACTCTCCTCCTCTTTTTCATCCAATGAGTTTCTAGTTTCAGCAATTTCTTCTTCCATAGTCTCCTGGAAGGCATTAGTCTCTTCCATTGGTGGAGAGCATCTATTAAGATATTCAAGAATATAGCCATTTTCTACCTTGTAATTATCAAAGCAAAATTTAAGTATATCATAAACCTCATATTTATAAGGTGAATCATCAGTATTTTCAAGCAAACTAGCAAGTTCAAATGCACCCTTCCAAGCAATAAATTCTTCAATTAGTTCCTAATCATAAAAGTCATAATTTCCTTTAACATAAGAAGATATGGTAACATTATCATTATAATCACATTGAAAAGGGAGGTGTTTATACCTCCTACAGCAGCAAGATTTATCAAAGAAATGAGTAACATTATAAGTAGAGCACACGTTAATAGCAATGGTATACAATTTATCAATTTGTTCCCATAAGTGTTTCCCTTTTTGTGACAAGCGGTGTTCCTTATAATAATATTTTTGTTCTTCCGTGAACCCACCTTGCAAATAAGATTTAGTTTCAAAGAAACCAACCATTGATAGAAAGCATGATAAACAATAACAGACCAACGAAAATAACAACTATAGTAGGAACTAATTTTTTTGTATTTTTGATAAAGAAACAAGCAAACAAAGCAAAAAGAAACTAAGAAAAACAAAAATAACAAAGTAAAGAGATTGGTTATGAGGGACTCCCCTTGTGAAGATGTCCTTGACTCCCCGACAACGGCACCAGAAAATAGCTTGATGTCTACGCACTTCTATTCTTGTAGACAGTTGTTGGGCCTCCAAGTGCAGAGGTTTGTAGAACAGCAGCAAGTTTCCCTTAAGTGGATTACCTAAGGTTTATCGAACTCAGGGAGGAAGTGGTCAAAGGTATCCCTCTCAAGAAACCCTGCAATCAAGATACAAGAAGTCTCTTGTGTCCCCAACACACCCAATACACTTGTCAGGTGTATAGGTGCACTAGTTCGGCGAAGAGATAGTGAAATACAAGTGTTATGGATATAAGACAACGGTGCTAGAAAATAGCTTGATGGCGTGGAAAAGACTAAAGTAAAACTGAAATAAAGATGGAAGCAAGCAAACATGTAACAGATTTAGTTGCAAACGGTGTTTCAGTGCTTAGAAACAAGGCCTAGGGATCATACTTTCACTAGTGAACACTCTCATATAAATATATTCTTCTTTATGATACTACGCTGAACTACTCTCCGGTTGGACACTCTAATCCATGGTAGGACTATAACAGCACACCTCAAAGTTCATCTTTCCCATCTAGGTAACCCCACATTGTCACCTTGAGCGCTAGATGGTTCCAACAAACACCACAATTTCATAAAGACATCCAACTCCAAATATAACTCATAACAAGTATTTGTAATCTCTAGCCTAAGTGCCACCATGGTGTGCACACTGTCAACTTCACACACATGGGGAGAGAAGAGATTCATTAAATCACTTGAGTAGCAAGGTAGATCTATAGATTACAAGCTCATGATCTCAATAAGATCATGCATAGAGAGAGAGGTGAACACATAGCTACCGGTATAACCCTTATCCTTGATAGAGAACTACTCCCTCCTCATCATGGGAATCTGTAAGGGCGATGGAGATCGATGGAGATGGCTCCGGAGGCACTTCCCTGTCCCGGCAGGGTGCCGGAACAGAGACTTTTTGTCCCCCGAATCTCCCCTTCGGTGGTGGCGGCGCTGCGGAACTTTTCGTGGATTTCTGATTGACGACTTAGGGTTTTCGCATCGGGAGGCATCTTATAGGCGAAGAGGCAAGGTCGGTGGGAGGCCAAGGGGCCCACACCACCTGGTGGCGTGACCAGGGCTAGCCCACGCCATCACATGGTGTGGCCACCCTGTGGCCCCTCTTCGCTTGTCTTTTGGCTCTGTGAGTCTTCCAGTAAAATATCAACTTTGGCTTTTGTCCCGTCTAATTCCGAGAATATTGATTTTCTGACTTTCCTAGAACCAAAAACAGTAGAAAACAGGCAACTGGAACTTTGGCATCTTGTTAATAGGTTAGACCCAGAAAGTTTATAAAAATACTCCAAAGTGTGGACAAAACATAAGAAAGTAGATAAAAACCAAGCATGGAACATCAAAAATTATAGATACGTTAGCAATGTATCACTAAGTTTGTTGCATCTCCCATAAACATTAAAGATAAGGATTATGATTTGTCTCTTGATCTATCTTACATAGCTATTGTTGAGAAAGAACCTTTTTGTGGGACTAAGAATCAAAGTGCGGTAGCACATATGACTGAGCTTTCTACCATGAGTGGCCTATTTTCTAATGATTTTAAGATACGCACCTACTTTGTTGCTAAATTTTTCCCTTTTTCACTGAAAGGAGAAGCTAAAACTTGGTTTAATAATTTACCTCCTAGATCTATTGATAGCCCTGATTGCTTGATTAGTACTTTCCTGTAGAAATATTTTCTTCCTAGTGTTAGACATGCTATTTTGTAGGAACTTTTTGATTTTAAACAGGGAGAAAAAGAGATATTGCCTGAATCATGGGCAAGGTTTTGTGCTTTGATTCATGCACAGGCTGGATGTCCATTACCTAAGAATGAGCTTCTTGACATATTTTATAATGGACTAACTGAAGAATCTAGGACATACCTGGATAGTGGTGCTGATTGTGTTTTCAGGAATAGGACTCCCAAGGAAGCTAAGGAATTAATGGCTAAAATAAGCAAGAATTATGAAGACTGGACTCCTCTAGAACCAGCTATACCTGAAACAATTATACCTGAACCAACTATACCTGCACCTATACCAACATCAAAGAAGAGGGGAGTTATTGAACTAAATGATGAAGTGATGAAGGAAGCCAAGAAATGTCTTAAGGAGAAGGGAATTAAATCTGTAGATGTCAAGAATTTACCTCCCATTGAAGAATTATGTAAGCTAATTCCTCACTCATCCACTATTGAGGTACACTCTCTCCAACATTTTGATGAAGGTGATATCCCCTACTCTAAACCTCTTGATCAATGCTTAGAAAAATTTGATATTTTTATTGTTAAGCAAGATAATGTTAATAAAAGGGTGCAAAATCATTTAATGGAAAAGTCTAGAGCTATTATTGAGTTAAAATATATTGTGGAAAGAACCTCTAATGATGTTAAAATGCTTGTTAAACATTTTCAAATGGTTAAAACTCAAATTGATCAGCTTATTAAAGTACAAAAAGACTTGCTAGTTAATGTTGCTAAAGAAAAATATGCTTATGAAATTAAAACTAGAAGTGGTGCTGCTACCCAGGATCCTCTATATGCTGAGGGCATCCTAAAAGAATTGAGCGGGATTCTCAACAAGCTGAAAATAGTGGTACTACTCCTAAGAAAAGAAAAAAGAAACATAAAACTATTGTAGAACCCTCTGAACCTACTAAAGTTCCTAATAGTATATCTGTCTCTGATGCTGAAACTTAAAGTGGTAATGAAGAAAATGATGCTCCCGATAAAGAAAAAGTTGAACAAGAACCTGAAAGGCACACTAAGAATACTAAATACACCAAAGAAGATTTTGTTGCTAAGAAACATGGTAGTGAAAGAGAGCCTTGGGTCCAAAAACCTATGCCTTTCCCTGATAAGAAACACAAGTCAAAGGAAGATGAACACTATAATAAGTTTTGTGAGTGGATGAAACCTTTATTCTTCCAAATTCCTTTGACTGATGCTATTAAATTGCCTCCTTATTCAAAGTATATGAAGGCTATTGTCTCGAATAAGAGGAAGATCCCTAATGAAGAAATTTCTACTTTGCTTGATAATTACTCCTTTAATGGTAAGGTTCCAAAGAAACTTGGAGACCCAGGGATTCCAACTATTCTGTGTTCTATTAAAAATAGTTATATTAGAACTGCTTTGTGTGATTTGGGAGCAGGAGTTAGTGTTATGCCTTTTTCTCTCTTCAAGAGACTTCAACTAGAAAAACTAATACCAACTGATATATCTTTGCAAATGGCTGATAAATCTACTACTATTCATGTTGGTATATGTGAGGATGTACCTGTTCAAGTGATTCATAATTGCTTGATATTAACTGATTTTGTTGTGCTTGAAATGCCTGATGATGATAATATGTCTATTATTCTTGGGAGACCTTTTCTTAATACGATAGGAGCTGTTATTAATTGTAATCAAGGAAAAGTGACTTTTAATGTTAATGACAAGGAGCATACTGACTATTTCTCCAAGAAGATTGATAGGAATTATGGTTTGAATTCAATTGAACATGTTGAGGGCATTCAAGTTGGAGAAATATATTGTCCCATACCAAGAGAAAAATATGAAACTATTATGATTGGGACCATTGCTATCAAGGTTGAGGTAACATAATCATTAGTGGAATAGAAAGTTTTGTTTCATATAAAATTGTTTTGGTAACAAGACCCGATCCACCTTGTTAACAAAAGGATTTTAATGAACAAAACAATGTTTTCACCATGATTATCTTTGCTTACTTTTACTATATCCATTTTAGTTGTTTCTTTCGTTTAGTTTACTTTTCTGTTTTTAGTTGCTTGCATGTTAGAGTGTCTAAGAACTTCTGAAGTTTTAGCTTTGTTTAGCTTTTGCATCTTTCCAAAAACTTTTTCTGTCAGAAGATCATTCATCTATACCTGAAAATTGATCAAAAATAAAGTGTCTCGAAAAATTCCAGAAAATTCATAATAAATTTTTACAGGAAAAAAGGGGCAGAGAAGTGCCTAGAGAGTACCAAGGGGACCCACCAGGCAGGCACACCACCTGGTGGCGCGGCCAGCCCAGAGGCGCGCCTGGCCATGGTGTGGGCCACCCCTAGCCCTCCACTCACTCTCTGTTGGGGGGATACCCCCGGGTAGGGTCACGTCGGGGTATAAAGGCCGAGTTAGCCGAGGTATGGCAAGGTCAAAGCAAGTGCTGGCTGAGTCACCTCAAGGCAGGCCGAATCACGGAGTAACCCGGACAGGAGGATGTCCACCTAACTGAGTCCCGGCCGACCTATGTCGTATGCCGGCAGGATTTATCTAACTTGTATGCAGGTACTAGTGTGGCCGGATTAACCAAGCATGATCCGGGTTATATCAGGCTTGCAAGACAAGGAAGGTATCTCGCTGGTCAAAAGGAGGTCATTGTACGCTAGAGCGTGAGCGAAGCGGACAGAGGCTAGGACCACCGAGGCGTGGGCGACAAGGGTGACGGTGCTTGTGTCGGATGACATTGGCGCCGCAGAGGCTCACATAGCCTTTGCATGGCTTACGATGGGGAAAAGTGACCCGGTCGGTTTACTATTTTGGGAAGAGGCATATTCCACCACGTATGCCCTAATTGGAGACCTAGCCACCCCTATATAAGGCGGGTGTAAGATCTCACCATAATAAGGTAAGATCCCTGTGATTGCAGTGCTAGTCCCTGGATCGAAATGCTAGCACCCACAGTTTAAGATGAAGTACACAGAAACAAAGGTCATTATTACATCGCATATCCAAGAATATAATGGTTCTTACAACTCACTTAGCCCAAGGCTAAGACACTTAAAGTTCACATTACATAGCATAATAATAATAGAGTCTTTAGTCTTCATGCGCCACAGGCAAGCATGTCGAGTGTAGACCCGCAACCATACTCATCATCAGAGTATCCTGCAACATAATAAGTTACAGCCACAAGGGTCAATACATTTGGAATTGTATCGGCAAGTGATACCATAGATACTTAGTATAATCCAACAACTACATGAATATATGGCTAAGTGGGGTTATGGCTGGCTTTGCAAAAAGCTAGTTTAACTTATAGTTTTTGAAGAGTCAGTTTTCTCATTCAAACTCTAAGGTACCACTGATAGACATCACTGAACCTCTACCCATGTTCACCCACAAGTTTTAACTTAGAGAAATTTGGATGAGGAGATTATTGAACTGCTTCACTGTCTTGAGGCTCAGAAGTTGTCCATAACCGGGGACACGGCTAAGTACTTAGTTTTACCCTCTCGAGCGGTGGTGCACTTTCCCGACAAGACTCGACATGCATCGAGACAAGACTTTTCAAAAGCAATCCCTCAGACCACCACGGACGCGTTCCATCCTACCACATCTACCACCTTCTGTCCGTCTGGCTGAGTTCTTGCAAGTTAGTTGGTCAAGGCAGAGCCCATATGCCATGTGGCTGCACTAGAAGCTTCATGACAAGAATGTCTCCAATCTCTTTGTTCCTGGGTGGCCATCCACAAGTGTGATACACCAGCTAACCATAGACATGGCCCCTGAGTAACCACTCAACATAATCCAAGCAAGTCCCATTCCACCCAGGTGTTTCATTAATATTAGTTGTTTTCCTAGTTAAACAAAATAATATCTTTCCATACTATCTTATGTGTGTATTCCACCCACGAATTCTAATAGTATGGCTAAGAAATCTAGCATACAAAGTCTTTCAACTAGGAGATACTACCAAGATATAGTCTATAGGGTAGCATAGCATAGTAACATGTAAATAATCCTATCATGCAAGATCTACCAAAATAACACTAGTGCAATAGTGAAAATAATAGGACATGAGATGAAATATCACTTTCCTTGGTAGCTAGGGGAATAGGTACAATCCTCACAGCAACAAACTTCACAATCCACACAATCTACACAAAGAACAATACAACAATAATTCAATCAATAAAACATTACAAAAATATGAATGCATGCAAAATGCAATGACATGATCACAACTCTATAATTTACAGAGTCTATAGTACAGAGGCTAAAATACCTCATCTAAATGCATAAGAAATACCCCAAAACAATTTATAGAACAATTCTTATGAGCAAAATACTCCTAAAACGGTTCTGCCTATAATTCCAATTTTTCAGAGGCAAAAGTGTGAAACAAGGCTTCTATAATAAAGGTCTTATTTTTCTGAATCCATAGACACCAAATTTGCATTTTTCTGAATTGTGGAACAAAAGTTATGGATTTTCTAAGTTTAATACAAAATCTGTCTAATTTTTATTTAAACAGATAATCCTAGGCGACGTGGCGCAATCTAATTGGCCTATACCGGTTCGGTCGGATCGACCGTTGTGGGCTATTGGATCTTAAGTGATGACAGA
Organism: Avena eriantha; assembly: GCA_910589775.1. Classification (NCBI taxonomy): domain Eukaryota; kingdom Viridiplantae; phylum Streptophyta; class Magnoliopsida; order Poales; family Poaceae; genus Avena; species Avena eriantha. Next base: position 249,489,165 of record OU342745.1, on the reverse strand, counting down.
CTGATCAGATTAGCCCGTACCGGTTCATCCACGATCTAATCCTAGCCGCAGACACAAGATCTAATGGTCCCTAGCGACCTGGCCGGAGATGGGCGGCGCTGACCGGCTACGTGCGGTGGCGGAGCGTCGGCCGATGAGGTTCCGGCGATTCTACAAGGGCTAGGAGACTGTGGACACGTACCAGAGGTCGTGGCGGTCTCGACGGAGGTCACTACAGCGGGGGGGGGTGCTCTGGCCTGGCCTTGATCCCTCGCAGGAGTTGAGTAGACGGCGGAGCTCGCGGCTCGGTGTCGAAGACGGCGACCTGGGGCTCGAACCAACCAGTAAAGGGCTCAGCGAGATGCGCAAGGATCTGCACGGCCTAGCAAAGACCAAAAGGAGGCGGCGGAAACCCTACCTTCACCAGAAAAGACGATGGACGGTGGCGGCAGTGGGGTTCGCCGGAGTTGGACCATGTCGTCAACCTAGTGCAAAAGAAACCACGCGGCCAGGGTTAAAACACGCGCGAGGTCATGGCAAGCATTACAGAGCAGAGAGGAGGGCACGGCGTGACCTGGGCTCACCGGAATTCTCGCCGGAGTGGCTTCGGGCAGCGGCGATTTGAGGTGGCAATTGGGGAGCCTGGGGGCTCTCCAGGGGCAGTGTCTGGGGAATAGGTCGGGGAGGAGGAGGGGATTAAGAAGGGGCCGAAGCGGTGGCGATTTACTCACAGAAACGCCCGCAATCAATCGGACATGGAAACGGCAGAGGAGGAGAGAGGGTGCCGGCCGTTCGCGTGGAAGACTAGGGTTGCGCGTGTGCTCTTCGCCACCCCCTCCTAGCCTTTATATAGATAGGCTAGGTCTCGGGTAGCAGGTCGAGTCGGTTACAAGTTAGGGTTTTTCCCTTCAAACTTTCTATCTTTAGCTTCTTCTTGTCTCTCAAGCAATCGAGAGTCCGCAGGTTACTCGAGTCCTTTCGTCTGGGCCTTGGCGACACCGTGGGCCTGTACGTATTTAGACCGTATATACCAAGCTCGAGTACCTGTAGGGTATACCCATGTCAGTAGCCCCCGAGTACCCAGTGGAATCACAGATTCGACTGGGTACTTTTTGAAGTTTTCGAGTGCCTGAATGAGTACATTTTTCGACTGCTTTCATTTATGTCAAAGGGATTTGTTGATATACATGCCTGATGTAGCCGAAGTATCGGTATCAGTTAACCACCTTAGGGTGAAACAACGCAATCTACTCGAACTCGAGTCCCCGGACTCGAATCCGAAAAAGTGCTGGCGTAATTCGACTCAGGCCGCGGAGGTCTTACAGGAGTCGAATTCCAGTTATATGGGTGTGAGCACCTGATGCGTCTGTCAAGGCATGTTCATCGTCCTTGTAGGCACGGATATGTTTCTGGTAGTGCGCAGTTAAATGTGTTGCCAGGCCTTTATTCAGGTCTTACCTTCACGCTGTAAGCACGGCATCCGAATTTTATCATCGCGGAGATGATTCGGGCAACCCAGGAGACGTAATCTCTTTGTAGGGAAAATTATGAGGCGGTGTCGCCATGATCTGCGAGTGATGATGTAATCAACGCACAGCTTTCGTGCAAATAATCATAGGGTGCGTGACCAGCGCTCCCTATGGGAGTAGCCCCCGAGTGCCTGGTTGAGTCGAAGACTCAGGCAGGGACTAAAGAAATTTTGCGACTGCTGTCATTTTTGTTTGTTTGAGTCGAAAACTTGGGTTGCGACTGCTGTCTTCTTTTGGCCAGATCTCCCTATGGGAGTAGCCCCCAAGTGCTTGGTGGAGTCGAAGACTCTAGCAAGGACTAAAGTAGTCGTAGTTTTCCACTGCGTAGCTATTGATGACGTCAGTGCTGACGCTTTCATGACCTCAATTGCCCAAGTGAGCGGTTTTGACGGGATTTGACGAGCGATGGGTCCCACTTTCTGACTTTGACTTGACTGGGCGTGCGTAATCTTATGTTTAACTGTGCCTCCTCGATTTCCGCGCGTGATGGGAGCAATGGAGGGACGGTTCGCGCTTCCTCTACTCCACGTGTCGAGCGCGATGCGTGCCACGCGTCCAATAGGGTTTTTGTGAGCCATTGGATTGCATCTCCTAAGGGTTAAGTAGCGATGCTACGACGGTAATTTTCCATCTGCGCCCTTTTCTTCCTCGCTGCCATCGCCATTGCTGCTGCTCCTCTGCTTTTCTCCTGCACTCATCTCCTCAGCTCTAGACCATCTCCGCTCATTTCCAAGTTATTTCCTGCGTGCTCATCGCCGCCGCGCAATGGGAAAGAAGAAAGGAGGCGCTGCCACTGAATCCGCCGCCACCGCTGCTGCGGCGAAGAAGAAGGGTGGCCCCGCTACTGCGGGCACCAGTGCCGTCGTCGGCGGAAAAAAGAAGGTCGCGGGCACCCGCGTGACCAATGGCGCGTGGCGCCCCTCTATCATCAAGGCGTCCGATCTCCGTCTTCTTCGCCAAGACGGAGTTATTTCTGCAGCAGTCGCCGACGCGCGTGTCCCCAGCGGTGAGACCATTCATGTGCCTCCCACTGGTTTTCGAGTGATGTTTCTTGCTTTCATCATTCGCGGCCTTTCTTTGCCTCTCCATCCCTTTCTTAGGGGTCTCCTCTATTTCTATGGGCTCCAGCTCCATCAGCTGTCCCCAAACTCGATTCTTCACATCTCTTGTTTTATCACCCTTTGCGAGTGCTGGCTTGGAATCGAGCCACACTTTGGCCTTTTCAAACGTTTATTCAAGCTAAAGCGTCAGTCCGCATCTGGCTCTTTAGTTTATGACGTAGGTGGTTGTGGAATCCATGTCGACCCATCCGCCACCTACTTCGACATGAAGCTCGCCAAGTCCGTCCAGGGATGGAGGGACAGATGGTTTTATGTTCGCGACCAAAAGGCCAAGGACGAGCATTTTGGACTCACGCCTTTCAATCCCGCGACTCCCTGCAAGAAGATGCGTTCTTGGAAGAACGTGATCATGCCCTCCGAACTCGCGGAGACAGACGTGCTATACCAACGCGTCTGTGACCTCGAGAGTCGCATAGGCGCAGAGGAGGGAGGCTACGCCCTTGTCAGGACTTGGCTGCGTCATCGTGTCCAGCCTCTCCAAGCTAGAGTCCATCCCATGTTTCAATGGGGTGGTGCTGATGATGCCACTCGCGTGTCTACCGATGGCATGTCTGCGAGTGAGGTAGATAAGAGGGTGCGACTGGTTACGAAGTACACCTTCAAGGATGTGCTTCCAAATGAGCCAGTCGTTCCTCCTTTTGATGCTTTCGAATCCTCCTCCTGAGGTACAGTTGTGCTACGCAGTAGCTTATTTTCGTGATTGCTTTTTCTAGTGCTTACTCGCTCCTTTTGCTCATCTTTGCTGTTTGTATGCAGGATTGGGCGGTGTCGCCTTGCATGCCTCCTCTCCGTGAGGGTATTATTCCTCGCGAAGCTTTGGAAGAGGATAAGTCTGAGTCGACTGTCCCTTCTGATGTGGCAGAGGAAGCCCCCGAGTCTGGGAGCCCGGATACTCGCAAGCGTTCGCGCAGCAAGGATTCCGACGCGTCGACTCCTTCGACTCCAGAAGGCACGGCTGTTGGGGCGAGGTCGCCAATTCTAGCTGTTCCTGTGAGGGCTGTGGCACCGTCGACCCACAAGAAGATGCGACTACCCAAGGAGTCTTCGTCGAAGTCGGCGGAGGCCACATTTGATCTTGACAAGTTTGACTGGTAAGTTCGCGAGTTTATTCATTCTTTTCTGTTTTCGTCTTGCTGGCTTTGCCCTGGAGTTTGCTTTTTCTCAATGCGAATTTCGTCTTGCTGTCAGGAGGCGTCGTCATCTTCTGGCGACGTCGAGTTTTTGAAGGAATCGGGAGTCGCGACTTCAAGGGCCAAGGTAGAGGTCGAGCGCGCTCCTTCTCCTCCGGCGGCAGCCCACTCCGGGCATAATTCTTCGAGCTCTCCTCACGGAGGGGAGCATCGAATAGTTGCTCGGATGACGGCTCAGCAGACTTCTTCGGAGTCGTTAGAGGACCATGTGAGTATATTTTTTCCTTCTCTTGTAATTTTGCAGTCAACGCCTTCTGTTGTCTTCTCTGATTCCTTGTTTGGTGCAATAGCTCCTTGTAAAGGAGGCTGCGCAAGTGGCGGAGCAGGTGATGGCAATGGGTTATCAGCATGCGATGTTGGAGATGCGTCACCGTGTGGTCGAAAGTGAGTGCTTCCACGCTTGTACTTTTCATCTTCTCTCTGTTTTGGTATATTCGACTGATAGCCGATTATTGACTGCGACGTAGCTGAGCATAACGCTTTACGGCGCAATGTCGCAACATTGGAGAAGACATTAGCTGCAGCTGTGAAGGGGCGCGATGAGGCAATCACGGCTCGTGATGATGCCCAGAAGCGCGAAGAGGATCTGCGCGCCTCCTTTGTGGCCAGGGAAAAGCTGTTTGAGGAGCAACTGCTCTCAGTCGCCAAGGCCCTATCAGGTACCTTTGCTGGTGGATATTTTATTGTTGCTCTTTTCTGCTTCTAGATTTTTGCGGATGGCACTAGAGATTTGATCCATGTTTTTTGGTGTAGATGCTGGCGACTTGAGTTTTGACCCGCAGGCCCTTCGTCGTGATGGCGTTATGGCCGGTGCGGTATCCGCGGTCGAAGACCGAAGCGCCACCGTCCAGGATACATTATCCAAGGCCAAGGTCACCCTTAGTCGCCTCCGGGAGGAGTTGATGCCAAAGGCGGAGCAGGTCGATACTATGGGCGAGCTGGTGGAGTCACTCGCCGGGGGCGTGCCTTCTTCTTACAAGAACTCCCTCCGGGTAGCTGGTGCAACGATGTCACTCGCCATGGTGCAAGCCCACGGAGTCGAGATAGATCCCTCTGCGGTGTCGAAGACAATGCCTGTTGGCGCTGTTTGGAGTTGTACGTAGGCTCTAGAGTACGGATTGGAGCTCATCTGGCCAGCAACCCGCGGCTTGTTCGAGTGGTCGAAGGAGTCGCTTCTTGATGCCGCTGCAGACGAGCCTGTTTGCTTTTTCCACCTGACCGTTGGTCTGTGGATGCACGACTGAGGCATAACTGATGTTGATCCCCAGGTTTTCGCAGAATTCTTGGAACTCCTTGGATGTGAAGTTCGTCCCGTTGTCAGTGATGATGCTCTGCGGCACGCCGAAGTGGTAGACGATGGACTCGAAGAACTTGACTACGTTGTGCCCTAATTGCTTGGTTATTGGCATGGCCTCGATCCACTTGGTGAATTTGTCGACTACAACCAAGAGGAAGACGTATCCTCCTTGCGAGGACCTTGGGAGTTTGCCAACCATGTCGAGACCCCACTGGGCGAAGGGCCAGGCCAATGGAATAGGCCGTAGTTCTGCGCCTGGTGCGTGTGGCTTGTCGGCGAATCGTTGGCAAGCATTGCATTTTTGGACTATGTACTTGGCATCGCGCATGGCCGTGGGCCAGTAAAATCCAGCTCGTAGAGCTTTGGCAACGAGGGCGCGACTGCCGGCGTGGTGTCCGCAAGTCCCCTCATGTATGTCGAGGAGGACTGCTCTTCCATCGGCCAGGGAGACGCATCGTTGTAACACGCCTGTGATGCTGCGTTTATACAGTTCGCCGTTGATAACGGCAAATGCCTTAGAGCGTCGCGCGATGTGCCATGCGTCTATCGGGTCGTCCGGTAGGCGCTTGCTGAGGAGATATGTAATGTACGACTGCGTCCAGGATTGTTCGATCATCATGACGCTCATTGGCCCTTCAAGTCCTGTGCCTGGCTCCAAGTTTTTGAGTGCCATTGGCTCATTGGGTGGCGTAGCCCCCGAGTCTGTCGCTGCGCTTGTTTTCTTCTCTACGGCCTTTGGCTTGATGGAGCATTCGCAGATGCGCTCGAGAAATACCCCAGGTGGTATGGGGGCGCAGGTAGAGCCTATGTTGGCGAGTGCGTCCGCCTCCTCGTTGCTTTCACGACCTACATGTCGCAACTCGCAACCATCGAAGTCTCCCTCGAGTGTATCGTAGAGGTCGTGGTATGCGATCATGTTGTCATTGAGTGCGTCGCACTCGTGCATTGTTTGGTTGACGACCAGCTTGGAGTCGCCATATATGATGAGCCTCTTTGCGCCGCAGGCTTTTGCCATCCTCATCCCATGCAACATGGCCTCGTATTCAGCTTCGTTGTTTGAGGCTGTGAACTGCATTCGCAGGATGTATTTCAGCTTGTCTCCTTGAGGTGACGTCAATATGACACCTGCTCCTGCTCCGTCTTTCCGCTTGGATCCATCGAAGTGCATTGTCCAGAGGTAGGACATATCTGGCTTGTCCAGGAGTTGGTTTTCCATCCAATGCACGAGAAAGTCAGGGAGAACTTGCGACTTGATTGCGTCGCGCTTTTCGTATGTGATGTCTCGTGGAGACAGTTCGATTCCCCAAAGCGCGACTCGTCCCGTGGCGTCGGGGTTATTGAGGATATGTCCCAATGGGGCGTCGCTGACTACCACGATTGGGTGTTCCTGGAAGTAATGGCGCAGTCACCGGGCGGTCATGAAGACGCCGTACGCCAGCTTCTGGTAGTGCGGGTACCGCTGTTTTGTTGGCGTGAGGACCTCGCTGAGGTAGTATACCGGGCGTTGTACGCCATGGACCTTGTTTTCCTCGGCCCGCTCGACGACGAGCACTGTACTAACCACTTGGTTGGTAGCGGAGATGTATAGCAGTAGTGGCTCCCTTTCTCGTGGAGTCACCAGTACTGGCGAGGTGATTAACAAGTGCTTGAGATCTTCGAATGCTTCTTGTGCTTCCTTGGTCCACTCGAATTTGTCAGCTTTGCGGAGGAGCTGATAGAAGGGTAGTGCCTTTCCCCCCATTCGACTAATAAATCGACTGAGGGCCACGATTCGTCCGGCTAGTTGCTGGACGCCTCTTATGTTCTTTGGCTTCTCCATGGCCAGTATGGCCTTTATCTTTTTCGGGTTTGCCTCAATCCCTCTCGCGGAGATGAGATACCCGAGCAGCTGCCCAGATGGTACGCCAAAGGCGCATTTGTCCGGATTGAGCTTAATCCGGTAACGATCGAGGTTGGCGAATGTTTCACGCAAGTCGTCGATTAGAGAGGCTTCCTCCTTGGTTTTGATTACTATGTCGTCGACATAGACTTGGATGTTGCGACCCAATTGCTCCTTGAGGCAAGCCTGCATGCACCGCTGGTAGGTGGCTCCCGCGTTTTTTAGCCCGAAGGGCATTGTGTTTACAGAACACACCGAAGGGCGTTGTAAACGCAGTCTTCTCCTGGTCTTCCTCCTTCATTCGAATTTGGTTATAGCCTGAGTAGGCATCGAGGAAGCAGAGGGGCTCGCATCCAGCGGTTGAGTCGATGATTTGATCGATCCGTGGTAGCGGGAAGTGATCTTTTGGGCAGTGCTTGTTTAAAGAAGTGAAGTCCACGCACATCCGTAGGATATCCGTGTCCTTTTTTGGCACCAGCACCGTATTGGCGAGCCAAGTACTTTCCTTGATCTCGCGTATGAATTTGGCCTCGAGGAGTCTGTTGATCTCCATGCCAACTGCCTGCGCTCGTGGCTCAGACAGTCGCCTGATTGTTTGCTTGACTAGCCTTGCGTCGGGGTTGACGTTGAGTGCGTGCTCGGCGAATTCCCTGGGAACTCCTGGCATGTCCGCAGGACACCAGGCAAAAATTTCCCAGTGCTCACGGAGGAATTCGATGAGCACGAGTTTCTATGTGGGACTCAAGTTGTTGGCGATGAGGGCCGTTTTGGCGGGATCTGTCGGATGGACCTGCACCTTCTTTGTGTGCACAGATGAGTCGAAGGAGAGATCAGGTGAGCTTGGCCTGCTCGGGGGAGGCAGGCCGTTGTCTGTCATTTCCTTCAATCGCGCGAGCTCCTCCTGCATGCCGAAGGACTGGGAGATTTTGTTGAATTCCCAGTCGCAACTGTCAGATCGCTCAAAGCTTCCGTTGATCGTGATGACGCCGTTGGGACCTGGCATTTTCATCTGCAGGTAGGCGTAGTGGGGTACCGCCATGAACCTAGCGAACGCGAGGCATCCGAGGATGCAGTGATATTGTGAGGGCCAGTCGACGACCTCAAAATCGATGCGCTCACGCCGGAAGTTCCTTGGCGTGCCGAATATGACGTCGAGGTTGATTTTTCCCAGGGGTATACGCCTTTCCCTGGGACGATGCCGTGGAACATTGTGTCCGATGCCTCCAAGCAAGTTAGAGGGATCCTCATTGCTCGCAAGGTACTCGCGAATATGAGGTTGATGCCGCTTCCGCCATCCATGAAGACGCGACTCATGTCGAAGCCTCCAATTTGCGCCTCGAGTACGAGGGGGCAATGGCCTGGGCGAGGTACTTGAGGCGGGTGGTCTCGTTTATCGAAGGTGATGCACGACTCACTGCCACTGAGGTACTTAGTGGTGGATGGTGGTGAGTGCGTGGCCAAGTTGACTTGGCGAGTGATGGCTTTCTGCACCCTGTTGGAGGGGCGCCCCTTTTGGATCATCATGGTACCCATGGCCCATGGGTACGGTTCTCCTTCGTGGTGTTGGTCTGGTGCAGCTCCGTTCGGTGGTGGCCCCGGTGGAGGTGGCGGTGCGCCATGTGCCACGGCGCCTAGAGCGGCCCCGTAGCCTCTTTCGACTATGTTGCGGTTCATCCGAACCAATCCCTCGTGTAGTTTGAGGAACTCGCGGCAGTCCTTGAGGAAGTGGCTGGACTTTCTCTTGCCGTCATGCTTGTCGATGTAGAAGTGTACCATGCATGGTCCGGACAGTTTTTCCTCGATGGAGGTCGCGGGTGCCTCGTCGCGAGTGCGGCGTTGCCATACTTGCATGGTTTTCCTAGAGTCGCGGTATCCACCACTGCGGTATCCGCTGCTGCGGTTGTCGTCGCATCTATCGGCGTAGCCGGCTGCGACCATGTTGCCGTCGTCACGGTCGTCGTAGATGCGCATGCGGCGTTTTCCTCGGCGGTCGCATCTGCGTTCGAGTTCTGCCTCCTCGTCGGAGTGAGCGCGGTTCTTCACCGAATCTTCTCCATCAGCCCACCGATTCACGATCTCCATCAGGTGGTCGATGGTCTGGGGCTTTGAGCGGCCCAGCTCCTCCCTGAGCTCTAGACGACGGACGCCACCATTGAATGCATCAATCGCGCGGTCTTCCGAGATGTTTTCCGCGGAGTTCTTGATGATGGACCACCTTCGTATGTATGAGCACAGTGATTCGCCAGATCTTTGCTGGCAGCATCTCAGTTCTTCGATTGATGCAGGCCGTTTGTACGTGCCTTTAAAGTTGCGCACGAAGCTGTAGACCAGCTCATCCCAACCGTGAATGGATCCGCGTGGGAGGCTATTGAGCCATGCTCGGGCGGCGCCCTGCAGCTGTAGCTGCAAGCATTGCATGGCAGTACTTTGACTGCCTCCGAGGAGCCTAACGGAGGAGATGTGATCCTCTAGCCAGATTTTAGGGTCCTGTAGACCGTCGAACTTCGGATTTTTTGACGGAAGTTTAAACCCCTTAGGCATTCGCTTCTGCCTAATGGATTGCTGAAGCATCTGGCGCCGCAGAGTTCCCCGTCTTCCTCTTTCGAGTCAGTCGACCGAGCACGTCGTGCTCTTGACTTTTCGATCTTGCGTTGTGTGAGGTCGTTGCGCGCATCGTAGTCGCGATCGTGTCGCTGTGAACAACGGCGTCGAGACAGGTCGTGACTGTCATCGCTGGATGAGGGTGAGGAGTAGCGTTTTGCTAGCGCTTTGCCCTTTTTTGGGTCTGGTACCGGCTCCTTGTCGAGGGCGGCCTCGATTAGCTCGAAACCTGCGATCGTAGATCGGTGCATGGCGGTTCAGGGATCTCCGGCCAGTGGCTGGTTGTTGAGGAGGTACATGGTGGCTGCTGTCACCGCGGCCTGCGGCATCCTGGGGACCACGTTGCCTCTCGTGTCGACTGTCATAGAGCCGAAATCGAGGACTTTCGCAGCGTCTATGCGCTCTTGTTCGGTGAGGTGAGCCATTCACGACTGCCTCTTCTTGGCGATGTACTCGTTGCCTCGTGAGGAGGATCCTCCGTAGGAGGACAGCCCAGCGCGACGAAGGCTCGACTCGTCCGCCGCCTTTTTACGCGCCTCAAGTTGCGCGATTGCTTGTTTTTGGCGCGTGAACTCTCTTTTAGGAGCCAGTGGTAGCCCATCAGTAGTTCCTGCGGGGACCCGAGGGGTAGCGGTGTACCTCGTAGGGCCTCGCGGCAGCGCTCCCACTCTTGCTCGTTGAGCTTGATTACGACGTGTTCGCCGGTTTGCTCATTGATTATACTGGGAGGTTCGACTGCTCCCCCGTTGGCGCCGTTACCGCCGTTGCCGCGATTGGCGGAGGTGTCCCCTGCGTTAATGACGGCGCACATGAAGTGATTGGGGAAGCTGCTGCTTCCACAACTTTCAGATTCAGAACCGTAGGTTCCATCTTCTGTGGCCAGATCGCTCAGATCGGAGTCGCAACTGCTGTCGCTGATCGTGTTCCCGACTGCCATCGGAGCATTGACTCACTGAGGGTGCCGATTGATGGAGGGAACCATGATGCCGGGGCAATCGCCGGTGTCATCGGTTGATCAGGCATGCGAAGCGTGCCCATCTGACCAACTTGGAAGCGGAAGTTCCCAATCGCCAGGCTGATTCCGTCGCCCACGGATTCGAAGGCCGGGCCGGTGGCCGGCGTGTGGACGGTGAAGTCGAAGGCGCCGAAGAGCTGGCGAATCTCCGCTGTTGCGGAGTTGTAGATCGCAGTTGATGGGGCCGAAGAAGCCGCAACATCAGCACTCCTAGTTCCCACAGACGGCGCCAATTGACGAGGGTTTAACTCATCAATGCCCATTGTTATGGACTTGGGTTTTGGAGAAGGAGGGAGTGATGGAGACATCTATCGGCTAGCAAACAAGCACACAGGGGACAAAGGATTTACCCAGGTTCAGGCCTCGTAGAGGTCCCTACTCCTGCTTGTCTACTCGTGGAATTATCAAAGGAGTCGAAAGTTACAATGGTGCGCAGATGCAATCTGGCGAGAGTTGTGGAAACTAGGGTTGCGCGTGTGCTCTTCGCTGCCCCCTCCTAGCCTTTATATAGATAGGCTAGGTCTCGGGTAGCAGGTCGAGTCAGTTACAAGTTAGGGTTTTTCCCTTCAAACTTTCTATCTTTAGCTTCTTCTTGTCTCTCAAGCAATCGAGAGTCCGCAGGTTACTCGAGTCCTTTTGTCTGGGCCTTGGCGACACCGTGGGCCTGTACGTATTTAGACCGTATATACCAAGCTCGAGTACCTGTAGGGTATACCCATGTCAGTGTCTTTCAGCGAAGTTTCTTCCATCTCTGGGTGACACTTTTTCAGCTGACTGACATGGAATACATTATGAACTGCTGACAGAGATTCTGGTAATTCTATCTCATATGCCACTTCTCCTTTGCGGCTCAAAATCTTGAAAGGTCCTACATAGCGTGGTGCTAATTTTCCTTTGATTCCAAATCTCTTCACACCACGAAGTGGTGATACCCTAAGATAAGCTCTATCACCAACCTCATAGGTAACCTCTCTACGTTTTGGATCGGCATAGCTCTTTTGCCGAGATTGGGCTACCTTTAGCCTATCCTTTACCATCTTGACTTTCTCTTCAGCCTCCTTGATTAGGTCTGGCCTGAACAAATTTCTTTCTCCCACTCCATTCAATAGCAACAGTGTAGTACACTTCCTTCCATAAAGGAATTCAAATCGAGCCATTTCTATGCTTGATTGATAGCTATTATTGTAGGAAAATTCTGCGTATGGTAGACTTTCATCCCAACTAGATCCATAATCTAACGCACATGCTCTTAACATATCATCCAATATTTGATTGGTCCTTTCTGCCTGTCTATCAGTTTGTGGATGAAATGCAGTGCTCAATTCTAACCGAGTTCCTAGTGACTCGTGGAGTTGTCGCCAAAAGTGCGAAGTGAATTGAGTTTCTCTATCGGACACGATACTTTTAGGAACCCCATGCAAACATACAATTATATTCATGTATATCTTGGCTAGCTTTGCACTTGTATAAGTGGTCTTCACTGGTATGAAATGGGCCACTTTTGTCAAGCGGTCAACGATAACCCATATAGAATCGTATCCAGATTTAGTCTTGGGCAGTCCGGTGATAAAGTCCATACCAATTTTATCCCATTTCCAATCAGGTATTGGCAGTGGTTGTAATAATCCTGTCGGCTTCTGATGTTCTGCCTTTACACGACTGCACACGTCGCACAGGGCAATGTGCTCTGCTATGTCCTTCTTTAAATTATTCCACCAAAACCTCTCCTTAACATCCATATACATCTTGGTGTTGCCAGGATGAATTGAATATGGTGAGTTGTGCGCTTCTTGTAAGATCAACTTCTTAAGTTCAAGATCCTGCGGAACATAGATACGTTTTCCGTACCATAAGATTCCTTGTTCATCTACATGGAACCCTTTTGCCTTGCCATCACGAACCTTACTTTTGATTTCCTCTATTTCTTTGTCCAATTTTTGGGCTTCTTGAATTCTTTCCATTAGTGTGGGTTACACTTCCAAGGATGCAAGGTACCCTTCAGGCACTATTTCAAGTCTCAGCTCTCTAAATTGGGCACACAACTCCTCCGGCAAATCTCCTTTATTGAGGCCATTTACATAAACCTTGCGGCTTAATGCATCGTCTACGACGTTTGCCTTTCCAGGGTGGTATTGCAAACTTAAGTCGTAATCTTTGATAAGTTCTAGCCATCTTCTTTGTCTCATGTTGAGTTCTTTCTGTGTAAAAATGTATTTTAGACTCTTGTGATCAGTAAACATTTCACAACGTTTTCCCATGAGGTAATGCCTCCATGTTTTTAAGGCATGTACAACAGATGCCAACTCTAGATCATGAGTAGGATAGTTCACTTCATGATTTTTGAGTTGCCTTGATGCATAAGCTACAACTCTACCTTCCTGCATCAGTACACCTCCTAATCCTTGGTGAGATGCATCACAATATACTTGAAAGTCTTTCTCAAGGTCTGGTAGACATAACATTGGTGCTGACACTAGTCTCTTTTTCAATTCCTGAAAGCTGGTTTCACAAGCTTCTGTCCAATTAAACTTCTTCTCCTTCTTTAGCAGATCAGTCATGGGTTTTGCTATCTTAGAGAAATTTTCAATGAACCTCCGGTAGTACCCTGCTAGGCCAAGGAAACTACGGATTTCCTTAACCGATTTAGGAGGTTCCCATTCTGTCACAGCTGCCAATTTTGCTGGATCAATAGCTATACCATTTCCAGATACTATGTGCCCAAGAAAACCCACTTCATTCAGCCAGAATTCACATTTGCTGAACTAGGCATAAAGTTTGTGTTCCCTGAGTTTCTCTAGAATCAGGCGTAGATCTTCTTCATGTTCTTTGTTGCTCTTGGAATATACCAATATGTCGTCGATGAATACCACTACGAACTTGTCAAGGAATTCCATGAATACCTTATTCATCATGTTCATGAAATAGGCTGGTGCATTAGTCAATCCAAACGGCATCACTTTGTATTCATACAACCCATATCTAGTGGTGAATGTAGTCTTGGGTATGTCATGTTCTCTAATCTTTAGTTGGAAGTATCCTGATCGAAGATCAATTTTTGAGAACACACAGGCTCCCTCAGGCTGATCGAAGAGATCATTTATTCTAGGCAGGGGATATTTATTCTTTATGGTCACTTCATTAAGTGAACGATAATCTATGCATAGCCTTTGACTTCGGTCCTTCTTCTCAACGAACAAGACTGGTGCTCCCCAAGACGACGAACTTGGTTGGATAAATCCCTTTTTCAACTGTTCTCCTAGCTGTTTCTTGAGTTCTTTTAACTCGTCCACCGACATTTTATAAGGTCTCTTTGCTATAGGCCCCTTTCCTGGCAGTAGGTCTATCAGAAACTCCACATCCCTATCTGGTGGCATGGCAGGTAATTCTTCGGGGAACACATCTGGGTATTCCTTCACTATTGGCACACTATCTAGGTTAACCCCCTTAAGAGAATTAACCTTGCTCCCCTTGGGTTCAAAGTTAGACTTGAACCTGATCCTTTTCTTTTCTGGGGTGGTGAGCATAATAGTTCGCTTGGCACAATCAATCACCCCTTCATAACGGGTCAACCAGTCCATCCCTAATATTACATCTAATCCTTGGGATTCTAGGATTATTAAACTAACCGGAAACTTGTTCTTTCCAATTTCTAGGATTATCTATCGGCACCCAGAATTTACTATCATTTCTCCACTCGGGGAGCTTACTTTAATGGGACATCCAATGGTTTCAGTGGAGAGTTCGTTTTTGATTACATATGCTCTTGAAATGAATGAATGCGATGCGCCAGTATCGAAAAGGATAAGTGCAGGAAAGGAATTAATCTTGAACTTACCGATCACGGCATCAGATCCTTCTTGAATTTCCTCCACATTGATGTGATTCACATGACCCTTTTGAAATGGGTTTGGCTTAGCCCCATCAGTCTTCTTCTCTGGGCATTCATTAGCATAGTGCCCTGTCTTCTTGCACTTGAAACATTCCACCTGACTGATGTCTTTCTTTGCTGGCTGACTGTGACGATTCTGACCATTTTGGTTTCCATGGCCATGACCATTGTGGTTGTTCCTGAATCCACTTTTGTTATCTCCACGATGATTGTTTCCATCATGGTTGTGGTTATTGTTACGATGGTTATTATGATTCCCATTCTTGTGGAATCCTGAACTCCCACTTCCTTCACCATGAGAGCACTTGTGAGGAGATCTTATCAAAATGGTGCTTCCTCTTTCTACCCTCCACTTTTTTCATCTTGTTTTCCAGGATGGTAGCTTTATCACACAAGGATTGATAAGTTGGAACATATGCAATAGATAGTTGCATAGAAATTTCATCATTCAGCCCATCTAGGAACTTCTCCTTTCTCTTTGCATCAGTGTCAACATCGTCGGGTGCATAACATGACAAATTATTGAACTCTTCGATGTATTCAGAAATACTGCGGTGGCGTTCCTTGAGGTTATGAAACTCCTTTTTCTTCAACCCCATTATTCCAGAAGAGATGTGAGTGGTGCGAAACCCATATTCAAACATTACCCAAGTCACTTCCTCAATAGGGTGAGTAACTTGGAAATTGTCCCACCAAGTACTTGCATGACCTTCCAATAAGTGTGCTGCAAATCTGACCTTTTCTGCATCCGTGCATCCAACCGTGACTAGGTCCTTATTCACAGAACGTAGCCAATCATTTGCTACCATGGGGTCAGTGGTACCCGAGAACTTAGCAGGTCTCAGCCTTAGAAATCTGGTCAGCATATCCAGAGGTGGTGGATTGTTCTGGTTGTTGTTATTGTTATTATTGTTGTTCTAATTCTGGTTTGCCATGAATTGAGTCATCATTTGCATCAATTGTGTCTGTGCAGCCATCATCTGCTGCATTCCATTGCCATTGTCATTGTTATCCTCGTTGTTGCGTCGGGGAGGCATTTGTGGGTTTAATAAGGGTAAGTAATGATAGATAACCCAAATAAAAACAACATTCAAACAAACAGCACATGCAAGTTCCACATCACAGCAATGACAGAGTTTGCGAAAATAAACATACTAGCATAGTCACCCACAAGTCGGTATGACCTATGCAACTCAATAATAATAAAATGATAGGTAGATGGAGTAGTATCACTACTCCTCCATGTCAACTTCTTCCTCCACTAGAGCAAGTCCTGCTGCGGCGAATCCTGCCTTGTATTCCTCTAAGCTTGTAGTCAAAGCATCGTTCTTTGTCTGTAATTCTCTCTTCTGTGTGCGTAGCCTCTCTATCACCTCGTGATCTGCTTCCAGCTCAATGTCCTCAAGCTCTAACTCGGTCTCCAAGTCTCTAATCTTCTTGTTCTTCTCTTGAACTCTCTTCTCTTGGCTCTTGAATTTCTTCTCTTGGTCTTCAAACTTCTTCTCCATTTCCTTGATTCGATTTTCCTGTTCTAGGAAGGCCTTGTCCTTCTCCTTAAGTTGGACTCGTAGTTCATCGTTACTAAGCATCACATTAGTCCTATCAGTATCAAGGTGTCTGGTAAGACTCTCTAAGTCCTGGAGGTAGTGACGCACGGGCTTGATTGACTCCTTAGTGGCCTCGTCCAACACAATAGGCTCTCCATCCTTGTTGCGCCTCCCAAAGAAATGGAAGTAGTGGCTCCTGATTTCAGAAGAGTGACGTCCACATAGGCGTCCCAACAGCTCTTGCATAGCAACGTCGAGGCCCCTCTCCATGTCATCATGGAGAATCTTGAAGGCAATCTCCCCAGTTTGGGGCTCTGTCTCACGTCCTGTCTGGGTAACTTTGAATCCCCATAAGTCCTTCCTCTGAAACTTCCTCAGCTGAAGTCCCTGAATGGTAGGGATTGGAAGAGCGAGCACTTGGACTAGCTCCAGCATACGAGTCCCAAAGCAAGTCCCCTTGAAATCCTCGGCCGTGCTGTAGACAAAATTCGGCATCTTTTGCATAGCATGGAGAAAATTAGTAACACACAATAGAGAAAGTAAACACAAGTCACAAAATAAAAATCAACCAACAGAACATTCCAAGTAGCAATACATTATTCAACTCAAGCACTCAAGGTTCCAGACATAACTTATTTTTGCCATACCACATAGGTTGGTATGATCAAAATATTAACGTGATAAAACGCCAAGGTGGTGGTCCAACTAATATCTCACTCCTTCTTAACCAAGGTGGCAATCTGGGCATCCTTGGCAGCAATCTGCTTGTCTTGGTCACATAGCTCCAAAGCTAGGCCTATGATATCCTTACTTAGGTGCTTCACAGTGGCCTTTGAGTCTTGGACAAGACGCTTCTCTTCCTTGAGATCCTCCTGAGTATTGAGCATTCTATACTTGAGTCTCTCCCCAAGTTCCTCAATAGCTTTCCATGCAGCATTCCTTGCAGAGTCAAAGAATGACGTGTGCATTTTAGAGTTGGTGAACATGCAGAATCCCGTACTCTTGGGATCATCTTCCTTGTTCTTGTACAAATGGATTTGCACCCACCAATACTCTTGTCCTTCATCTATCACACGAAATCCCTTGTACACGGCTTCACCATTCATCCCCAAGCCGAGCATGAGGTTCTTGAGTGCATTGGGAAATTCTGTCTCACACTCCAGGGTCATAGTCATCAGTGGTCCTTTCTTGACAGATTCATTGGTGGTGGACATCTACAAAAATAGATGAGAAGGATGATTAGGGAAAGCTTTACGAGATGAAAAGACAAGTATACGGTTGGAATATAGAGTTATTTTTCCTAAGGGTTTTCCTTAGTCTAATACATTCTAGGGTCACGAACCTACAGGCAACACAGTGCTCTGATACCATTTGTAAGATCTCACCATAATAAGGTAAGATCCCTGTGATTGCAGTGCTAGTCCCTGGATCGAAATGCTAGCACCCACAGTTTAAGATGAAGTACACAGAAACAAAGGTCATTATTACATCGCATATCCAGGAATATAATGGTTCTTACAACTCACTTAGCCCAAGGCTAAGACACTTAAAGTTCACATTACATAGCATAATAATAATAGAGTCTTTAGTCTTCATGTGCCACAGGCAAGCATGTCGAGTGTAGACCCACACCCCTACTCATCATCAGAGTATCCTGCAACATAATAAGTTACAACCACAAGGGTCAATACATTTGGAATTGTATTGGCAAGTGATACCATAGATACTTAGTATAATCCAACAACTACATGAATATATGGCTAAGTGGGGTTATGGTTGGCTTTGCAAAAAGCTAGTTTAACTTATAGTTTTTGAAGAGTAAGTTTTCTCATTCAAACTCTAAGGTACCAATGATAGACATCACTGAACCTCTACCCATGTTCACCCACAAGTTTTAACTTAGAGAAATTTGGATGAGGAGATTATTGAACTGCTTCACTGTCTTCAGGCTCAGAAGTTGTCCATAACCGGGGACACGGCTAAGTACTTAGTTTTACCCTCTCGAGAGGTGGTGCACTTTCCCCACAAGACTCGACATGCATCGAGACAAGACTTTTCAAAAGCAACCCCTCAGACCACCACGGACGCGTTCCATCCTACCACATCTACCACCTTCTGTCCGTCTGGCTGAGTTCTTGCAACTTAGTTAGTCAAGGCAGAGCCCATATGCCATGTGGCTGCACTAGAAGCTTCATGACAAGAATGTCTCCAATCTCTTTGTTCCTGGGTGGCCATCCACAAGTGTGATACACCAGCTGACCATAGACATGGCCCCTGAGTAACCACTCAACATAATCCAAGCAAGTCCCATTCCACCCAGGTGTTTCATTAATATTAGTTGTTTTCTTAGTTAAACAAAATAATATCTTTCCATACTATCTTATGTGTATATTCCACCCACGAATTCTAATAGCATGGCTAAGCAATCTAGCATACAAAGTCTTTCAACTAGGAGATACTACCAAGATATAGTCTATAGGGTAGCATAGCATAGTAACATGTAAATAATCCTATCATGCAAGATCTACCAAAATAACACTAGTGCAATAGTGAAAATAATAGGACATGAGATGAAATATCACTTGTCTTGGTAGCTAGGGGAATAGGTACAATCCTCACAGCAACAAACTTCACAATCCACACAATCTACACAAAGAACAATACAACAATAATTCAATCAATAAAACATTACAAAAATATGAATGCATGCAAAATGCAATGACATGATCACAACTCTATAATTTACAGAGTCTATAGTACAGAGGCTAAAATACCTCATCTAAATGCATAAGAAATACCCCAAAACAATTTATAGAACAATTTTTATGAGCAAAATACTCCTAAAACGGTTCTGCCTATAATTCCAATTTTTCAGAGGCAAAAGTGTGAAACAAGGCATCTATAATAAAGGTCTTATTTTTCTGAATCCATAGACACCAAATTTGCATTTTTCTGAATTGTGGAACAAAAGTTATGGATTTTCTAAGTTTAATACAAAATCTGTCTAATTTCTATTTAAACAGATAATCCTAGGCGACGTGGCGCAATCTAATTGGCCTGTACCGGTTCGGTCGGATCGACCGTTGTGGGCTGTTGGATCTTAAGTGATGACAGACTGATCAGATTAGCCCGTACCGGTTCGTCCACGATCTAATCCTAGCCGCAGACACAAGATCTAATGGTCCCTAGCGACCTGGCCTGAGCTGGGCGGCGCTGACCGCCTACGTGCGGTGGCGGAGCGTCGGCCGATGAGGTTCCGGCGATTCTACAAGGGCTAGGAGACTGTGGACACGTACCAGAGGTCATGGCGGTCTCAACGGAGATCACTGCAGCGCGGGGGGGGTGCTCTGGCCTGGCCTTGATCCCTCGTCGGAGTTGAGTAGACGGCAGAGCTCGCGGCTCGGTGTCGGAGACGGCGACCTGGGGCTCGAACCAACCAGTAAAGGGGTCAGCAAGATGCGCAAGGATCTGCATGACATAGCAAAGACCAAAAGGAGGCGGCGAGAACCCTACCTTCACCGGAAAAGACGATGGACGGCTGCGGCAGAGGGGTTCGCCGGAGTTGGACCGTGTCGTCGACCTAGTGCAAAAGAAAGCACGCGACTAGGGTTAAAACACGCGCTAGGTCACGGCAAGCATTACAGAGCAGAGAGGAGGGCACAGCGTGGCCTGGGCTCACCGGAATTCTCGCCGGAGTGGCTTCGGGCGGCGGCGATTTGAGGTGGCAATTGGGGAGCCTGGGGGCTCTCCAGGGGCAGTGTCTGGGGGAATAGGTCAGGGAGGAGGAGGGGATTAAGAAGGGGCCGAAGCGGTGGTGATTTACTCACAGAAACGTCCGCAATCAATCGGACATGGAAACGGCAGAGGAGGAGAGAGGGCGCCGGCCGTTCGCGTGGAAGACGCTGAGGTGGCGTCGACGTGGCGTGGGGCCTGGAGGTAAGCGGGTGGGGGTTAGCTGAGGGAGGGGTGCGAAAAGACAGAGAAGGGAGAGGGAATCTGGGTGGGCTACTAGGCTGGATTGGGCCAAAAGCTGCTGCTGCTGTTTAAAATCTTTTCCCTCCTTTTCTTTTTCTTTTTGAATTCTTATCTAGGTTTTGTTTGAATTTAGCAAAAGTGCTCCAAAAAGTCTCAAAATTTCACCAAATTTTTGGAGGATAAATCTAATGCATAGTAGTACATGCCATGATGATATAAATGCACTGATGATGATTTTCGGATGAAAAATTTGGGATGTTACAGAGGGCTAGGGCATATGTAGCAATGGTTGGGTTTTACTTGGTTGATCTCTAGTTGGTTCTTGAGGGCTAGCTAGTGGAGAGAGTAAGAGAGTTCCTTCTTCCTCCTCTCGCCAATACAGCTCAAGGAGCACTTGCAAACCTTGGAAACCGATTGAATACAAAGCATCTGTGTGTGGAATCACCACACTATCCCTCCCTGGATTCCTCTAGTGCATATTGTCCCCACCTTTAGCCTATCCATGGCATCTTCCATGACACCACCACGACAGTTGGTGCCCACCGTGGGGCTAGCGGCGCTAGCAGGAGTGAAGATCCGGATGGGAAACCTCATCGGCACCGGTGAACGCATCGTCTCCGGGCTTGTTCAGCGCTTTGGAGCGCTGGACTTCGTCAGCGACAACGCTGGCGGCTTCGGCAAGCGACCTCTTCCGCGCAATGGCCTCTTCGTCAAGCTTGGCGCGCATAAGATCTACGTCGCTGTCGATGTGTCATGCATTCACCCGCGGCACATCGTCGAGGGAGGCGAGCCACCCCTTAGCGCAGCTCGCGGGGCGCGTATCACTCGCTCCCCTGACCGCGTCGAGGTGATGAAGAATGTGCCTGGCGCTAGTGTGAGCAAGGATCCGGCACCAGATCCGGAGGTAACACCCAAAGCACCGAGGAAAAGTAGAGGTCCTCCGCTAGAGAGGCCAGAGAATGTGTTGCAGCAGGCAATAGATAGCTTGGCGAGCCCCGTGGCAGCAGTGGTAGATCCGGCTCAAGCACAGGCCGAGTTAGACGAGACTAGGCAGAAAATACTAGAGGGTGCAAAAAAGATAGCCGCAGCTCAGCAGTCGTTGAACATGACACTGCGTGAGTACGCAAAGGCAAATAAGGTAGATGTTGTGAAAGTGAAGGGGAGAAACCTCATGAGTGAAATGAACAAAGAGGGTGATACTAGAATTGAGGAATCAGAGAACTGTCTGTCCATGGGGCTGCCGAAGTACAGTACCTCAGCAAAGAACCTCAGAGCAGCAGATGCAGCTGCATCCGAATTAGAGGGTTTGACGGGTGAAGCCCGGCAAAGAAAGCAGGATAGAGTCAATGAGTTAGATCGGATCGCTAATAAACAAAATGAAGAGTTGCTCAGGGCTAATCCGGCAAGGGTTGGGGCCTCCAAAGTCGTTCATTCAGCAATAGGTAACCCGGAGAAATCCGCTGGAGCTGCATCGTCTCCTCATGGTGGTTCTAGGAGAGAAGAGGTAGTAACCTCGGCCAGGAGGAACAAACAGATAGTCCCATATGACCCGGCAAGGGCAGGGAAAGGAAAAGCAGTGCAGGGAAATGAGGATCGACGAAGTATGAGCCGAGGTGAAGCTGGTCGAGGTAACTGCGACCAAGGCAATGCCGGTCAAGGGAACACTCAGAACGGCAATGCCGGACAGCGCAACTCGGCGGGTGCAGGGCAACCGCAGCAGCGGACTATACCACGGCAAGAGCGTAGTGCCAGCCAAGGTATGCAACAGACAGCAGCTCCACAAGAGCAAGATAGATACAATGATGGTGATTCGGAGATGGTGAACGCAGGGTATCCTATGCCGGACTATCACGTGATAGGGTCAAGATTGGGAAGCAGGAACTTGATGCCTGACGACGCCAGGTTAAAACTGAATCGGCTTTATAGGTCGGAGCAAATTGAGTGTCAAGGTCCTCCGGGTCCAGCGTGTTTTGGGCCCCGGATCATGAAGGAGCCTCCGGTACCTAACTTCTAGCTACCCAGAGGGACTAAAACATATGATGGTAGCACTAAGCCGGAGGATTGGTTGATAAACTATGCGACAGCGGTAAAAATTGCTACAGGCAACTTGAGATGGGCTGTGAGATATGTACCTCAGATGTTGGAAGGGCCAGCAAGGGTATGGCTAAACAATTTGCCACCCGGAAGTATCAATTGTTGGATCAATTTTGAGGAAATGTTCGTCAATAACTTTTCAAGCATGTATCAGAGGCCCAATAGGCCACAGACCCTAGCAATGTGCAAGCAGAGACCAAACGAGACAGACTGGGAATTCTTGACCCGCTGGTGCACTGTGCGAAACTCATGTGAGGGCGTGATTGAATCACAGGCCATAGCTTGGTTTGCGCAAGGGTGCAGATATGCAAGCATGTTGTGGCAAAGGTTACAAAGGGATATGCCAACTACACTAGCAGAGACAATCCGGATTGCTGATTCATATGCCTTGGGTGATCCGACTCAACCTAGGCTTATGTCAAACGAGTCAAATGAGGAGTACTACCAGCGAGATGGAGTCGGATCATCCCGGCGGAATGATTACCAGGGTAAGAGAAGAGATGATAGACCGGATTGCCGGTACAGTTCGCAACAAGTTGCAGCTGTAAATCAAGATTAACCCGGAGTAGGGAGTAATTAGCGTCAGAAAACTGGAGGGCAACAATGGACTCCAAGAAATGATGGCAAGAAAACTTGGATGCCAGAGCAGAAGAAACAGTGGCAAGAAAAGAAGGACCGTCTGAGGTATACCTATGAGGCAATGCTGGATCAGCCGTGTAAATTTCACACGCCAAATCTGAGTAACTCGGCGGGTCACACAACTCGGCAATGTGAGTGGATGAGGAAGATAGAACAAAGTGGTTTGGGGAATGCTCAGGCACCTCGGAACGATCAGCCTCGGCAGGAGTTACCCCGGCAGCAATTACTCTCCGTAGTGAACACGCAATAGTTAATGTTGCCACCACCTCCGCCGAGGTATGAAAACCATGAGAGAAGGGATGCAGTGCATCAGGTGGAAAATCAGCATCAGCCAGATCAAAGGTACCCCGACAATGAGGGGAGAAATGAGTACAGAGGACATCACCAGAGTTACTATGTGTTTACCACGGAAGAAATGGATAGGAAGAGCTTGCAGCACCGACATATGGAGGTGAACGCAGTTATGCCGGCAGTGACGACGTATATGCCTTGGTCGGATCAAGGAATTACCTGGAGCATCAAAGATCATCCCAAGCTTATGCCCAGCCCTGGTTCGTATGCGCTAGTACTAGACCCAACGTTTATTGGGCCAAACATCAATGTGAGGTTCTCAAAGGTGTTGATTGACAACGGCAGCAGCATCAATATCATGTATGTGGATACAATGCGCAAGTTGGGTATCTCGGAAAACATGCTCTAGGCCACGAGAACAACTTTCCATGGTATTGTGCCAGGCATATCCTGCAAACCCATTGGCAAAGTCCGGGTAGACGTGTTATTCGGCATGAGAGATAACTGCCGAACTGAAAGTTTGGAGTTTGAGGTGGTGAACCTAGAAAGTGCGTATCACGCGTTACTCGGCAGGCCTGCCCTGAACAAATTCATGGCAAGTTGTCACATCAGTTACCTAAAGATGAAGTTGCCTGGGCCAAATGGTGTAATTACCATAGCTGGGGGTTTCCAACGATCCATTGAGTGTGCGTATGTCGGGTCTAACCTGGCCGAATCACTCGTAATCGTGCAAGAGAAGAGAAAGATCCAGGAGGTGGCGGCATTGGCTCAGTCCGCTCAGCAGTATATGCCAGCGATGAGTAACCCGCATGAAAGTGTTTCATTTCAAGCAACGAAAGATACAAAGAAAGTGCCAGTTGATGATCTGTTCCCAGAGCGCACCATAACAATTGGTGCCGGGTTAAATGATAAATAGGAAAGCAAGCTCGTCAACTTCCTCCGTGAGAATCGGGATGTTTTTGCTTAATCCACACAGGACTTGCAAGGTGTTCCGAGGGAGTTGGCGGAGCACTCTTTGAATGTGAGACCCAGAGCAAAACCGGTGAAGCAACCTCTCCGCCGCTTCACCGAAGATAGGAGAAAGGTCATTGGAGATGAGATAGCTCGGCTCCTAGCAGCTGGGTTTATCATGGAAGTGCTTTACCCGGATTGGCTATTTAATCCGGTGCTGGTGGAAAAGAAAAAAGATGATCCGAATGTGGCAGTGGTTTGGCGTATGTGCATCGATTACAGGAACCTGAATAAGGCGTGCCCAAAAGATCCGTTCCCACTGCCAAGGATAGATCAAGTCATAGATTCTACTGCTGGGTGTGAATTGTTTTCATTCATAGATGCATATTCTGGTTTCCACCAGATACCTCTGAATCCGAATGATCAAATAAAGACTGCATTTATCACCCCGTATGGGGCTTATTGCTATCGTACCATGCCTTTTGGTTTACGTAATGCAGGGGCAACGTACCAAAGATGTATGCAAAAATGTTTGCACAACCAAATTGGCCGAAATGTGCAAGTATATGTGGATGATGTGGTTATAAAAACCAAGGAAAGCGAAACGCTCCTTGATGATATCAAGGAAACATTCGCGAACCTAAGGAGGTTCCGAATGAAGCTTAACCCGGGGAAATGTACCTTCGGTGTCCCGGCTAGAAAATTACTCGGATTTCTTGTCTCTAGCCGAGGTATCAAAGTTAACCCAACTAAAATCCGAGCCATAGAGCGAATGGAACTGCCGAAGTGTCTTAACAATGTCTAGAAGTTCACTGGCTGTCTGGCATCCTTAAGTCGGTTTATATGTCGGATGGGAGAAAAGGCATTGCCTCTCTATCAACTAATGAAGAAATCCGACAAATTCATATGGATGCCACAGGCCAATGAAGCCTTCATCCAACTGAAGAAAATGTTAGCCACTGCACCAGTATTAGCCTCTCCACTATCAAAAGAGCCAATGATGCTCTATGTAGCCGCAACCAACCGAGTTGTAAGTGCAGTGGTAGTGGTAGAGCGCGACGAAGAGGGTAAGTCGGTACAAAGGCCAGTCTATTACCTGAGCGAGGTATTATCAGCATCAAAGCAGAACTATCCTCACTATCAGAAAATGGCATATGGTGTATATATGGCAGCAAAAAAGTTGAAGCATTATTTTGAAGAACACCCCATTAAAGTGATATGTGAAGCCCCCATATCTGAGATAATGGGCAACAAGGATGCAAGCGGCCGGATCACAAAATGGGCAATTGAACTAGCCCCTTATGCTCCACAATTCGACAGAAGAGATGCGATCAAGTCTCAAGCAGTAGCTGATTTCTTCGTGGATTGGGCCGAGATGCAGTACAATCCACCATTGCCAGATCCGAACTACTGGAGAATGCACTTTGACGGATCAAAAACAAAAACCGGGTTAGGCGTCGGAGTTGTGCTTACTTCTCCCAAGAGAGATCAGCTGAAGTATGTGCTACAGATCCATTTCGCAGCATCGAACAATGTTGCAGAATATGAAGCACTTGTGCATGGGCTCAAAGTGGCAAAAGAAGTTGGAATATGTCGGATCTAGTGCTCCAGTGACTCGGATCTCATCGTTCAACAAGTCTCCGGGCAATGGGATGCTTTGGATGCAAACATGGCATCGTACAGATTTCATGTGCAGAAAATATCGGGATACTTCGAGGGATGCGAATTTCATCATATACCTCCGGTGGAAAATGAGGCTGCCAACGTATTGTCGAAGCTCGGATCAACCCGACAAGAAATTCCGCCAGGTGTAGCACTAGAGCACCTCAGAAAACCATCTACCAGGCCATCCCCGGAATCCGACTCAATTTTCATCCCGGTAGATCCGGAGCCCGGATCTGTACCCATGGACATTGATGTGGGAAGTGGTTCAGGAAACCCGGGGATTGCTACGCAGAACCCGGGGACTGTGCAGCGCAACCCGGCCGAGGTAATTTCGGTGGATCAAATGGAAATAGATGAGGATGTGTTTCCGGTGCGAGCTATACCAGCTTGGGCACTGCCCATATTTCAATTCCTGAAGGATGGAACTTTGCCCAGTGAAGAGGTGCTTTCCAGGCAAATTCAGAGCCACGCGAAGGCGTACACAATTATCAATGCCGAATTATACAAGAGAAGTGTCACAAACGTCCTCCAACGATGTGTTGACCCGGAAGAAGGGCTTGATATCCTCCGGGATATACATCAAGGGGAATGTGGGCATCACGCTTCATCCAGAGCGTTGGTAGCCAAAGCTTTACAGCATGGCTTCTATTGGCCAAGTGCCTTGGAACAAGCAGAAGATCTAGTAAGAAAATGCAATGGTTGTCAGAGGTATGCAACCAAGACACATATGCCGATGTCGGAACTCAAGACCATACCAATTACCTGGCCATTTGCCGTATGGTGTTTGGATATGGTTGGCCCGTTTAAACCAGCAAGAGGGAACATGACCCACATCTTAGTCATGGTTGACAAGTTTACAAAATGGATTGAAGTGAAGCCAATAAGAAAATGTGATGGAGATACCGCCGTGACATTCCTCAAAGATATCATCTTGAGATACGGTTATCCTCACAGTATCATAACAGATAATGGAACAAATTTCGCTGAACGAGCATTTGCGCGATTCTGCCAAGATAAGAAGATCCGGCTGGACGCTGCCTCGGTAGCCCACCCCACATCGAACGGACAAGTGGAGAGATCCAACGGATTAGTATTATCCAGGATAAAACCCTGATCATTGAGCCGCTGCAAAGATCAGCGGGGTGCTGGATACAAGAACTACCAGCAGTACTGTGGAGTTTAAGAACAACTCTGAATCGATCAACAGGCTATACGACATTCTTTCTGGCATATGGGGCAGAAGCTGTATTACCGGCCGACATAGAGCATGATTCGCCTAGGGTCACCCAATACACAGAAGCCGAAGTGCAAGAAGCCCGGCAAAATGATGTTGATCTGCTGGAAGAAGCGAGAGAATTGCCATTGTCCAGATCCGCCATATATCAGCAAAATCTCCGACGCTATCATAGTCGGAAAGTAAACCCCCGAGTCTTCCGGGAAGGTGATCTAGTACTCCGGCTGGTACAACATACTGCTGGCATGCACAAGTTATCCCCCCCATGGGAAGGGCCATTCATTGTAAGCAAAGCATTGCACAATGACTCTTATTATCTCATCGATGCAAAACCACAGGAGAAGAACAAGGCGGACAGGTCCGGCGAGGAATCTAAGCGTCCATGGAATGTAGGTCTACTTCGTCCTTTCTACACATAACAAAGAAGTGTGTGTATCTGAGTCTCTCATATGTCGGTATGTATGCCAGAAATGAGTTTATCAATGAAATCTTGGCACCTCGAGCAGTAACTCGGGGACTGCCTTAGTAATATTATTCATCCTTTGCGTTAGTTATTTATTTTTATGTAGGCTGGCTTAAGTTGCCTCTACCTAAGCCGGATTAGTAGTGTGTGAGCACCAAAAACTCAACTCTTCGACTTGCTGCTGTCCAACAAGAATTGGCTTCATGGCAAGCAAGAGAACAAGTTTGGAAACGCGCAGCACACAAAAAACGACTAAGGAAAGGAACGTAATCGAGCCAACGTTTATTGTTCGGACTAACCCCTTGTTTATTTTACCTTTACCATGCTAAATTATTTTGAGCTAATCCTAAAGTTTTCCAAGTATTGTTAAGTCAATTTTTGAAACTCGGTCTCGTAAGTCACAAAACCGAATCAAGGTAGACACGAGCCGAGCCAGAAAATTGGAGAAACAAGAAAATGAAACTCGAGGACTACGCCCAAGTTAATCCGGCATAAGAAACTTAGTAGCAAAATATGATCTGTGTGCTTAATACATCTGCACCCGGCATACCGGGGATCTAATAAACTTCAAAGTGTTTGTTGGTGATCAAGAAAGCTTCGAGAAACTTCAAAGTGTTGTTGGATCTAATAAACTTCAAAGTGTTTGTGTCCTCTTCCTCCTCATCCGAGCTATCTTCAACATATTCGTCGTCAACATCTTCGAGAAAGCTTGGTCCCTCGTTCCATTGATGGATGGGGCAAACTGAATGAGGTTATGGGCGCAAACCTTGCGCCGAGCTATCCAATCCAGGTCATTGGACCACCTTGATCTAGTGCGCATGCGCTCGAGAAGATTGAGATTTATTTTCTCATACCATGTGAGCACGTAGTGGAGGACGGTTTTAGCTCCGGCGCGTCCAGCGGATTCCCTCCAGAGGTCAAGCTAGGTCTCGCACTCCATCAACTTATTGATTAGAGCAGTGGAACCCTCCGGAGTGTCTTCACCAGGCCAAAGGGCATTGAAGATCCGGACTGCTGCATCTAGGATATCCTTACCATAGTTCTTCACAATCTCGATGCGAGAAGATAAGCTGACCAGCAGGTCCTCCATGTCATAGAGAATATTTTCAGAGCCAGGACTAGTTGGGGTACCCCTCTTCTGGCAGAACTTGGCAACTGCAGTAGTTGCAATGGCATCACCCTCCGGAAATTTCTCTGAAAACAAGACAAGTGAAATAGGTGAAGGAGGTTGACCTGGAGAGATTCATGCCGGCTGAAGAAAAAGAACTTACGAGAAATATGGCTATGGATCCGGGTCAGCTCCTTGGTGCAGTTGTCATGCCTCTTCCGGAGTTGCACAAGTTTAGCATTCGCCGACTGAAGCTTAATGTCGGCCTCCTTCAGCAGTTCTTGATCTTTGGTAATTTGGAGGTTGAGATGTTCCCGCTCTTCAGTAAAATCTTGGCCAGCTTTATCCATTTTGGATTTGTGGAGCGCCTTGGGCTTTTTCATTTCTGCCTTGAGCTTGGAAATCTCATCATCCTTGGTCTGGAGGGGGGCGAGCTCATCATCCTTCTTCTTAAGTTCAGCCTGATGCTGCCCTGCTTGTTCGAGAAAATGCAGCATCATATCAGGCATGGGCACACTATCTTCAAGAGATGCTGAAACAGTTTGTTGACCCGGCAAAGCCGAGGTATGAATATCTGCCGAGCCAAGAAGAAAAGGAGAGAGGGCGCAGAAGAAGACTAAGCAAAACAGACTTACCTTTTATTTGATCCAAGTTCTTTCACATGATGGTGTTCTCAGCTTCCACTTTAGCTGCCCAATCCGAAAAACAAATTAGTTCGGCGGGAAAAGACAAAGAAAGGTGGGAAAAAGGCAAGGAGAAAACTTACCCCTTTTCTCAAACTCGGTGAGAAGTGTAGAATGTTTCGAGCGCAGTGCCTTATGTGTGTCCAAGAGACGCTGAAACTCAGCGCTCTGGCAATTGGTAGTCACCTGAAAAGAGCAAGGATAGCTTAGTCATATCCATATTGGAAGTGTAAAAAATCCGGGCCAAGTGGAACTTAACCCGGCTCTAGGTGTGTGCATGTTCGAAGTGTACAAAATCCGGGCCAAGTGGAACTTAACCCGGCTCTAGGTGTGTGCATATTCGAAGTGTACAAAATCCGAGCCAAGTGGAACTTAACCCGGCTCTAGGTGTGTGCATATTCGAAGTGTACAAAATCCAGGCCAAGTGGAACTTAACCCGGCTCTAGGTGTGTGCATATTCGAAGTGTACAAAATCCAGGCCAAGTGGAACTTAACCCGGCTCTAGGTGTGTGCATATTCGAAGTGTACAAAATCCGGGCCAAGTGGAACTTAACCCGGCTCTAGGTGTGTGCATATTCGAAGTGTACAAAATCTGGGCCAAGTGGAACTTAACCCGGCTCTAGGTGTGTGCATATTCGAAGTGTACAAAATCTGGGCCAAGGGAACTTAACCCGGCTCTAGGTGTGTGCATATTCGAAGGGTACAAAATCTGGACCAAGTGGAACTTAACCCGGCTCTAGGTGTGTGCATATTCGAAGGGTATAAAATCCAGGCCA
This sequence comes from Avena eriantha, assembly GCA_910589775.1. NCBI lineage: Eukaryota > Viridiplantae > Streptophyta > Magnoliopsida > Poales > Poaceae > Avena > Avena eriantha. The sequence continues at coordinate 249,459,239 of OU342745.1, read as the reverse complement.
AGTGGAACTTAACCCGGCTCTAGGTGTGTGCATATTCGAAACTACTAAGGAGATACGCTAGTTCTCTAAGGAGCATCCGGCCGAGTAACAAGTTACTCCCCCGGAGGCTCAGGGACTAATGGTTATATCACTAATATTTAGTACATGTTAAAGAAATGACAAGGTAGCGTACCTCCATCATCCGGCCGGCAAGGTTGATAGCCTTGGCGGTTGTGTTCATCTGCGCGGCAAACTCGACAGGCCCAAATTTCTCCAGGAGATCGTCGTTATGGACGAACTCCGCCTTGTTCCAGTTATTGACAAACTCGATCAAGGACGGAGTATAGCGCTCTCCGCTAAGCATATGGGGCGCAATTAAACCCTTGGCATGGGCCTCCCTCCTCTCAATTTGGGCAGCAGCGGGGCTAGTGTGCAACGCAAGTTGCGTGCTAGCTGACTTGGGGGCAACATTCTTCTTCGATGAAGTCTTCTTCAAAAGCATGGACGCGAGCGTGCGCTGTCCAGCCTCGATGGATGCTGCCCTGGCGGCGTTAGAGGTTTTCTTGGCTTTAGCCTGCTGCTGAGAGGTTGAGGTTTGAGCCGCGGGTTTGCTCTTGGGCGCAGCCTTGGTGCTAACCGGGCCTTCTCGCCGAGTCTTGGAAGACTCGGACGAGGCGGAGGGAGTTGGTGCTGTTGCTGGTACTTGTGTTACTGCTGGCGCTGGTGATTTTGCTGGTGCTTGTCTTGGCGGGGGTGCTGTTGGTACCTCGGAGGTAGCTGGTTGCGGCTAAGCTGAAGAGGTGCTGGGAGCTTCCGCTGCCTCGGCAAAGCCACTTCCCCCTGCTCTGAGGTTGCCCCCTTCTGGACGAGGTAGGCTAGAACCCGGAGCAGCCGCTGAACCCTCCTGAATGGGGCTCAACGGGCGTGTATCGTCACCACGAGGGGGAGAGGGCTATGCCGGAGGGGCGAAGCGATGCTGGATCCGCTCTGAGGAACCTCCACTGCAGCCCTGCCGAACCAAACGATGAAGGGTAAGTTAAAATAAAGGAAAAGCATGTGAATAGCAAAGCACGAAGCAGAGAACTGGGCAAAGAGAGAAGTGACTTACTCATCCGAGGTCAATGGCTCTGTGTGCAATAGTAACACCTGACATTAACTGCAGCAGTAACTGGCGCAGGCCCTTAAAATGAGGCAAAATAATGATTACCCTCCACATGGGACATGGGGAAGTGTACGAGACAAGGAAGGATAACCCGGATAACCAAAGGATGACCCGGCCACCGAGTGAAGACTGTCGTGGCCTATGGAATCTGGATTATGAGATAACTCGGAAAAAGGAGCAAAAGGTTCAGAAAATTGAACCTGCCGTGGCCTTAGCAGCTGGAGCTGCTAAGACCGCACCAGCTTCGGGGACTAATGTTGGGGGGATACCCCCGGGTAGGGTCACGCCGGGGTATAAAGGCCGAGTTAGCCGAGGTACAGCAAGGTCAAAACAAGTGTTGGCCGAGTCACCTCAAGGAAGGCCGAATCACGGAGTAACCCGGACCGGAGGATGTCCGCCTAACTGAGTCCCGGCCGACCTATGTCGTATGCCGGCATGATTTATCTAACTTGTATGCAGGTACCAGTGTGGCCGGATTAACCAGGCATGATCCGGGTTATATTAGGCTTGCAAGAGAAGGAAGGTATCTCGCTGGTCAAAAGGAGGTCACTGTACGCTGGAGCGTGAGTGAAGCGGACAGAGGCTGGGACCACCGAGGCGTGGCCGACAAGGGTGACGCTGCCTGTGTCGGATGACACTGGCGCCGCAGAGGCTCATGTAGCCTCTGCATGGCTTACGATGGGAAAAATGACCCGGTCGGTTTACTATTTTGGGAAGAGGCATATTCCCTGGAATATGCCTCCATGTATGCCCTAATTGGATACCTAGCCACCCCTATATAAGGAGGGCTAGGGAATCTGTAGCAAGGGTTGGGTTTTACTTGGTTGATCTCTAGTTGGTTCCTGAGGGCTAGCTAGTGGACAGAGTAAGAGAGTTCCTTCTTCCTCCTCTCCCCAATACAGCTCAAGGAGCACTTGTAAACCTTGGAAACCGATTGAATACAAAGCATCTGTGTGTGGAATCACCACACTATCCCTCCCTAGATTCCTCTAGTGCATATTGTCCCCACCTTTAGCCTATTCATGGCATCTGCCGTGACACCATCACGACACTCTCTCACTTCCCACTTCTTTCTCTCTCCCGAGAAAACATCAGTTCTTTGCTCGAAATTGCGTTCTTGCTGTTCTTGCCCACGATTTTTCGATCTCCTTGCTCAGCCCATCTTTGCTGCTGAAATTTGGAGCATTTGTTCTCCGATATGTGACTCCTCCGCTTGTCCAAGTAGATTTGTGTTTAGTGGTTTATATCTTGAGTATTTTGCTGCTGTAGGTGACAGGTTATGAGAGCTTGTAAGCTTGTTCAATGCTTAGAGATATTGTTTTCATGCATGTTTAGGCCTCTTACAAGTCCCTATGAGTAGTTCCCTTCATTATGTATTCACTTTGCAATCACTTGTATAATGGATGTTTAAATTTCAGAATAGAAGATGAATGAACACCAACTCGACCAACATGAACTGAGGGTGCCTGAGGTTATGAAGGTTCACCAAGAGGAGGAAGTTTTTCCTTCCATCTATCCATGCCCCGAATTCATGAGGGCTGCAGGAATTTATCAGGATTTCCATACTTTAATTGCTAATGCAGGATTGGAGCATTTTGTGGAAGATGAACCTAGTCAATTTGTGAAACTAACTATGTCTGTGGTGCAGGACTTTCGATTTAGTTGCTCTTTGCCTAACCCCATGGTCCACTACAAAATTTATAATGTAGCCGTCGACCTTCCTTTTGATGACTTTTGTGCAGCTATTAAGGTACCTCAGTGGGGATCGTGTGGAAGGATTAAAGAGCGACCTGCACCACTCATGGACTTGTATGCGGAGATTTGCCAAGGGAGCAGTTTCTCAAAGGAGAGTGGGAAAATCCGTAACATTCATCTCCCATTTATTCGCTACTTTGCTTACTTTATTGCCAAGTGTGTTCTCACTAGGAAAACTGCTAATAAGCTATCCTCATATGATCTAGCATTCATCTCAACTGCTTTAAAACGAGATAGAACTTACAACTTGGGTGCCTTGATAGCTTTCCGTCTTGCTGCTAACCGCGAGAAAGGTGGAATTTGTGGAGTCCTCATTACCTCTCGTTTATTAGCTTTGCATGGTTTAGTGCCTCATCATCTAGACCTACAGTTTCCCATAGAAAGGCTTGACCTTAATTCCATGATACATCATAAATTTGTTTCTTCTTGGGCTAATTTGAGTGATTTGTCTTATGAAATAACCTTTCTCAAGGCTAGTTGGAGAAGGAGTAAGTCCGAGCGATTTGTTCTTTTGCCTGCACCTGTTTTGTTTAACGTTGATACCAGGGTAGGATGGTCACTCACTGAGGAGGAGCTTGATACGTACCTGGGAGAGCTCTCCCAACAGGAGAAGGATACTAGAAGAGAGGTTACAGATGATTCGGTCCAGCCTTCGAATCAGGGGGAGTCTTCATATCAGTAGCCTACCTATGATTGGGGATCTTCTTATTCTTCCCAAGGGCCTAACCACGATCATTCTTACAATGACCCACCTGCTTGGAACCCTTATCTGCGTTGGGGTTGATACCAACTTAGGCCAAAAGCCTAAGCTTGGGGGGAGGTACACCGACATCACACTCATCTCCATATCATGTTTCGTCGGTACTTTGTATATCCATGTTTCGTTCTCTTTTTAGTTCTCATTCTTTCTTTGCTTTTGCTTTCTAAAACACAAAAAGACCAAAAATATTTCCGTTGTTTCTCTTTGTTTGCTTCTTTTTTCCTTGGGTCGCTTTTTCCATTTTGCTTTGTTCGAGCTATTCGAAAATTCCAAAATGGTTTTGCTTTGTTTGTTTTTCCTTTTTGTTCTTGTCTTTAAAAAAATCAAAAACACCAAAAATATTTGTTGTTCTTCTTTGGTTTTGTGAAGTTTGTTGCAGGGTTCAGCAGTCCTTAGTGGAATTTGGTTTCATGTTATTATCCAAGCTACACAAGTGAAGGGCAATAATGAGGATTAATGACAACTTGAGGTGTGGTTAGAGGCTGGTAACGAACTCTATTTGTTTTCATTTTTGTACATATAAGCATCATTGTGGGCATGCTTAGTCTGTTCATGTAGGGTGTATGTTATTTATGGATGCTTAGTAGTTCTTGCTTTCTTATGATTAGCTCCAGCTCGCTAATAGTTTGTAGCATGTCGTATGAATGATTGCTTGCATTGCTCTATTCATAACCTGGTATGACACTGTGGTATCCTCCTCTGAATGTTTCACTTGAATCGACTTGGCACATGCTCATGCATGGATATGACTGAAACAATAATCAGTTAAGCCTCGATGAATTATTTTGCCTTAGGGGTCTTGAATCACTTTCATGCCATGATTAGTCATGTTTTGTTGCAAGCATGATTATGACAGTTATTGCTCTCTCGTGTGTCGCTCCCTTACTATTGCTAGCCTTCACTTGCATTGAGTATAAGTTTTACTTGTGCTTCCAACTCCCTAAAACCAATATTGCCAAAAGTGTCCACCATACATACCTATTAGCATCATTTGCTATTTCGTGCATATTTAGTATGCCTTTTTTTCTTCCGAATAAAATGTTTGCTTGTTATGAGAAAGTTAGTCAGTAAAGCTCTCACCAACTTGATGGCACACTTTACCTTCTTGCACTTAATAATCTTGAACCATTGCGTCCATCTTTGTTGCGTATATGCTTGCACTTTATAAGTTGAAGTGAGAAGAACCATGTATCATAAGGAACGCTTTCAACATTGCATTGGTACTTTGTACCTCGTTGATATCATGATTCTTTTGCTTATGGATCCCGACGGTGTGAAATAAAAGGGGAACTTGTAAGATCATGGAGTTTGTATATGTGTTAGAGAAACGCCTAGGCCACTAGCCTAATCCATGCCTAATCATGGTGGAAACTTGCAGCATAACCATAATGAGCATTCTATGAAGCATCCTCAATAAAAACCTATGCAAATAACAAATAAAAAGATCGCTAAGATGCCCATTGTCTGCTTGCCTTGTCATTTTGATTATGGGATAGCTCCTGTATCATGTGCAAGGAGTACCCTTTTGGCGGTTCTCTATGATACATATGTACTTACAATGACAAGATCTTACTTGTGACTGAAGTTGAGTCGCATGAGGTCCGGTACTCGTAAGTAAGGGGCATGAGATTTTAACTTATAACTTGTCAAGCATATCCTCTTAGTTGTGTCACTTTAACCTTAACCATTTAAAGATTCTTATGATAGGGGCAATGAGAGCTCAAAGCTAATGAGTACCATACTTTCAGCATTTAGAAGCCTTTCAAATTGTTCAAAACCTTTTCATTTCCTTGTTGAGTCACCACCTATTCTATGAGCACTTTCTTGAGAGCATAGTTGTCATTCTTAGTGTAATGTGCTTGTCTCAAAACTTGATTAATTGTGTTATGACTTTGATGCTTGTATCTTTGATATCTTTACTTCTAGTCTTCACTTGAACTTCAAAGGTGCCTTGTTTGCTCTAAAATCAAAGGCAAGCGAGATACCACTCTATCATACATTTTTATGAGCATTGTAATGTTGCTTATGTTTATGTTTCATGCTACTTACTGTTTTTGAGTTAGAAGCTCTTCATGGCTTGCAATGACTATTAAGTAAACTTAGTTGCATACTCCTTATTATGAATTGCCAGAGTAGTTGACCATATGTTGAGAATATATACATCTTATGAAGCAAATGTGTTCGTGAAAGTTTATTTTATCGCACTCAGTTTTCAACTGAATTGCTTGAGGACAAGCAATAAGCTAAGCTTGGGGGGAGTTGATACGTCCAAAACGTATCTACTTTCCCGGACACTTTTGCTATTTTTTTCCTCTAAACTTGTGTGATTTGGATACAACTAACACGGACTGACGCTGTTTTCAGCAGAATTACCTTGGTGTCTAGTTTTTGTGCAGAAAACCAACTATCAGGAAAAATCCCGGAAAATATGCCAAAAATCCTATTCCACCAGAAGACTCACGGAGCCAGAAGACAAGATGGAGTAGGGCCACGAGGGGCCCGCACCACCTGGCCACGCGGGCCAGGCCAAGCTACGCCTGGGGGTGGTGTGGCCGCCTCGGCTGCCCCCTCGGCCTCCCTCTTCGCCTATAAGTTGCCTCTTGACCTAAAAACCAAGGGGGTTCGACCTTTTTCTAGAAAGAGTTCCGCTGCGCCGCCACCACCAGATTCCACGATTCAGAACCAGAAACTCCATTCTAGCACCCTACCGGCACGGGGAATTGGAGGAGATCATCACCATCATCATCACCATCGCTTCTCCATCGACCATCCATGTTTCCCCCATCTATGAGTGAGTAATCCCCCGCTGTAGGCTATGGGGATGGTAGGGATTGGATGAGATCGTTCATGTAATGGCATCAGATTGTTAGGGCATGGTGCCTAGTATCTATTATTAGTGCTTTTTGACTTTGTTGCAACTTGTTATGCTTAATGCTTGTCACTAGGGCCCGAGTGCCATGATTTAAGATCTAAACATGTTATTGATTCATTATGATAGTATTGTTTATGGTCTTACCTCAAGTTGTATACACATATTGTTGTCCGAAACCAAAGGCCCCGAAGTGACAACAATCGGGATAACCGGAGGGAACGGCTTTGATGTGAGGATCACATTTGTTCATGGAGTGTTAATGCTTTGCTCCGGTGCTCTATTAAAAGGAGCGCCTTAATTGCCAGTAGTTCCCTTGAGGCCCCGCTGCAAACGGGCTGGCAGGACAAAAGATGGTGTGCAAGTTCTCATTGCAAGCACGTATGACTATATATGGAACACATGCCTATGATTATTTAGTACTTGGATGCTTTATCTTATTTATCTGCAAATGCCCTATGTCTTGATTGCCATGTGAATTGTCTTGTCCATGTAGCGCCTGTCCCATCCATCCCTATGCCTACCGTGCTTTAATCCTACTGTTTACTGTAATTGTTACTATTGTCTTTACTTTTACTACTGATGTTACTTTACTATTGCTATTACAAAACTGTTGCTACTGATAAACTGCTGTGAGCAAGATTGTTTCTAGGTGCAGCTGAATTGACAACTCAGTTGTTAAGGCTTATAAATATTCTTTGGCTCCCCTTGTGTCGAATTAATAAATTGGGTTTCACTTCACTCGAAAATACTGCGATACACCCCCTATACTTGTGGGTCATCAAGAGGGAGAGAACCTCGCTGAGGTAGTAGATGGGTCGCTGAACCAGCTGAGCCTTGCCTTCCTCGGGGCGCTCCACCACCAGGACGATGCTGACGACCCGACTGATGGCTGCTATATAGAGCAACATCGGCTCCTTGCTAGCCGGCATGGCTAGAACCAGCGTTGTGGATAGCATGCGCTTGAGGTCATGAAAGGCGGCGTCGGCCTGCGAGGTCCAGGAGAACTTGTCCATCTTCTTCATCAGCTGGTAGAGCGGAAGTGCCTTCTCCCCCAACCGGCTGACGAAATGGCTAAGGGAATCCAGGCATCCGGTGAACTTTAGGACTCCAAGCAAGCTCTTGGGCGGCTGCATCCCTATCGATGGCCACGATCTTCTCCGGGTTTGCTTTGATCCCTTGTTGTGAAACAAGGAAACTGAGTAGCTAGCCGGATGGGACGCCGAAGACGCACATCTTCGAGTTTAGCTTCATTTGGTACTGATGGAGGTTGCCAAATTTCTCCCCCAAATCCTCGAGGAGGGTGCGCTTCTCCTTTGTCTTGATGACGACATTGTCCACATAGGCATGCACGTTTCGGCCGATCTGCGAGTGCAAGCATTTCTGCATATAGCGTTGATAGGTAGCGCCTGCATTTTTCAGACCGAAAGGCATGGTTACATAGCAGAAAGCCCCGTATGGGGTGATAAACGATGTCTTTATTTGGTCAGCTGGGTTTAACCGGATCTGATTGTAACAGGAGTAACAATCCAAGAAGGACGACAAATCGCAGCTGACCGTGGAATCAATAACTTGATCGATATGGGGCAAAGCGAAGGGGTCTTTTGGGCACGCCTTGTTTAGGCTGGTGTAGTCGATACACATGCGCCAGGTCTTGTTCTTCTTCAACACCAGGACTAGGTTGGCCAGCCAGTCTGGGTGGTACACCTCCATAATGAACCCGGCTCCTTGATCTCATCACAAATGATCTTTCTTTTTTCCTCTGTGAATTGGCGCAGAGGCTTTTGGACCGGCTTGGCATCCGACCACACGTGAAGCGAGTGCTTGGTGAACTCCCTCGGCACACCTGGCATGTCCTTGGGGGACCATGCGAAGATGTCCTGATTCTCGCAGAGGAAGTCGACAAGCGCGCCTTCCTATTTGTTGTCCAAGTTGGCACCAATGGTGACGAACTTGATCGGGTCAGAGGGGTTGAGCAGAATCTTCTTCGTCTCCCTGGCTGGCTGGAAAGCTGCATCCCTAGTCGGCTTCCTGCTAGCCGCCACTTCTTGCTTAGCCATGGCCACATTACACATGATCTCGCGCTTCTCTTCGGCTATGATGAGGGCCTCAGCCATCTTGAAGCCGATTGAGGCGCACTCCATCGACCGCTTGAAGCAGCCGGCGGCGGTGATTGTCCTCGGATTGAGGACAAGTACGCCATGAGGGGGTCCTCGAGGCGTGCGGAAGAGAGGGGTGTGAGACGTATGGTATTCCGGGACGGTGAGCACACAAGTTTACCCAGGTTCGAATCCACCGGCTTTGGACGAATCCTACTCCTGCTAGCAATCCAGTAATACGGCAGAGCCGGAATATGGGTTACAAGGGTATCGCCTCTGCGAGTTGAGGGTCTAAAGTATTGGGTAGTGCCCTAAAGGCTCTCCCTAGGACGGCTTATATAGATATCCGGCCTAGGGATTACAGGAGAGATCAATCCGGCTACGACTAAGAGTTGGTTATAGAGTACATCTTGAACTACAAGTAACATTATGGGCCTAAGTCGGTAAGTCTTCTGGGCCTTCCCGTAGCCGGATTGGACTCCGCCTTCTCTCCCTGACTGGGCAGCCCGTGAAGCAAAGCTCTAACCTGAAGTGGACCACCCTGGTCAGTGAGGAACTGTGAGGACACCCGGAAAGTACATCCCAACAGTGATCACGCCATTTGGCCCCGGCATATTCGTCTTGAGATACGCGTAGTGGGGGACGACCATGAATTTGGCGAGGGCGGGGCGCCCGAGGAGAGCGTGGTAGGAGCTAGACAAGTTCACCACCTCGAACCATACCAGCCCGCGCTGGAAGTTCTCCTCGGTCTCGAAGATGACATCCAGCTAGATTTTACCTAGGGAGCGCAAGCCGGACCCGGTAGTACGTCGTGGAATGTCATGGTAGTCGGGCACAGATTGCACTCGCGGATGCCAAGCTTCTCTAGCGAAGACCGGTAGAGAAGGTTGAGGTTGCTGCCTCCGTCGATGATGACGCGCGAAAAGCGGTAGGTGCGCTCGTTGGAGACGATGAGGGGGTTAAGCACCATGGAGTAGCTCCCGGGATTCATAAGCTGATCTAGCTGATCCTCCCGGCTCTAGGTGATGGGGGTCTCCGGCCAGTTCAGGTACTGGGGGACTGGGGAGACGATGGCGTTGACCTCCTTAGAGCGTCGCCTGTGGCTGTTTTTGTCGTCCAGCTCGGTCTCGAAGATGTGTTAGGCGGCGTGCGGCTGGGGGTAGCCGTTGTTGTTGTTGTCACCGTTTTCGCCATTACCATCATTGCCGGCGGTGGGGGTCCACCAGGAGGGGGCGGGGGAAGACGTTGATGGTTGCCTTGGTCCTTTAGCTGGTGGGTCCAGCTGCAGTTCTTGGTGGTGTGCGTAGCCGGCTTGAAGGGACCGCTATGCCACTTGCACGGGCTGTCAAACATTTGGTCGAAGGTGAGCCACGGCTTCTGCCTTCTTGCATCGTTAGCCAGTGCGTCGGGCGCGCCCTCCCCATGGAACCGGTTGTCATTGTTGTGGCGCCTGGAGGATCTAGCTTCTCCATCCGGATTGCTCGGACGATCGCGAGCCGGCTCCAACGGAGTCGGATGCCCGTCAGCACTCACTCGGAGGGGTTTCTTCATCGCGGCATCCATCGTTGTGTACTGATCCGCGACCGTCATGAGCTCCGCCATGGTTTTAGGCTCGTCACACAGTAGCCAGTGGCGAAGCATGGTGCCTTCTCGGCACCCCTCGACAAAGAAGTCGATCGCCTGGCTCTCTAGGATGCCCTTGCAGGTGTTGCGCAGCTCCGTCCACCTGGCGAGGTACTCGTGGTCTAACTCGCGGTCGCCATGGACGCACAAGGCCAGGTCGCGCGGGCGGCCCGGACGCTTGTACATGCCATTGAATTTGTGGACGAACACCTTCTCAAAATCTAGCCAGGCATTGATGTTGTTGGGCGCGAGGCTGTTGAGCCATGTCCTCGCTGACCCGGTTAGCATGAGGGAGACGTAGCGCACAACTGTGTGCTTGTTCCCATGGGCGATGACCGACTGCCGTGGCGTAGTCGGTCAACTAGTCTTCCGGTTTCATGCTGCTATCGTACTTGGGGGTATCCCTGGGCAGGGTAAACTTATTTGGAAATGGCTTGTTTCGGATGTGGGGTCTAAAACAAACCGGTCTAGTGGAATATTCTTCTACCGTGACACGCGCTTGAGCGAGGAGGTCGATGTGGTCGCGGGCATCCGGACGATCCGGGTTGGGCGCTCCTACCCGGCCCGAGAGACGGGAACCGGCAGGTCGTGGCGCTCCGGTTGGTGGAGGGGGAGGCGGTGGGTTGTTGTTCACCGTTTGCTCCTGGCGCGGATGACCCTTGTTGCCAGAGCTGTGGCGCTTGCTGCGGGCCTTAGCCGGAGGAGAGGACGCCTGTTGGGTATCGCGGGGTGCGCCCTTACTATTGCCGAGCGGCTTGCTTCCCCTAGAGCGGCTGGGGTCCTCGTGCATCTGCCGGATGGCATCAGCCTACTCATCCGCGATCCGGAGGAGCTTCTGCACTCAGGCGTGCTGCCGGTTTCGCTCCTCGCCCTCCATGTTGGGCAGTTCGTCTGCCGCGGCTCGCGCCATGTGCAGATTCTTGATGGGTGTGCTGTAGGTGGGCCGGATGAGAGCAGGTTGCGGATCCGGCTCGCCATCCCTTTCCATCCTACCGCCTAGATTGCTGGCCTGGTGCCGCACTTGTCCGTGTCGGCTAGGCTCCGTGGTAGCCGGGGTGTGGCCGTGCGCGCGGTCGTACTCACGCCGGGTGATCTCGAGTTGCTTCTGGGTCACAGCCAGCTCCATGGCCTCCTGGAGGAGAAGCTGCCTCTCCATGGAGAAGTTGGCCTCCGCCTCCTCCGAGCTATCCTCGAGGTTAACCGGCGTGAGGAGCCGGTCGATAGCCTCTTCCACCGGGTTCCTAGGCCGCGGCGGGGCAGAAGTTCCAACCTCGTCCGCGCCCCGCTCCCACGGCTAGCGGGGCTGAGAGCTAGAGCCGGCCATCATCACCTCGATGTTGCGAGGAGCGATGGAGGTGCCGCTACCGAGATGCAGCGGCTCCGTGATGGAGATAATCTCCCTAGGGAAACGCTCTGACACGGTGGCGACGTAGACGAGGAGGTCGCCGAAGGGCAGGATGGAGCCGTTCGCCGGGAACGTGGATCCGACGAAACAAGAAGCGTTGTCGATGACGTAGTCGAACTTGCCGAGCGTAAGCACTAGGCCAGAGGCCATGCGCTCACCGGCTGAAGTGTGGGGTCCCGTGCGGAACGTGCCTCCGGTCGAAGCCATCTCGCCCCATGGTAGGCGCCAACTGTCGTTGTATTGGGAACGGCAGTACCTAAACAGGTTAGATAGAGGTGTGGGGACTAGCAGGGAAGCTCTCGACGGCGTCCGCAGGAAGGATTGGGTACGAGCAAGTGTAGCGAGACACAAGAAGTACCCAGGTTCGGAGCCCTCGTGGTGAGGTAAAGCTCCTACTCCTGTCGATCTGACTATGAGTAGTATACGGGCTACAATTGCTCCTGGAGCTGTATCTTCTATCTACCTCCTTAAATGCACTGAGACCAACCCTTGCTACGAGAGCCTTGCCTCTCCTTATATAGGCAGAGAGGCAACGGTCTCACTGGCCAGTCCGATTGGCGAGCCCCACGGGCGGGTCCCAGCCGGCTGGTCATCTACAGTACCCGGTACACTTACATCCCATCAGGGTACATGCGGTAGGGTCGTCGTGGGTATAGTGTGAAGGAAATATGCCCTAGAGGCAATCATAGAGATGATTGTATTTCATGTGTATCCATGAGTTATTATAATGTTCCTTGAATATCCATATACCAGGCAACTTGTATTGATTGGCAATTATGTGAATTGTTTGTGAAACTCTTTACTTGTATGGTTATCTAATAATTGTCCCTAGTCGGAGTTCATGCGAGGACACACGTGAATATTAGACTAGCACATCGATTGGTTAATGACTATGTTTCGCAAGTCATTGACATGGAGATGTCAAACCAATGATGTGGACACATGTTATGAACATGGGGTTGGACTGACCCAACATGAGACTAGCAATAATACTTGCAGCTCTCTCTACACATCGTGTACGTTTTGTCCTTAGACCTGAGATTGTCGCATGTACTTGAGATGTGGATCGACCTACTTTGGGGCTATCAAACACTACTCCGTAACTGGGTAGTTATAAAGGTAGCTTTCAGGTTTGTCCTGATACATGCTGCAAGGCATCGGTCAATCAAGATGGGATTTGCCCCTCTCTACTTGAGAGAGATATCTCTGGGCCCCTCGAGTGATTGGATCCAGAAATGCATGGCCGTGCTACATATGGTTAAGAGTTAACCTAGTAAAGGGATTCTGAATCACAGTATCGAGAAAGAGAGGTCAGCTTAGAGCTAGACCAAATATCGTGAGGCAAAGGGAAAGACATGTACTCAACCTTGTGATGGTTCGTCCGAATGATCTTTATATGCGTTTAGGAGTTGGCACGTCTTGCTAGAGGCCGCTACCAACTATTGACGGAGTAAGTGTACTCGCGTCATGTCTATACGTGTATGAACCTATAGGGTCACACACTTTAGGGGCTGGAAGCCTAATGAGGATTGGATCCGAATTAGACCAGGCTTAGGCTGCTAATGGGCTGCTAATGTAGAAGCCCACCAGGGATGCCTATATAAGAGGGAGTGAGGCGAGCTGAAAAGGAGAGAGCATTCCACCCAGCCGCCACTCCTCTTCCGCCTGTGTTGCACGCGCAGACCTAGCAGTCTGGCGTGTGACGACTTCCACTCCGGACGTGTGGATACCTCGGAGGTGCTGCATCTGTAGCACTTGGACGAGCCGCGCAAAGGGGAGCTGCTCGTGGGACGAGGACGAGGAGGAGACGTAGAACATCTACACTGCCGCAACGTGCTTCATCGAGTTCCGCACCTGCGCGTCTAGCGGTAATCCCGTGATCTATGACAATAGTATTCCTGGTTGACGCGGTAGAAATTTTTGATTTTACGCTAGTGTAGCCTACCCGTTACCCTTCATAGTGATGCTTGACTATCTGTGGGATGCTTAATGCTTGTTGTCCAATTAAGGGCCCAGACAACATGATGTTTTGTTCTTCATAGATAGGATCTTGTTCGCTAGCAGACCGGCGACCCCCGGGTGACAAAGGGATATAAATGGAAAACTAGTAGACTTGAGGATAACGAGGAACCACTGTGCTTATTGCATTTGTCCGATCCAAGGAGCTTAATCGCTAAGCAACCTGAAGGGTCTTAATCGTCTAGTGTCTAACCATGGTTTTGGTAACAGGCTAGTAGGATTATTGAAGTTGGGATGAAATCTACCAAGAGGAGTTCCGGCTAATTATGGGTTGCTCGCCTACACATATACTTATAAGATTATAATTGTTACATTTATCATTTGTCCACCTGGCGCAGTCACTATCACCATGAACTGAATTTCCCCGTGCCTTCTTTTGCCATCTGTAAGAAACAACAAACAACCAAGTCGTTCTTTACTTTCATGCTTTATATTTCTGAAGTTTACATTTTAGTTCTATTTAAATACATCTCATTTAATCAAAACCCCATTCTTATTTCAACACTTGCAGTCAGTTCACTCGAAGACCTGTGACAACTTCACGTGTGACAGAGAGTTCACCCATAAACACTTACCTTTGGGCTCATCAATATCTATACTTCGAAACTAGCTACAAATAATCTATGCACTTGCATACATCAGTGGTGCATTGTGGCAAAACTCGCGCTCGGCTGCACGAGCAGGGTTGTGTTTGTCGTCGAAGTTCAGGGAGCGATGATACGTTGCTAACGTATCCATAATTATTGATGTTCCATGCTTGGTTTTATCTACTTTCTTATGTTTTGTCCATAGTTTGGAGTACTTTCTATACACTTTCTTGGACTAACTTATTAACAAGAGCCACAGTGCCAGCTACCTGTTTTCTGCTGTTTTCGGTTCCAGGAAAGTCAGAAAATAAATATTCTTGGAATTGGACGGGACAAAAGCCAAAGTCAGTTTTTCACCGAGACACCTAGAGCCAGAATACGAGACAGAGAAGGGCCAGAGGGCGGCCACACCACCTGGCCACGCGGCTAGGCTTGGCCCGCGCCAGGGGGTGGTGTGGCTAGCCCAGGCACCCCTTCGGCCTCTCCTTCCGCCTATAAGATGCCTCCAATACAGAAACCCTAAGTACCCGATCAAAATTCCACGAAAGAGTCTGTAGCCACCGTCATCTCCATCCCTAGATCGGGAGGGATCTGAAGGTCTTTTTGGCACCCTGCTGGAGAGGGGAATTCACCCTAGAGGCCTTCTTCATCATCATGCAAGCCTCCGGTGTGATGCGTGAGTAGTTCATCCTCTGACTACGGGTCCATGTAGTAGCTAGATGGTTGGTTCTTCTCCTTTGTGCTATCATGTTTAGATCTTGTGAGCTCCGTTCATGATCAAGATCATCTATTTGTAATTCATACATGTTGTGTTTGCGGGGATCCGATGGATATTGAGATGCTATTTCAGATTGATTGTTCATTTTATCATGTCTTTGTTATTTGTGATCTTGCATGCTTTTCATTGTTAGTAGCTATCTTGGCCAAGTAGATGCTAGCAACTCCAAGAGTTAGTATTTATGCTCGATAGTGGGTTCATGCCTCTAGTAATCTGGGGAAATGACAGAAATCTCTAAGGTACTAGATGTGTTGTTGCTACTAGAGAGAAAACAACAATCCTTTGTTCATAGAACAATCGTATTGTTTACTTTACACGCAATTCGTAATGCAATTATCCGTTGCTTGCAACTTAATACTGGAGGGGGTTCGGATGATAACATGAAGGTGGATTATTAGTCATAGATGCAATTGGATGGTGGTCTATGTATAATGTTGTAATGCCCAATCGAATCTCAAAGGAGTCAAGATGAGTAGTATATGCATGTATGCTTTCTCGATGTTTGTCAATTGCCCCGTTGTAATTTGTTCACCCAACATGTCATCTATCTTAAGGAGAGCCACCACTAGTGAACTATGGCTCGGGTCCTTTCTTTTACCATCAATCTACAATCAATTGTTTACTACTTTGTGTTTACTTTCTACAAACTATTACTTTCTTCCACTCGATGCGTTTAATCCTTTGTTTTCAGCAAAACCGGTGAGATTGATAACCTAACCGCAAGTTGGGGGCAGAGTTCTTTGGTTGTGTTGTGCAGGTCTCCATGTTGCTGCTGGCACCGGTAGTGTGCCCTGCCAAAGTTTAGCTAGCTACACGTTTGGGGTGTTTCCTTGCTCCTACTGGATTGATAACCTTGGTTTCATAACTGAGGGAAAACTTGCTACTGTGCTCATCATACCTTCCTCTTGGGGTTCCCCAATGAGCTCGATATATCTTGGGCTAAGCAACTTTTTCTGGCGTCGTTTGCGGGGAGTCAAGGACATCTTCATAAGGGGAGTCCCTCATAACCAATCTCTTTACTTTGTTATTTTTGTTTTTCTTAGTTTACTTTTGCTTTGTTTGCTTGTTTCTTTATCAAAAACACACAAAAATTAGTATTACAAGTTTGCTTTCTTTATTAAAAACACACAAAAATTAAGTCTTTCTGTAATTGTTACCTCTTTCTTAGATCACCATGTTGATCCCTAAATTCACTTTGAGATACCTTTCAATAGGTAGTGGCTCTATAATTGGAAAAGATAATATTGAAGAATTCGTTAATCATGTTAGTAAACATGAGGATATTGAGGATAGATCCCTTGCAGAACTTGCACCAAACTATGAAATTGCTGCAGCTTCTTTAGTTCACATGTTGGAAGCTAGGTTTGTTAACCTTAACCCCTTAATGCAAGTAATGTTCCTTAAACTTAAAGAAATTGAGGACCCTCAAAAGAGAGATTTTATTCTAGAAACTTTGCTTAAGGAATTCTATGATGTTGCCAAAGAAGCTAGAAAAGTCTTTGAACGTTTTAATATGCTAGGCTCATGTGTAGATGTTGTTGGTGCACGAGAAAAGATGAACAAAACTGAACCTAATGGGGAGGAAATTAAGATACCGATACCTTTCAAACTTATAGCAATGCATGAAGCCATACAAAAGAATCTTAATTGGATTGTTCCTGAAAACCCGTTTGATGAAAATAGTGAACCCAAGAGCGTTGAGAGAGGATCCTCTAGAACTTTTTTGGATGAGATACATTGCCTTGTTGAAGATATTTCTGGCATCAATCTTAATGCTTCTTCATTTGAGAACACTTGATTCTTTTTCTTGCTTCTTATGCCTAACTTAAAGACGTTAAAGAAAAGTACTTATTGGGAGATAACCCAAAAGTTTTAGATCAGTCTTGGAAGTTATTACTTCAGTAGTAACCGCTCCTTATCCTTTTTATTTGCTTTTTGTGCCAAGAGTAACCTCTAATGAGAGAGAAGTAATGATTGGGAAAGTTGTTGTGCCGAAACAGATTTCTGTGCTTCACCGTAAAGATTCGTGTAAAATCTCTCTACATCCTTTTGAGGCGTGAATTTTTGTGCTTCTGCCCCAGGTTGTTATCTAACTTCTGTTAGTTCAACACTTTTTTATTTGAGCAACAGAAGGTCTTAGAAAAAATTCGTCTTTACCTGCTGGTATGTTTTGACAGATTTTTGCCATTATTTGCATTTGCTTCTTGTTGGTTCCTTTTTGAGTTCTTTTGGGGAATTGAGCTTTTTGAAGGAAGTGATACAGTAGCTTGCGTTTTAATGGAAGTTTTATTGGTGTTGGAACTGAACCTAAAGACCTAATATCTTGAGTGCGCTAATGTTGCTAATAAAGATTGTGTCAAGTTTTGTATGAAGGAAAAAATTCAGGTGTATGGAAGGAATGAGTAATGAGATGAAGGATGGACTAAAGCTCAAGCTTGGGGATGCCACGCGTGTCACCCCAAGAAATATCCAAGAAGTACAAGCGTCAAAGCTTGGGGATTCCCAAGGCATCCCCTTCTTCATCAATAAAAATCCCAGGTTTCTTCCAAACACTTCATTTTTATTGTTTCATGCACAGTTGTGTTGTTCTTGGAGCGTATTGTTTTTCGTTTTTGTTTTGGTTTTTTGTTTGTTTGGTTTGTTTAGTTTTCTGAATAAATTGGTTATACCCCCTCTTTCATGCATTGGTTTTCAAATAGTTTGGTTTGGATTGGAAAAGAGTAGGAAAGTTCATGCTTAAGTGGTAAAGAGAGCTTGTTTTTGACTGTGGCATATGCTTTGTCATTCCATGCTTGATATTGTTTTGGCTTTATGCTTAGTATTATTTGCTGTAGCATGACTTGTTATAAACAATTGAGATTGCTTAATGTGCCTTTGAAGAATCATGCGTTGTTTTAGCATATTAAAGCATAGTATTGTGGTATTCTCCTTTGATGCTTTATTTGGGTTGACTTGGCACATGCTCACACCATGTTATGACTATCCCGAGTCACCATAGCCTTTATGATCCTTTAGTTTTCAACTTGTAGTATCACTTTATGCTTTGATCAATGATGTTTTGTCGCTCTGCATGATTATGGCCATTATTGCTCTCTTAGTTGGTCGCTCCCAGTCTTTTGCTAGCCTCCATAACCAAGTATGAGTTCCACTCATGCATCCAACTCCTAAAACCAAGTTATTCCAAAGAGTCCGCCATACCTACCTATTAGCATATGCTATTCCAAGTATATTCATGTTTTTATCTACCTTCCAAATTAAACTTGTTATGTGAAAATTAGTGATTAAAGCTCTCACGAACTTGATGGCACACTTTACTTTCTTGCATTTAATAAACTTGAACCATTGCGTCCATATTTGTTGTGTATATGCTTGTAAGATCATGGACTTTGTATGTGTGTTAGAGAAACGCCCGGGCCACTAGCCTAAGACATGCCTAATCATGGTGGAAACTTGCAGCATAACCATAATGAACACTCTATGAAGCATCCTCAATAAAAATCTATGCAAATACCAAATAAAAAGATCATTGAGATGCTCATTGTCTGCTTGCCTTGTCATTTCGATTATGGGATAGCTCCTGTATCATGTGCAAGGGGTACCCTATTGGTGGTTCTCTATGATACATATGTACTTACAATGACAAGAGCTTACTTGTTACTAAAGTTGAGTAGCATGAGGTTCGGTCTTCGTAAGTAAGGGGCTTGAGATTTCGGCTTATAACTTGTCAAGCATATCCTCTTAGTTGTGTCACTTTAACCTTAATCACCTTCAAGATGCTTATGATAGGGGCAATGAGAGCTGAAAGCTAATAAGTACCATAATTTTTGGAAGCTCTTTATGAAACTTGAATCCCTACTTCCTTCTATGAAGGCCTTTCTTTTAATTTTATGTTGAGTCTCCACCTTCTATCTTTATGCACCTACTTTGAGAGCATAGTGGCCATTCGTAGTTCTATGTGCATTGTCCCAAAATTTGTTGATTGATGCATAGCTTTGATATCACTTGTTTTAAACTATTGGTATCTAGTCACTCTTATGAACTTTGAAGGTCTCCTATGCATTTATGTTTGCTACTCTATGAGGTACAAGCCGAATGCCACTATGTTATGTTTTCTTTATGTGAAACAAACAAACGTCTTGCAAAGCATTGTTATTCATGAATCTTTTGTTTATGCCTTTTCATGTTGCAACTTAGTTTCTTTGTCTTATTGCTAGAACTTTGTCTTTCATGTTTTGATTGAAGTACTATGATCCCAGCTATCAATGTTTTACAAATACTTTGATCAAGTTTATGATGGTGCATGTCACCTCAAAAATTATTCTTTCTTTTTATCACTTACCTACTCGAGGACAAGCAGGAGTTACGCTTGGGGATGTTGATACGTTGCTAACGTATCCATAATTTTTGATGTTCCATGCTTGGTTTTATCTACTTTCTTATGTTTTGTCCACACTTTGGAGTACTTTCTATACACTTTCTTGGACTAACCTATTAACAAGAGCCACAGTGCCAGCTGCCTGTTTTCTGCTATTTTTGGTTCCAGGAAAGTCAGAAAATGAATATTCTCAGAATTGGACGGGACAAAAGCCAAAGTTAGTTTTTCACCGAGGGACACCCGGAGCCAGAATACGAGACGGAGAAGGGCCAGAGGGTGGCCACACCACCTGGCCGTGCGGCCAGGCTTGGCCCACGCCAGGGGTGGTGTGGCTAGCCCAGGCACCCCCTTGGCCTCTCCTTCCGCCTATAAGATGCCTCCGATATATAAACCCTAAATACCCAATCAAAATTCCACGAAAGAGTCTGTAGCCGCCGTCATCTCCATCCCTAGACCGGGAGGGATCTGAATCTCTTTCCGGCACCTTGCCGGAGAGGGGAATTCACCCTGGAGGCCTTCTTCATCATCATGCAAGCCTCCAGTGTGATGCATGAGTAGTTCATCCTTGGACTATGGGTCCATGTAGTAGCTAGATGGCTGGTTCTCCTCCTTTGTGCTATCATGTTTAGATCTTGTGAGCTTCGTTCATGATCAAGATCATCTATTTGTAATTCATATATGTTGTGTTTGCGGGGATCCGATGGATATTGAGATGCTATTTCAGATTGATTCTTGATTTTATCATGTCTTTGTTATTTGTGATCTTGCATGCTTTCCGTTGTTAGTAGCTATCTTGGCCAAGTAGATGCTAGCAACTCCAAGAGTTAGTATTTATACTCGATAGTGAGTTCATGCCTCTAGTAATCTGGGGAAGTGACAGAAATATCTAAGGTACTAGATGTGATGTTGCTACTAGAGAGAAAACAACAATCCTTTGTTCATAGAACAATCGTATTGTTTGCTTTACACGCAATTTGTAATGCAATTATCCATTGCTTGCAACTTCATACTAGAGGGGGTTCAGATGATAACGTGAAGGTGGATTATTAGTCATAGATGCAGTTGGATGGCGGTCTATATATAATGTTGTAATGCCCAATCGAATCTCAATGGAGTCAAGATGAGTAGTATATGCATGTATGCTTTCTCGATGTTTGTCAATTGCCTCGCTGTAATTTGTTCACCCAACATGTCATCTATCTTAAGGAGAGCCACCACTAGTGAACTATGGACCCCGATCTTTTCTTTTACCATCAATCTACAATCAACTGTTTACTGCTTTGTGTTTACTTTCTGCAAACTATTACTTTCTTCCACTCGATACATTTAATCCTTTATTTTCAGCAAAACTAGTGAGATTGACAACCTCATCACAAGTTGGGGGCAGAGTTCTATGGTTGTGTTGTGCAGGTCTCCACGTTGCTACTGGCACCGGTAGTGCGCCCTGCCAAAGTTCAGCTAGCTACACCTTTGGGGTATTTCCTTGCTCCTACTGGATTGATAACCTTGGTTTCATAACTGAGGGAAAACTTGCTGCTGTGCTCATCATACCTTCCTCTTGGGGTTCCCCAACGAGCTCGATATATCTTGGGCTAAGCAAGCGGCCCTGAACGGTAGGGTTTAGGCGGCTCTAGATGTGGCGTTAGTGATAGATCGATAGCTCCCGTGCCGTTTGCTGCTCGAGGTGGAACTTTTCGTGCTCGGCTTATTCCCTGACCTTGGCCGCCTCCAGCTGCTGGCGGTACTCCTCGATCTCTGCCACCGTCGTTGTTGGTGGGATGGGCATGTAGAAGGGATCTAGTGACACGTTGGTGCTACCCGCCATGTAGATGGCATTGTAGTGATTAGATCTGGTTCGCGCCTCGTCAGGGGACTCCGATCCAGAGTCAGAGTCAAAGAGCTCGAGGATGGAGGGATTCTCGAAGTCCTCGGCTTAGGAGACTCGCGTGATGGAGGCCTCGTGCGATGTGGCGGTGATGCATACGGCGGCCAAAACCGGGGCCGCCGAGTCGGTGTCGTCATGGAGAGTCGCGTCACTCCTGGCCGCGTTGCTCCCAGCCGAGTCGTACTCGAAGGCGAGGTGGGTGATGGAGTGGACCTGCTCCCCCAAGATCAGATCGCGTGGCAGATATCCACTAATGATCGTTGTCTCTGTCGGGTCGATGGCCTCCGTGAACCCGAAGAAGAAGTTGATGGTGTCGACCGGCATCACCGCGTCGTGAGTGACCGAGAACGACGTCGGGATGTAGCTGCTCAGCAGGATCTAGAGGAAACCGCCGCTAGCAACCATGCGACCAGTGGCGATCGGCCGGTTGACCGGGACGTAGGGTCTCGCCGCAGATCTCAGGCTTGACTGGCCAAGCCCCACGATGGGCGCCACTATCGTGGGAATGACCACGACAGTTGCTACCAGGGGTAGTGATTGATACGACTGGGGAAAGAGCGAGTTGCCATCTGCGGTGTGAGATTGGGAACAAACACAAGGAATTTACCTAGATTCGCCCCCACCCCGTAGGGTAAAGACCTACTTCTTGCTAGATTGTATTGATGGTGAATAGATTACAAAATCGGCGAGCTCAGCGGCTAGGCAGCGAATCGATTGGATGGGGTAGCTAATAGCCCATAAGTATACAGGGTACCTTAGGGATGTTTAATATAGGGGAAATTCACTAGGGTTTACAAGATTACAACCGAATCAGTTTAGGTTTCAGAGGATTTGACCTAATCTGACTGGGCCTAGCTAAAGTCTTGGGCCTTCAGCATCTAGTCGTCGGGCTTTGCTTTCAGTCGCATTCCAGTCGCCGTGTCTGCGGGCCCACTCGCCATGGGCCTAAAGTCACTCAAATCGGCCTTCTGGGTATAACCTGATTGGCATATCCCTGTCATCTGTGCATCCTGCCACTGTCGCCCCTCCTCCGCGGAGGTCTCAACGGCGACCCGGGCGGCTTACTAGGTTTCCATTTGTTGTTTGCGTGTCCTGCTCCTTTAGCATCGCTTCTGCCTCCCTGGCCACGTACACAACCTCCTAGTGTAGCCGCTTGTCGGGTTGCCGATTGTCGGCCTCCCTTGCTGCCAATGCCCGGGAAAGCTCGAGGACATGGTTCTCGATGACGTAGTTGGTCTGGATAGTGACATCTTGGGGGGCGCACCACCATCACCTTTGTCGTGTCCAGTGTCCTCCCACTCCCCCATGTCCTCCTCCTCATTGGCCTTCCACTCCTCTACCACTTCCTACTCCATCACGTCCTCCTCCCCCCAAAAGGGGCCTTTCTCACTGGCACCTACAGGGGAAGGGGGTAGGCAGCAGGGTCATACTTGCTGAGGTCCCCCAAGTCATAGGGAGGTGACTATTCATCATGGCTAACAGGTTGGTGTCCTCCTTGTCCCGACGACTGTCCCTTTTATAATCTTGGGTGGTCCTTGGCGGGAACAGAGGACGGGAAGGGAGAGGCAGACGGGAAAGGCCGTGGCATGGAAGGAAAGGTCACGGCCAGCAGGCGGGAATGAAAGGGTCTGGCGGGAGAACTACATGGGGACGGCGACCGCCATTAGCAATGATTGGAATCATCTCAAGGTGTGATGACTGCCTACGGACAAGGGAGGCCAAAAATGGGGTGGCCCGTTGGGTGCAAAGCCCACCGCAAATGGGCTCTGCCCGGATGACATGTCCTCCACCCCCCGCAAACGGACCGAACCAGACCAATTTTGCGCCAAAATGTGGTGGGCCATTCGAAGGGCATATCTGGGCACCACCCATTTAGGACAGCCAATGTGTAAATAGTCTGTTTGGATCGGTCCACAGATAGAAAATTAGTCGATGTTTGGCCGGCTAGGCCATTGCGCCCAGCAGCCAGACCCATTTGGTCTGCGCTGGCCATTGCAACCTAGCGCCTGACTAGTTGGCCATTTCATTTCATATTTCACCAAAGTAGGCATACACAAATTAATAAAATGGCAAAAGATAAAGTGGCAAGCATAGAGTTCAAATGCCATTGTATGACATCAATGTGCAAGATGAGACAATCATCATACAACATGTTCAAAAAGTGACAAGCTTCTCCCAAATGGCACTGATGTATGCCATTGCCCTTTCAATCATCGCGAGTTCACATCATTTTTTGCTTCTTCTCGATCCAAGATCTTTGTTCCGGGTTGGCGATGCTCTCCAAGTCCGTCATCATGATCCAGTTCTCCTAAGTCATGACCTTGACTTCGCCCTCCATAAGCCTAGACTTGGCATTGGTCTCTTCCACTTCAAGTGATCTCTTTTGGAGATCAACAAAGCTCAAGATGGTGGCCTCTTTCTCTTTGTGCCGCCACTCTTTCCTCTTAGCATTGGCCTCTTCCTTCTTGGCGATCAACTCCCTCATGGTCTCTTGAAATGCCAACAAGGAAGCTTTGCCGATTGATGTTAGTCCTAGAGTACTTGTGCCCCCTTGGCCGGCTGACACGGCCAGCATTGGTTGGGTCATGTTCAATCGGCCCGCTAATGCATTGGCTATCATCGTCAATATGGATGGCACCATCCGTTAACACATTGCCTTTATTCTTCGTGGCTTCGGTCTTGCGGAAGAGGGCATAACTAGTTTCCCATTTCTTGCAATGCTTGATCCGCTTACAACAATGGCTCAACGTAAATACCTTGTTGTCATGGATACTCTTGAAGTGTTCCAAAGCTTGCAACAACTACCAATATGGATGAGAAACCATGACACATGCGCACATATATGCAAGGTGCATTGGCGAGAGAGGGAGAGGTTTTACCATGTCAACTGATGTGAGCCCTTTTATTGGCCTTGCCATCACCCCCTCGTATGCACCTTGAAATTTTCTACACTCAGCATAAATGAAGCCCCATCTCTTTTGAAGAGATACATCATTGCGATCACTAAAGAAAATGAAGGGAGGGAACTTCCTTCGCTCACAGAAGTACTTTCCCACACTTTTCCAATATGCCCCTCCCTTTTGCTTGGCACCACATAGTGGATCTTGGGAAATCTCCATCCAAGCATCACATAGAAACTTGTCCGCAAGGGTGGTGTAGCTAGTGGTCCTTTGGCTCACCTTGTTTCCCTTTTATGTTGTGGGTTGTGTTGCACCTTGGGTGACACCCTCACCCATAGATATGCCATCGTTCCCAAATAATGGCTCCCATCAGTGGAGTAGGCCTCTTGTTAAGTCTCTTCGTCAGAGCACATATGCCCACCAACATTGATCATCTCGTGCATGATGTCCTAGCCATGGTTCTCCATCACTTTCTTCTCCATGGATACCTACACACAAACTAGCGATTATAAACCGCTAGAACATGTCACTAACCCTAGGAAAGGAATATTGTGACCATACCATGTTCGTGGGCATTGGAAGGAGGCCAGTTATTTTGTCGAACATGTTGAGGGGTGATGGCATGTCGGTGGTGGGGATCCACCATTGCTTCCCTATCAGAAATGACGTTGTGTCTCTGGGCGTGGGTGTGAGGTTGAGGTTGAGGACTGGCCCTCCCAGCATAGACAATGTCTCGAATGACGTTGATCGAGAAGCACCGAGGTGGGAGGGCCATTTTCGTGCCTCGTGTGGCGTCTGTTCGGTTGAAGAGGTGGTCGTATGGTCGGCATGGACCAGATCGAGCTTGTCAAGGAGGCGTCGTCCATGGCATGGCTAGACACAACCAGCACAATGCCCTAGACTAAGGCGACGGTGAGCTCCTCCATCTTAAAGTAGATGATGTCATGGGCGCCGACATGTCTAGCTAGTGCCTCTGCATTAGCCTCAGCCCAAATAGAGAGGATGATCTCAACCTCTCTCTATTGTTCGGCTTCGAGCCTCACAGCTAATGCCCGAGCTTTGGCGGCCTCTCTACGGCCTGTGCACTTTGATGACTCGATTGTTCGCTCCTCCGACGGCTGCTCCTTCTTTAGCTTGGGTAGATTCTTGGGGGCACGGTAATGACCTAGGGTTATATATTATAGGAAAGGGTAGATATGTGAATTGATATTGTGCATAGCATGCATATAGAAATTAGGGTCAATTTGAAAAAATATTAACTTATTTGCATTTGGTTCCAGTGAGGCTATTTGCAACCAAAAGGTCACTAGGAATGGAAACCATATTCATATCTTAAACATAAAATAATTTGGATGAGTTCAGGATGGAATTTTACCTAAGTCAAAATTGAATTCAAATTCAAATTTCATACATACAAAAATCACAGAAAATGGGATATAAATGTTCCATTCATATCTTTTAACCATACAACCTTAAATAATAGAAACGAGATGTCACGGTCACATGAACATGAAAGAAATATGATCTTTATTCATAATCTGATACGAGTACATAATCCCAGAATTACAACAGAACCAAAATAAAAGAAGAACCTAATCTAAAGCCCAACACTACACATTCTATCTTTTTAACTTAGCTTCAAACCTTAATCTTCAACCTATGAACAAAAACAACACATGAAGACACAACTTAGTGTTCAAATGTCAAATTTTCCCTAAGGCAAAACCATTTGATATAAGAATCCTTTAAGATAGGGTCTAGGAATGAATCCTAAACTCTAAGCCTGAGTAATAAAGTAGCAAAATAGTGAATAACTGAAAGAAACAGAATCAAAAAGCTTCACAACAAACATTTAGGACCCAACAGACTCACCAAAAACCTGTAGAATAGATCACCAACAATTCTTAAGAACTGTCGAAACTTCCAATTAAGAACATATAGTAATCTGGTAGACAACTACAAAACATTCCAACTAGATCAAATAGGAAAATCAAACCAATAAAAATGCAAGAAACTTTAATATAATACATTCAACCAAAGGAAAACCCTAGGCTTAGGATTCTACCAAGAACAGGTAGAATTCCAGAAAACTAAATCATCATCAATCAAAAATCTAAACCAATAGAAACATTAGAGACTACTAAACAAGAACAATCACCGAAGGAATCATCAAGGAATCAAAATCTACCGAGAACCCTAGAACTCTAAGAATCCAAAACATAATATATTAAAATTCTAAACCAATCAAACTTCACAGTAAAAGAAGCCATGAACATTCATCTAAACAAAATTGCAAGGGGCCATGGATGAAAACTAAATCAAAAATCTCATAAATCAAATAGTAAAAACTTGTCATGTTCTAAAACCAGAACAAGACAGAGGCCAAACCGACATGCCTGATTAGGCATATCTAAATACTACCGCCTACACATACAAACAAAATGGTCATATGCCAATTTTGGAATGCACTGATAAGTCAAACCCAACATGGGCTTAACCACCGAAAAAACCCTAACACTTGTGAATTGGTTAGCCAATGGAGGCGGTTTCACACATACACAAGCAGGTCATTCACCTAATAACTTCATGGCATTGGTGTCAGTAGCACGACCACTTAGAAACACTATAGATAGAGGACCACCTAAGACCCCATAGCTCATAACTCACCACTCGAGCATGGACCACATCACACACACCTAGAGTTACAGAGAGATCCGAGAGAGAGAGAAGGAAGAAGAAGGGAGAAGAAGGGAGAAGAAGAGGAAGAACTCAAGAACATGAGGAGAAGAGCCACAACATCAGTTGTAGATCTTCATCAATCCCATTAGGAAGCTACAAAGGTTGTTAATTTAAATTTAAGATAGGAAAGCATAGGGTCTAGTGGGAGAGAGAAAATTTAGTATGAAATGCACCCAGTATAGAAGGAGGACTACACCCTGTGCATATTCATTAATGAAGAACACCACAGGCATAGTCACACCCTTAATCTGTCACAGTTCACATCCATTAGTTACAAGAAGATGAATAGTATGCATTTAACCATACAATTTATAACACCAAATCTTTATCTCACCCCTCATCCTAGACAAAGTCCTTAGACATGCCTAAGGATGAGAAGGGAGACAATGATTTAGCACCCTAATACCTACATGGCAGTAGTAAAATAATACTTAACATACACACTTATAGAACAAAGCTTGAGTTGAAATATCAAGCAACATCAGAAAGACAATAAGTAATTACCACTTAAATCAATTGAGTGAAGTATTCCACTATAAGTAAAGTAAAATGCTAAACTAGAATTAACAGTGACAAACACTATTAGAAACAATTGTATTAATCCTCAAATGGAAGTATCAGTACATAAACACTAAGGAAAACCTACATTAGGATGCAAACAGCAAACTACTGACAACATTGCACTTAACTAAGCTACAATAAACCTTAACTGACAAGTGTAACAAGTTTCCATCGAATATTCAGTAACCCAGACAACACATGTTAACTGATAGATAGAACATTAGACAAAAATATAGTAGAACAACAACCAAATCCTAAGCCTAATTAACCAAGTCGAACCCTAGAATCTAGACTAACCCTATAAATCCCTAGAACATACTAGAAGAACCCCAGTAGTAGCACTACAGAGCACAAACCCTAGAAATTACTAGTAGCCTAGAACCGGAAAGAGAGCAATAATAAGGGAGCACCTACCTTCATAAATGATGAGTTGAGCTCATGCTGACTGAGTAGAGGAAGAAGAAGGAAACATGGCAGCGACGGCTGGCGGCACAGAGGTGTTGGAAATATGCCCTAGAGACAAATAATACTAAGGATTATTATCAGATTTCATAAAGTTTATGATTAAGTTTTATATTATGCTATAACTCTATTGAAAGGAAACGTCAATACACGTGTGATATATTAACAACCAGGGGTTCCCGGTGAAACTCTAGTCATTGGTTCATTGGTTAACAGATGATCATGGTTTCCTGATCATGCGGCATTTATGCCAGTTGGAAATGGAGTCAACACATTCTGAGAATGACATGATGAACCAATACCCAACCTAAACATAATGACCCGATCAAGTCAAAAATTTCAAGTTATGATGATTAGAATAGACCTCATAGATTGTTCCTTAGACCATGAGATATCAATCACTGTCTCCCGAGCATGCTTTGATAGAATCAAACATCACTTATGACAGAGTGATCATAAAGGTGTGTTCAGGTATTTGGAGGAACCGTAGAGGAAATATATGTCAAGCGCGGGATTTGTCCGTCCGCATGACGGAAAGATACTCAAGGGTCCACTCGGAGAAGTTATATCCAATAGTTGCGCACCATGTGATTTGATCATAGGGATATCACTTGTCTAAACGAGTTAAGTAGCATTGTTCGGTACCGAGATTGAACACGACATGGTGATGTCCTTGATCATATCTCGGGAAATGCAAGTATCAAGAGATAAAAGGAATAAGACGCGATTGTCCCGGTTCAAACGATGAAAGATCTTCATGGAATGCACAGGGGTCACATGGCCATCCAAGTCCCTCTATCGATCATTGGTCCGGGAGTGTCCCGACCATGTCTATAGTGTTCCTGAACCGTAGGGTATCACACATAAGGGCTTGATGATGCTTAGAGAGTGTTTATAGGATCGAAAATCACCGAAGAAGAAAATAGAGAAAATCGGAAGGGTTTTGGTAAGTCTAGAGGATGCCCGGAGTCGAGGTGGAAGATGTTCCATAGCCATGGAGATTGAATAATATGTGAATGAATGTTAAATATTGATTTAATCATTTATTCATAATTATTTAATAAAAGAAAAATCAATTAAAGGTAAAAAAGGCTTAATGGGCCAATTTCGGAGGGAGAAGGGTCCATGAGGGAAAGGCAAGAGGAGAGAAAGGGGCAAGGGGTGGCTGGCTGGGCCAAGCCCCCACCCCCCCACTCGCGCGGGGACCACTAGGGCTGGCCGGCAGGTGCCCCCCTCTCCCTACTTTAGTCCCACCCCAAGACTTTGAGGGAGGTAGTACCTCCCCCTCCCCTATATATAGTGGGATATTTTGACTAGAAAAATACAGACAATATTCAATAAAGGTTTCCTTACTTTTGGGAAGACCTCCAATTGATATTTCTCTCTCTCTCCTGTGATCGTGGTCCCAAGTTCGGATTGCACGAACAAGAGACATCTTCACCGTGGAGCACCGTCACGCTGCGGGATTCGGATCTAGGAGCTCTACTTCCACAACTGCTACTGGATCGGGGAAGCGGGAGTCATCGGCAAGCACCGGACATGTGTAACTCCCCACGAGGTGTCACACTTGGGGCACTAGGAGTCGTTGGAGCCACAGGAGCGCGAGGACTTCAACACGACCTTGAGGTCAGCTTCGGATCATCAACATCAACCACGCTCTTTTTGAGTGTTGACAATGCTTTTTGGTCTTCAAGGGTAAGTTCACGAAAGCCCCTCTCATTACTGTATTACTAATAGATAGGTCATGGCAACATCAGGGGTTCAGGGGCATAGGGTGAAATTTTATTGTTTTCATACGCGAACCCCTACAGTGGTATTAGAGCTAGATATATGCGTAGTAATGCTAGTACGAGTAGAACACACGAGATGTAGCATGTGGGCGTTGATCTTTTAGTTGTTACCCTCCCACATGTACTTGTGTATACCGCAGTAATGCTTGATGAAGTGCCCCCCAACCGACTTTACGCATTCATTCACGAGACTGGTCCACGCTTGACATACGGCTTGTATCATATAAAGTGGCTTTGGGGTGATTGCCTCTCTCGCATTAGTTGGTATGCCATTTGCAACGGAGGTCCCCAAGAGGGGTATAGTATAGACAACTACTTGATCAACGTTGTGGTGAAAGTTCGTAGGTAAGAACGGTTCTTGTGCGAAAGCCCATTCAGCCACGTAAAACATGCAAAGATAAGTAGACATGTCTAACTTTGTTTTCCGGGGGCGTTGCTTTGTGATATGGTTGTGGCAAAGGTAAAGTGATTACCTTATGTTACGAAGTAGTAGATAGTCATGGAGGTGACAAACTACCACACCTGAAAGGCACCGGTACCTTGGTGCCTATTGCGCCAGAACCCTGGCACCGGAATTCGGTGACGCCAGATGGAGATCACGGCGTGAAGGACCATATCACATCACATTTACATTCAATATTTATTATTTCTATATCTTATTGTGTCCTAGTATTAGATACTCGACGGTAGCCTAATAAGATGATCCTTGTTAAAAAATTACCAATGATTGTGTTCCCCCTTAGTGTGCACCACCAAGAAAGTTCTTTGGTATGAGGCAGCGCCGTGATGATCGGGTGTCAGACATATCTATGTTCGCATACAGTGGGTGTAAGCCATGTTGCACAACGAATGTACTAAGGTTGAGTTGGAGAGCCTAGCATGTGTAGACATGGCCTCGGAACACGGATGGTCGAAAGATCGAGCACGAGTCGCATGAATGATGTGACCGACGTTTAGCGTCCACCCTAGAACCCACATTGATGGTCGTGACAATCGGGGGAGATGTGGGGAAAAGGGGTCGTGTAATCGCTGGAACCCTTCAGGGGATAGGTGTTTCTTAGTGGAGTTATTATTATTAACTCATTTAATTATAAACTTAGTCTAAATTCCTTTTTGCAATTATAAATATAGAAAATGGTTCTCCCCGATGCTACCTTCCCTGTTGACGATTGGCTAGATGGAGAGAAGCTCGGGCTAGATGGATCGAACTTTTCTTTGTGGGTTGCGCGTCTCCACGTTCTTCTTAGCGAGAATGACGTGGTCGACTATATACTCCACGAGATGGATTTGGAGTAGCCCTATTTCTATGAGACCTGAGAACAGCGGGAGGATCGCTATTATCTCACTGAGATGTCCATCTTCATATCAGTTACGATGTGCTACGAGATGGTGGATGAGCTATGGCCAGTCATGGGTAATCTTGACCCTCGTGCGGCAATGGTACAGCTTAGGGCACATTTCGTGGAATAAGCACGCATATGGGAGCATGATTTGATGGGAGATTTCCTCTCCATTAAGATGGAAGAGAACTCTTCACTTGACGACCACTTGGAACTCATGCATGATGTGTACATGATGCCTACATACTTCCTGGATAGCTGGATGACGAGCCCTTTTGCAAATGGCGTTGTGCTGTGGTCGCTACCACCAAGCTACCAAGCACGTGTCATTACTTGCATCACGAGAGGTGATGCGGAAACACAGGATTTCCATAGGTTCATATCACATCTCAGGAATGTGAAGGTTGAACCCATTGCAGGTGAGGTCATCAACGACAAAGGTATATATTTGATATACAGTTTTATATATGTTATAATCTTGCAAACACATGTTGCATTGTCAAGTATATTTGATACTTGTTTTGTTTTGCTAAAAATAGGTCCTTCTACATGAGTAGTGCTTTATGGAGAGGAGGTGATGTTGCGTGTTGATGGCAAGCATGATGATGATGGCCGACGACACTCTCCCTCAACATTTATCACTTAGTTTATGTTTTTGGATAGTTATTGTGATCGAGAGATATATGAACTTCATTAGTGTGTCTCACACTTCGTGAGACGGTTATTCATATGAGTTTGTAACAAACAGTTGTTCCACTTTTATGAATGATTTCTATTCATGTTCATATCTAGTTTGACTATGTGTGAACTATCCTGGTTTTGAAATTAATTGATAATACATGAACATTTGTGAAATATTAAAATGCCTTAAAATTACCCAACTTAATGATATGTTCATTACTGAATGAAACCATTGTTTAAATTTGAAGTTATATTGATAATATGTGAAAGACACTTGCTTTCTTGTCACATATGAATCATGTCTAAGTTCGGCACAATAACTTAAGCACCATGTATTACATGAATACAAAGTGTTTGATGAATTGTTAAAAGAGAATACATATTTGATGTATTGTAGTTTAACAAAATGGTAATTATAATTATATGATTGTTTGAATTTTGTAAAAGGGTTTACTAAATAAAACATGGGCATGAAACTATTTGATATGATCAAAGAATTTCGGCATATGAAGGGTATAAAGATAAAAGAGAATCTAATTGCTACGATTTGATCAATAGTAATGAAATTCGACTTTGTAAGGTTGGCATAAAGAAAATTGTGGAATGCAATGCGTTTGAAATGTCAAAATCCAAAGCATCACAATATGATATTTGATATCAGGTGGGTGAATAGATGGCACCAAATAAATCTTTGTAGTTAGATGTAAAGACCATTGGTTAGAAATAGTTAGCACTCAATTAGAATATATAGTGAACCATATGAATTCGTGAAATCGGCACCATATATTGTATGGATCGTCGTGGAAGTTCTGGGGTTATTCGATATAACCAAAACAGTAGTGAATAAGTCCTTATAGAGTATTGATTGGAAATTATGAATACGATAGCCATAGCTAGAACCAAAAGGAAAGCAAAACTAGTATTGCTTGGATTTTGGTGCATTCTCGAGAAAGTTCACATTTAGTGGTAATTCTCGATTATGAAGCTTTTGGAAGATATTGAAAAACACGATGAGGATTCAAAATCCTGCATCAGAGTGTTGAGAAGCGCAACAAAAAGCGTTCCTGAACGATACACTTCACAAAAAGAAAGAATTAATGATAATGATCATTGTGTTTTCCCCACTGGTGTTTACACTACACAAAGTAGGATTCAAAATATACTCCACATCTTGAATGGAGGTATTTGTGAATCATTTGTCATGATTACCAAAATATGACATACCTACTAAACTACTAAGGAAATAACGGTGAACTAAAATTATGAGTAATCCTAAAGGCAAAATTCCCTTGAGATTGGAAAGCAATTTGTTGCTGAATCTTACAAGTAAAGGGGTTACTTGAATTTTCCCAAATGACTGCAAAGCCATAGTAGAAAAGAGAGGTGAAATACAAAAGCACAATTTGTCATGAATAATGTATTGGACAAATTTAAATGAATTCGATTCAAGTATGTTGAAAGTCTAGTGGATTTAAAACTAGTAAGGTACTAGTATCTCATAGTAAAAATCACAGTTTGATAATTTATCAAAGGATTTTGAAATTGTTCAAAATAGTGAGAGGATATGCAATTTGCATGAAATTGAGTGGGAGTTGTGAAAGTCTTCCTAAAACAATATGTGAATGACATAATTTTGAGTGGAAGCAATGTAAGTCTCATATTCAAATGTATCGGTAACACATTTTGAGTGGGAGCAAAATAAGTTTCAGATTCAAATATGTAGGAACATATGTTGATTAAGAGTAGTGACTCATGCTCAAATATGTTGGGAACATATTTTGAATGGGAGCTTAAAAGAGTGATTCTTAAGTGTGTATATGACACATTAAGAATAAAAGCGTAAGTACCGATAAATAAAGATTTATAGGGAGTAGAAGTTGATAATAAGTATATTACGATATTATGTATTATTCCTCAAAGGATTCTGAAAAGAGTTTAGGAATAGAAGTTAATTAAGGAACTGGTCCTTGATAACTCAAATTAGGAATAGAATTAAGGCTAACATTGATGGTTGAAAGAAATAAAAGGATGATCATCATCCACTATGTTGAGACATAGGTTCTATCTTAGAAAACCATGATGATAACTTAACATAATATATGATCCAAGAAGGAACGTTTGAAAAGTGATTAAGTTTGAATCACTGAACATTGAGCTAAGTTTGTCAGCAGTGTCTAATAGAGAACTGCACACATGTTTTCCAAATCCATAAAGGATGGCATTTCTTAAAGCATAAAGGGTTATGTTATAAGGGAATATGTTGGAAACTCATGTATCGATAATATCGACTAAAGTCAAGTAGGAAGCGAGGTGAACAAAAACATCGAAAGTTGCACAGGGTGCACTAGTGTTTCGATAATTACATTTATAATAGATAAGGGTACCATCTAAGGTGATGTATAATGTTATGGTGGGGCTAGTTCGCTTCTAACGTAGAATGATGTGTCCCAGGGCACAATGCCCATGAGAAAGCCTCCGAGGTTGATCTAACGTCATTGTAGGATCCTGGAATCTGGCCTTGTTCTGCTGCCATAACGACGATGCATACACAAAGATGTTATCATGTGATGATAAAGTATTAATATCAATCAAGGTGACATTAGTAAGTTGTAAAGGATTTGGGACTGTAAAGCACAGAACCAAGAGTCAACCTCTTCTATGAGCAAGCATGTTCAGGGTACCGGGATATATGGTGCCAATGATTAAGAACAAATGCAGCTAGTTTATTTTGTACTCTAGTGCAAGTGGGAGACTGTTGGAAGTACACCCTAGAGATAAATAATAAGGATTATTATCATATTTCATAAAGTTTATGATTAAGTTTTATATCATGCTATAACTATATTGAAATGAAACATCAATACACATGTGATATATAAACAACCAAGGGTTCCCGGTGAAACTCTAGTCACCGGTTCATTGGTCAAAAAATGATCATGGTTTCTTGATCATGAGGCATTTATGCCAGTTGGAAATCGAGTCAACACATTTTGAGAATGAGATGATGAACCAATACCCAACCTAAACATCATGCCCAATCATGTCACGAAGTTCAAGTTACGATGATTAGAATAGACCTTGTAGACTATTCCTTAGACCGTGAGACTATATCAATCATTGTCTCCCGAGAATGCTTTGATAACATCAAATGTCACTTATGACAGAGTGATCATAAAGGTGTGTCCAGGTATTCAGAGGAACCGTAGAGGCAATATATGTCAAGAGCGGGATTTGTCTGTCCGCGTGACGGAAAAATACTCAAGGGCCCACTCGGAGAAGTTATATCCAATAGCTGCGCAACATGTGATTTGATCATAAGGATATCACCTATCGAAATGAGTTAAGTAGCATTGTTCGGTAACAAGATTGAACACGACATGGTGATGTCATTGATCAGATCTTGGGCAATGCAAGTATCGAGAGACAAAAGGAATAAGACACGAATATCCCGGTTCAAACGATGAAAGAGACCTTCGTGGAATGCACATGGTCACATGGCCATCCAGGTCCCTCTGTCGATCATTCTTCCGAGATGTCCCGACCATGTCTGGAGTGTTCCCGAACCGTAGGGTATCACACTTAAGGCTTGATGATGCTTAGAGAGTGTTTACAGGATCGGAAGAATCACCAAACAAGAAAAGAGAGAAATCCGAAAGGGTTTCGGTAAGTCCGGAGGATGTTCGGAGTGGAGGTGGAAGATGTTCCATAGCCACGGAGATTGAATAGTATGTGAATGAATGTTAAATATTGATTTAATCATTTATTCAGAATTATTTAATAAAAGAAAAAATCAATTAAAGGTCAAAAAGGTTAATGGGCCAATTCCGGAGGGAGAAGGGCCCATGAGGGAAAGGCAAGAGGAGAGAAAGGGCAAGGGGTGGCCGGCTGGTCCAAGCCCCCCCTGCGGGGCCCACTAGGGCTGGCCGTTGGGTGCCCCCTCTCCCCTCCTTTAGTCCCACCCCGAGACTTTGAGGGAGGTAGTACCTCCCTCTCCCCCTATATATAGTGGGTTTTTACCAGAAAAATACACACAATATTCAATAAAGGTTTCCTCACTTTTGGGAAGACCTCCGATTGATATTTATCTCTCTCTCCCGTGACTGTGGTCCCAAGTTCAGACTGCACGAACGAGAGAGATCTTCACCACGGAGCGTCATCGTGCTGTGGGATTCGGATCCAGGAGCTCTACTTCCGCAACTGCTTCTGGATCGGAGAAGAGAGAGTCATCGCTAGGCACCGGACATGTGTAACTCCCCGCGAGGTGTTACACTTGGGGCACTAGGAGTCGTTGGAGCCGCAGGAGCGCGAGGACTTCAACACGACCTTGAGGTCGGCTTCAGATCGTCTAGATCAACCATGCTCTCCTGAGCGTTGACAATGGTTTTTGGTCTTCAAGGGTAAGTTCGCGAAAAGCCCATCCCATTGCTGCATTACTAATAGATAGGTCCTGCCAACATCAGGGGTTCAGGGGCGTAGGGTAAAATTTTATTGTTTTCATACGTGAACCCCTACAAGAGGAGTACTCCAAGGGGGCATCTCACTCTGCACCAGCCAGAGTAGTCGTAGTTGAGCCCATAGGCACCTAGGATCGCCATATCAACGGTAGCGAGCGCCAGAGTTAGAGAAGATAAATATCACTGAAACCCTAGATCAGGTGAGGGTTGTGAGCGAGAACTAGAGAGTCAGAGGTACAAAAAAGTTCGGTAGGAACATAGAGCGGAGGTAGGTGAGATATTTTAGTGGAGGGGCAGCGACAGAAGAGGTTAGAGACGGCCAAGGCATCCTGGTGACGCGGCAGCGACGCTGTCGCCGTCACCATCACGAGAGCGTTAGGGTTTGGAGCGAGCAACATGACAAAGAAAGTGATGAGTGAGCATGCCAGTTTAGGCTGGACCAGGTCTAGGGAGTGGTTTTGAACACTTGGGTTTGTCCAGTGGGCCTACATACTTAGGGGTATTTTGGTAATTTCACAAATACCTAGAAACCCAAAAAATCATAACTCACACATAGAAACTCATAAAAATATAGTTTTATGTGTAGAAAAAATGCAAGGAAACCAAAAAGGTATTTTTGTGCGATTTTTTCAAACACTTGAATTTTATGAGTTTTTGAGTGATTAATTTGAAAGTTTAGGCTATTTAAAAATTCATAAAAATTCCCATAAAATAACAATAATTATGTAAACCATGAATTCAGTAGAAATATGAAAATTCCAAAGTAAATACCTCATTATATCTTGTGGATTGCTATAATAAATAAAATACCAAAGGTAATATGATAAAACCCTAAAATGGGAGAAAATTACTTAAAATTAAAATGGAGTTAATAAAACTCAAACAAAACCCACGAGAGTGCATTGCATATATATTACATTAGAGCATCACATTTTTTTGTCAATGAAACATTTTCTTTACCGGACAATGTTGCGAATTCCAGAACCTAAGGTTCAGGGTCAAATAAAACCTTCGAACTGCATTATCTCGCAGTTACCAGGCAAGTTCATTCTTGCATTACCTTTGTGAGATCAAGCTTGCAACCATGTTACAAGGGAAATCTTACATGTCCTTTAGCTTATTTACAAAAATGTTTTCAAAACATTAGTATTACTTGCATTCAAAATGAAAAACCGTTTTTGGAATGAAATTAATAAAATGGGGGAGAGATGGAATCATGGATGTATACATGGTTGCAAGATCATGTGGTGGAGATTCCATTGTACCGGGAAAGTTAGGAATAAAAACAACAGTAGTTAGCCATTCTTGCGTCGAATAGTACCGCGCTAACCACGGATCTTGTTATGGGACGAGGGAGACAGAAGTACCTTTTTTCCTTTCGTTTGTCATCAAATTGTTGGGTCCGTAGCATAGAAAATAAAAAATTCCTACGATGAGAACTATACGCCAAGATCTATATAACAGATAGAAAGCAACAGGTGGATATACATCCATAGAGAACTTACCCTCGAAGACAATAGAGTTTTGTTAACGAGTTGGAACTTACCTCCTGGATCTATTGATAGCCCTGATTGCTTGATTAGTACCTTCCTGCAGAAATATTTTCCTCCTAGTGCTAGACATGCTATTTTGTAGGAACTTTTTGATTTTAAACAGGGAGAAAAAGAGATACTGCCTGAATCTTGGGCAAGGTTTTGTGCTTTGATTCATGCACAAGCTGGAAGTCCATTACCTAAGAATGAGCTTCTTGATATATTTTATAATGGACTAACCGAAGAATCTAGGACATACCTAGATAGTTGTGTTGATTGTGTTTTCAGGAATAGGACTCCTAAGGAAGCTGGGGAATTAATGGCTAAAATAAGTAAGAACTATGAAGATTGGACTCATCTTGAGCAAGCTATACCTGAAGTAATTGTACCTGAACCTACTATACCAGTGCCTATTCCAACATCAAAGAAGAGGGGAGTTATTGAATTAAATGATGAAGTGATGAAGCAAGCTAAGAAATGTCTTAAGGGGAAGGGAATTAAAGCTGCAGATTTCAAGAATTTACCTCCTATAGAATAATTATGTAAGCCTATTCCCTACTCATCCACTATCGAGGTAAACTCTCTCCAACACTTTGATGAAGGTGATATCCCTTACTCTAAACCTCCTGATCAATGCTTAGAAGAATTCGATATCTTTATTGTTAAGCAAGATAACTTTAATAAAAGGGTGCAAAATCATCAAATGGAAAACACTAGAGCTATTGTTGAGTTGAAGGATATTGTTGAAAGAACCGCTAATGATGTTAAAATGATTGTTAAACACTTTCAAATGGTTCAAACTCAAATAGATCAACTCATTAAAGTGCAAAAAGACTTGCTAGTTAGTGCTGCTAAAGAAAAACATGCTTAAGAAATTAGAACTAGAAGTGGTGCTGCTACCCAGGATCCTCTATATCCTGAGGGGCACCCTAAAAGAATTGAGCAGGATTCTCAACAAGCTGAAAATACTGGCTCTACTCGTAAGAAAAGGAAAAAGAAACATAAAACTGTTGTAGAACCCTCTGAACCTGCTATAGATCCTAATAGTATATCCATCTCTGATGCTGAAACTGAAAGTGGTAATGAAGAAAATGAAGTTCCTAATGAAGAAAAAGTTGAAGAAGAACCTGAAAACCACACTAAGAATACTAAATACACTAAAGAAGATTTTGTGCTAAGAAACATGGTAGTGAAAGAGAACCTTGGGTCCAAAAATCTATGCCTTTCCCTGATAAGAAACACAAGTCAAAGGAAGATGAACACTATAATAAGTTTTGTGAGTGGATGAAACCTCTATTCATGCAAATTCCTTTGACTGATGCTATTAAATTGCCTCCTTACTCAAAGTATATGAAGGATATTGTCTCGAATAAAAGGAAGATCCCTCATGAAGAAATCTCTACTTTGCTTGCTAATTATTCCTTTAATGGTAAGGTTCCAAAGAAACTTGGAGACCCAGGGATTCCAACTATCCCTTGCTCTATTAAGAACAGTTGTGTTAGAACTGCTTTGTGTGATTTGGGAGCTGGAGTTAGTGTTATGCCTTTCTCTCTCTATAAGAGGCTTCAACTAGAAAAACTAATACCAACTGATATATCTTTGCAAATGGCTGATAAATCTACCACTATTCCTGTTGGTATATGTGAGGATGTACCTGTTCAAGTGGCTCATAATTGCTTGATATTAACTGATTTTGTTGTGCTTGAAATGCCTGAAGATGATAATAAGTCTATTATTCTTGGGAGACCTTTTCTTAATACTGCAGGAGCTGTTATTAATTGTAATCAAGGAAAGGTGACTTTCAATGTTAATGACAAGGAACATACTGTCTATTTCCCCAAGAAGATTGAAAGGACTTATGGTTTGAATTTAATTGAACATATTGAGGGCATTCAAGTTGGAGAAATATATTGTCCCATACCAAGAGAAAAATTTGAAACTATTATGATTGGGACTATTGCTATCAAGGTTGAGGTAACATAATCATTAGTGGAATACAAAGTTTTGTCTCATATGGAATTGTTTTGGTAACAAGACCTGATCAACCTTGTTAACAAAAGGATTTCATTGAACAAAACAATGTTTTCACCGTGATTATCCCCGTTCACTCCTATTTTATCCATTTTAGTTTTTGCTTTCGTTTAGTTTTCTTATTGTTGTTAGTTGCTTGCATTTTAGAGTGTCCTAGAACTTCTGTAGTTCTAGCCCTGTTTTGTCATTGCATCATTTCCAAAAAAAATCTGTCTGTCAGAAAATCATTCTTCTATACCTGAAAAATGCCTAAAAATAAAGTGTCTCGAAAAATTCCAGAAAATTTATATTAAAATTTTACGTGAAAAAAGGGGTAGAGGAGTGCCTGGGAGGTACCAGGGGGACCCACCAGGCAGGCACACCCCCTGGTGGCGCGGCCTGCCCTAGGTGGTGCCATGCCCTAGTGTGGGCCACCCCTGGCCCTCCACTAACTCTCTCACCTGCCACTTTCTTCCCTCTCCCAAGTAAGCTCCAGTTCATTGCTCAAAATTGCGTTCTTGCTGTGCTTGCTCTCGATTTTTTTCGATCTCCTTGCTCAGCCCATCTTTCTTGCTGAAATTTGGAGCACTTGTTCTCTGGTATGTGACTCCTCGCCTTGTCCAAGTAGATTTGTGTTTAGTGGATTATATCTTGTGTAATTTGCTGCTGTAGGTGATAGGTTATGAGAACTTGTAAGCTTGTTTGATGCTTAGAGATATAATTTTGATGCATGTTTAGGCCTCTTACAAGTCCTTATGAGTAGAATCCTTCATTATATTTACTTTGCAATCACTTGTTTAATAGGTGTTTAAATTTCAGAATACCAAGCATGAACAACCATACCTTTGGAGAAATATTTGAGAGTGATGCACCTAGGAGTTCAAGGCCCTCAAGACCGGCCTCTCAGTTTAGGCCATCATACAACGAAGACCTCATTGCAACTCGTATTGGTAATGAAAGGGATGATGGGGATGCTCACCCATCCACTTTTCCTTGTTTTACTTTCTTACAAGCTGCAGGTATTCTTGATGATTTCTTGCTACTAATTGAGAGGGTTGGTTTGACCTCATATATGCAAGATGAGAGTGAGCAATATGCTATGCTCACCAAAGCCTTTGTTGAGAGCTTTACGTTTACTAATACATCCTATCAGTCGACTGTCTCTTTCAAAATTAATAATCTGCCCTTCACCATGCCTTTGGAGAGATTTTGCAGTATTGTAGGTGTAAACATGACAGGGACCGTGAAGAAAATTCAAGGGCGACCCGCTGATTTGTTGGAGCTTTACCGAGGGGTGACCAATGATGATGATCGCGTGGCGCGGCGTGGAAAGATAATAAATATCCAACTCCCTGCTCTTAGATGTATCGCGTGACCAATTATCTTTCTACTAGCATACTAGGTAGGGAGAACACAAGTAATATCTCCAA
Organism: Avena eriantha; assembly: GCA_910589775.1. Lineage (NCBI taxonomy): Eukaryota > Viridiplantae > Streptophyta > Magnoliopsida > Poales > Poaceae > Avena > Avena eriantha. The sequence goes on along the minus strand of OU342745.1, from coordinate 249,418,044 downwards.
CTATCATTTAGCCTTCCTTGCTGCTGCGCTTTACAATGATACTCGGTACAACCTTGGCTCGCTTATTGCTCGCCGCCTAGCTGCTAGGGGGCCTATCTATGGGGGCATCATTGCCTCGCGTATGGTCAATGCATTAGGTCTTTTAGTGGACCCCAATGATACTGTACTGGCACCACAGAGGCTTGACCTTGTTGCTATGAAAACTCATCACTTTGTCACTGCTACTTCTGATTTCAACAGTCTAGTATATAGGATGCTTTTCACTAACGAGGATGAAAGGGAGATCCCTTTGCCACAGCCTTCTTTGTTTAGTGTTCACAGGAGACCGTGGTCATGCTCCAAGGAGGAGGTGGACGAGCAGCTTCGCTTGCTGGGTTTCCACGAGCAGCACCAGGAGGATGTACCCTCCTATGACTACTCCGCACACTACGGAGGAACGTACTCGAGCTCGCACCAGGACGAGGGGACCTCCTCGTCATACTACGGTGACACATCATCCTGGCCGGCTTGGGATTGATACCCACTTAGGCCAAAAGCCTAAGCTTGGGGGGAGCTACGCCGACACCGCACTCATCTCATTATCCTGTTGCGTCGGTACTTTGTATCTTCATGTTTCGTTCTCTTTTTAGTTTTATTTCTTTCTTTGCTTTTGCTTTCTAAAACACAAAAAAGACCAAAAATATTTTTGTTGTTTCTCTTTGGTTTGCTTCTTCTTTTTGCCTTGGTTTGTTTTTCCCTCTTTTGCTTTGTTTGAACTATTCGAAAAACCCAAAAAGATTTTGCTTTGCTTGTTCTTCCTTTTTGGTTCTTATTTTAAAAATCGAAAACAACAAAAATATTTGTCGTTCTTCTTTGGTTTTACGAGTTTGCTACAGGGTTCAGCAGTCCTCAGTGGATATTGGTTTCATATTATTATTCAAGCCACACAAGTGAAGAGCAATAATGAGGATTAAAACTTGAGGCGTGGTAAGAGGCTGGTAACGAACTCTATTTGTTTTCATTTTTGTACATATACTCATCACTGTGGGCATGCTTAGTCCGTTCGTGTAAGGTGTATGTTATCGTTGGATGCTTAGTAGTTCTTGCTTTCTTATGATTAGCTCCAGCTCGCTAATAGTTTGTAGCATGTCTTATGAATGTTTGCTTGCATTGCTCTATTCATAAATTGGTATGACACTGTGGTATCCTCCTCTGAATGTTTCATTGGAATTGACTTGGCACATGCTTACACATGCACATGACTGTAATAATCAGTTAAGCCTTGATGAATTATTTTGCCTTGAGGATCTTGAATCACTTTCATGCCATGATTAGTTCTGTTTTGTTGCAAGCATGGTTATGACAACTATTGCTCTCTCGTTTGTCACTCCCTTACTATTGCTAGCCTTCACTTACACTGAGTATGTTTTAGTCAAGTTTCCAACTCTCTTAACCAATTATTTCCAAAGTGTCCACCATACCTACCTATTAGCATCATTTGCTACTTCCGCGCATATTCAATATGCCTTGTTTTCTTCCGAATAAAATGTTTGCTTATTATGAGAAAGTTAGTTAGTAAAGCTCTCACAAACTTGATGGCGCACTTTATTTTTCTTGCATTTAATAAACCTGAACCATTGTGTCCTTCTTTATTGCGTATATGCTTGCACTTTATAAGTTGAAGTTATCAAAACCATGTTTCATGGGGAACATTTTCAACATTTCATGGGTACTTAGTACCTCGTTGATATCATGTTCTTTTGCTTATGGATCACGGCGGTGTGAAATAAAAGTGGAACTTGTAAGATCATGGAGTTTGTATGTATGTTAGAGAAATGCCTGGGCCGCTAGCCTAAGCCATGCCTAATCATGGTGGAAACTTGCAGCATAACCATAATGAGCATTCTATGAAGTATCCTCAATAAAAATATATGCACATAGTAAATAAAAAGATCGCTGAGATGCTCATTGTCTGCTTGCCTTGTCATTTTGATTATGGGGTAGCTCCTGTGTCATGTGCAAGGGGTACCCCGTTGGTGGTTCTCTATGATACGTATATACTTACAATGACAAGAGCTTACTTGTGACTGAAGTTGAGTAGCATGAGGATCGGTCTTCGTAAGTAAGGGGCACGAGGCTTCGATTTATAACTTGTCAAGCATATCCTCTTAGTTGTGTCACTTTCACCTTAACCACATTAAAGATGCTTATGATAGGGGCAATGAGAGCTCAAAGCTAATGAGTACCATACTTTCAGCATTTGGAAGCCTTTCAAACTATTCAAAACCTTTTCATTTCCTTGTTGTGTCTCCACATATTCTTTGAGCACCTTCTTGAGAGCATAGTTCTCATTCTTTGTGCTTGTCCCATTACTTGACTATTTGTGTTATGGCTTTGATGCTTGTATCTTTGACATCTTTACTTCTAATCTTCACTTGAACTTCAGAGGTGCCTTGGCATTCACAATCAAAGGCAAGCCAGATACCACTCTATCATACCTTGTTATGAGCATTGCAATGTTGCTTATGTTTATGCTTCATGCTACTTATTATTTTTGAGTTGGAATCTCTTCATAGCTTGCAATGCCTATTAAGTAAACTTAGTTGCATACTCCTTATTATGAATATTCTAAGTAGTTGATCACATGCTGAGAATATATACATCATATGAAGCAAATTTGTTCGTGAAAGTTCTTTTATCGCACTCAGTTTTTAACTGAATTGCTTGAGGACAAACAATAAGCTAAGCTTGGGGGGAGTTGATATGTCCAAAATGTATCTACTTTCTCGAACACTTTTGCTATTGTTTCTCCTCTAAACTTGTGTGATTTGGATGCAACTAACGCGGACTGACGCTGTTTTCAGCAGAATTGCCTTGGTGTCTACTTTTTGTGTAGAAAATCAACTATCAGGAAAAATCCCGGAAAATATGCCAAAAATCCTATTTCACCAGAAGATTCCTGGAGCCAGAATACGAGACGGAGGGGGGCTGGGCCCAGGCCACACCACCTGGCCACCTGGGCAAGCCCAGGCCGCGTCAGGGGGTGGTCTGGCCGCCCCAGACTCCCCCTCGGTCTCCCTCTTCGTCTATAAGATGCCTTCTGACCTAAAAACTCTAGGAGGTTCGACGTTTTTCTAGAAGGAGTTCCGCTTCGCCGCCACCACCAGATTCCACGAAACAGCACCAGAAACTCCGTTCTGGCACCCTGCCGGGACGGGGAATTGGAGGAGATCATCGCTATCATCATCACCATCGCTTCTCCATCGACCATCCATGTTTCCCCCATCTATGAGTGAGTAATCCCCCACTGTAGGCTATGGGGATGGTAGGTATTGGATGAGATCGTTCATGTAATGGCATCAGATTGTTAGGGCATGGTGCCTAGTATCTTTTATTAGTGCTTTATGACTTTGTTGCGACTTGTTATGCTTAATGCTTGTCACTAGGGCCCGAGTGCCATGATTTCAGATCTGAACATGTTATTGACTCATTATGATAGTATTGTTTATGGTCTTATCTACAAGTTGTATACACACGTTGTTGTCCGGAAGCAATGGCCCTGAAGTGATAGAAATCGGGATAACCGGAGGGAATGGCTTTGATGTGAGGATCATATGTGTTCACGGAGTGTTAATGCTTTGCTCTGGTGCTCTATTAAAAGGAGCACCTTAATTGCCAGTAGTTCCCTTGAGGCCCCGCTGCAAACGGGCTGGTAGGACAAAAGATGTTGTGCAAGTTCTCATTGCGAGCATGTATGACTATATATGGAACACATGCCTAGGATTATCTAGTACTTGGATGCTTTATCTTATTTATCTGTAATTGCCCTATGTTTTGATTGCTATATGAATTGTCTTGTCCATGCAACGCCCGTCCATCCATCCCTATGCCTACCGCACTCGAATCCTATAGTTTACTGCTATTGTTACTGTTGTCTTTACTTTACTGCTGCTGCTACTTTGCTATTCGTACTACAAAACTGTTGCTACTGATAAACTATTGTGAGCAAGATTGTTTCCAGGTGCAGCTGAATTGACAACTAAGTTGTTAAGACTTATAAATATTCTTTGGCTCCCCTTGTTTCGAATCAATAAATTGGGTTTCACTTCCCTCGAAAATACTGACATACACCCCCTATACTTGTGGGTCATCACATTGCTACGAGAGAGAATGTATCATCGTAGTCAACTCCTTGAATTGGTCGAAACCCCTTTGCGACAAGTCGAGCTTTATAGATGGTCACATTACCATCATCATCAGTTTTTCTTTTGAAAATCCATTTATTCTCAACGGCCTTTCGATCGTGAGGTAAGTCCACTAAGGTCCAAACTTGGTTTTCGTACATGGATTCCATCTCGGATTTCATGGCTTCTAGCCATTTGTTGGAATCAAGGCTCATCATCACTTCTTCATACGTTGTAGGGTCATCCATTTCATCTATCATGAAATTCATAACAGGATTACCATACAGTTTAGGAGCTGCACATGTCCTGCTTGACTCGCGAGGTTCGGTAGTGTCCTCTTTCAGAGTTTCATGATCATTATCATTAGCTCTCTCTTCATCAGGTGAAGTTAACTCCGAAACAACTTCCGATGCTGCGCCTCTCGCCATTTCATGAAGAGAAGGTTCAATAACCTCTTCGAGTTCTACCTTCCGACTACTCACACCTTCTGCGAGAAACTCCTTCTCAAGAAAGGATCCATTCTTGGCAACAAAAAGCTTGCCTTCAGATCTGTGATAGAAGGTATACCCAATCGTTTCCTTGGGGTATCCTATGAAGATGCATTTTTCCGCTGTGGGTTCGAGTTTATCCGGCTGAAGTTTCTTCACATAAACATCGCATCCCTAAACTTTAATAAATGACAGCTTAGGTTTGTTTCCAAACCATAATTCATACGGTGTCATTTCAACGGATTTAGATGGTGCCCAATTTAAAGTGAATGCAGCGGTTTCCAGTGCATAACCCCAAAATGACAGTGGTAAATCAGTCAGAGACATCATAGATCGAGCCATATCCAATAAAGTACGATTACGACGTTCCGACACACCATTACGTGTGTGTGTTCCGGCAGACGTGAGTTGTGAAACTATTCCATAGTCTTTCATATGTGTGCTAAACTCGTAACTAAGATATTATCCAACACGGTCGGACCGCAGAAATTTGATATTTCTGTTACGATGATTTTCAACTTCATTCTAAAATTCCTTGAACTTTTCAAAGGTTTCAGACTTATGTTTCATCAAATAGATATATCCGTATCTACTCAAATCATTCGTGAAAGTAAAAAAAGAACTATATCCACCTCGCGCCAACACACTCATTGGTCCACACACATCAGTATGTATGATTTCCAATAAATCTGTCGCCCGTTCCATTGAACCGAAAAACGGCATTCTAGTCATCTTGCCCATAAGGCATGGATCACATATATCAAATGATTCCAAATCAAGTGATTCCAAAAGTCCATCAGAATGGAGTTTATTCATGCGTTTAACGCCAATATGACCTAGACGGCAGTGCCACATATATGCAGATATATCACTATCAAGTTTAATCCTTTTAGCATCAAGATTATAAATATGCGTAATACTACTATCGAGATCCAACAGAAATAAACCATTCAACACAGGTGCATGACCATAAAATATATCATTCATATAAATCGAACAACCATTGTTTTTAGATTTAAAGGAATAACCACTTCGCATCAAACACGATCCGAATACAATGTTCATGCTCAGTGCAGGCACCAAATAACAATTATTTAGATTTATCACTAATCTCGACGGCATATGGAGAGGCAGCGTTCTGACGGCGATCACATCAACTCTTGATCCATTGCCGACCCGCATCGTGACCTCATCCCTTGCTAGCTGTCGCTTGTTCCACAGCCCCTGAATTGAGTTACATATATTAGCAACCGATCACGTATCAAATACCCAGGTGCTACTGCGAGTACTAGTAAAGTACACATCAATAACATGTATATCACATATACCTTTGTTTGCCTTGCCGGCCTTCTTATCCGCCAAATACTTGGGGCAGTTGCGTTTCCAATGGCCAGTTCCCTTGCAATAGTAGCACTCGGTATCAAACTTAGGGCCAGCTCGAGATTTCTTTTCAGGTGCGGCAACAGACTTGCCACCCTTCTTTCCCTTCCGCTTGCCTTTCTTGTCCTTCTTGAAACCGGTGGTCTTATTGATCATCAACACTTGATGTTCTTTCCTTATTTCCACTTCTGCAGTCTTAAGCATTGATAGAAGCTCGGGAAGAGACTTCTTCATGCCCTGCATGTTATAGTTCATCACGAAGCTCTGGTAGCTAGGTGGCAGAGATTGGAGAACACGATGTATGCCTAAGTCAATGGGAATCGTTATTCCCAAGGACACAAGCTTATTGGCGTACCCAGACATTTTGAGTACATGCTCACTAACAGAGTTGTTCTCCTCCATCATGCAACTAAAGAACTTTTCAGAAGCATTATAACTCTATGGTAGCATGGGTATCGAAAATCATTTTCAATTCTCCCATGGTATCAAAGGCATTGCCATTTTCGAAATGTTTTCGAAGTTCTGGCTCTAGCCCATACAGTATGCCGCAATGAACTAAGTTGTGGTCTTCCTGATGAGTCACATAGACATTCTTTTCCTCGTCAGGGGCATCAAGAGCTGGTGGGGGGCCTAGCGGCGCCTCTAGCACATATTGTTTTTGTGCAGCAGTGAGGAGAATCCTCAAATTCATAGCCTAGTTGGTGAAGTTGCTACCATTCACATCAAGTTTCTCTTTCTCCATGAACACATTGAAATTAAAAGCAGGTGGTGCCATCTACAACAGAATTTGTAAAGTTTATTTAGACTAAGTTTATGATAGATTGAGTTCAACTAATCCAAATTACTAATGAACTCCCACTCAAAACGACACCCCTCGTGTCCTTTTGGTGATTACATGAACCAAATCCACTACACCAAGTCCGATCATCATGTGAGTCGGTGTAGCTTCAAAGGCGAGCATCTATATGGGCATCATATCAACTATATGACTCATGCGTAACCTTTCGGTCCGTGTTCCAAGGCCATGTCTGTACATGCTAGGCTCGCCAAGTAAGAACCTTAGTATTCGCATGTGTAAAACTGTCTTACACTCGTTGTATGAAAGCGTAGAGTCGAGTACACCCGATCATCACGTGATGTCTTGAAAAACGATCGATAGAACGGTGCATACTTAAGGAAGAACACATTTTATCTTGATATTTAAATGAGGGGTCATCTTACAATGCTACTAAAAGCGCCAAACTAGCAATATAAGATGCAAACATCTAATGTGTAAAGTGAGATGATATGGTCCATGCATTTGATCTCTATCATATGCATCGTGACATGATCTCTATCATTCCTTTGTGTGTAAGGCCAAGGTCTATGGAACTTACACGTTGAGTGTGTTGTAAGAGTTTCTATCATACATCTACTTACAACAATACCATATCAAGACACTAGCCCAGTAACGATCTAAAATAGACGCCTCTAATTTATCAATTGCAAGTTTTACGTGGCTTAGGGCTTTCGAAGATAGAACCGGCCTGATCTACGAACATGGAACCACAACGAGGATAACCAAGTTATTAGCAACTCGTTGTAAATCAGATATTGACTATAGTAGGAGAGACAGACACCCGCCAGCCACTTATGCAAAACTAGTTGCATGTCAGTCGTGGAACCGGTCTCATGTACAATGACATGTAAGGTTGGTCCGGGCTGCTTCATCCCACTATACCACCAATATACAAAATACATAGAAGATGCAATAACATGATCATCATCGCCCACATATAAACATATGTGTACTACCTGTGCAAAGCACCTACGCATAGATCAGGCTCTGATACCACTGTTAGGTCCGCAGCATAGAAAACAAAAAATTTCCTACGATGAGAACTATACGCCAAGATCTATCTACTAGATGCAAAGCAACAGGTGGATATACATCCATAGAGAACTTACCCTCGAAGACAATAGAGTTTTGTTAACGAGTTGGAACTCGTGGATGATGTAGTCGTACACTTGCCGATCTCAAGATCGTGTGGAAGTCCTAGCGCCGCAAATCCGCAGCGCATCCGTCCTCACACACACGTTCAAGCCACCAAACAACCTCCACCTCCTCGCTCCAGCGAATCAGCGGAAGCAGCAACTCCTTCCAGACGCAAGGCCACCGGGAACATGTATCTCGCTCATCCGAGACCATGGGGGAATAATTCTAGAGGGGGAGAGAGATCCTTCACGAGGAGGTGTGAGGAAGGAGTGAGAGGGGGGCCTTTTATAGGAGGAGGGGGTGCCCCTCCCCATGGCCGGCGCCTCATGGGGGTGACCCCTCACCTCCCCCATTCATGTGGTGGTAACTCCCTCCACATTAAAATACCCCTTCACATTCTCTTTTAAAGTCTCCACTTTAAATGCATTAAATTTCTCCAAATTTAATGCTCTATCATTTAATAAAATTCTTTTATTAAATATATTCAGAATTTTGTTAATTACTTTAATTAACAAACATTCACATAAACCCCCCTGCAACATTTCAATATTACATGCAGAACCAAATTCTGCAATTTCACCCGAAACAGTTTCGATGTCTATTGAAATAATTCCAGCGCTTTACAGTTCTTTCGTCTGAAACATATGTGCTCCAAAATGGTGTTCGGTAACCCTTAAGTGTGTCACCCTACGGTTCACAAATAATGCAGACATGATTGAGACCCCTCTCAAATCAATAATCAGAAGCGGGACCTGGAGATCCATACTGACTGCTGCACATTCAACGATGACTTCTGTGATCGTGAGAACCTTTAACGCTAGTAACTAAATCGCTTTGTCTCACGATATATTACATGTCCGAGATTCGATCATTGGCATCCAAATACCTAGTTTGATCTCGTTGCCGACATGCACTCTTTTCTTGTTCCCGTGATATAACATTCTAGTGATCACATCACTTGCTTGCAAGCTATCTTAATGTGATATCACCGAGAGGGCCCAGAGTATATCTATCCATCATCGGGATTGACAAATTCCACTCTTGATTCATGAGCCTCAACATAACACCTTCGTAGTACTGAACCCACCTCTATAGTCACCCTGTTACGGTGTGACGTTTGATGTTATCAAGATACTCTTCTGGTGTTAGGAATTAACATGATCTCATGGTCTAAGGACTAAGATTACTTCGTATGATGTTATAGCAATATAAACATAATGAATTTGATCGTAATGCTATACTTCGGATGAATGTTCATCACATCATTTCACAAATGATGTGACCTTGTTATTAACAACATCCAATGTCCATGATCAGGAAACTTTGATCATCTTGTTAATCAACGAGCTAGTCTATAAGAGAGGCATAACTAGGAACCTTTTTGTTTATTAAACACACATGTATTGACGTTTCCTATCAATACAATTATAGCATTCAAAATAAACATCTATCATATACTTGGAATATGTATAATAACAACTTTATTATTGCCTCTCAGGGCATATTTCCTTCAGTCTCCCACTTGCACTAGAGACAATAATCTAGTTCACATAGTGATAAATCTAACATATATCTAGTCGGACTAAGATCTAGAGTGGAAATCAGTGGGTGGGAGACCATGGCATCCCTATCCTATGCTTCAGGGTAACAACTAGGTATATTAGAAGGGACGGTAATTGAATGTAGGTCTCTCGACTGAAATTCGTTATAATTGGTGGGCAGCGGGGTCGAGGATGGGGAATCAGCATGACTCGGTGAAACTTGGTATCAAGACCCCATGTCTAAAGAAATATGGAGTGAGTAATAATGCCAAGGACGTTTGTGGGAAAAGTAGTGCACCTCTCAAGATTGTACAAATGTTTCATGTTACTCCTTGTTCTAGAAAAGAACTACGATCGCAGCATGAAGAAAAGAACTACGATCGCAGCATGAAAAGGAACTCTATGAAAGTTCAGACAACCCATGAAGAATGACAACTTAGAATTTTATAAATCTAAAACTAACTTTTCTAAAATACCATTTTTTTAAACATGCACGAGTCTTAGATCATTGTTCGGTGACTTTCAAATAAGCACCAGACAACCAACCTAGAATTTGCTGAGTACGCTCGTACTCAATCTATCATCTTAACCCTTGCTTAGGTTATAAGAAGACAAGACGACTGACATGAAGGATAGAATCCACAAAGTATCGGACTAGTAGGAATAAGAAAATATGTAGATGTAGTAAATCACTAAAATAAATGTGTAGGTAGATGAGCTAGCAATAGTATAGATTCTCCAATAAGTTGCCAACACCAATGAAATTAAGATTAGTATTAACATTCATTAGGAAGCTATCGCTTATGTATTTGTACTTTTATCGCGTTGTGAATCCTCAATGGACCGAGGATGATCTTGAAGCTTTTGTACACTTTTGGATCTTAGTATGATTTAATAAATAAAGTTGTTAGACCCGCAATGTTTCTATTGTACCACTCTGAGGGGTGTGATATTTCTGGATGAGGAGTTCCGTGAGTGTCATATCAACGACTTGTACACTACAACATGCAGTGGTGTACTGGGTCACCGCAGGCACGCCTAGTTGTGATTGTGGCAGCGGTCTCCATCGCTAGCTTGCTAGTAGCGATTATGGTTGTGGTCTCCATCCGCAGCCACCGACAAAATTGTGGCGAGGGTTTGGAGGTAAAGAAGTGTCTAGTGTGCCACTAGCAGGAGGGCCCATGAAGGTCAAGGGGGAGGACACACGTGATGTCTAGCCAGATGCATTAGATGTAGCACCCCACTTTCAATAACCATGATTAAGTGTCCCAAAGTGCAAAAATTAGGGGGGACAAAAACTTTTTCTTGCTTAGTGGTGCGATAGTTGCTTGTTTAGTGATCTACCTTTGTTTGTGCTTGTGTTGTGATGAAGATACTTCTCTGTCTTATCAAAGGTTTACATAAGCTATTTACCAAAAGGTAATGCCTTGGCTTACTTTACATATTCTCAAATGTTCCGAATTTTCAAACATGAGCCAAGATGACTTTCAAAACTAAAATGTTATCCCTTCATTCCATGAAAAAACTAAGGAGATATATGATACCATCTCCCTATGTTTTCAAGTCACAACATTTCAAATACTCTTTCCTCAAATCTTTCCAAAGACCTTTTTACAAACTTCCTTCTACTCTCTTGGTAGAAGTGCCTAGAGACTCTCACCTTCTTCAAACCACAAAACCCTTGTCTACTTATTTCAAAAACTTTTCTTCAAAATTCTTAGAGAAATGCTTGTGTATGTTTTTTATATTTCTTTGAGATCTTTGTATGAATTGCCTTGATCTGCTATCAATATTAATTGTCTTGACATGCTGTCAAGATGAATTGCCTTTATATGTTGTCTTCAAGCATGTACTATCTTGAAATGTTTGTTAGATGTTTATCTGAGCTATTCTAGGATCTCAATCCTTAGTAACAGCAAAACCAACAACACACCCTCTAAATATCAAGATTGTGAATGGAAGCGATTCTCCACGCAACTCCTTAATCTTGGATGGTACACTAGCATCTCTGTCTCAACAAATCAATTTTACCACACTCTTGTCAAGCAATACAAGGATAGTTGATCCTAATAATACCCCACACCAAATATCTTGTGAACAAATCATCAAAACCTTAGTAGGAAGACAATCTTCCTCCTTGTTATGAGGTTCACTCTTTGGAACTCTAAACAAGACCCTTAACTCTTGATCTACGTCAATATGCCCCTTCTATACTCTTCCTTGAGATGTGATTTTTCATCCCCCATAGTTGCTTTTGATCAAGGAACCCCTCTACCAAGTTCCCCAATCTAGTCTTAACCTCTAGTCATTAACGTGACCATCTATTTCCTTAAAAGGTTCAATTTTGATCCAATTCTGTTTAGTAGTTTACAAACAAGTGGAGACCAACCTAAGGCATGTTAACCTTCTACTAAACCTACTCTTAAACCACATTCACTTGGCGGTGTGTTTGGAACCGTACCACTCATCTATCCAACTCCATCTTATGCTTTAGTCAAAAACCCTGGACAAGCCTCAATTTGGCTTAGTCAAAAACCATTATCAGGATCCAACCTTTGAGTCTCCAATTAGGATCATCCATGGGCATTTTGACAATGCACTTGGACCAACTTGTACACCCTCATGTGCACTTGCAAACCACACTCGTGCCTTGGCCAGATCCCTCTTCGACCCACTTGTCCTTGATGGTTTTGTAATCAAGATGATAGTCTGTTCTGTCAAATGTTAAAAGATTCAATCTTTGGTAGATAATCCCAACTTCCTCAAACCTCCTATGGATCAATTCTTTGCATAGAATTGATCTAATCCACCTAGTCTATCTTCCCCTATGTTCCTTGTTTCCAATGGAGCCTTGAGCATATGAAACCCACATGGTTTAGAAGCCATGAAAATATTCTGTTTTGGCACCCTTAAAATCAACAAAGGTTGGCATTCAACTTCTAAGCACCTAATATTGTTTTAGACCAAATATTTGCTCCACTCTGATCTACACCACTTGGTCTATCACCCCATATAGCTCATGATCCAAATGGATCCCTGAGTCACCTAATCTAGCTTGGTTTTGTGGGCATGCCAATGTTTTACATCAAGATCACGTTTACCACTTAACTCTTAAAAAATAATCCATTGATTTCAAACCACCACCACCCCAGCAGTTCACTCTCACCTTGGTCGTGCGCAGCATCACTAATCCACTCTTGACCCTTGGGCTTGTGAGAGTTGGAGAAAGAGATAGAGAGTGAAATTTGGCTATTCCACCAAATTTTGCAATGTCATCAATTCATCACCAAACCTTGCCACTAATCACTCTAGCACCCTACCCTCTCCATCTGCTCATGCTATTATAGCCCTAGCAGTGTAGCACCCCATCCCCTTGTCCTCTAGACATTGGATGACTGAGAGAGAGAGAGAGATCACATGCTTTAACTCATATCCTAGAAAATCTTGTAATAAAGTACACCCCAGTAGTCACCACCCTCCCCAACCAATGTCTGGTAGTGTACCAATACCCTATCCATGTTCCCTATCCCTCTTGGCAACCCCATGACCAGCCCAAATTCCTCCCTCCCCTCCTTTCTTTATTACCACCGAGGTGAAAAAGGAGACCCCCAAAACTCTTTAAGGTAGAGTCACTGCCTCACCTCTTCTCTCTGGCCTCACACCACTCTATCCACCACCCCACTCAACCAACCAGATAAACCCTCCTTTTCCTGCATGCCCTAATAGACATTTTTTGAAATGAGGCATGCCCTAATAGACATTATCCACCATGAGCCATCTCCCTAGGATAAAAAGGCCAAAGGCCACCACAGCCTCCCTATCCACTCTCAGTCTACTCCTACTGCTCTCTCTTGCCCTAGCTGGAGCTCCCCAACCTTTCACTAGCACTACCTCTCCATGGAAAGGAAGGTCCCTCCTCTCGGGTATGCAAGGAAGAGGCAAGTTGGCCATGGATCCAGATCTCCTCTACTCCTGTTTTTGGCTTGAATTTTTTCCCTCTCTCTCTAACCTACCTCCCCATGCCCTTTGTTGGCCACAGGGACGGCGGAGGAGCTGCCATTACCACATGTCCGTGGTGTAGCTCTGCTGGCGGAGCCGACGCTCCTGGGCGCCTTCTACCGCGCAAAGACCCTCTCGAGACCGCGACGAGATCCCACACTATGCTCGACGCCTTACCGACAACATGCATCCGCCCTGAGAGCTCCCTAGTGAGCACCCGAGCGAGTGTCGCTTGCACGGAAGCATGGGTCACCTCCCCGTGGTCAAAACCACCCCTACTGCCCATCTCCCGGATCGACTCTGCACGCTGCATCGCCTCGTCGCCTGCCTGCGCCCCAGGTGAGCTCCTAGGTCACCCCAGCAACACTAGGGTTTCGTCTCCAACACGTCTATTGCACAGAACACAATGAGCACCGGTCGTATATCCATACTTAATCGAACGACTAACCTTGCTCTGTACCCCTTCGCCCCACTCTAGTCGCTGAACACTGGGCCAGCCAGCCAGCGGTTTGAACTGCACCTCCCGTGCTCATGGATGCTGGGATGGGCCGGCCCAGCGCAGCGTTGCCCAAATCCATTAGATCTAGCCCGCTGATTTGTTTAAAAGCTTTTAATCTTTTAAACAAGACCTAGTATATCTACTAATTTACGTTGTGGTAAGTTCGTCGTTTTCCCAAATTTTTCGTATGCCGTCGTTTGTACTGTTTTATCCCTATATGTTCTGACATATTACAGCCCCTGCCACCGCCAAGTCTTCTCTTTCCTTGCAGAAGACCACATCGACCGCCCACCGTTCCCCAGATCCTTCACCGCCGCATCAGGCATTGAGCGTCCTGAACGCCTCCATGGTCACGGGATGGAAACTTGCACATGCGCCGGTCGTGCCTGTGTTGGCCGTCGCAGCGGGGGCCAGCCTCACGGCCCCGACTTCCGCGCCGAGCTCCTGCCCCACGCCCGCCGCCGCCGACTGCGACTGCTGCCTCCACGCTGGCCGCTGTGGTGGTGGCCCGCCTGACGGCCGCGATGTCCGCACCGATATCCCAAACCGAAGCTCGACCTGCCACTGCCTTGAGTTCGACGCCCCCTGAGTTTTGCCTCGCCTTTGCCGGCCGTGGTTCTCTTTAGACACACACAACAGGTCAACGGAAAAAATGAAGCGAAGTCCCCTTCGAGCCCCTGATCCGCCGCCATCCCCTTATGCATCCAGGTTCCTCGCTGCGGGCGCGGATTGCCCTGCCGACCGGGAGGTCGTGCCCCCGCCTGCTCGCACCCCCCGTCTGTCCACCGGCGTGGCCTCCGATAGCCCGCGCTCCAGCGCGGCAGGCAAGTTGGTGTTCAGCTCTGCCGTAGCTCCAGCCGGTCGAGCATCCTAGACGGCGGGCGGCGCAACCAATCTGGCTCCAATCATCCAGAAGGCTATCGAGGCAAAGAATTTGAGCGATGCGGACCTGGCCAAGTAGATCAATGAGCACGTGCAGGTGGTGCACGAGTACGAGTAAGGCAAGGACGTCCCCCATCCAGGCCATGCTCATGATTAATTGATGAATAAAATGATTAGGAGTAAGATGCGGCTGGCGTTGAGACGTTGGATAATGCTAGCAGGGATTTTTCATCCGTTCTTAATTCATTTGTTTTGATAGAATATTGATTCCACATTTCCTCCTGTTTTAATTCCAATTTGTTCTGTGTCACGGACACAAGAAATTGTTGAGGTAACCACAATACTTTCGGCCGAACATCCCAGCTTCGTTTGGCCTATAAAATCTACCAACATCACGCTCGTGCTCCGCCCAAGCCTCAAACTAAAGAGAGAAAATATTACATCAACAGAAAAGAAGAAGAGATAAAGAAATTCAGAGGTGAGAACATACTAGATTTCATGCCTACGCCATGGTCTTAATCGTCATGGACTTATCGTGGACGTCTTGCCGCCACTGTGAGACGTCGACGACATGGCCTTGGTGGTGTTCGCCGGCCACCGTCACCACGGTGAACAAAGCGACGGCCTTTCCACAAGACCGGAGGCACGTCAAACCCCTGCCTCAACAGCCGGAGCGGCAGGGCCCATGGACAACACGGTCAATCTCTAGGCAGCATCGCTCCGCCTCCTGAGGCGGTAGTGGCGACAACACAGCCGGATGCCAACGCACGGTCACGGCCTCGCTCCTCCAGTGGTCGTTGGATTTGGGGATGAAATCACCGGAGATAGGAAATCTTATCCTCTCAGGCTATTTTCATTTTAACCCTTTTGTTCATCGTTTTTCCTGCCTATCCCCTGGTGAGGACATAGTATTCGTTTTAGTACACATCTGTGAGTATTCCGATTGTGAGATGTATAGGGGAAGTAAGGGAACCGATGAGATCCGGCTAACCAAATCACAGTTGAAATTCTTGTGCGGCTACAAATGACATTGAAGCATTATTCCGATATGATTCCGTGTAATTGCTTTTTTTCACTAAATATAATTATATTAAGTTCGACCGTTTCACGATCTATGCGATATAATTTGTTGTTATTCTGTGGGCTTGAATTTGAAAAGTGCCTTATAAGTGCAAACCTAAGTTATAAACATTTTAGAGAGCGACTTCAAGTTTGACAGATTTTGTCGACCATGGTGCTCTATTGGAGGAGAAAATAGAAAATGTTAGGTTACAAAGCTTGACAATCGATTTTGGGGCAGGATCTGATAATAAGAAAGTATTTTATCTTTAAGGTGAGGTTTTTTATTCTACCCATAGCAACGCACGGGTATTTAGCTAGTTAGTTTTAATTCAATATAAAAATCTATCTGTGTGCATTTTAGTGCGTCATTAGAGATATTAAAACTGGGACAAGAGGGAGCCCTCTCACGCCCTCTGCATTTAGGACCGTCAGATTTCATGTTTGTATCATTTTTGACCGTTCGTTTGCTGGCTCAGGAGCTCTCAGCGCAAAAGGAGGCCTCCCACGAACTGGGCAGTTTTGGCCGTCCGATCGCGTACCCCACGTCATTCTGACCGTTGGATGATCCTCAGCTCCCGCGTGGGCCGAATTATCTCTTAGGGATGCTTCTCTGGATATCAAAAAGCATTTGTATACTTAATTGGACTGGAATGTCTATCTATTTTGGCCCGCTGTACTCCACCTTTCGACAACCGGGTCTCCTCGTAGGGAACCACCGGATTTTTTTTTGAAGAGGACACATGCGGCAGCAGACTCCAATGGAAACCGGGTCTCCTTGCTCATACGGAACCACCAGAACTTTTTTTTGAAGAGGACACACGGTGCGGCGGCAGACTCCAATGTAAATTCGACCATCCGGACAAGACGCACACATCCCGATCGATTGGACCGCAAGCCAAAATCTAGAGCGGGCATGCAGTAGACTCCAATCGAGATTCGACCGATCGAGACCAGATACACACCCCCCGATCCGTTCGAACGCAGGCCAGAATATGAAACGGCCATCGATCTCTCCTGCGGATGTGGTATAGATCCTGCCCTCGCTCCCCATTCATGGCGACCCGATGCACCGGTCTTAATTAATCTTTAAACCGTGTTATTTTTTCAGTTCTTGTAAATCCCTAATGGCAGCCATGGTGCACAAATTGACGGCGACAGATGATTATGGTACGTTACTACACTGCCTACATGTCCTATAAAATCTCTTGCCTCAGTTTCTGCCTGTGCTACTCCCACTCGATGGCAGATTCCAGGTCTAATGGTGGTCTGATAGATTGATTGTATTTTCAAACGAAATACCCATCTTCTTCAGATAACAATTATCATCTTTTCTAAATCAGAAATATATTTCTCCGTAGGTTCTGCTTGTTCTAGCTCAGCTGCTTACATTGAATGTGGCTCCTCTTACAAAGAGACATGCTTCTATTACTTCCTTCATGCTATTTAAATATATCCTCAATTTATTTGATGTATTCATGTCCACCTTCCAATTTAGAAAATCATGAAAAATTTTAGTAGCATGGCCCCTTATCAACATACAAAACACCACAAATCTTGTGTAAGAAAATTATATGCCTAAGAAATTTTTATGGAATCTGAATAAGAGAGAAAGAAGATTGACAAAGGAAAATCTACGTAGACAAATATAATACAAATTCTAAGGTAAATTTTAATTTAAATAAAATTTTACCATTTTATAACTATAAATTTTCTAATAAACGGACGCGGCAACACGCGTCTACATGATCTACTATTTAGCGTATCCGCCAGAGAATCATGTTTAGCGCTGCAAAGTAATTATATCGCGCCGACTTTTAGCGCGGGTGTTCGAGTGCCCATATCCAAGGCGGAAGCTCGCAGGAATGGTCGGTCCGTCGGTGCCTAGCGCCGTTCGAATCCCGTGGTCCAACCGGACGGCTCTCCATAATAAACTCCGACCGAGCCAGGCAAGCCAGCCAGCCGGGCTTGTCCTCCTCGTCTTTCACCTCGCGCCGCGAAACCCTAGCCCGCCACAACCATGGACGGCTCCACCTCCAAGCCCAAGCGCAGGCGCGGCCGCAAGAACAAGGCGGCAGCAGACAACCACTCTCCATCCCCCGATGCCCCCGCGGCCGCCGCCGCCTCCGACGCAGTGGTCTCCGACAGCCCAGCCCCGGCCGCCGCCGGCCGCCGCGGGCGCAAGTCGCGACGCCTCGAGGCCCCAGCTGACGCGGACGCCTTGCGCGCGCCGTCCCCGCCCACGAAGCCCGTGGCGAACGGGGTGGACGCGGCAGTGGCGGAGCTGGGCCCTGCGGGCTGGGAGGAGATCGGGCGGGTGGTGCCGTCCATGGACGCGGTCGTGAAAGTCTTCTGCGTGCACACCGAGCCCAACTTCTCGCTGCCGTGGCAGCGCAAGAGGCAGTACAGCTCCAGCAGCAGTGGCTTCATCATCGGCGGCCGGCGCGTCCTCACCAACGCACACTCCGTCGAGCACTTCACCCAGGTCAAGCTTAAGAAGCGTGGGTCTGACACCAAGTACCTCGCCACCGTCCTCGCCATTGGCACCGAGTGCGACATTGGTGTGCCCTCTCTCTCCCATTTACTTCCACCACAGCCTGCAATTCTTGGTTCTCTGTTTTGTATATTTAAGCCTATAATTGCGTCATAGAGTTCGTCCAGTATGCATGTGGATTCAGATGCATCATTGTGCTGGCTCCTCCAATTGATGCCTCCCTGGTTACTCTGATAGAATGGCACGTGAACTGTTGGAAACTGGGAACTTCGGTCTTTAGGATCCTAGTTTGGACTTGCTTGTTGTGTTGCACTTGTAGTATTAGTTATGGCTTGAAACCTAACATATAGTTGTCACCAAACTCACCATGAGCTAGTTGCAAATTTATTGCACGCCAAGCCTTTCTGGCCAAGGTTTTTGGCGTCACCTAATCGTCGCCATTTTGTCTGGGCGCTCTGAGGTGGACGACTGGGAGCGATGCCCAGGTGGGCTCCCAGAAACTAATGGCATCATAATGCTCGCCGAGGTGTCGCCGCGGCTAACTGTGTTTCGCTCGACCAGGGGGAATTCCGTGGGATAATCTTGAGTTTTGGCATAAGAATGGGTGGAAACTTCAGATCTGCAGGGAGTGAGTCAACTGGAGAGGTGGGCTGCCACCGGTGTGGCTGATTTGTTCGTGGAGCCGTGGAGGATACGTAAACCTGGCCAGCTGCTAGAGCTCGCCGTGGCTTGCCGGCCATTGGGCTTCTGAAGCAGCAGTCGGGTTGGGATTGCGGATTGGGGAAGTGGTTGAAGGGAGCTGTATTGGAGGGTGAGGCTTAGAGAGAGCTTCTAGGGTTTATGTTACTAGCTTATATAGTTACGAGGTATAAATTCGTATTTATTACCATATATAATTATTCATTATTATTTTCGCCCAACGCCTAATTGTCACCCTCATATGGTGGTTTGTGGGCCCCATATCAACTCAGCAACATGATACCTTGTTTCTGGGTAATCTGAAGGAAGTTGAACATATGGATTTGAAAATGTGAAGCATGTATGGACTTTGTGATTTTGGCAATCTGTTGGTAAAACAAACTAATATGTTTGGTTAATTTTTTATCTGAAGTCAGCTCATGGAAAAATTGCAGTCTTAAACTTTTCAACTTAAAAATGTCATTGCCACAGAAATTCTTGTGCTCTCTTGTTCTGGTGTTCTTCTCAGGGAGTATATAGATCACATATTTAAGTAAATTGGACCTGATAGTTTTATTTGTTGAGGGGGTGTAGGTTTTTTATCTACATTTTACATGGCCTAACCTGAATTGTTCTATGCATATCAGCGCTCTTAACTGTCAGTGATGATGAATTCTGGGAAGGAGTTTCACCAGTTGAATTTGGGTCGTTACCAGCACTTCAGGATGCAGTCACTGTTGTTGGTTATCCAATTGGAGGAGATACAATATCAGTGACAAGTGGTGTGGTCTCTAGGATAGAAGTGCTTTCATATGTTCATGGTTCTACCGAACTTTTGGGACTGCAGGTATATCTCTTCCCATTTTTTCTCATCCCTTTATATAACTTCCATGATAGAATAGTACTAGATCGTAAGTTAACCTTTGGAGGAATCATATTTATTTATCTGCTTATTTATAACTTTCAAATTTGGACCTTTTCCTGTGGACAGATAGACGCAGCTATCAATTCAGGAAATTCAGGTGGCCCAGCTTTTAATGACAGGGGCATATGTGTTGGTATAGCCTTTCAGTCTCTCAAACACGAAGATGCAGAGAATATAGGTTATGTGATACCCACCCCTGTTATCAAGCACTTTATTCAGGACTATGAAAAATCCGGAGCATACACAGGTAAATTGCTCTGTTCGAATATTGTATGATGATACATTTTCTTATATCTTGTTATGAGCAATGATCATTCATTTTACTGCTTGTCTTTTGGACCATTTAACTGGTTTGTTAGAAATTATGAATGATATTGTAGGCATAGTCTACCGGTGTATTGATCTGACTGTTCCTTATGACTTTGCAAGTATTTTTATTAATTATTACTACCATGGGGTCTCATACGAGTGTTCCTCTCTTCTGATTTTTCGTGTCCTGCAGTCTGATGAGTGATACTGCTCACACAATCTTAATCGTTTGGGTTGGTTATCTTGACATGAATAAAGTATAACCAATATATAGTCACAGTGTTCTGTTCAGCGTTTTTGTATTCTTATTATTAGTCCTGTAATTGGTCAATTATTTGCTTAGTGTCTTCTCTTTCAGTTCGTTCAATGCCCTATTCAGCATGCAGATACATTGTTTTGATTGATGTGTTTCTGTTCTGTATTGATCTTTTGATGCACCATGCAAGTGAGAAAATACTGCTGCATTAAGAAAGAGTTAGTTTTGTGTTCTCTTTGATGTTCCGCATTTGAGATGTGATTTACTTATTATCATTTGCGATATCATTCCAGGCTTCCCTATAATCGGGATAGAATGGCAGAAAATGGAAAATCCTGATCTTCGGAAAGCAATGGGAATGAAACCAGATCAAAAGGGTGTTCGTGTTAGGAGGGTGGAACCTACTGCTCCAGAGTCTGGATGTCTGCAACCATCAGATATTATTCTTAGCTTTGATGGTATTGACATTGCCAATGATGGTACAGGTATGTCATACCTTGCTATATTTTAACTCTTTTTTGCATTGGAACTTGTTCATTCAGTTCTCTAAATAGCCATTCTTTATTAGTCTTCTCTTGCTCTAGATACCACCTTTATCTTTTATTTGCCATCTTTGTGTTTCTGTATGGAAGTATCACTCAAAGCTTCGTTAGTACAACCACTCTTTCTCTCTGGAGTCCAATAACGGTTGTAACTGAATGAATGCATTATTCAGATAGCTTGTAACACTTAAATTCTGATTTTTATACATGTAGAATCTTTGCAGTCACCCAACCTGACTGCTGATTCGTTTCTATTTGAATCTCACAGATACATAGGATCTTGTCAAATTTCCTCATGTTGTACTAAAAAGATTCTTGCTGCAGTTATATTGGCAAACTTATCTTTCTGTTTTAGCTTTCTAGCATCTTAATTATGCTTAATTCCTGATAAAATCAAACCTCCTCACTTAAAACAATAAAATACTCCTTTTTTTTTATCAAATGTTATTTACTGACTCCCCTTTTTTCCGGCATTAGTTCCTTTCAGGCATGGCGAGCGTATTGGCTTTAGTTATCTTGTTTCGCAGAAATACACCGGTGACAAAGCCCTTATTAAAGTCCTGCGTAACTCAAAAGTTCACGAATTTAAAATAAAGCTAGCGACCCACAAGCGACTCATTGCAGCACATGTCAAGGGCAGACCACCGTCGTATTACATTGTTGCAGGCTTTGTTTTTGCAGCTGTCTCCGTTCCATATCTTCGTTCTGAGGTCTCTATCTATCTTCTTTTTTCATACAGTTTCCAGTGCATTGAATAATCAACAAACTAGGCTGTCAATGTCATGAATTTCTTGGCTGGACCCTGATCTTCTTGATCTTAGAGGGAGCCAGTAACGAAATGAGGTCATCAACACTACTAGTAATCAATTTCCAGTGAATTTTTTTCACTTGATCTCAGCGCTCATAATGACACAGTGTAAATGTTTTTCATTATCCACTTGCTAATGATAACCTTGTTGATATTTGAAATTCACATGCATTGAGATCTAGAAGCTCATAGCGAGGGATGCTTTATGCTACTATTTTTTCTTAGATGTAATTAAGAAATTAAATTTTTGTGGTTTCATATTATACCTACAACATATTAGATCTGTGTTTTAGCTACTGTTGTAGCTGTAATCTGTGATCTTTACCATGGCAAAGAAGAAGTTCCTTGAATTTCACTTTGGTCTTACTAGGGGCGTGTTCGGAAACAGCCCAGCTTCCAGCTTCCCGAAAAATCATGATGGAGCAGTGCCGAACGTCCTAACTCTGCGGAGCTAGATCTGAGAAACCGGACCATTTTTCTGTACAAAATGCGGAGCAGCACCTTTGGCGACTCACGGATCAGCAAACCACGGAGCAGCCCGAAATTACGACAATATGCCACCGTCTAGTGAAAAAAAGCTTTCCTTCTTTTCTCTCTCGCTCTGTTCCTCTCTTCCCCATCGGCCATCCTTCCATCCTGCAACCATGCCATCGCCGGGTTCCTCTCCTCAGGCAGGCCAACCCGATGCCGCCTCCTCTAATCTAGCCACCTCCCTGACCTCTCCTCCCCACAGCACTCTGAACCTCGTGCCTCTCCTCCCATCCGTCTGCATCCTCCGGCCGCCACAAGATTCTCCTCCGGCCGCCGTTCTCCCGCTTGCTCCGGCCACCACATCCCTGAAATCCGCCATCCCCGTCCCCGTCCTCCTCTATTAGCTCAGGCCGTGGCTTCCCCGACCTCCAAATCGAGCAGTAGCACGGGCCGGTGCCTCCCCGGATCTCCTCCGCCGGCAAAAGCTGGTACCTCCGCCTCAGCAGGTGCTCCGGCCTCCAACCTCGACCTCCGGCCTGGACCATCTACTCGTCCATCCGCATCAAGGTGTTGCGCATCCTCAACAGAGAATTGGGGAGGATGAACCTGATGAGCAGGGTCCACACGTTAGTGACAAGTCAAAAGAGCAGGAGCTGCCCGAACGTTTTGGACTCCTCTGCGGAGCAGGATTTCGGTCTGGGAAGCTGGATCGAAGGATTTCAGGAAGCTGGGCTGTTTCCAAACACGCCCTAGATATCATGAAATAGATCAGTTGTAATCTCTGATAGTTACCATGGCAAAGAAGTTCCTTGAATTTTACTTTGGTCTTACTAGATATTCTGAAGCAGACATTTTAAGGTCTTAGTGCCTTTCTGGCAACTTCTCTTCTTTAAGGTGTCAAGTGGGATCCCACCTAGATCCCAGTTCTAGTTCATTTTGAACTTTGTAGTGCAAAATTTTGTCAAAATTTTACACTAGGAATTTTAAAATGAACTAGAGGTGGGACTTTGGTGGGATCCCACTTGACACCCTATCTTCTTGGACAATCTTCCTAGAAAACAGCAAACACATAGAACTTAATTATGTTGTAAGAGAATGTTAAATATACAAAAAGAAATACTTCCTAAGCTTACTGGATCTACTTATTATTTATCAGTATGGGAAAGACTATGAATACGATGCGCCTGTCAAGTTGCTGGTGAAGCATCTGCATTCAATGGCGCAATCGCCTGATGAACAGCTGGTGGTGGTATCACAGGTTAAGTTCTTCCTGTGTTTGTTATTCTTGTTCCTGACATCTCTGTTCTAATATGACTGAAGTATTCTTGTAGCTCTATAATGAACTAAAATTCCTTTTATCTCCTAATGTGATTGTATGCATCTAACACTTGCAGGTCCTTGTAGCAGATATCAATATCGGCTATGAAGATATTGTCAACACTCAGGTAACAGAAAGTTCTAGGATCCACTTGCATGAGTTACTCTGGTTGATTTTATCAGTTCCTCCAGATATTTTACTGCTAAAGTATATTTCCACACTCTGGAATTCTGCCAGCCTCCTATTCTTTACCCATCCATTTTACTAACACGGTGTTATACTTTTTAATACAGTATATAATATTTCTGTAGTGAAGCACTTGCAGTCTAATGTACTTTCCAGATAGGCATTCTCAGTGCTATTTTAGCATCCCAGCACCTATCTGTTTTTAGACAGTTGATTCGGAACCTAATAATTGACACTGCATGTACATTATGACTGCTCTGTTGATAGGTCCTTGCTGTCAATGGTCAACCTGTGAAAAATTTGAAGGACTTGGTGACAACGGTGGAGAACTGCAAGGATGAATTCTTGAAGTTTGATTTGGAGTATGACCAGGTAGATCCAGGTTCCTTCTTTATTTGACTATTTATATTGTAAACATCTTTCGTTCCAACCATGGTTACTCCTTTAAGTCCCTGCGAAAACACAGATATTACCTTGGTCAGTCTTTTCTCAAATTATAACAGCAATTCATCGTGATTACTTGCATAGTAAATGCTAATAAGGTCATGCAAGTTGGAAAATAGTGTTGACAAGTGGCCCTTATATTGGCTGTTGATTTATAGAGTATTTGTCTTTGCAACTTTACTGATTTGATTCCCCCTTTAAGAATATACCTTTGGTTGATTTACTGCGCTAAACTCCCCTTGATGGTGCAGGGTGGTCTGACCATAAAGTATAGAACAATAACACAATAGTTAGCGATCACATGGCATGACTCTTTTCTTGTATACAAGTCAATGTCAAGGTCCCTGTTTAATCAGTTGCTTTGTTGGCTATTAATTGGGTAACTAATGTATGATGGTTTGACAGATTGTTGTCCTCGAGACAAAAACTGCGAAGGCTGCTACTAAGGACATTCTTACAACACACTGTATACCGTCGGCAATGTCTGATGACCTGAAGGCATAACGGGAGCAAGATGTTGCCTTTGGCAGTCTGGTGGCCCTGATCAGGGTCACATTTTTTGGCTGAACTGAATGGTAACCAGGTACAATTTTCGGCCTGCCAGTAGCTTCATCTACGAATCCACAGCCCTTCAGGGGTCCTGGATGTCAAAGCGCAGCTGGTGCTTTGGCTCACAAAAGAAGGCTCAGAGTGAGCGAGTGACACATCAGCATAAGCTGGAGTTGGTGTCCAGCAGCGAGTCACCATGAAAGCGATAGTGATTAATAAACATTGGGTTTGATTATTTATTAAATCAGAGAAGGGAAATCATACTTGATGTCTTGTAGTGAGAAGAAGCGTGAGTTACTTGACACTTCGCTAATAAGACACCAAAGTCCAAACATGAGCTAATAAGACACCAAAGTCCAAACATGAGCGATATCATTGCCATCAGTTATCATCGCGTACACCCAGTGTCCAATTTATAGTGACATCTTTGCATCTGTTTCTTCCTGTTCACTTGTTTCACATTTATCAGTTGGGATCAGTGGGTGCATAAAGTGGCTGCCGGCGGCTGATGTTTCAGCCTTTCATTCCCAGTCATTTTGACTGTTTGATTGCTTTGGTGCGTCTGTCTGTCTGCTCATGCCGTCGTACTCTGGCTAGGTTGCTGTGTAAGAGTTGCTTGGGCAAAAGAGTATTGTCTGGCACCTTGTAATGCTGCAGTTACTCTGGCCGGCCTTGTGCCAAATGGCAAAACAGTCACGCTTGCTTCTCTTCAGGTTCAGGGTCATGCACTCATGCTTGCTGGCTGGTGTCTCGTCAAGCCTTTGTTCTGATATATGCAATGACAGAATGAACCCAATCCCTGCTGACCTTGATCTAGCCCTGCCAACAAAAAATCACAAGGTTGCGATGCTCAGTACGGTGCCTCGCGTACTGGCTTGGCTGCAACTCCATACGCTGGGAAGGTTTACTGACTGACTTGGAAACGGGATGTGGATAGGCCGGCCGGCGAACGCTGGGTCTCGGGAGGACAGACTCGTACATGAGCCATTTTCCTTTTATCAAAATTTGAGTACTAGTCTGGACTGATAAAGGGAGGGTAGGGAGCTGCCAGTGTGTCTATGCAAAATATTCAAACCGTAGTACTTGAACTGAGTACGGCAGCTCCTGCTCGACAACATTTTTAAATTTGGGTTTATTCACGAGTGCCCTTATTTCGCGTGATTTTTTTTCAAATAATACATTTTTTAATTGAATTTGAGTAGTGTTGCACGAATTTAGGAATTTAGGAGTGAACCGAGGTTGTTGTACCGAGTGGCTTCTCACGCTTTAAGGGCTCAAATCCCTCGTTAATCACAATTATTGTATATGGTTATGCGGCTACTCGAGCTGTGGTTAGGAGGCTATTAGAATAATTGGGAGGTGGATTACTGTTCAAATTTTGTTTTGGTGGTTTAGTTAGTATTTTTGGCATATTATTATTTCGAATATTTGCGAATAGTTGTACATGTATTTACGCACCGTTGATAATTAATTATTTAGTTTGATTTTTTTATGTCAGCAAAGATGTCCAATATAGTGAAGTTTGTGTTTTACTACGGTGCTGATAATATCCAATACTATGATTATGGAGCAGATTTGCGTGAGTTTCATTGTACGGGTTGGATTTGACTGCCCCTCAAACATAGTGTTAGTCTGTTGAAGGAATGGTTGATAGACTGTTTAGGATATAATCTTAAAACATACACCGTCCGTGTTCAAGCATTGTGGACAAAGTCGACCAAGAACATTTTCTGGATTTTGAAGCATGTAGATCATAACAGACTGGTTTAAGTGGTTAGGCACATACACCCTGTTGCACTAGTGCTTCTCGTCTTAAAGGAGATCGATCCGCAAGCATCGGAAGGTGGACACGGTTCTGGCCATAGTACTGAATCTAGTGGCGGGATGTACTCTATGTCTAATGCTGGAGGTGGTGGCTATAAATCAGAGCAGAGCAGTCAGATAGGAGGAGGAGGTGGTGGTTACGAACCAAGGCAGAGCAGTTAGGATGTAGGTGGAGGATACGATAGTGGAGAGGTATATGCGGACGAGGAAGGTGGGCACATGCAGGACTTGATAGAGGATGGGGATTACATGGATGGTGAAAGTGGTAATTCAGATGATTCCGATGAAGAAGGCAACGGAGAGGATATGCCGATTCCTGCATCCTGGAATCAAAACATCTCAGATGTCATGACCGTTAACGACGGTCATGATTCTGTGTGGAAATATCACACGAATAAAATTGCACATAGCGCTAGATATCCAAACAAGAAACATTTGCAAGATGCAATCATTGCTTGGGCATTGTCTACACAGAGGGTTCTCAGTTCAACCGTGTCAACTAAAAAAATACTTGACAATGAAATGCGTGGATATAAATTGTCCAGCTTGGATGCATGTATATCTTTCTAAATATGACACAAATTGGTTGGTGAGCGACATGGTGATACACATGTGTCAGCTTTCATCTATCCCTACAGATCATCGTAACCTCTCCTCCATGCTTCTGGCTCGGTTGTTTAACACGAAGATAGTGGAGAGCAAAGCGGTGAAAGTGAAGGCTATAATCAATAAAATAAGGGTAAGGTTTAAATATAACATTTCTTATGGCAAGGCTTGGAGGGCAAAACAAAGGGCTCTTGAGGACATGTTTGGTTCGTTTAGAGATGCGTACAACTCTGTAGTTAGACAACTCCTTACACTGCAGGCTAGGAACCTAGGTACCCATGTCGACATCCAATACTATGTGATACTAGAGGACCCATCCGTAAAGGTGCTTCATCAAGTGTTCTTCTCTTTCTATGTATGCATCTACGCTTTCACTCGTTGCCGACCAGTTATATGTGTAGACGACACGTTTCTCACTGGCAAGTATAAGTCAGATTCTTACCACCATTGGTCAAAACGACAACAATCGAATTGTCCCACTCGCCTTTAC
This sequence comes from Avena eriantha, assembly GCA_910589775.1. Taxonomy (NCBI): domain Eukaryota; kingdom Viridiplantae; phylum Streptophyta; class Magnoliopsida; order Poales; family Poaceae; genus Avena; species Avena eriantha. The sequence continues at coordinate 249,390,158 of OU342745.1, read as the reverse complement.
TTTTGTTGAGGGCAAAAACACTGAAAGCTGGACATGGTTCTTCAGGCACCTCAAGATAGCAGTTGTGAAAGATAAGCCCAATGTGTACATCATTCATGATAGGCATGCATGTATACTAAATGCGGTTAAGCGTTTGACATAGGCCTGCCTGAAGAACAAACACCTTGGCTCAACATGCATAGCCGTTGGTGTATGCGCCATTTGGGAGCTAATGTTTTCTCACAGTCAGGAACAAGAACCTGATGAATCTTTTAAAAAATCTGTGCAAGCAGAACCAAGAATGAAAGTATGATTTCATACGTGCACATCTCGATGACTTCACTCAGAAACATGTCAGGGCGAGGAAAGCGGCCCAAACCGTAGCTATAACTGCACATCAAGCAGCAGTGGCTGTCCGGCTGCCACTTGAGAAGCGCATGTTGAGAAAGACCTTGTAGGGCTTTGTGACTTGCTAGGATTTAATCCGTCTGGTACTACGAGAAGGCTTGGAAGACAGATTAAAAACTTCTAACAGTGGATAGAGCACAAGCCTTTGGAGAGGAGGTCTTTGCTACACGACACCCATGGAGCTAGGTATGGTGTCATCACTACAAACCTAACTGAGTCATAATAACATTGTCCTCAGAGGTAACATGGCTCTGCCACTTACAGCCATTATCGAGGGTATTTTGTATGGCACGATCAAATATTTCGGAGACAGACGACAGAGAGCTCAGTTGCATATCTTGAACAATCTGAACACATGTTTCTGTGAAAATATTATGGACTATATAGATAAAAAGATGGCAAAAGCTCGGACATACACTGTCGTGGCCATCGGCAATGAAGAAAGAAGGTTTGAGGTGTGTTTACCCACCGATAAGTTTGGGTGTGGTAATAAGCTAAGGACACATGAGGTGAAGATTGGAAATAAGCAATGGCCAACCTGTGAGTGCACGTGCAAAAAATCAAAGTTGTTTCACCTGTCTTGCTCGCATGTGCTTGCTGCTTGTGGGCAGCTGGGTTTGGATGCTATCTTGTTCGTGTCTTCCTACTACCTAAAAGAATGTGTGGTCAATACCTGGACCGGTGAGATGTCAGGATTTCGAGTAGTGAGCAATTTCAACACGGTAAACCCTGGTAAAAGGCAGTACATCCCCCACCCTCCTCTAATATGAACACGCAGAGGAAGACGCCAGTGTAGGCGCATCCAGACTAACATGGATGAATCAGAAGCTGGAGGCCCAACTCGGCAGTGTTTTCTATGCAATGATTTTGGCCATTGGGCTAGTCGTTGTCCCAAATTCGGTATAGGTGTAGTACCTACGCGAGGACGGGGTACCCGGGCTCGAAGAGGTAGAGGACACGGGCGAACTTAGGCTTCGATGAACTATGTTTTCATTTGTAATATGTGACGAACTATGTTTCTATTTGTAATATGTGACGAGCTATATTTTAATTTGTAATGTATGGCAACTATGCTTTCATTTGTAATATGTGATGAACTATATTTTAATTTGTAATATGTGACGAATTATATTTTAATTTTTAATATGTGACGAACTATGTTTCCATTTGTAATATGTGCAGAAATGGCGATAAGATACAGGTTGCTTAGTGCAGATATTGAAAAGAAGCATCGTGCTAGAATTTTATAGGATGATCCTAACTCCCTCGAGCCCTTGTCCACTCGCACTCCCAATGTAAACTGGAGGATACACTTGGTTTGGGTTTCTAGGTACGATTTTATTGTAATCATGTATTACAATAATTATGATTGGACGCACTAAATCATTTGTCACGCTATTTGGATATGCAGGTTGAAGTGGCCGGGCTTTTACCTTTCGCTCGTCTGGTTGAGGACACTGGAGACCCTACATGCCTGTTATATGACCAGTCGTTGCTCAACTGCTTGGTTGACGTCCGGAGGCCCGAGACACACACTTTTCACTTTCGCTGGGGAGAAATGGCTCCTACTCTCCAGGATGTGTCATACCTGTTGGGACTTCTTTTGGCAGGCCAGCCCATTGGGCCGCTGGAGGCACCGACCAGTTGGTAAGGCGATATGGCCCAACGTTTCTAGGGTATTAGTGACTTATCTGGTCCATTTGAGCACGATGATCACGGACCCAAGTTTGACTGGTTACTAGGATTTTAGTGTGTTCGCTAACTTGTTCGCTAACTTGTCTTTATGCATCGTACCATTCTATGTTTTTTCGTACTAAACTATCTTTGCATTAATGCAGATCCAAAGGTTAGGCTATCCAGAGACCTAGTTGACTGAGCCACAGATCACTCGGTGCTTGGAGGCATACTTACTTTGGCTTCTCGGGAAGGTGATGTTAACCGAGAACCATATCACCACTATCACCGCTCACTACATCCCTATTGCATTGGAGATTGCTAATGCAACAAACGCTGACATGATTACACAAAGGAGTGGGGGTTCTGCGGTTTTAGCGGCTACGTACCGAGGTATGTGCAGCGGTTGCCAGCAGAGCTCCTAGGTCAGGCTTGCTTGGATGCCCACTACTGTTGCAGTTTTGGTCCTAGGAGCGGTTTCCTATTGCATGATTGGACGTAGTTGTTGAGACAGCATACCCATCGCATGCATTGGGTGACCCTCCGACGGGACTGTTCGACGCAGAGTGTGTCGACTTACGACTTTCGGTAAAGTTTGGACACATCGCAAGGTATGTGCAAAGTTTAAATTAGTTCACGTACTCTATGACTAGAAATGACAAAGTTCTTTGGCAGAGACGCTTTTCTCACGCTCAGGTGAGGGGTTGCTACCCCGCTTTCTCCGAGCAGTTTTACGTGCTGCTCGCGAGCTCGATGATGTGGGAGCCCTACACGGATGCAGTCATCGATGCTAGATTCCACAGGGATGGGGACTATATAGGGATTTCTACTCTCTATACCAAAGACGCGGCGTATTGGCTAACAAAATCGAAGATCATCTTCTACATGCAGTCAGAGGAGATGAGCCTACAGAGAGTAATGAGGTAGTTCGGTCTTCACCAGTTGGCCGATCCTCATCCTACAAAGAGTGCCATACCTTAGGTCATTCACACGTAGGTTTATTTTACACGTTTCTTCCATTTTACATGGTTTATTGACTTACCACAATCACTCTCCAATTGTAGGTTGTCAGGGAAGGAAAGTAGCAAGACCGTCACAGGTTGGCTCCACAGAGTTGGGGCATATGTTGAGGAGTGAGACACTGCAACAACACGAGTCTGGGACTCGGATGCCCAGTTTGACATGGAAGAGTTCAACCACTATTTGGAAAGCTACATGAGCGCCACATGTCTACACATCGTGCAGCAGAGTGACCTAGAGGCAATGCCGAGCGTGGCTACTTGGGATAGTTATCTGAGCCAGTCTACTACGGTCAGCAGACATCATGCGGTAATACATTGTCTTCATCTAATGCACCTACTTGTTACATAGTTTCTATTCCATTTTTACTCTAGTGGTTCAAACTACAAGCATAGTTGCTAGTCGATCTTGAGACGGAGAGTGCTGATTACAGACGGTCCCTTTCGTTCGGATCTTTGCTTATACCACGTCAGGACCAACAGACCTGGCTGAGTCAACTGGAGGAGAAGCTCTGATGTATCTACGGGGTTATCACGTGCACCCGCTCTTCGGACGTTGCTCACCACCCGGGACCACGACGGCCTCCGCATCACTCGACGCACCAACAGTAGTACCAGTAGCAGCACCAGCATCAGTCACGTCCACCCTCACCCGTACGACAGTCTCCACGTCCACGATTTACACCACAGGAAATGCCGAGACCTCCCCCTCCAGACCAGGCTGGAGGTTCGTCATGGCAGCATCAGAGTTCTTTCGAATGGTGGCAACAACAGTAGCCACCTTTTCGGGGTGGAGGTTTGTCGTTTCAGCCTCAGTAGCAGCAGGAGGAGCCTTTGGTTCACTCTCCCACGCCGAACTACGACTTTCGTCCACGGCCACAGCCACATGGTACGCGTCTTACACAATGTCGAGGCTCGCTTCATATCAATTTCTTATATACTTCGGTATTCATATGTAGGAGCCTTCAAAGTGCAGGAGTCTATGCCTGACTATCAGTCATCTTTATCCGGATCCGTGTGGATGAGTGATCATGACGTGGATCACAGCACTCAGGACTTCTTGACACAGAGCGGTTGGTTGAACATTTTTCAGATTCCTGCCCCAGACCCCACAGAGGAAACTCAGTACGACGAGCATGGCTTAGTGATTCCTCCTCGAAACATTCAGGCGCCCATTAGGTACGGCTGGTCGCCACAGGAGCCGCAACCACCACGTGAGCCTCAAGGCAGACGACGACGCTGATACTTCTCTCAGCCAGCTATGTACTAGTCCTCTATCTATCTATGTATGAGACTTGTATCTATCTATGTATGAGACACCTTTCTATTATTTCACATTTTTTATTCAACAAACACTTCAACATAGCTTGCAACACAGTTCAACATAACTTGCGGTACATAAATAAGAGCGCTCTCTATCCCTACGACTATGCCTTACCCTTGCCCTTCGATGATGACTTGCCTTTTCCCTTTGACGATGACTCACCCTTACTCTTCTTCGCCTGCGCCTTCTTCATGGCCTGCCTCTTGTCCCACTTAGCTCTTGCCCTGGTACTAACTAACAATGGCATGAAGAGATCATCTTCATCTTCACTCTCTTCTAACTTGTCATTGCTCTTCTTCGCCTGTGCCTTCTTCAAGGCCCGCGCCTTGTCACACTCTGCTCTATCCCTGGTACCACCGACCGGCGGCATGAAGAGATCGTCTTCATCTTCACTCTCTTGTATCCACAGCCAAGGGTGCCTGGATTCCCTCTGCCTTGCCTCTTCACCGAAGAATCTTTGCTTTCCCTACCTAGCATTGATCCGAAGAAGCTCTTGCCGTATCTACTCTGGTGTCCTCTTCGGCCACCCTTTTTACGTAATGCCTCACCCAGCTCAGTGAGGAGATAATCACTAGCAAGGAGTTCCTCCAATTGGGTGGATTATTGTCTATCCTAAAGTTCCTAGCCAAATGAAAAAGGTCGACGAACATGTTTGTCTCTGATCATAGGGAAAACCGGGAAACATACTGGCTAAAAATGTGAATGATGTGCTTACACAACTTCGTGAGGAGGGGTTTTTATAGGGTAAACGAACAAAAATAGCAGGAAACATTTTGGCGTGAAACATTCTGGCGGGAAGAACTAAGATACATTATCTCCGAAATTAACTGACAAGTACAAACTAATGTTGAACTTAAGATACATCACAACACTGCAACAAAAATGAAGATACAACCATGACACTATAACTAAAATGAAGATACATCATGACACTACAACTGAAATGAAGATACATCAAGACACTACAACTGAAATTAAGATACATCGGGACACTATAGCTGATGTGAAGATATATCGGTACTGTTACATACGCCTACCTGCCCCGAGTCTAGCGCGGGTAGTTCCCGGTCTTGTCCCCACGTTCCTCTGCTGCCCGCGCCTCGGCAACCCTTTCTCTTAATCTCTTCCTGTCGAGGGGTAACCTCGGCAATGCCCATGGTGATGGACTTGGGGTTTCGCGGAAAAGAGAACGCCGGGGATTTCGTCGGATGTCAGGAAAACAATGAAGACAAAGTCGCCTGAATATTGGGGAACCACTCTATTACAAGTTGTCTACTAGATTTCGGTACCCTCGCTTGGGCTTCTCCCGCCCTATATATAATAGGTCGGGTCTCAAAGTTGTATGCGGATAAGTTTCATACACGCGTGATTACAATACGAACATAATGTCGGTTCATGATTTCTTTCCTAATACAATAAGAAGTTTTTGTCGGTTGCTTCTTTGGGATTTTATCTGGAATCTCAATGGGCCTTAGGCCTTTTACCCAATATAGGGTAGCGAATAGTTAGCATCCGAGTAATCATACCCATGTCAGTAGCCCCCGAGACTCTACGCAAATCCACAGTTTTCAGGTTGAGTCACAGAGTTTTCTTTCTTCCTTCTTTTATTCTATTTGATTTTGTTTTTTGTAGGGATTTTGGTACAACGAGTCTGATGCTTCTGACGGATCGGGAATCAGTTAATTGCTCTTGGGCAAAAATAAGGTTGACCTACATCAAACTCAAGTCCCCAGGCTTGAATCCGGAATTTGTTACTGGCGTAATCCAGTTCGAGCCGCTGAGGTCTTACCGAATACTGAATTTTAGTTTTCTATTTTTTTATCGGGTACCCAACATGTCCGTTGGGATTTTGCATCGTATCGTTGATACAGATTTTTGCTGGCAGAGCGCATTTTTGTGCGATTACCAGGCCACACAGGACGAATCCTGGGGTCTCACCTTCATGTTTCTGAACACGGCATTCAGATTTTCTCTTGCGTCTGAGCGTGATCCAAGGTTTTTGGCTTTTTTTGGCGTTTGGCCTGCTGGGCCGCCAATATTTCTGATTTATATCAGATAGTTTTATGATTTTTATACTATCTCCCAATGGGAGTAACTCCTTTTTGAGGATACACTAATGTAAAACTCAAAAGGTTTTTGCAATTTGTCAATGCACTTTATACACAATGGTATTTCTATTAGGTGCGCGTTAGCGCTCCCGATGGGAGTAGCCCCCGAGGCTATGTTCGGATGCCTATATCTGGACGTAGGCTCATAATTAATGTTTAGCTTGATGAAAAGCATTGATCTTTGAAAGCAAAGATTAAGATACAAATAACTTCTCTTCATATACAAGGCAAAAATCGTCGGTACATTATTCTTTGAGCGGATGGCTATTTTAGCCTTTTCTCCTGGACATCTTGGCTTTTTAAGCCAAACTGTATCATTTTGCAAATAATCTTATGCATAAAAGCGTCGTAGCTGTGCTATGTTCCATGGATTTGACTAATTTACTCCTTTTTCTTGTCTTGCAGTCGATATGCTCCTTCGGGAATAACTTCTATGACGATGTATGGTCCTTCCCATGGTGATTCTATCTTCTTGTGTTCATCTTGCTTGAGGTGAAGAACTAGGTCCCCTACTGCGAAGGACCTAGGCCGCAATCTTCTGCTATGGTAATTGCGCAGGTTTTGCTGGTACATAGTTGCTCTTTGGAGGGCTTCATCTCAAGCTTCATCAAGCGCATCCACATCATCTTCAAGTGCTTCTCTTGATTCCTCTTCATTATATGCATCTACTCTTGGTGATTCATGTGATACATCAACTGGAAGCACGGCTTCTGCATCGTGGACCAAAAAGAAAGGTGTCTCTTGTGTTGAATTATTTGGAGTTGTACGTAAACTCCATAACACAGATGGTAATTCATCCACCCATGCTCCTTTTGCTCTGTCAAGTGGTGCCAGTAGTCTCCTTTTAAGTCTAGCGGTAACTAGTCCGTTGGCTTTTTCAACTTGTCCATTTGTTTGCGGGTGAGCTACCGAGGCGTAGCTTTTTTGATGCCCATCTCCTGGTAGTACTCCTTTAACTCATTGGAAGTGAAGTTGGTCCCTGATACATTGCAAATGTATCTATAATTTTTGATATTTCATGCTTGGTTTTATCCACTTTCTTGTGTTTTGTTCCAACTTTGGAGTAATTTTCATATGATTTCTTGGACTAACCTATTAACAAGAGCCAAAGTGCTAGCTGCCTGTTTTCTGTTGTTTTTGGTTCTAGGAAAGTCAGAAAATGAATATTCTCGGAATTGGACGGGACAGAAGCCAAAATGCTTATTTTTCCGAATGTCATCAAGTGCCAGAATATGAGACGGAGAGGGTCCAGGGGGCCACCACACCACCTGGCCACGCGGCCAGGCCTGGCCCGCGCCAGGGGGTGGTGTGGCCACTCCCGGCACCCCCTCGGCCTCCCCTTCCGACTATAAGATACCCTCGGGACGAAAACCCTAAGAACCCGATCAAAAATCCACGAAAGAGTCTGCAGCCGCCGTCATCTCCATCCCTAGATCGGGAGGGATCTGAAGCTCTTCCCGGCACCCTGCCGGAGAGGGGAATTCACCCTGGAGGCCTTCTTCATCACCATGCAAGCCTCCGGTGTGATGCGTGAGTAGTTCATCTTTGGACTACGGATCCATGTAGTAGCTAGATGGCTGGTTCTCCTCCTTTGTGCTTTCATGTTTAGATCTCGTGAGCTCCGTTCATGATCAAGATCATCTATTTGTAATTCCGCATGTTGTGTTTGCGGGGATCCGATGGATATTGAGATGCTATTTCAGATTGATTATTGATTCTATCATGTCTTTGTTATTTGAGATCTTGCATGCTTTCCGTTGTTAGTAGCTATCTTGGCCAAGTAGATGCTAGCAACTCCAAGATTAGTATTTATGCTCGATAGTGGGTTCATGCCTCTGGTAATCTGGGGAAGTGACAGAAATCTCTAAGGTACTAGATGTGCTGTTGCTACTAGGGAGAAAACAACAATCCTTTGTTCATAGAACAATCGTATTGTTTACTTTACACGCAGTTCGTAAAGCAATAATCTATTGCTTGCAACTTAATACTGGAGGGGGTTTGGATGATAACCTGAAGGTGGATTATTAGTCATAGATGCAGTTGGATGGCGGTCTATGTATAATGTTGTAATGCCCAATCAAGTCTCAAAGGAGTCAAGATGATTAGTATATGCATGTATTGCTTTCTCGGTGTTTGTCAATTGCCCCGCTGTAATTTGTTCACCCAGCATGTTATCTATCTAAGGAGAGCCACCTCTAGTGAACTATGGATCCCGGTCCTTTTCTTTACATACAATCTACAACTGTTTACTTCTATGTGTTTACTTTCTACAAACTTTTACTTCTTTCCATTCGATACGTTTAATCCTTTGTTTTCCGCAAAACACGGTGAGATTGACAACCTCATCGCAAGTTGGGGACAAAGTTCTGTGGTTGTGTTGTGCAGGTCTCCACATTGCTACTAGCACCGGTAGTGCGCCCTGCCAAAGCTCAGCTAGTAACACCTTTGAGGTGTTTCCTTGCTCCTACTGGTTCGATTAAACCTTGGTTTCATAACTAAGGGAAACTTGCTGCTGTGCTCATCGTACCTTCCTCTTGGGGTTCCCAACGAGCTCTACATCAACACCACCATCAAGATTTTTTTAGACGCCGTGCATTGAGCCATCAAGCGATTTTCTGGCGCCGTTGCCAGGGAGTCAAGGACATCTTCACAAGGGGATTCCCTCATAACCAATCTCTTTACTTTGTTGTTTTTGTTTTGCTTAGTTTTCTTTTTGCTTTGTTTCCTTGTTTTGTTCTTCAAAAACACAAAAAAAATTAGTTTTACAAGTTTGCTTTCTTATTTGAAAACCCAAAAAAATGACTACTCTTGAAAACACTAAGTTGTGTGACTTCACTAGCACCAACAACAATGATTTTATGAGCACACCTATTGCTCCACCTGTGGCTGAAAATACTTTCTTTGAGATAAAACCCGCTTTGCTCAATCTTGTTATGAGAGAACAATTTTCTGGTATTGGTAATGTAGATGTTGCTTCCCAGCTAAATAACTTTGTTGAACTTTGTGAGATGCAAAAGCATAGGGATATAGATGGAGATATTATTAAGCTGAAATTGTTTCCTTTCTCTTTGAGAGGAAAAGCTAAAGAATGGTTGAATTCCTTAACTAGGAATAGTATTGATCCTTGGACTAAGTGCAAAGATGCTTTTATTGGAAAATACTATCCTCCTGCTAAGATTATATCCATGAGAAGTGAAATAATTAAGTTTAAACAAATTGATAATGAGCATGTTGCTCAAGCTTGGGAAAGAATGAAATCTTTGGTTAAGAATTGTCCCACTCATGGACTGACTGCTTGGATGATCATCCAAACTTTTTATGCAGGATTGAACTATTCTTCAAGGAACCTATTGGATTCTGCTGCTGGAGGTACCTTTATGACCATCACTTTGGGTGCTACAACAAAACTTCTGGACAATATGATGGTTAAATATTCTGAATGGCATACTGAGAGAGCTCCACAAGGTAAGAAGGTAAATTCTGTTGAGGAAACCTCCTCCTTGAGTGATAAGATTGATATTATTATGTCTATGCTTGTTAATGGGAAAGCCCATATTGATCCAAATAATGTTCCTTTAGCCTCTTTGGTTGCTCAAGAAGAGAAAGTTGATGTGAACTTCATAAGAAATAACAACTTTGGCAACAATGCTTACGGTAATAACAATTATAGGCCCTACCCTCCTAATAATACTTATGGCTATAATGGTAAACCTGGATTACCTAGTGAAGGAAGAATTTTAGAAGTTGAAAGAGCCACTAAAAACTTCATGCAAATGCAATATGAGTAAAATAAACTATTCACTAAAACTATGGAGGAACAATCTATCATTTTTAATAACATTAGCCATCAACTTGAGAGTCTAAATAGGGAAATTCCTAGTTTACAATTGAAACTCTCTAATGCTGAAAGAAATATATCATCTTTGTCTGAAGCTCAATCTTCATTGATTAATAAAATGGCTGCTAAACCTGAAACTAATGACAATCCCTTTGCAGCTACTAATGTTATACAAGTAAGAATTGCTGAAAATGTTAGACTATTAGTTGAATTACATACTAAGTGGGAAAGAGAAGAGGAAATTGCTAGGAATATTAGTGTTTCTACTATTACCACCACTAGTGTTGAGGCTAGTAATAGTTCTACTACTTTAGATGATAAATTTGATTTTGATCTTGATGGTTGCAATATCTCTGAAGTTATTAAGTTCCTACAAAAGCTTGCTAGAAGTCCCGATGCTAGTGCTATGAACATGGCCTTTACAAAACATATTACTGATGCTCTGATAAAGATTAAAGAAGAAAAGATGAAACATAAAGCTTCTATTCCTATAAAACAAGAGGATGGTTGGGAACCCATCATTAATATGAAAGTGAATGACATTGATTTCAAAGCTTTGTGTGATCTTGATAGTAGTGTTTTTATTATGCCTAGAAAGATTTATGAAATGCTTGATTTGCCTCCACTTGTAGATTGCTATTTGAATGTCCCACTTGATGATAATGTTAAAAACAAACTCATGGGGAGTCTTAATGATGTTATTATTATGGTTAACAATTCCTATATCCCCGTTGATTTTTATGTTTTGGATGTTGAATACAATGCTTCTTGTCCTATTACTTTGGGAAGACCTTTTCTTAGAACTGTTGGTGCCATCGTTGATATGAAAGAAGGCACCATTAAATATCAACTACCACTCAAGAAAGGTATAGAACACTTACCTAAGAAGAGAGAAAAGATTTCTTTTGCTTCTCCTATGAAAACAAAATTTGGTTTTAATGCTTCTTCATTTGAGAACACTTTATTCTTTCTTTGCTTCTTATGCCTAACTTAAAGGCGTTAAAGAAAAGTACTTATTGGGAGATAACTCAAAAGTTTTATATGAGTCTTGGAAGTTATTACCTCTGTAATAACCTCTCCTTATCCTTTTTATTTGCTTTTTGTGCCAAGAGTAACCTCTAATGAGAGAGAAGTAATGATTGGGAAAGTTGCTGTCCCGAAACAGATTTCTGTGCTTCACCGTAAAAATTCGTGAGAGAGCTCTGTATGTCGGATTGAGCTGTAATGTTTTGTGCTTCTGCCCTAGGTTGTTATCTAACTTTCGTTAGTTCAACAATTTTCGATTTGAGCAACAGAAGGTCTTTGAAAAATTCGTCTTTACCTGCTGGTCTGTTTTGACAGATTTCTGCTATTTTCTGCATTTGCTTCTTGTTGGTTCCTTCTTGAGTTCTTTTGGGGAATTGAGATTTTTGAGGGAAGTGCTACAGTAGCTAGTGTTCTAATGGAAGTTTATTTGGTATTAGAACTGAACCTTAAGACTTATTTATCTTAAGTGCACTACTGTTGCTAATAAAGATTGTGTGAAGTTTTGTATGAAGGAAAAATTTCAGGTGTATGGAAGGAATGAGTAATGAGATGAAGAATTGACTAAAGATCAAGCTTGGGGATGCCACGCGTGTCACCCCAAGGAATATCCAATAAGTACAAGCATCAAAGCTTGGGGATGTCCAAGGCATCCCCTTCTTCATCAATAAAAATCCCAGGTTTCTTCCAAACGCTTCATTTTTATTGTTTCATGCACAATTGTGTTGTTCTTGGAGCGTCTTCTTTTTCGTTTTAGTTTTGGTTTTGGTTTGCTTTTGTTTTCTTAGTTTTATGAATAAATTGGTTGGACACCCTCTTTCATACATTGGTTTGCAAATAGTTTGGTTTGGTTTGGAAAAGAGTAGGAAAGTTCATGCTTATGTGGTAAAAAGAGCTCGTTTTGACTGTGGCCTATGCTTTGTCATGCCATGCTTGATATTGTTTTGGCTTTATTCTTAGTATTCTTTGATGTAGCATGACTTGTTATAAACAATTGAGATTGCTTAATGTGCCTTGGATGAATCATGCGTTGTTTTAGCATATTAAAGCATAGTATAGTGGTATTCTCCTTTGATGCTTTATTTGGGTTGACTTGGCACATGCTCACACCATGTTATGACTATCTCAAGTCACCATAGCCTTTATGATCCTTTAGTTTTCAACTTGTAGTATTACTTTATGCTTTGATCAATGATGTTTTGTTGCTCTGCATGATTATGGCCATTATTGCTCTCTTAGTTTGTCGCTCCCAGTCTTTTGCTAGCCTCCACAACCAAGTATGAGTTCCACTCATGCATCCAACTCCCTAAACCAAGTTATTCCAAAGAGTCCACCATACCTACCTACTAGCTTATGTTATTCCAAGTATATTCATGCTTTTGTTTACCTTCCAAATTAAACTTGTTATGACAAAACTAGTGATTAAAGCTCTCACGAACTTGATGGCACACTTTACTTTACTTGCCTCTAATAAACTTGAACCATTGGGTCCTTCTTTGTTGCGTATATGCTTGCGCTTTGTAAGTTGAAATTAGCAGAACCATGCTGTCATGGGGAACGCTTTCAACATTGCACTTGTACTTTGTACCCCGTCGATATCATGTTCTTTTGCTTACGGATCCCGACGGTGTGAAATAAAAGTGGAACTTGTAAGATCATGGAGTTTGTATGTGTGTTAGAGAAACGCCTAGGCCGCTAGCCTAAGCCATGCCTAATCATGGTGGAAACTTGCAGCATCACCATAATGAGCACTCTATGAAGCATCCTCAATAAAACCTATGCAAATAGCAAATAAAAAGATCGCTGAGATGCTCATTGTCTGCTAGCCTTGTCATTTTGATTATGGGAAAGCTCCCGTATCATGTGCAAGGGGTACCCCGTTGGCGGTTCTTAATGATACACATGTACTTACAATGACAAGAGCTTACTCATGACTGAAGTTGAGTAGCATGAGGATCGGTCTTCGTAAGTAAGGGGCATGAGATTTCGGTTTATAACTTCTCAAGCATATCCTCTTAGTTGTGTCACTTTAACCTTAACCACTTCAAGATGCTTATGATAGGGGCAATGAGAGCTGAAAGCTATAAGTACCATAATTTTTGGAAGCTCTTTATGAGACTTGAATCCCTACTTCCTTTTATAAAGGCCTTTCTTCCACCATTATATTGAGTCTCCACCTTCTAACTTTATGCACCTTCTTTGAGAACATAGTGGCCATTCTTAGTTCTATGTGCATTGTCCCAAGACTAGTTGATTGATGCATACTTTGATATTGCTTGTTTTAAACTATTGTATCTAGTCACTCTTATGAACTTTGAAGGTGTCCTATGCATTTATATTTGCTACTCTATTGAGGGACAAGCTGAATACTATTATGCTATGTTTTCTTTATGTGAAACAAACAAACGTCTTGCAAAGCATTGTTATTCATGAATCTTTTGTTTGTGCCTTTTCATGTTGCATCATAGTATCTTTGCTTATTGCTAGAACGTTGTCTTTCATGTTATGATTGAAGTACTGTGATCCCATCTTTGAATGTTTTGCAAATACTTTGATCAAGTCTTTGATGGTGCATGTCACCTCAAAAATTATTCTTTCTTTTTATCACTTACCTACTCGAGGACGAGCATGAGTTAAGCTTGGGGATGTTGATACATTGCAAATGTATCTATAATTTTTGATGTTCCATGCTTGGTTTTATCCACTTTCTTGTGTTTTGTTCCAACTTTGGAGTACTTTTCATATGATTTCTTGGACTAACCTATTAACAAGAGCCATAGTGCCAGTTGCTTGTTTTCTGCTGTTTTTGGTTCCAGGAAAGTCAAAGAATGAATATTCTCGGAATTGGACGGGACAAAAGCCAAAGTGCCTATTTTTCCGGATGTCATCACGTGCCAGAATACGAGATGGAGAGGGGCCAGGGGGCCACCACACCACCTGGCCCGCGCCAGGGGGTGGTGTGGCCACTCCCGGCACCCCCTCGGCCTCCCCTTCCGACTATAAGATACCCTCGGGACGAAAACCCTAAGAACCCGATCAAAAATCCACGAAAGAGTCTGCAGCCGCCGTCATCTCCATCCCTAGATCGGGAGGGATCTGAAGCTCTTCCCGGCACCCTGCCGGAGAGGGGAATTCACCCTGGAGGCCTTCTTCATCACCATGCAAGCCTCCGGTGTGATGCGTGAGTAGTTCATCTTTGGACTACGGATCCATGTAGTAGCTAGATGGCTGGTTCTCCTCCTTTGTGCTTTCATGTTTAGATCTCGTGAGCTCCGTTCATGATCAAGATCATCTATTTGTAATTCCGCATGTTGTGTTTGCGGGGATCCGATGGATATTGAGATGCTATTTCAGATTGATTATTGATTCTATCATGTCTTTGTTATTTGAGATCTTGCATGCTTTTCGTTGTTAGTAGCTATCTTGGCCAAGTAGATGCTAGCAACTCCAAGATTAGTATTTATGCTCGATAGTGGGTTCATGCCTCTGGTAATCTGGGGAAGTGACAGAAATCTCTAAGGTACTAGATGTGCTGTTGCTACTAGGGAGAAAACAACAATCCTTTGTTCATAGAACAATCGTATTGTTTACTTTACACGCAGTTCGTAAAGCAATAATCTATTGCTTGCAACTTAATACTGGAGGGGGTTTGGATGATAACCTGAAGGTGGATTATTAGTCATAGATGCAGTTGGATGGCGGTCTATGTATAATGTTGTAATGCCCAATCAAGTCTCAAAGGAGTCAAGATGATTAGTATATGCATGTATTGCTTTCTCGGTGTTTGTCAATTGCCCCGCTGTAATTTGTTCACCCAGCATGTTATCTATCTAAGGAGAGCCACCTCTAGTGAACTATGGATCCCGGTCCTTTTCTTTACATACAATCTACAACTGTTTACTTCTATGTGTTTACTTTCTACAAACTTTTACTTCTTTCCATTCGATACGTTTAATCCTTTGTTTTCCGCAAAACACGGTGAGATTGACAACCTCATCGCAAGTTGGGGACAAAGTTCTGTGGTTGTGTTGTGCAGGTCTCCACATTGCTACTAGCACCGGTAGTGCGCCCTGCCAAAGCTCAGCTAGTAACACCTTTGAGGTGTTTCCTTGCTCCTACTGGTTCGATTA
Organism: Avena eriantha; assembly: GCA_910589775.1. NCBI lineage: Eukaryota > Viridiplantae > Streptophyta > Magnoliopsida > Poales > Poaceae > Avena > Avena eriantha. The sequence goes on along the minus strand of OU342745.1, from coordinate 249,374,655 downwards.
AACCTTGGTTTCATAACTAAGGGAAACTTGCTGCTGTGCTCATCGTACCTTCCTCTTGGGGTTCCCAACGAGCTCTACATCAACACCGCCATCAAGATTTTTTTAGACGCCGTGCATTGAGCCATCAAGCGATTTTCTGGCGCCGTTGCCAGGGAGTCAAGGACATCTTCACAAGGGGATTCCCTCATAACCAATCTCTTTACTTTGTTGTTTTTGTTTTGCTTAGTTTTCTTTTTGCTTTGTTTCCTTGTTTTGTTCTTCAAAAACACAAAAAAAATTAGTTTTACAAGTTTGCTTTCTTATTTGAAAACCCAAAAAAATGACTACTCTTGAAAACACTAAGTTGTGTGACTTCACTAGCACCAACAACAATGATTTTATGAGCACACCTATTGCTCCACCTGTGGCTGAAAATACTTTCTTTGAGATAAAACCCGCTTTGCTCAATCTTGTTATGAGAGAACAATTTTCTGGTATTGGTAATGTAGATGTTGCTTCCCAGCTAAATAACTTTGTTGAACTTTGTGAGATGCAAAAGCATAGGGATATAGATGGAGATATTATTAAGCTGAAATTGTTTCCTTTCTCTTTGAGAGGAAAAGCTAAAGAATGGTTGAATTCCTTAACTAGGAATAGTATTGATCCTTGGACTAAGTGCAAAGATGCTTTTATTGGAAAATACTATCCTCCTGCTAAGATTATATCCATGAGAAGTGAAATAATTAAGTTTAAACAAATTGATAATGAGCATGTTGCTCAAGCTTGGGAAAGAATGAAATCTTTGGTTAAGAATTGTCCCACTCATGGACTGACTGCTTGGATGATCATCCAAACTTTTTATGCAGGATTGAACTATTCTTCAAGGAACCTATTGGATTCTGCTGCTGGAGGTACCTTTATGACCATCACTTTGGGTGCTACAACAAAACTTCTGGACAATATGATGGTTAAATATTCTGAATGGCATACTGAGAGAGCTCCACAAGGTAAGAAGGTAAATTCTGTTGAGGAAACCTCCTCCTTGAGTGATAAGATTGATATTATTATGTCTATGCTTGTTAATGGGAAAGCCCATATTGATCCAAATAATGTTCCTTTAGCCTCTTTGGTTGCTCAAGAAGAGAAAGTTGATGTGAACTTCATAAGAAATAACAACTTTGGCAACAATGCTTACGGTAATAACAATTATAGGCCCTACCCTCCTAATAATACTTATGGCTATAATGGTAAACCTGGATTACCTAGTGAAGGAAGAATTTTAGAAGTTGAAAGAGCCACTAAAAACTTCATGCAAATGCAATATGAGTAAAATAAACTATTCACTAAAACTATGGAGGAACAATCTATCATTTTTAATAACATTAGCCATCAACTTGAGAGTCTAAATAGGGAAATTCCTAGTTTACAATTGAAACTCTCTAATGCTGAAAGAAATATATCATCTTTGTCTGAAGCTCAATCTTCATTGATTAATAAAATGGCTGCTAAACCTGAAACTAATGACAATCCCTTTGCAGCTACTAATGTTATACAAGTAAGAATTGCTGAAAATGTTAGACTATTAGTTGAATTACATACTAAGTGGGAAAGAGAAGAGGAAATTGCTAGGAATATTAGTGTTTCTACTATTACCACCACTAGTGTTGAGGCTAGTAATAGTTCTACTACTTTAGATGATAAATTTGATTTTGATCTTGATGGTTGCAATATCTCTGAAGTTATTAAGTTCCTACAAAAGCTTGCTAGAAGTCCCGATGCTAGTGCTATGAACATGGCCTTTACAAAACATATTACTGATGCTCTGATAAAGATTAAAGAAGAAAAGATGAAACATAAAGCTTCTATTCCTATAAAACAAGAGGATGGTTGGGAACCCATCATTAATATGAAAGTGAATGACATTGATTTCAAAGCTTTGTGTGATCTTGATAGTAGTGTTTTTATTATGCCTAGAAAGATTTATGAAATGCTTGATTTGCCTCCACTTGTAGATTGCTATTTGAATGTCCCACTTGATGATAATGTTAAAAACAAACTCATGGGGAGTCTTAATGATGTTATTATTATGGTTAACAATTCCTATATCCCCGTTGATTTTTATGTTTTGGATGTTGAATACAATGCTTCTTGTCCTATTACTTTGGGAAGACCTTTTCTTAGAACTGTTGGTGCCATCGTTGATATGAAAGAAGGCACCATTAAATATCAACTACCACTCAAGAAAGGTATAGAACACTTACCTAAGAAGAGAGAAAAGATTTCTTTTGCTTCTCCTATGAAAACAAAATTTGGTTTTAATGCTTCTTCATTTGAGAACACTTTATTCTTTCTTTGCTTCTTATGCCTAACTTAAAGGCGTTAAAGAAAAGTACTTATTGGGAGATAACTCAAAAGTTTTATATGAGTCTTGGAAGTTATTACCTCTGTAATAACCTCTCCTTATCCTTTTTATTTGCTTTTTGTGCCAAGAGTAACCTCTAATGAGAGAGAAGTAATGATTGGGAAAGTTGCTGTCCCGAAACAGATTTCTGTGCTTCACCGTAAAAATTCGTGAGAGAGCTCTGTATGTCGGATTGAGCTGTAATGTTTTGTGCTTCTGCCCTAGGTTGTTATCTAACTTTCGTTAGTTCAACAATTTTCGATTTGAGCAACAGAAGGTCTTTGAAAAATTCGTCTTTACCTGCTGGTCTGTTTTGACAGATTTCTGCTATTTTCTGCATTTGCTTCTTGTTGGTTCCTTCTTGAGTTCTTTTGGGGAATTGAGATTTTTGAGGGAAGTGCTACAGTAGCTAGTGTTCTAATGGAAGTTTATTTGGTATTAGAACTGAACCTTAAGACTTATTTATCTTAAGTGCACTACTGTTGCTAATAAAGATTGTGTGAAGTTTTGTATGAAGGAAAAATTTCAGGTGTATGGAAGGAATGAGTAATGAGATGAAGAATTGACTAAAGATCAAGCTTGGGGATGCCACGCGTGTCACCCCAAGGAATATCCAATAAGTACAAGCATCAAAGCTTGGGGATGTCCAAGGCATCCCCTTCTTCATCAATAAAAATCCCAGGTTTCTTCCAAACGCTTCATTTTTATTGTTTCATGCACAATTGTGTTGTTCTTGGAGCGTCTTCTTTTTCGTTTTAGTTTTGGTTTTGGTTTGCTTTTGTTTTCTTAGTTTTATGAATAAATTGGTTGGACACCCTCTTTCATACATTGGTTTGCAAATAGTTTGGTTTGGTTTGGAAAAGAGTAGGAAAGTTCATGCTTATGTGGTAAAAAGAGCTCGTTTTGACTGTGGCCTATGCTTTGTCATGCCATGCTTGATATTGTTTTGGCTTTATTCTTAGTATTCTTTGATGTAGCATGACTTGTTATAAACAATTGAGATTGCTTAATGTGCCTTGGATGAATCATGCGTTGTTTTAGCATATTAAAGCATAGTATAGTGGTATTCTCCTTTGATGCTTTATTTGGGTTGACTTGGCACATGCTCACACCATGTTATGACTATCTCAAGTCACCATAGCCTTTATGATCCTTTAGTTTTCAACTTGTAGTATTACTTTATGCTTTGATCAATGATGTTTTGTTGCTCTGCATGATTATGGCCATTATTGCTCTCTTAGTTTGTCGCTCCCAGTCTTTTGCTAGCCTCCACAACCAAGTATGAGTTCCACTCATGCATCCAACTCCCTAAACCAAGTTATTCCAAAGATTCCACCATACCTACCTACTAGCTTATGTTATTCCAAGTATATTCATGCTTTTGTTTACCTTCCAAATTAAACTTGTTATGAGAAAACTAGTGATTAAAGCTCTCACGAACTTGATGGCACACTTTACTTTACTTGCCTCTAATAAACTTGAACCATTGGGTCCTTCTTTGTTGCGTATATGCTTGCGCTTTGTAAGTTGAAATTAGCAGAACCATGCTGTCATGGGGAACGCTTTCAACATTGCACTTGTACTTTGTACCCCGTCGATATCATGTTCTTTTGCTTATGGATCCCGACGGTGTGAAATAAAAGTGGAACTTGTAAGATCATGGAGTTTGTATGTGTGTTAGAGAAACGCCTAGGCCGCTAGCCTAAGCCATGCCTAATCATGGTGGAAACTTGCAGCATCACCATAATGAGCACTCTATGAAGCATCCTCAATAAAAACCTATGCAAATAGCAAATAAAAAGATCGCTGAGATGCTCATTGTCTGCTAGCCTTGTCATTTTGATTATGGGAAAGCTCCCGTATCATGTGCAAGGGGTACCCCGTTGGCGGTTCTTAATGATACACATGTACTTACAATGACAAGAGCTTACTCATGACTGAAGTTGAGTAGCATGAGGATCGGTCTTCGTAAGTAAGGGGCATGAGATTTCGGTTTATAACTTCTCAAGCATATCCTCTTAGTTGTGTCACTTTAACCTTAACCACTTCAAGATGCTTATGATAGGGGCAATGAGAGCTGAAAGCTATAAGTACCATAATTTTTGGAAGCTCTTTATGAGACTTGAATCCCTACTTCCTTTTATAAAGGCCTTTCTTCCACCATTATATTGAGTCTCCACCTTCTAACTTTATGCACCTTCTTTGAGAACATAGTGGCCATTCTTAGTTCTATGTGCATTGTCCCAAGACTAGTTGATTGATGCATACTTTGATATTGCTTGTTTTAAACTATTGTATCTAGTCACTCTTATGAACTTTGAAGGTGTCCTATGCATTTATATTTGCTACTCTATTGAGGGACAAGCTGAATACTATTATGCTATGTTTTCTTTATGTGAAACAAACAAACGTCTTGCAAAGCATTGTTATTCATGAATCTTTTGTTTGTGCCTTTTCATGTTGCATCATAGTATCTTTGCTTATTGCTAGAACGTTGTCTTTCATGTTATGATTGAAGTACTGTGATCCCATCTTTGAATGTTTTGCAAATACTTTGATCAAGTCTTTGATGGTGCATGTCACCTCAAAAATTATTCTTTCTTTTTATCACTTACCTACTCGAGGACGAGCATGAGTTAAGCTTGGGGATGTTGATACATTGCAAATGTATCTATAATTTTTGATGTTCCATGCTTGGTTTTATCCACTTTCTTGTGTTTTGTTCCAACTTTGGAGTACTTTTCATATGATTTCTTGGACTAACCTATTAACAAGAGCCATAGTGCCAGTTGCTTGTTTTCTGCTGTTTTTGGTTCCAGGAAAGTCAAAGAATGAATATTCTCGGAATTGGACGGGACAAAAGCCAAAGTGCCTATTTTTCCGGATGTCATCACGTGCCAGAATACGAGATGGAGAGGGGCCAGGGGGCCACCACACCACCTGGCCCGCGCCAGGGGGTGGTGTGGCCACTCCCGGCACCCCCTCGGCCTCCCCTTCCGACTATAAGATACCCTCGGGACGAAAACCCTAAGAACCCGATCAAAAATCCACGAAAGAGTCTGCAGCCGCCGTCATCTCCATCCCTAGATCGGGAGGGATCTGAAGCTCTTCCCGGCACCCTGCCGGAGAGGGGAATTCACCCTGGAGGCCTTCTTCATCACCATGCAAGCCTCCGGTGTGATGCGTGAGTAGTTCATCTTTGGACTACGGATCCATGTAGTAGCTAGATGGCTGGTTCTCCTCCTTTGTGCTTTCATGTTTAGATCTCGTGAGCTCCGTTCATGATCAAGATCATCTATTTGTAATTCCGCATGTTGTGTTTGCGGGGATCCGATGGATATTGAGATGCTATTTCAGATTGATTATTGATTCTATCATGTCTTTGTTATTTGAGATCTTGCATGCTTTCCGTTGTTAGTAGCTATCTTGGCCAAGTAGATGCTAGCAACTCCAAGAGTTAGTATTTATGCTCGATAGTGGGTTCATGCCTCTGGTAATCTGGGGAAGTGATAGAAATCTCTAAGGTACTAGATGTGCTGTTGCTACTAGGGAGAAAACAACAATCCTTTGTTCATAGAACAATCATATTGTTTACTTTACACACAGTTCATAAAGCAATAATCTATTGCTTGCAACTTAATACTGGAGGGGGTTCGGATGATAACCTGAAGGTGGATTATTAGTCATAGATGCAGTTGGATGGCGGTCTATGTATAATGTTGTAATGCCCAATCAAGTCTCAAAGGAGTCAAGATGATTAGTATATGCATGTATTGCTTTCTCGGTGTTTGTCAATTGCCCTGCTGTAATTTGTTCACCCAACATGTTATGTATCTAAGGAGAGCCACCTCTAGTGAACTATGGATCCCGGTCCTTTTCTTTACATACAATCTACAACTGTTTACTTCTTTGTGTTTACTTTCTGCAAACTTTTACTTCTTTCCATTCGATACGTTTAATCATTTGTTTTCCGCAAAATACGGTGAGATTTTTCAACATCATCGCAAGTTGGGGACAAAGTTCTGTGGTTGTGTTGTGCAGGTCTCCATGTTGCTACTAACACCGGTAGTGCGCCCTGCCAAAGCTCAGCTAGTAACACCTTTGAGGTGTTTCCTTGCTCCTACTAGTTCGATTAAACCTTGGTTTCATAACTGAGGGAAATTTGCTGCTGTGCTCATCATACCTTCCTCTTGGGGTTCCCAACGAGCTCTACATCAACACCGCCATCAAGCATTTTTCTGGGCGCCGTGCATTGAGCCATCAGTCTCATTATCCATGATGATGTTGTTCGGTATGCCAAACTGAAAAACTATGGATTTGATAAAATTGACAGCCGAAGTTCCATCTTGGGTGGTGACAGGCATTGCTTCAATCCATTTAGTGAATTTGTCGACTGCTACTAGCAGAAAGACGTGTCCTCCTGTCAATGATTTGTGAAGTTTTCCCACCATGTCGAGTCCCCACTACGCAAAAGGCCAAGCCAAGGGTATGGGATTCAGCTCAGCGGCTGGTGCTCCAGGCTTTGTTGCGAATCATTAGCATGCTTCACATGTGCTTACAATGTATTTTGCATCTTGTACTGCAGTGAGCCAATAAAATCCTGCCCTGAATGCTTTTGCAGCAATTGCTCGGCTACTAGCATGGTGACCACATATGCCTTCATGTATATCTTTTAGTATAATTTTTCCTTCTTCGGGTGTTACGCAACATTGCAACACACCCAAAATACTTCTTTTGTATAGTTCTCCTTTAATTATCCTGAAAGCCTTCGATCATAGGGTGATTCATCGAGCTTCTATCACATCCTCTGGTAGTTCTCCCTTAACCATATATGCTATATACGGCTGCATCCAAGATGGTTCAATTAGCATGACGTCTTTGATTTCTTATTCTTTTTCTTTGATGGCCTCTTCTATGTTCTTGGTTTCTAAAGTAGCCCCCGACTCTTTTTGCGGATGCTTCTTTTTCCCTGTCTTTGGTGCTATGACTTCCGAGACTCTTTTCGCCTTGATTGATCGCTCCACTATCTCCTCCCAAAAACTCCTGGTGGTATTGGTAAACACAATGATCCGATGTTTGCTAGATTGTCGGCTTCCTCATTGCTTGCTCTTCCTATATGCGATACTTCACACTCGTCAAATTGAGCCTCCATGATGCCATATAAGTCGCGATAAGCGACCATATTTTCGCTGATAGCATCACACTTGTTCATTGCCTGCTGCGCCACAAGGTTGGAATCCCCGAAGATTTTGAGGCGAATTGCACCACAAGCTTTGGCCATTCGCATGCCATGCAACAGGCCCTCGTATTCCGCTTTGTTATTGGATGCGTTTGTAAAGCTCATTAGAAGAATATATCGCATTTTGTCGCCTTGAGGTGATATTAGTACGACTCCTGCTCCTGCTCCCTCTGTTCTTTTTGATCCATCAAAGTACATTGTCCATGTGCTAGAAAGGTCTAGTGGACCCACACATTGCAATTCCGTCCATTCTGTGATGAAATTTGGCAGAACTTGTGACTTAATTGCTTTGCGCTTGTCATAAGTGATATCCCGAGAGGATAATTCGATGCCCCATAGAGAAACACGCCTACTTGCTTCTGGATTGTTGAGGATGCTTGAGAAAGGTGCCTCATTGACCACTATGATTGGGTGCTCCGAAAAATAGTGGCATAACTTTCACATTGTCATAAATACTCCGTATGCTAGTTTCTGATAGTATGGGTACCTTTGTTTAGATGACGATAAAACCTCACTCAGGAAGTATACTGGCCTTTGCACACCGTGCGTCTTTCCTTCTTCGGGTCGTTCTATGACCAGGACTGTGTTGACCACCTGATGTGTTGCAGCAATATAAAGGAGTAAAGGTTCTTTCTCTTTTGGTGACATGATGACAGGGGATGTCGAAAGTGTCCTTTTAAGATCTTCAAAGGCGTGCTGAGCTTCTTCCGTCTACTCGAATTTTTCTGATTTTCTCATGAGGGCGTAGAATGGCAACGCCTTTTCTCCTAATCTTGTAATAAAACGACTCAGCGCCGCCACTCGTCCCGCCAATTGTTGTACACCACGCAGATTTGTTGGCTTCTTCATTGTGAGGATAGCTTGTATTTTTTCGGGGTTAGCCTTGATCCCTCTGGCTGATACCAAATATCCGAGGAGCTGTCCTGCCAGAACTCCAAAGGAACACTTCTTCGAGTTTAGTTTGATACTGAACCTGTCAAGATTTCTGAATGTTTCTTCTAAGTCCTTGATCAGTGCCGATCCTTGACCTGTGTTAACTATGACAACATCAATATACACTTGCACGTTTGTACCTATTTGGCTTCCCAGGCACTTTTGCATCATCCGCTAATATGTTGCTCCTGCGTTCTTGAGGCGAAATGGCATTGTTGTTTAGCAGAAAATGCCGTAAGGCGTGATAAATGCCGTTTTCTCCTGGTCTTCCTCCTTCATCCTGATCTGGTGGTATCCTGAATAAGCATCCAAGAAAGAAAGACGTTCGCATCCCGCAGTTGCATCGATGATTTGGTTGATTCACGGCAATGGGACGTGATCTTTTGGGCAATGTTTGTTCAGTGCACTAAAGTCGATACACATCCAAAGTTTCGTAGTGTTTTTCTTTGGAACACATACTAGGTTTGCAAGCCACTCTGATTTTGTCAATTCTTTGATAAAATTGGCATCGATTAGGCGATGGAGCTATTTTCCAGTGGCCTTGTGTTTTGGTTCTGCGAAGCGTCGAAGCGGTTGTTTTACTGGTTTTGCCTTTGGATCTAAATTTAGTGCGTGCTCAGCGAGTTCCCTAGGGATTCCCGGCATGTCAGAAGGTAGCCATGCGAAAATCTTCCAGTGCTCACGGAGGAACTCGATGAGCGCGCTTTCCTATGCGGGATCAAGGTTGGAAGCCACAAATGTTGTTTTCGTCGGGTCAACGGGGTGGATCTGTAATTCTTTTGTGTCTTGCCGTGTCAAAAGCCTGATCGGGATTGACAGGTGCTACCTCTAGAGGTTGTTCAGTTGCCCAACTTTTTAGTTGCTCGAATTCTGTTGCCATCCCGAAAGATTCAGAAATTTTGTTGAACTCTCGATCACAGTTATCTGCCAGTGTGAAGCTTCCTTGCACTGTGATAATTCCCTTTGGTGCTGGCATTTTCATTACTAAATATGCATAATGTGGTACTGCCATGAAACGTGCAAAGGCTGGTCATCCCAGGATTGCATGGTGTTGTGATGGCCAATCCATGACTTTGAATTCGAGTTTCTCTCGCCTGAAATTTAATTTGGAACCAAAAACAACGTCAAGGAATACTTCGCCTAAAGGAATTTCGGCTTTACCTGGTACTATTCCATGGAAAGAGGTTTCTGTTGGAGCGAGATTATCCAGAGGGTAGCCTATTGTCCGCAACGTTTTTGCGTAGATTAAATTTATACTACTCCCTGCATCCATGAAGACCTTGCTCATGTTGAATCCGCCAATTTGTGCTTCTACTATCAGGGCTGAATGTCCTGGTCGTGGGACCCGGAGTGGGTGATCTGCTCTGCTAAATTTAATTTCTTGCTCCGACCAAAGGAGATACCCGGGTGTGACTGATGTTGATGCTTCACTATATTTATTTGTCTTATGACGAGCTTCTGAATTATGTTGGGTGGACGCCCTTTCTGAATCATCGACATTGTTCCTTTTGATCTAGGGTATTCGTTGTTTTGATCGTTTGAGTTTTGCGATGGTGCAACTAGTGGTGGTGTGCCGCTAGCTAGTGCACCAGGCGTGGATGTGTACCCTCGGTTTGCTGCTTCGGCTGCCTTTGCATTGCATAACTCCTGCATCTTCAAGAATGTTCGACAGTATTTCATCAGGTGATTGGATTGACGCCTGCCTGTTGAGTCGACATAAAAATTCATATTACAAGGTCCTTCCAACATTTGCATCGTGGACATGGATGGGCCTCGTGCTCTTGGCTGATAGCGCTGTGCAGATTGGATACCTCCGACGTCGTCTCTGTTCTAGTGGTATCCGCCATTATTGTCGTTGCTTCTATTGTTACCTTCACCCGAAAAACCTGTTGCGACGTAACTTGGTCCCACGTTCCCATCATTGCTCCTTCGTCTTCTGTCATTGTCGCGTTTATCCCTATCTTCCTCGGGTGACCGCGCGCGTTTATTATGTAGCGCATCTTCTCCGTCAGCCTAGCGGTTTGCTATTTGCATCAACTGTGATACTGTTTTTGGTTTCATCCTACCCAGCTCTTCTATGAATTCCCGACGACATAGGCCGTCGTTGAAAGCGTCAATGGCTCTCTCGTCCGATATGGATTTCAACTGAGTTTATAATAATATTCCATCTCTATATGAATGCTCTTATTGACTCCGGATTTTTGTTTGCACGCTCGCAACTGTTCCAAGGATGCTGGTCGCTTGAATATGGAATGAAAATGTCGGATGAACTTATCTTCCAGATCGTTCCAGCTACCAATTGAACCATTGGGTAGCTGCCTTAACCATGACTTTGCGGTGCCGGTGAGGTGTAATTGTAGACTTTGCATCACCGTAGTTGTGGATCCGCCCTGTAGTTTGATGTGGCTAGATAATCTGCTAGCCAAGCTTCGGGTTCCTAGAGCTCATCGTATTTATGTCGATCATGTGGAAGTTTAAAATCTTTTGGTACTGAGGCTTTTCGAATCCTGTGCGTGAAACAACTGGCCCCGCATAATTCATGGTCATCTTCGTCATCTCCATCTTGATATCGTCTGGTGCGGTTTTCGTCTCTGGGTCCGCTGCTCCTATGCTGGGTGTTGTCGTTCCCTGTGTTGCTTTGTGGCTCGGATCCTACAGGTGCGCTTGGTGTGGTGATTGCAATCGCCAGGTGTGTCCTTCTTGTCGAGGATTGTTTTGACAGCGTGGGGTCCTTTGTGTGAGTCCTTGTTCTGCTTCCGCAAGTGAGGCTCCTACCATGCCGAGGTTCATCAGAGCGGAGTGGTGGTGGGCCGCACGCGGATCGTCGGGTGCAGGTTGAGTGGTGATCAGGTATGTTTGCATGGCCACAATTGTTGCCTCAGCTGTTTTTGCCTTGATGTTTCCTTCTTGATCGATCGACATGAATGATAAGTCGAGGTCTTGGATGATTCCACTTCGGTCTGCTTCAGGGATATTCTGTAATCGATATGTTGCTATTCTTGGTGGTGTTGAGCCCGTCATAAACTCGATTCGTCGGATAGCCTTTTTCTTTCATGTTGTCTTTGCATTCAGAGTAGATCTCTCTTCTTATGGTGGAGCAAATATTGGGACGCCAGTAAATCCTCATGTGAAGCTTCTGCCGTCATTGGGACTATTCCCGAAATTGCCTCCCTTGCTTTTTGCCATGCCGACGCTGGTAGCCGAAGTCCTGGTCTCTCTTCTATGTGTGGTTCTCCGCCTCCTCCTCGAACTATGCGATTATTTGTTGTTTGTCCTCCATTTCCATGTTCTCCTCCGTTTTTGTGTTCTCCTTTGTTATGGTGGTTTCCTGCATGGTCATCTGATAAAATATCATCAGGGTTTATTGTAGCACCCCGGTAAAACCACTACTAGAAAATCGCTTGATTGTTTACTATTTTGTGCATCATCATGACCACATGCTCATGTCATCATGCCACACTAGATCATGTAGGCGCGCGTTGCCGCACCTGTCCATTAAGTAAATAGATTGTTAGGAAGTTCCACACTTAACAGAGTTATGCAAAAAAATGATTAAGTAAATAACATGGTACATAATTACTTGTTTGGATTTGTATTTACCTGAGATACATCTGCAAAATCTCCATAACAATGTAATGTTAGGTAATCATAGAAATCTATTTGGATCAAAACCTAGAGAAATCGTAAAAATTTATTTGGATCTGAACTGATATATTCAGCATAAGATATCTTTTGAAGTATACTTTTAAGAAAATTGCATTACTGCTATACACCATGATAGCAGCGTATTGTTACGCCATCCCATAAAAAGTCTTAAATGTTTCTAAATATGCGGACACACCGACCACTACCCAAAACTAACTCAAGTGGCAACTTGGTGGTGGTCGGGATCATAATATGACACCTCCAATTTCATAGATTTCATACAAACAATATTCAATTCATAAACATCAATGATCATTTCAAATTCAGTGATCGTCTACTTGTTTTAAAACACGCATACTACAAAGAGTGACATTCTAAGAGAAAAATGCAACATCTATCTTCTATGGAAAGCCAAGCCCTTCTGATTCCAGCTCTAAGAACACCTTACTGAAATCAACAATGTTGGCCTGCTCATATGAGCAGATAATTTTCGCATCAAACCTGCAATAACTGGGTAGCAGATTGAAAAAATGTATAAGAGAAGACAATTAACACTATAGGAAGAAATGCAAAAAATAAATAAAAATAGTATGTGTTGGTAGATGCAAGGAATAAAAACAAATCTCGATGCCACATCTTAGATATTCTCCCGAACTGATGTTTGAGATCCCCTTATATGCTCCCCGGCGATCACGTAAACAAACAATAATAGCCACATGGATCACTACTGTTTTTTTGAAAGAACCAACAAATGCTTACCTTCGATATATTAGCGGAGGGAAAGTTTCGTACAACAAATTGTACAATGGACCGGTGTCACCCAAACGAAGCTACGACCCGGTAGTGACAAACCAACCACCCTTATGCATCGCTACTGTATTGTAGAGCACAGAAAACTGACATTGGGATCAAAGTTAAATATTTATTTTTGAACTATTTAGCACATGAAAGGAGCTATCTAACTGGGTACTGAAAACTGGTCAGTATACGGTATGTAGTAGTGACAAAAAAACAACACAATAGTCCATAGCAATATATTTGAAAACAATGAATTATAAGAAACTTGTACCGTGTAGCTCCTTATATATACTTGCTCAAGTACAACTGATAATAATCAAAGACAGTACCTTTTGACTCCCCTCTAGAAAGAACTGATTCACAACTACAGACTAATTTTCTTACCATGCTAACCTATAGGGGAAAATATAAGTTTATAGGAACTAAAGCATATTGCAAACTAACTGACGAATTTTTACAAGCTAGTGGCATCTACTCGGATTTTGTAAATAGACACAACCTGTCCTAAATCGGAAGTACACAGTTATACTATGAAAGAATGAGTTGGCAGCATAAGAAATTGGCAGCAAGTAATACATAATTGCTATTCTGTGTAACTACAGAGCAAACTACCAGCATGCTTTCGGGATATATGGAAACACACAACAGTGCATCAGAGATCGACACAGCTCGAAAGAAACATTGTAGTGCAACACTGAAGAGCAACAAGAGTACCAACCAGCCTGGACGTCGGCCTGCGTCACACCACGGACCGACCGTGTGCAGAACTCCTCCATCTTACCCTTCATCTGCAAGAACACAAAAACAATCATCCACATGAAAAAACCATGGGAGTAGCATAGAATCTGGTAGGGCGTTCCGTGCATGACGCGTGGTGATGAAGGGGAACAGCGGCACGCCGAAGGACTACAAATCTCACGTATAAAACATGTTGGTTGACGCGTTGATGATGTAGCGCCACCACCCGTCTAAGAGCGAAGCTTCTAACCGCCCTAAGGCAGATCCTTCCCCGCTGCACCACCACGTAAGGAGGAAGGCGGTGGTTGAACAACAAAGGTGCCGCCACTCCACCTTGAAGGACAGATGCGCCACACCGCTCGCCGAATCGCCTCCCCTGCAGCATCTCTTCCCGTCCTCAATCCCTAATTCCTCTGTCGATTGAATGGGTTTCGCTAACGGGGATGAAAGGATAGATCATTACATGGGCTTTAGTGTGTTCTCGAGGCCCAGTTAACCACAACATGCCGATTTGTGCTCCAGAGGCTCTTCCCCTAGGGATATTTCGGCCCATGCGGGATTGATGAAAATCGAACGGCTAGGAAGTGCGGACATGGACGATCAGGCGGTCCAGAATGCCCAGGGCGTGATGGAGCTCCCTTTTGTCCCAGTTTTAATATCCCTAATTGCATTTGAGCATCGTCATGTCATAATGCATGGTTTGCCTGAAACTATTTTCCAAAAGCCCTATCTTGTTTTCTACATTATCCCTCTCTTTATTTCAAAAGAAAACCCTAGATTCTTCCGGATATTTTGTTTGTCTAAAATCTATTTGCAAGAGTATATATTTAAAATAAAAGAAAAAAAATAAATAAATGGTATAAAACATATTTTATAAAACTCGGGGAGGCAGCCGCCGACCAGACCCAAAGGTCCCAGCCAGCAGCCGGTCTACTACCCCAATATACCCCAACCCTAACCCTAACCTACCCGCCACCGCCAGCTAGCTAAACCAACCCAGCGTGCAGCGCGCACCGTGCACACCCAGCCCTACGCGCAACTCACGCAGCGGGCAGCGTACGCATCCACCCCGCCGCCCAGCCCCACCCTGCAGAGCACCTGTCCCCGCGGTGCACCGCATGTTGCAGCGGCACACCGCAACGCGCCCCGCTCCTCACCGCATACCCGTCGCGAGCGACGCGACGCCCACCTGTTGTCGCGCCCGACACCACCTTCCCACGTCGCGAGCGACGCGGCTCCCACCCCATCGCGCCCAACCCCTCTCGCCTCGCTCCCACCTACCGCCCCTGCCTCTCGATCCCCACCCCCACGCCTCGTGCTCGCCGCAAGTTTCCCCACCTCCGCCGCTAGCAGAGGCTTTGCCGACCTGCCCTAGGCCGCGGAAGCCTGAGCCCCAGCAGCTGCGCCGGCCCGCCGACCTAGCTTGAGCCCGAGCTCGCCACCACCTCGTCCGCCACCACTGCCCTCTCTCCGCCACTAGCGAGGCCCTCCGTGCCTCGCAAGCTCCATCGCCGAGCCTGCCAGGTCCTGCAGTGCCGCTATCTGGACCACCTCCCCGCAACCCTCGCATGATCCTCGTCGCCGGCCGCCAGCGCCTCGTGCCCTCTCGTCCCAGACCTCCGGCCGCCCGAGCTCTCCCCAACCTCCGCCTCCGTGCTGCCTCGTTGTGGTGTTGCCCGGCATCATCCACCCCTGTTTCCCCCGCATCCCTAGTAGGAACCGTCGTGTTTTTCTCGCGAGCCTCCTCCTCTGCAGACAAGCTCCTCCACCTCCTCGTCGCCCGACCCCGCTTCCAAAGCTCCGCCACGCCCGGCCGCTGCCCCGTGTCGCTCTCTGCCGCTAGGGTGAACCTCGCCCGAGCCCACCGCCAGTGACGCCCTCCATCGTCCCATCTCGCCGCGAGCTCCTCTACATCGTGCGCCTCCGCGTGTCCCCCTTCTGTTTTTCGATCTGTATGGTAAGAGCTGCAGTACCATGTGCCCCTAGTGGTTATCGCTATGAGTTGCACTATTGTATCCATGTTTGTTTGTAACCGGTGCTTCAACTACTGTTGTTGCCTGCTCCTTGCCCGAATCCTAGTGGTACACTGGTATGCTTACGATATGAGGTCTTGCGTGTGGAACTCGAGAACTCCGCCACGGTACCGAAGATCTCCTACACGGAATCGACGGACCATGCAAGACCACCGATGCTTGAACCGAGGGAACCACATCGAGAACCCGCGGTATCCGAAGATCGACATCGGACTGGATCACCAAGACCCTAGATCTGAAGATCCGAAGACCAAGCCCCGAAGACCGATTCCCCGGATCTGAAGCCCGATCCATCGAACCCTAAGATCGCCGATACCCCAATGTGTGACCCCTACCTAACCCGACCCTATTTTATAATATATGACATATACTTGTTGCATATTAATTGAGCATGTTTGCATACATATTGTGGGTGCTTGAGGGTATTTCGATGATTCACCTAAATTAAATATGGAGACTATATGGGAGCTTTTCTAGTCTTATATTGGCTCTATTTAAATTTGTGTAGAGAACCGATACCATGTTTTGCCTTGTTGATACCACATTTAAATTGCGGGGTACCTAAACAACATGAACCGTCTAATTAATTGTCGGGACCCCGGTTCCGCTTAATATTGCCTAATTGTATTGCATCTTTGCCATGTCATGCATCATACATGCATCATGCCCGGTTTTCTGCTATAGTATTAAATAGTGCATCCCGTGTTCTTTTAGTGCTTTGGTTCTTCACGAATTAGGCTGATGAGTTGATGCGAGTATCGACAAGTTCTTCGGATAATGAACCTTTGGCAGTGTTTCCTAGGCGAGCATTCTCCCCCTTTCTACCTATTTTTGCATTTATAGTATTTATTTCCTCCTATTGATCTATTGCTATCCGTGTCGCGATGCTTTAGTGTTCCGTACCAGATATATTCCATGCAGTCTTTATATTGCCTTGGACACCTCCTATTACCTGTTGTTTGGTAGATATATGGTCTTGCGAGTCGTAGTCGCTTGCTCAGGTACGATCCCGTGTCGTGAAGTACCACACAGTTGTTGGAATGTTGTCATATGCTTTACGGTGGAGAGGATCATGACTTTAAATACAACAATTAGATTGCTGGGATAACTAATGAAAGAGGCACCGTTGGGCAATATCTGTTATTTGGTTTTTCATGTCCACTTGTGTCCCATAGGACCCGAGTACATGATACCTGTTCCTTGACTATTCGCACTATCCACATACGGGAGACCCTATGGATCCCCCTTAGCTAGAGCTTGATTCATTTCTTATTTCTTGGGGCCACAAACTAGTTTGGGGCTTTATTACTATCATGTACTTATGTCATGCTTTACTGTTTTATTTACGATTGTGCGTGGAGCACCTGTACTGTTTAGGAGTTGCGGAGTGTTTTCATGGTATCGACAAGCCCAGTCACACTTTCGGGTTCCTAGTCTTTTACAGCCATTGGCGCAAACCTTGGGTCCATCTCGAAGCCGGCCAACTTTGTTGCGAGTAGCTTAATGGGATGGCCCCCTGAAATATTCTATGAATCCTGTGATTGCTTTGTCGTGAAAGCCTCGTTGGGTTTTGATTTGGTTTTTCCGAGGTTGATCGTGTGTGTGTTGCTATGTGTGCACCCCTGCAGGGTAAATCTTTCTAAAAGCTGTGTCCGCGGTTATTGTAACATCCCAAAACTTCAATCCAAGCTTATCAAGATCAAATCAACCAAAAATAGGGTTAACAAAAACTTTTCCAAATTTAAAATGAAAGCATTCATCTATGTGTGCATTTAAAATAGGAGTTGTTTGAATTGCCATGATTGAGTGAACCAATGCTTGTAAAATGTTTCTTAGGTGATTTAAACATCATCTACATCATTCCCAAACTTTTCCTAAAGAAAATCAAATCAAAAAGAATTAAAAAGGAGGGATGGTCATTTTGGCCATTTGAATCCACTACACTACTTTGAGTGTTCCTAGCACTCATTTCTTAACAGAAACAATTCTTGATCTTTGTACCCCTTGCTAGTACACATAATGAGGTACCAAGGTCCACCTTTTGATCTGCTAAAAACATGCTTTAACTTATTTTAAATGACAATTGAAAATTGAATCTACTGCATATGCATAGATCACCCCTATTTCAAAACCCCTCTATTTGAGCTCCACTTTCAAAACCCTTGTAACCAGACACTACCTAGCACTAGTGGAGATCACTCAAAAATTTTGAAACCAAAATTCAAAACTTTTTCTCTTTCGGCCATTTTGTCAAACACCTTGCTAGCAAGATCATTTTTGTCTAACTAATACTGTTTTGGGCTGATTTTGTCTAGCAATTCTGTAGTGCTTTGATCATCTCTGTCCCCCTCAAACCTAACCAGACCAACCCCAACCTCTCCCCTACCTCCTAGCTGCACTGCATAGCCATGCCGAGCCATCTCTCGCCGGCCGACCGTGCACTCACCGCAGCAGCCCTCTCCCGCCTCTCTCTCCATGTCTAGGAGGTAGCCCACACCTCACCGCCCCTCTCTGTCCCCTGCCCGAACCAAGCCCTGCCGTGGACCACCGAGGAAAGCCCGCGCCCAGTGCCATCGCACCATGCCGGTGCCGCCCCCAGAGCGCACTCTGTCCCCGCTCGCATAGACCGCCCCTTGGCCGCAGCCCGCGCCCGCCGCTCCGCCACGACCCGGAGAACACCCTAGACACCCCCGCTGGCCGCCCAACACCTCACAGCCACCGCTCTCCGTGGACACCGCCGCCTCTGCCGCTCAGAGAGCCACCTCGCCCAGACCGCATGCCACCGCCCCTACGGCCGCATTCAATGCCTAGAGCACCACCAGGGAACCGCATCGATCGCCGCCCGCAGCCATGCCTCTACTCCGCCGTAGCCATGTCGCCACCATCGCCTGTCCATCCCGCTCGGTCTCACCGTCGGGCCTATAAAAGGAGCCCTCCCCAGCCTCTTCTCTCCACACCATTCCACTCCCCTCACCTCTCTGAGCCTCACCCACCTCTAGCTGGAGAAAGGCGAGCTCTGCCTCGCCGGAATTGGAGCCGGAGCCGCCGCCCTAGAGGAGAAGGGCGTCGCTGATTGCGACCACCCCAAGCTCCGCCGCAACCGCGCCTCGCCTCGCCATCGTCTTCCACTTCGTTTGCCCGCCTCGCCGACCCCGCTGGAGCCCTGGTACGTCCCCAGCAGACCCCCCACCGAGCCGCTAGGGTTCGAGCTCGTCGGTGACCTGTTCGTCGTCGACGACGACCCTCAGCCGTAGATCTCCCCTCTAATCCTACTGCCCACAGCGCGCGTACCGTTTCGCGTGTTAAGTGCCGCTGACAAGCGGGACCCCCTGTCAGCTGAGCCCCGCGCCGCGGAGCGCCACTAGGCCGGCCCAAGTCTTTTGCTGCGCTAGCCCACCCGTTCAAATATGGATTTTTCTTTTTTAGTTAAATCTAGTTTCTGTCCACTATTTTAAAATTCAATTCTGGGAGTTTGACAAACCCAAATTGCATGAAACAAATTTTTCCTGAAAGGTATTAAGATGTTCTATCCAGGTCCGTTGGATTTAATTCAATTAGAGTTATAGATCTCTCCTAATAAAAATAAGAAGACAGAAGCATTTGCAACTTGCAACATTTTTATAAAATCAACCAAGTTAGCTTTTGAGTTGATTCGAACTCTCAGAAATCACATTTCATCATATCTATCTAAATATGTAATAATATTAAGGTTTACATGCAGTGACTTTGGACTAATACCCAAATAATGCTATATAGGCATTTCTAGTCACTTTAAATCATTAAATAATGAATTTAAACCAAAATAATATTGATCCAACCCTTAATTCTCATTCCCACATGTTAGGATATGTGGTGATGACATGTGTCAACATGATCCCATATTTTAAGTGGTGAATATTAAATCTTAGTTAATTTTTTTAATGAGTAGAAATTACTTTTCTAAAATAAAAAGGAGGAAACTATTTAATTAAACTTGTGATGTTTGTGATGATAATAGATCATCAAATATGTGTCTTAGAATGCTATTTGGCCTACCAAGAAGAAGAAGAAGAAAACTTCAACCACTGCACCAACCAAGGCAAGCTACTATTTAGCCTACCAAGAAGAAGAAGAAGAAAACTTCAACCACTGCACCAACCAAGGCAAGCTACTATTAGCAAGCTAGCACTATCCAAGTTTAACCCTTGCAAGTTGTACTTGCAAGCCACCATTAACAGTGCAAGCTAACACTTGCAAGTTGAGTGCTTAGCAAACTAGAATCAAACTAGATGGTTTAGCAAAGATGCCTTAAGCATGCCTTGATCACACTCCCTTTTGACTATTAGTACCCCAAGCCTTAGTTGCAAGTTTTACTCCCTTAGTTTACACCAAGTTCTTTACTTAGTTTTAAGGTAGCATAAAAAGTATAAAACTTGACCTAATTAGAACCCTTTAGATGTCATTCTATGGCATGAGATTGAACCCATCTTTTCCACCTTAGTGAACACTCTTAACTTAGTTAGAGTAGATCAAAAACTTGAGTCACTTTAGATGGGAACACTTGGTGAAAATGAATTATGAAAACCTTGGAATGATGAATCATTCTATTGAGATGTTTTGACATGTGTTGAGAAAACACAAATGGTTGATGATGATGAAAATGTTGAGGCATGAGCCTTAACCCTTTTATAAAACGGATGGTTGGATTCGGATGCGATACCATTCCAAATTTACCGTACAACCACACTACCTGAATTGGGTAAGGCTTAGCTGGAAATTTATATGCATTAGTATTAGTTCCCTCACGGGAGAGGTCTGAGCTGAGGCTACCTCTCATGATGTCCACCTATGCAGTGCCCAAGATGACTGATGGTCATGGTTGGGAGGCCATGCTCATAGGAGAGGTGCTTATACTAGGGTGTGTAAAGGGAAGGTTATGTTTGATTATCTACATACTAAGTATGATGATTCAGGGTTACCCCTGACAGATGTATCGAATCTTGTGGTGAAAGTGTACTACCTCTGCAGAGTGTCAAACTATTCGAATAGCCGCGTCCACGGTTATGGACAGTTGGAATGGCCATACTGTTTCGTTGTCAGATGTTTTCTAAATACTTTGAAAAGAATGATGAATCTTGACTTGACCACAACAGGGTTGTGTTTATAACAATAGCTTCCCTACTTAAGTGATTCTAGGACTTTACTTTATCTTTCTTTGCTTCTGAACTCAGCTTAGGTTTCAAACTTAACTTTATAGTTAAACTTAGAGTTAGCACTTTAACTTTGAACTATAGTACTTGATAGTGGTAGTTTGCGAGTACTTAAAGAGTACTCATGGCTTTTGTCCCTGGCTATTATCATGGCCAGACTATGAAGGAGACTATCAAGATGATGGCCAACAGGACGGCTATGATAACTAGGACCATCTGCCTTCGTCAACATTGCCTGTGCCCCTGAAGATGGACCCCACCGCTACGCTTATCTTTTATTTTCCGCTGCTTGTTGTATTAAGACTAGATCATGAGATCCTTATTTGTGTAAGACCTTATGTATGGTTTGTAATGGATGATGTACTGTGATATCCAATCCGTTATGTCTTGCAAAAATGGTAATCCTGGGATTGCGAGGTATGGCATAACGGGCATCTGGGATTAAAAATCCGGGTGTTGACAGTTATGGACGACTTGGAGCACAATATCTCGATCATAGACAAGCATAACTAAAGTAGTGCTATAAATTTGACTTAATATGTGACTAGTAATCAGTTTTACTACAATGGAATGGATAATAAAAGTGCCAACAACTGGTGGAACTGGGGTGTATCGTGTCATGTTATACCTGCCTAGTAAGTATCGCAACTCTAATGGAATGAAATAAAATTGCCAACAACTGTTGGGTTTGGGATGTCACATGCTAATTGTATCTGACTAGTAAGTACTGCAACTACAACTGGATGGTTAACTAAAACTGCCCACTACTTATGCTATCAGGATGACTCATGCTATCTATATCTAACTAGTAAGTGTTGCAACTATAATAGAATGAATAAAACTGCCAACTGTGTGAGTTCCTCGGTTTGACTTCCTCATTTGGTCTTGAGGGGGAATACCAGGATGGGTATGATTGGTGTTAGTATAAGGTTGGTTCCGAATAGGTATTTCTTATCTTTCTATAATAGCCGACAGTTTATCGAGTCTCTATAGGTTGTTTAGTGCATGCTGTGCTGCCGCTTCAGTCCACCATACCTATGTAGGCGGGGACTGCCGAATTCTAGCCTCGCCGTGTACTGGCCTCAGTACTGACGCTCCTCTTTTTCCTTTGCCCTTTGTCGGCACCCCTTTTGTTTAGTAGGTTTGAGATCGACGTCGTTAGGAGGGTTACCCTTCCGGCTTGGCCTGGGCAGGGTTATGGACGCTATTGGTTATTCTTCAGGGCTCTTAGCCCCATTTGCATCTTATCCGTACTCGGATGTCGTATCGTTTTCGAGGTGATTTGGATCTTTGTACTGTATATCTGTATTCTTGACTCATGGAGTCGTTGTTGTATATATATGTTCCGTGGGTTCCATCGTGGACTAATGTGTAATGGTATTACTTCGTTCTCCACCTGCACGGAAGTGCCTGGTGGGCGTCCTTGAATCGTTTCTATGCGGGTTTGGCGGGAAGCGCTAAAACTTGCATAGGGCCGATTCGAGGGTGTTACATTTATGATGGGATTACCATTTTCGTCGCGTGGCGTTGAGGTATATCCGTTGAGCATGTAAACTTGGTGGCGTGTTATATGTGTCCTGACGGTGTCGCCTTTTGCTTCTGCGGGTGCGTTGGTAGTACTCCAAGATCGCAGTTCTAGATAAATTTTCGCCATCCTTTCTTCAAAGTCAATGTTCTCACTGCTTTCTTCGGGTTCTGAGTGTGTTGGGTTTTCTCCGTGTGGTGAGATTGATTGACCACCTTCTTTTCCTGCTTCGATCTGAGATGTGATGTCCATGGAGGATCCGACGGAAGATACTGGTACCTCCATAGGCGTAGTTTTTTCCACCGACGGTTCTGATGTGATCAGGACCGAAGGGTGCGATTCTTGCGGGTGTTCTCTTTGAAAGGGGGACTTCCGATGATTAGATCGGATCCGCCGTTGAAATCGGTGGGTACCAATACAGGGGTGGGCGGGCGTGGATCTGCTTTCATCGAGTTGATGCTTGGTGGAGAGCGTTCCACTGAATCCGTGTTTCCAGCGTTCAAGTTTCCCACAGACGGCGCTAATTGTCAAGGGGTAACCTAGGCAATTCCTATGGTGATGGATTTGGGGTTTCGCGGAAAAGAGAACGCTGGAGATTTTGTTGGATGTCAGGAAAACATAGAAGACAAAGTCGCCTGAATATTGGGGAAACACTCTATTACAAGTTGTCTACTAGATTTCGGTACCCTCGCTAGGGCTTCTCCCGCCCTATATATAATGGTCTCAAAGCTGTATGCGGATAGGTTTCATACACACGTGATTACAATACCAACATAATGCCGGTTCATGATTTCTTTCCTAATACAATAAGAAGTTTCTGTCGGTCGCTTCCTTGGGCTTTTATCTGGGATCTCTATGGGCCTTAGGCCTTTTACCCAATGTAGGGTAGCGAATAGTGAGCATCCGAGTAATCATACCCATGGCAGTTCCTTTCCGCCTCACGGGCCTCCTTGCGCACCTGTTCCTGCCGCTCCTCTTCCTCCCTTCTCTTCTTGTTCAGCTCGCGGTTTCGAGCTTGTTCCACTCTGAATTCTTTCCTTTTTCTCTCTCGAGCCTTCTTCTCGTTCGCGGCTATCCTTTCAGCACGTTCCTCATCAAGGAAGCTCTCCCTTGCACGCCGGCTCCTGTCCGCAATCTCCTGCATGACCCAGGCTGTCTGCTCCGTGTCAATCCAATGGTACCACTTGCAAAGTGGAGGAAGAGACTACAAGCAAATCAATGGAATAAATATAAGAACATATAATAACGTGAATTGTTCATATTAACCATCCTCTGGGAACATACCGGAGGCCTCTCGTACGATGAACTTGCTTGTCAGGGCGGGCTTGCGTCGTAGTTGGGACACATGAAAAATTTCATGCCCATGCAGGTGGAGAAATCGATCGACTTCTTGACCTTGGCGAGATGGCCGCACCAACAACGCTCGTGTGTCACCCCTTGCGGCAACCTAGCAGCTTTCATCTTCCTAGGCCTATACTCTGGATCCGAACAAGGCACACTCATGATGGAGAGGAGAAGAAATGTGAGAGAAAGGGGAGAAACAGACGAATTGGGTGAAGAGAGAACATCTCGGTGCCCGGGTTTATAGAGGCACTAGGAAGAATAGGGGGGAAATAGTGGCAGGAATTGGCTGGCAGGAGATAAATGGCGGGAACCGAAAACTAATTTATGTTAACATGTTGCATTTAGCGGAGATGGATTTGTCTAGGTTTAGTTCTTGCATTGACCATGCAGAATTTTGTTAGGGGTAAGCCGAATTAGGTGCAGTCGGCCTAGGCCTGGCTGAGTGGTCCACTCGGTCTGGGCCTCGCCGATTGATCCATTCGGCCTAGGCCTGACCTAAAGGAGCAGTTGGCTTTGGCCTGACTGATTGGACCATACTCAGTCGGCTAGTCCTGGCCGATTGAACTAATCGACCACGGCCTGACCGATTGCATTTTGCATGTCAGTCGAGAGCCTACTCAGCCAGGTCTAGGCCGACTGGCTCCACTCAGCGAGGCCCAGGCCGACAAAGGACTAGATTTGTAAAATCCTAAATTCGTGCAACACTTCTCAACTTCAATAATAAACATATTATTTAATTTTTTTTGCTTATTTTGCCACCAATACCAGAATGCTCCACTGACCACCATCTTAACCTGCAGTGGCAAGCTTAAAAAAACACTTTCTCTTTTTGAAACGGGGTGGCATTCACACTTCTAGGATACCCTGTTCGTAAAAAAGAACACCCCTAGGTCCCCTCATCGATCACTCCCACAATGGACAGAGGTAGAGCTGTGCCGACTGCCGAGACAAACATATGGAGTAGGAGTAGCTTAGGTGTAAAGAGCATCGTGTCATTGAATGAGATGCGTCGTGGCACAGGCGGCTAGCTGAACACAGCAGTGCGGTGCCAGCCAAGAATGAGCAGTGAGGTGACACGGACACACCACACCAACAAAACACGAGAGAAGAAGAGTACGGGAGGAATCGAACAAAATGCACGTGGAGGCATGGAGGTTGGCGTGGACACGCCCGAAGGGCGGAGGCACAGGATTCGGCCTTCACCCACACCAAGATCCGATGGACCCAACTTTCGTACGTACTCCACCGCACGAGCCCAGGATGGCAAGCCACGAGCTAGCGACACCCCAGTCGAGAAGAGAGGACGTCCGAGAAGAGAGGGCCGATCGACCACATTCCTAGTCGAGTTGGATGGATCGCGGCCGTCCCATCTCCCGGTGCCCGCGTCGCTGCCATGCCAATGTAATGCCATCGGGGTTTGGCTGCTGGCGCACACCAGACGTGCGTGGCGTGTGGCCAGGAGCCGTTTCGTATTAACTAGGCCGGCAGGCACGCACAGTACGGTGCACCGGCCGCGTGACAGCTGTCACGTGGTGCTCCCCTGCAGCTTGCCCATTTTTCATCGTGATACGTCGGCAGCGGGAGCGGGAGCCCGTGCGGCATGCAATGCAAGTAGAGGGAGGCAGCGTCAGCGCCGTCTTCTCCTCCACGACAAGCAATGGCTTCGGGAGCACGGCGCTTTCATTCGTCCATGCCAGACGAGAGAGATAATGCGTGCCCACGTCCAAACCAATTTAGACGATGTGTAGAGAAAAAATCTTCCCAGTGGCCCGTCTATACGGGTGTCCAAATTTGGACGTCATTTCCATCGTGGGGGTATATAGCATGCACTAGGAGCTTGAGGTGTACTAATTCACTAAGGGCTCTGAGCCACCAGATTAAATATCCATGGTCCAGATGAAGAGGGTGTGTAGCTTAGGTACATCTTATAATTGACTCCAAGTTTTCAATCTAGAACAACTTGTCCATGTTCCTTAGTTTGGTCCGTCTCCCGGACCTTCCGCATAGTAAATAGAATAATCACAAATTTCAAAGACCATTCAGAAGACGTTCCAATCAAATTTTAATGAATATACATGTCATTTGCTTTCCTGGATAAAATTTCATAGAAACTACATTCATTTTAGAAAAAACATATGGTTCATCAATTCTCACTGTCTTTAGAAATCAAGTTTCACAACGGTTTAGTTTTGTGTTTTCTTCAATATGTTTTGACAAATTTTTGATGAATTTTCCACAAAATCCATGGATTTCAGCCATATATCAATGATAATTTTCACATGAATCTACCTGATTCCAATCTAGAAAAGAATAAAAGCACAAAACGACCATGCGGGGCTGTCCTTCTGAGGGGCTGCAAACACAAAACAACCATGCTATTGGTGTACGCTAATCTGGACCAAAGATTCTGAATAGGATGGTTCAGATGTTTCTTAGTACATTAGTACACCTCAAGCACCTAGTGCATGCTATATGCCCCCTCCATCCCGCTACGCATCGTCCATATTTGGACGATGGTGCGATGATGTCCAAAGGCGAACTGCTGGCCCACGAGCTCTCTCATGCGCCCATCCAGAGTAGTTGGAGCACATGCACCAGTAGAGTCTAGAGAGTTGGCGAGAGAGAAATTTGGCCGGGAGAGAAGGGTCATCCTCGACGTGGATGTAACATCCCACTTCCAGCAATCTTGATTAGTTGTCCAAAATGCAAAAATCAGGGAGAATAAAAACCTTTTCTTGTTTAGGGATATAGTTTTTACTTGCTTGTGTTTATAAATCCGACTGTGTATTAGATGATATACTCTTCACTAAGTTTGCCAAAAGATATTTAGCAAAACTGTCTTGGCTTAGTATTCATATTCTCAAATGTCCTGGAATTGCAAAAACCTGAGCTAAGATGCTTTTGCAACAACAAATATTTTATTAGCTTCTATTAACAAATTATGGAGATGGTATAATCTCCTTATGTTTTTAAGATAGAACTTCCAACTACTCTTACCTCTAGGCTTTTCAAAATCTTCTCTAAAGCTTTTCAATCATATTCTTGGTAGAAGTACCAAGGACCTTACCTTATTCAAAACTCCGACCTTTTCAAAATAACTCTCCTTATCTCATCTAGGCTTGATGGTAACCCTAATAGTAGTTGAGTGGCTTACTAAAATGAACTGCCTTGATCTGTCGTTTGATGAATTTCCTTGATTTGCTGTTTGATAAATTGCCTTGATTTGCTGTCTGTGTTGTTAGCTTAGGAATTAGTATGAGCTACCCTAGGAGCTCATCCTCTAGGATCAACCTAATTTGAGAATACAAACCCTAAGTAAGTTATCCAATCTTGATCTGATCTCTAGTCAGTAAAGTGACCATCTTTTTTCCTAAACTAAATCAACTTAGAGTTAATCCCTTCTAGAAGCTTCCAAGTCAATCAAGACCAATATCAAGCATGGATTATTTCTACTCAATCTACACTTCAACATCATCTACTTGATGACAAGTTTGTAAACTTGCATCCTCTCAAATTCATCCCCTCTTATATTCTAGTCAAAAACCCTAAATCTGCCAAAAATGACTAAGTCTAGAAAATTGTTCTCAATATCACATCTTTGAGAATACCTCTTTGTCAACCCTTGTGAATTTTTGTAAACGCACTTGAGCCATCTTGTAAACCATCTTAAAGACTCTCAATGTCCACTCTTTCCCTTGGCTAGACCATCCTTCAACCCACCTATTCTTGATAGTTTGGCAGGCAACAAATTAATATTTCCTGCAAATCTTCCCAACATGCCTATTTTGGTAGAAGCTCACATCTCCATATTATCTTCCTGTGACCAACTCCTTGCATGATTGTACTCTACTAATGAAGATCTATCCATCCCCACTTGTTTCAATTGGAGGTTTGTGTTTCAAAAACCCACATGGTTTTTGAAGCTAAATAATATTCTGCTATGACACCTTTCTTTTTAGCCAACTTTGGCACCAATCCTACGAAAGCTCAATCATGATCAACCTCAACACTCTGTACCATGGCGATCTACATCACTTGGTATATCTATCCATCTAGCCCATGACCCAAGGGGAGCTCTGAGCTCCAAGATCCAACAAAGTTTTGATGGTATACAAATAACTTTGCCCAAGATCATCAATTTCATGTTTTCTCCCAAAATCAAGTTTGATTTGCAAAACGCAAGGTTGCAAATGATTGATACATCATGTGAACACCATCTATCTTGGAAATAAAGAGTTATAAATATTATCCATAATTATTTTGACCCAAAAAGGTATTTAATTCCTTTCTTTTAGCAAAATCTCAAAACTCCCTTTATAAAAGCAAGTTTGTATTTCTCCAAAACACTAGTCCAACTTTAGCCACCTACTTTTTGCCTATTTTCTTAAATGGCAAAAATGAGAAAATAAATGTTTTAAATACTTTTCTGTCCTAATAAATCTTGGGAAAATTCTCCAAAGTGTGAATCCATATTTAGGACCATCTGAAACCAAAATCCATCCTTACCCAATTGAAAAATCTCAAATAAACTCAAAAAGAAAGATTCAATAGTTTTTGAATAACTGATATAAAAAGGATCTAAAATGATTAAATAAATCCTAGATAATTCCTGGTGGTGTATCTTGGTCGCATCTATCTATTAGCACCCTCACACCAACTTGCCAAGATCAACTTTTGAGAACCTTGCCATAATCAAGAAAAATGGCAAAATGAGGTACTTGGCGAAATTTAATCTAAAATTAAACCAAACCATCACCACTCCCCTCCATTGCTGGCCACAATAACCATCCCTCACTCTCTAGTCGAAGACACTGTAGCTAAGCACTATAGCTCCCATTTAGCACTTGTCATTTGTACTTGGCAATGAAGGAGCAAGTGGATATGCCCTATCTTCCCTTCCTTATTCAATGCAGCAGCCACACCAGCCCTTTTCTGTCACTCAGCATGACAGAGCACCCATACCACCCTCCAGCACCAGGCTAAAACCCTAGTTAGCCCCACACCCTCCTCCATTATGTATTTTGCCTTGTTTGCTTCCAAGCATGTGAGGGCAATAAAATTTTCTTGGCACTGCTCCTCCACCCCTCACTCCTCTCGTGTGACTCCAACCACGACCACAAAATCGCCCATAGAAAGCAATCCACGGCCAACACCCCCTCTCCAAGGTCTCATGAGCCAAGTCCATCATGGACCACTCCCACTCGGTTTATAAGGCCTGAGGCCAC
Organism: Avena eriantha; assembly: GCA_910589775.1. NCBI lineage: Eukaryota > Viridiplantae > Streptophyta > Magnoliopsida > Poales > Poaceae > Avena > Avena eriantha. Next base: position 249,345,606 of record OU342745.1, on the reverse strand, counting down.
CCCAATCTCTCCCACTATCCATTTCACTCCTCTCCCCTCCCACTTGCTCCCCACATCTCTCTCCCCAGGCTTCTTCCTCTGCATGTCGCTGGATAAGGAGAGTTTCTCCTCTTGGCCAAGTCTCAAGATCTGGTTGTGCATTCCTTTCTCTGCCCCTCCTCTCCTGGATGCCGCCGAGCTAAGACCTCCTAGCTTCCCTACATCTAATCCCCCTTTCTTTCTTGCCCAGGATCTGCTCCACGGGTGGCACTGTCTAGCTCTGACAAGCCCCTCTCGGACGTCTGCATGCGAACCTGGTCTTGGCGTCAAACCCCGCATTTCCGCCCACCGTCGAACTCTCCAGCATGAACCGACCTGGTGTAGTCCCGACGCTGGAGGACCACTCTGATTGAACCACTGTGCCGCCTAGAGCCCACTAGGGTTTCCTCTCTTGCGTGCCCGACGCGCGGAAGAAGACCATGCCCCAGCCATTGATCCCTGTTGTAATCGGCCGCCAACCGGGGCTCGATACCTCTTTAGCTCGCATAGCCACTGACCAGTGGGCCTCGTCGTCCGCGATTCAAATTCCCACCCCCACACGCGATGACGCCCGGGTGGGCTCGCACGGTCCAGTAAGCACCCTCTTGAGTCAGATCCGACCTAGTAAACCCTGCCCCCTTCTTTTTTTCAAATTATTTTACATATCTGTTGAGTAGCTGTATTGTTTAAATCAAACTAAAATAGAATATTATAGAAATTTTCACAAATCTAAATATTACCTTGTTGCCTAAGGTTTTGTCTAACATGTAGAGCAAACCCTAGTCCAAAATTAATTTCCATCACTTTCTGAGATTAAATCTACTAAAGTGCATCTTTTGCAATAGATAAATTCCCCAGTTAGTTCCACATATCCAAATAGTATGAATCCAACTACCTCTGGAAGGTTTTTGAATTGCCTATTATCTGACATTGGAACCATGCCAATTAGTACTCTGGTATTTCCTTTAACAAAATTAACAGATCAATGCATATTGGACTTTAGAAATTTCTCTAGGCCAAACCATGTAATGTATGGACCTAATTCCAAATCTCATTGTTTAGGTATGTCAATACCTATAAAAACCTTGGGGCTCATATTTATTGAGCCTTTGCTGAATTTTGCCGAATTAAACTCTTCTGCTTAGGATTGTTTCACTAATTAAATCACTCATGTAGATCTACAACTCCAACAATTGTGAACCAAACTTTTACAGAAAGTTATTTAAAATATGTACCATGTGTCCTTAGATTCATATCAAAGCCTTCTGTAGAATAAATCTAGTGAAAAAGACAAACTCCTTGTAGAATTGACTTTGGGATTTTCCCAAGGTCATTCTGTTAATTCTTTTGGAGTGAATCCAACTCTCAAAGTTCAAAAACTTAAAGGTATACAAAACCCTCTTAGGACAAATGTATTTGAGTTCCAGATCTTTTCTAGTGAATTACTCCCTAAACTAGGGTTTTTCCACTAGAAAATCCACATCTAATTAAAGAAAAGTGATAAAATCATGAAACCACTTTTGCCGGCCTTGTTATTTCAATACCTATATGTTGATATCCTTTATGTACATTGATATCATATATACCCAAGCCTTAGTTCCAAACCCCTTCATTAAGTGGTTTTGGCAATTAAAGCATAAAAGAAATTCCACATAGGCAAATAAAGTAATTCCAAATGCTATGAACCCTATCTATCAAAACCTACTAAAGTTAGTATTGTGTAGTAAGTTGTTTGCTGTATTGTATTGGTGTTTGTATGCCTTGTGATGATTGTGGCCTTGTTTGCTTGCATGTTTTATCCTTGACGATGATAGTTGCGATGTTATCGAAGACCAAAAGAAGATGGTTATATTTGGTTATTATGGTATTATAAGAAGAAGTCCAGGGCAGAGTCTTGATCGAAGACCGCGTCGTGTTCTCGGTCTTGGACGGTTGGAAAGTCTGCTATAGAGCGGTGCTGGTTTTGATTTTAAAAAGGATTTTAGAAAGGAAAGATTTTTCTGAAAGGGGTGGTTCAGCGTGACCATGGAGGAAGTGGGGTGATCTTGAAAGATCGGTATGGCCGAGTAGTTGCCAGTCTTGTCGTCATACCAGGGCGTACCGCGCACTGTGCTGCACGTCGCCCTATCCTCCTAATTGGTTCCGGCTACGTTGGTGTAGCCGGCTGCTCCTCGCCGTTCCGGCTACCGTGAGGTAGCCGACTTGACTTGCTCATGTCCTGCTGTGCTCAGCCAGCCGGACACGATCCGACTGCCATGGTTCTTGTTTGGTTGGGGTATCCGGAGGTCATCCCCCCGACACTAGCCCCCGAGCGCTTGTAGATTTTGCCCTTAGGTGAAATGTGCGCGTGCTCCTCATCATTTTGAATTTTCGGGCCAACTAGGTTTGGCGGTTGCGCTACCGGTGACGTCAGTGCTGACGCCGGTCACGCGCGCACGTGCCATCATTACTCTACAGCGGGCAGCGTAACTTCTCGTCGCATGTCGCCTCGGGAACCGCCGCCTGCCTCTTCGGTTTCTGCTTCAGGATCGTTTGCGTGTCCTCTACCTGCGCAAAGGATCCTACACTATGTGGAGGGTGGGGAGCGCCTGGGTGGCCGCCACGTGGCCCCGCGGACGGTTCCGTTTCCGGGTCTTTAAAGGGACGCCCGGGGGAGCGGTTTGTCCCTTCGCCCGCTGCTTCCTCTTTCTTCCCTTGCGCTCTTGCCTTCCTCGCATCGCCTCGCTTTCCATTGTCACTATAGTCCGCCGCGCCGCCCGTTTAACATCGTCGGCGGTACGGGCCACCGTCACTCTTCTAAGCGAGTGCCTCCCATCGAACCTGCAATGGCAGCCGAGCGTGGCTCCTGGTGCGGCTCCTCCGTGACGGAGGAGCAGATCGAGAACTACCGGGTGATCTGCGTTCTTCCGTCGGAGGAGGAGGTGGAGGTGCGGCTCGCGTCGGCAGGGAAGGAGTCGCCGCACCCGGCGGAGGGGGAGCGGGTCATCTTCCTCTCGCATCTGGCCCGCGGCTTCGCGCTGCCGGTGCACCCGTTCTTCCTCACATTCCTCGCCTTCTTCGACCTCCGCCTCCACCACCTAGGCGCCACCGCCATCGGGACGCTGGCGCACTTCGTAGCTTTCTGCGAAAGCTACCTCAGGATCCAGCCGGATCTCGGGCTCTTTTGCTGGCTCTTCCGAGTCCGTCCGCAGGTTCAATTCACCAAGGGGCCGCTGGTGACGTGCGGCGGCACCTCCATCTACTCCCGCATGCAGACCGGCTACCCCAAATTATGGCTGCAGGACACGGTACGGCTGTGGCAGCAGTCGTATTTCTATGTCCGCAATCTCACCGTCGTGGACCGGATCAACCTGTCGGCGTTCCAGGACGTGGAGTCTAGCCGGCTGTAGTGGGATCTGAAGATCTACGGCGAAAAGACAGAGTCGAACGTGATGCTGCAGCGAATGCACGCCCTCGTCACCACCGGTCTAACCGGCCCAGACATCACCCTCAGCTGGATGTCCAAGCTGATGATGTCGCTGCAGCAGCGGGCACACAAGATGTGCTTCTACTCTGGTCGGCTGGACCTGACCCGGCTATCCCGCCGTGATCCCCGCTACCACAACCTGAAGGAGTGGGTGTGGACCATCACGAAGGAGCGGCTGCCGAAAGGCTGGAAGTTCGGGGTGGCCCCTTACAGCCGCGGCAACCGCGCGCCCCAGGTAAGTCTTGCTAACAGGCTTTCCTTTCGTGCTTCTTGCCATTTTTTCTATCCGACTAATCTGCTTGCTTCTTTTGTCCTTGGCAGATCTTCCCTTGCATCCTCCAAGAGGAGGGCGAGACGCCTCTTCAGAGCTTCACGCCCGACTTGCCCGAGCCTCGCGCTCATCGGTCCGGCGAGGAGTCTGATGGGGACGGCGACGTCTTCCCCAGCCGGAATGACGAGCCGGCCGCCGATCCTCACGCGGAGGTTGACAAGGAGGAGGAGGCCGCGCCGGCTCCCGAGCCATCACGGCGTCGTGCGACGGATGGCAAATCCAGCCGGTCCGGCGCTGGCGGGGGCAGCTCCAGCCGGTCTGGCGGGGGAGGGGTGGATCCAGTCGGTCCAACGAGGGAGGGGGAGGCGCCAGCCGGCCCGCCGTGGAGGAGCAGGCCCCCAAGAGGAGCCAGACCGACACCCTTCCATCGAGCCGCCTCGGTCGCAAGAAGGGGCCGCCTCCGGTGGTGCAGGGGTAAGTTTTCTTTTCTTAGTGTTTTTACTATCTTCCGCTCTTTGTGCTTTCCTAGTCTGTCTTTGGCTCTTGCTTCTTTTCTGCTTTTTGGTGCTCAACACGTTGGTCTCCTTTGGTGCTGCGAGCCCGGCGCGGGCGCCGACTGGCTCACTGCCCTGTGCGTCGGACACTATGTCGCCCGTGTCTGCCTCTGCCCCTCCTTCTTCCGAGGCACCGCCTCCGCCACCGCCTCGAGCTGAACCGGCTGCAACAGCCAGAGCAGGGGGCCCTCCGCCGGCTATGATGGTCCAGCCGGAAACGGTTGTGACCACCTCACAAAGCGGGGGTAGCTCTCCTGCGGGGGCGTGGAGGGCCACCGCTGGCAAGGAGCTCATGGTTGTCGGCGATGACAACTCTGACGACGAGCCAGGGGAGGAGTGGAGGACGATGGTGGTCGCGGCGAAGGAGTCGTTGGTTGTCAACACGGTTGACAATGACACCTCTTCCGCTGTGTTGCTGACGGACCTTGCCTCCACCCTCGAGCTGGCGGTGAAGGAGATCCGGCTGCTCGAGGCTGTAGCCGGACCCTGTAGCAGAAGCTTGCTGCTGCCAACGGGACCTCGCAGAGTAAGTTCCCTTATCCGGAATCTCCCTTTTTTATTTTTGCTGATAGTCGGCTTTTTGCAGCCATCATGGTGTGCGCTCAGCAGGAGATCGATTTCCTGAAGAAGGCGAACGACCGGCTGAGCAAGTCGAATTCTACGCTTCGGTTGCAGAATAAAGATTGGCACGCCAAGGTGGACGCTCTGGAGGCCGCCGCCAAGGAGCACGACGCCACCCTCGCCAGCCGGGCCGAAGCGTTCACCCTTCTTGAGGCCCATAGCAAGGACTAGGAGAAGGAGGTTAAACGGCTGACGGTCCGGGAGAAGGCCCTGGTGGAGGAGCTGATGCAGGTCGGGCACACGGCCAAGGGTAAGTTCCCTTTCCGACTCCCCACGTCTTTCCGGATCTGGTAGCCAGATCTGATGTTCTTTTTTCTGACAGCTTTTTATCCCGGTGTAGACCTACTGGCGTACAACCGGCTACATGAGAACTGCCCGGGAGAGTAGCCGACGACCTAGGAGCTGGTTGTCCTTCTCGGCGAGGAGGCTGCCAAACTTCACCAGGCGGCGCAGGCCATCTTCACCTTCTTGTGGCCGGATGCTCTGGTTCCGGAGATGATGGCGCAGCTCGCCGCCAAGGTGGCGGAGGTGCCGGCTACCGTCGACTGCCTGAGGGACCTGGCGGCGCGAGCCGGGGCGGAGATGGCCTTGGCCCTCATGCTCTCCTGGTACAAGGACGCCCACATCGAGAAGATCGATGGGGGTTTCCGCGCCGGTGCCGACCTTGCCGCCATCCGCCAAGCCCATCCGAAGCTCCGGGCCTCCGCCATCAAGATTGCCGACTATGTGGACATCGACGAGGTTCTCACCGACTCGGAGTCCGCCGACACTCCGGATGAGAAAGCTTCGTCATAACCGACTGGTGGGGATGCCAGAACCGGATCAGCTATCACGCCTCCGCCGCCTCCCGAGACTGCCGCCAGCCAGGGCGCTCCGCACGTCAAGGGCCTTGCCGCTTAGTTATGACCCCGGGATGCTGGGTGTATTTGTTTATCTTGTTTTTGTTTGAAGCCTTGCTATCTGTGCCAGTTGCTTCTGGCGCCGGGTGAACTCATGGGAGCTTCGTCTCCCTTTCCCTTTTTATGTCAGTTTGGATTATTTTGGCTTGCTTCCCACTTGTGTTTTTATATGTTCTTTCAATATTTCGTCGATTGAATTTATCTGGCTGACTTCACTCGGCTGAACGCCTTTAGCCGAGAGAACTGCAATTCCAGTGGGGGCGCACCAGCGCACCAACTGGGTGTAGCCCCCGAGATTTGGAGTAGCTGGCGTAGCCAGGTACTTCGAATCTTCTTTCTTTCCTTAAGTCTTTAGCTTCATCCGACTAGACACCTCTTAGCCGGTTACTTTCACTAGCTAGACGCCTACAGCCGGGGAACTTCTAGTCCAGTGGGGGCGCGCCAGCGCACCCACTGGGTGTAGCCCTCGAGATTTGGAGTAGCTGGCGCAGCCAGGTGCTTCGAATCTTCTTCTTTCTTCTCTTCCTGCCCTTGCCCTCACATGGGCTCCAAATGTCCGGCTAAGCGCCTTTAGCCGGTCGAAAACTACAAGATTCCACTGGGGGCACGCGAGCGCACCCAGTGGGTGTAGCCCCCGAGATTCGGAGCGCTTGATGAAGGCAAGGACTTCGAATCTTCTTCTTTTCTTCCTGAATTCTGACTCGAAGTAGTCGTACAAAAAATATACACATATACATACATTCTCACCCGTTAATAGGTTAGTCTGCTAAACTTTAGCCGGAAGGCGGATTTGTTTTTTGAAAACCAGCTTGCGCGTCTCTGGACACTTAGTCATTTTCCCGTGTGCTCTGTTGTTTCTGCTGCGTCCTTGCCGGGCATCCGCGTTGCGGTCTGCAGCCGGAATCGAAGGGAGCTGACAGTACATTGCGCACGGTACTAACGGCTTAGTAGCCGGATCGTCTCAAGCTAGTTGCGAGGTCGGGGCGCCCGATCTGTCACATCTCCTCCCCGTTTTTCATGTGGGATGCCTCGGGCTTTTGCTCTTACTAGCCGGACAGCCGGGTTGCGGTCCGTAGTTGAGACGAAGAGTGGGACTCTGACATCATCGCACACTACTCAGTCGGTTTGTTGATTTAGCAGGCCGGGCCAGCCGACAAGCCCCCGGGTAGGGATTGCCGGAGCCGGAAAAACTGAACCAGAAAACAGATACACACAAATTTCTAGCAAGGAGCCCCCGAGTATCTCGTAGGGGTCCGCATTTTCATTCATAAGGTTTGCGGGATACATAGACTGTCCGGTGACTAGGTGTAAAACAGGCGGAGCAGGGCCGCGTTCTAGGGACGCTCTGTCTCCTCATCTGACTTGTCCATCTTGTTCTTGCACGGCTGCTACGCGTCGATGTGGTAGTAGGAGTTGTTGGGCAGCACCCGACTGATGATGAGGGGACCCTCCCAGGGTGGCGATAGTTTGTGCATGCTCTTCGTGTCTTGCACCAGTCGGAGGACCAGGTCGCCCTCGCGGAATGCGCCAGGGCGGATCTGGCTTGAATGGTAGTGGCGTAGGTGTTGCTGGTACAAGGCCAATCTGGACAATGCCATCTCATGGGCCTCCTCGAGGAGGTCCACACCATCTTCCCGTGCCTCTTGGTTGACCTTTTCATCATCGAGGAGCTTGCGCAGATAGTCGAACTCGATGTCCGCGGAGAGGACGGCTTCCGAGCCGTAGACCAGGAAGAATGGGGTGTAGCCGGTTGATCTATTCGGCGTCGTGTAGAGGCTCCACAGCATAGCCAGAAGCTCCTCGATCTAGCATCCAGGCGACCACTCCAAAGGCTCGATGAGGTGTGGCTTGATGCTGGCCAGCACTAGGCCGTTTGCCCTCTCGACTTGCCCGTTGGACTACGGGTGCGCGACGGAAGCAAGGTCCAGCCAGATGCCCTTGTTGCTACAAAATCGGGTGAAGGCCCCCTTGGCGAAGTTCGTGCCGTTGTCGGTGATGATGCTATTGGGGTAGCCAAACCGGTTGATGATGTCGGTGAAGAAGGTGACGACTGTTGCCCCGTCCAGCTTCCGGATAGGCTTGTCTTCTATCCATTTTGTGAACTTGTCTACCGCCACCAGCAAATGGGTCATGCCTGCGCGCGCCCGCTTGAAGGGAACGACCATGTCGAGGCCCCAAACAGCTAAGGGCCAGGTGATTGGTATGGTCTTTAGCACCAAAGCCGGCATGTGCCTGAGCTGCCCGAAGCGTTGGCACCCATTACACGTGCGGACTAACTGTTCGATGTACTCGAGGGAGGTGGGCCAATAGAAGCCGTGCCGGAACGCCTTGGCGACTATCTCCCTAGAGGAGGCGTGGTGCCCGCACTCGCCCTGGTGGATGTCCTTGAGCAGCCGGTAGCCTGTGTCCACGTCGACACATCTTTGGAAGATGCCGGATACACTGCGCTTGTATAGTTCTTTGTTGATGATGGTGTACGTGTGCGTGTGGCGCCAGATTTGCATGGCTTCCACCTCATCATCCGGAAGTTCTCCATTGGCGATGTAGTTCATGAAGGGTTGCGCCCAGGATGGTATCTCCCGGATGGTGAGGATGCTTCCGCTCTTCGGTTGATGGTCGTCGGGTGGTCGTCCGGATGCGGTACCCGGAATGGTAGCCCCCGAGCCACTTGGTGAGCGGCAGCCCCTGGGTTTTGCGAGCCGGAGGGTACTGACTCGCCTGAGCTGGTGCGGGCCTTCTTCTTTGGGGGTTCTGCCGGCTCTGCGTCTGCCGTGCCGTCCGTGGCACTCCCTGCCCAGATGATGGAATCCGACTCGGGGGACGGGTTGATGGAGGGCTTGCGCAGGTGCTCCAAGGAGACCCTAGGTGGGATCGCCTGCCTGGTGGATCCGATTAGCGCGAGCGAATCGACTACCTCGTTGTTGACGCGAGGGATCTAATGGAACTCACATCCGTCGAAGCATGCGCTGAGCTTCTGTATGTGGAGTAGGTAGATGGCCATGTTTGCGTCGTGGGCGTCCCATTCACCGGATACCTGTTACACCACTAGATCTGAATCGCTGAAGCAAAGGATATGGTTGACACCGATCTCTCTGGCTAGCCGGAGGCCATGCGCCCACGCCTCGTATTCGGCCACGTTGTTGGCGGCCTTGAAGTGGATCTGCAGGAGGTACTCCAGCCGATCTCCTTTGGGCGAGGTGAGCACGACGCCGGCTCCCAAACCCCCTAGCATCTTCGACCCGTCGAAGTGCATCCTCCAATGGTCCAAATCCGGAACCGGTGGGAGGTATTGGGTCTCGGCCTAGTCGACAAGGAAGTCTGCCAGTGCTTGCGACTTGATCATGAGCCAGGGCTCGCACTGAATGGAGTAGGCGGCGAGCTCAATGGCTCATTTGGCGACTCAGCCGATGGCATCCTTGTTGCCGATGATTTCCAAAAGGGGTGCAGTGCACACGACCTTAATCGAATGCTCCTGGAAGTAGTGCTTGAGCTTCTTGCATGCCAGGTACACGCCATAACACATCTTCTGGTAGTGGGGGCAGTTCTGCTTGGAGAGGGAGAGGACCTCACTGAGGTAGTAGACGGGTCGCTGAACTAGCTGAGCCTTGCCTTCCTCAGAGCGCTCCACCACCAGGACGACGCTGACGACCCAGCTGATGGCTGCTATATAGAGCAACATCAGCTCCTTGCTAGCCGGCGTGGCTAGAACCAGCGCTGTGGATAGCATGCGCTTGAGGTCATGAAAGGCGGCATCAGCCTGCGAGGTCCAGGAGAACTTGCCCGTCTTCTTCATCAGCTGGTACAACGGAAGTGCCTTCTCCCCCAACCGGCTGAGGGAGGCCAGACATCCGATGAACTTCTGGACTCCGAGCAGGCTCCTGGGCGGCTGCATCCTCTCGATGGCCGCAATCTTTTCCGGATTTGCCTCGATCCCTCGTTGCGAGATGAGGAAACCGAGTAGCTGACCGGATGGGACTCCGAAGATGCATTTCTCCAGGTTCAGCTTCATCTGAGATTGCCGGAGGTTGCCAAATGTCTCTCTCAGGTCCTCGAGGAGGGTGCGCTTCTCCTTGGTCTTGATGACCACATCGTCCACATAGGCATACACATTTCGGCCGATCTACGAGTGCAAGCACTTCTCCATGCAGCGCTAATAGGTAGCGCCTGCATTCTTCAGACCGAAAGGCATGGTTACATAGCAGAAAGCCCCGTACAGGGTGATGAATGATGTTTTTATCTGGTCAGCCGGGTTTAGCCGGATCTGATTGTGACCGGAATAACAATCCAAAAAAGACAACAAATCGCAGCCGGCCGTGGAATCGATGATTTGATCGATACGGGGCAGGGCGAAGGGGTCCTTCGGGCACGCCTTGTTTAGGCTGGTGTAGTCGATACACATGCGCCAAGTCTTGTTCTTCTTCAACACAAGGACTGGGTTTGCCAGCCATTGCGGGTGGTACACTTCCATGATGAACCCGGCTGCAAGGAGCCAAGTCATCTCGTCACCGATAATCTTCCTCTTCTCCTCTGCGAACCTGCGCAGAGGCTGCTTGACCGGCTTGGAGTCCGGTCGCACATGAAGCGAGTGCTCGGCAAACTCCCTGTTGAAGGCAAACCTCTAGGGTGGCCCGATCTTTCACGATTCCCTTTCAAATCGAGGGTGGAGTGCGGGGAAAGGAGGGGAGGATGAACACGACGAACACACGCACGAAGAACGCAATGAACACACACACGCAAAACCACGATAAACACCAATAGCTCACGCCGGCGGTGACCGGTCCGGCGCAATCCCTAGGATCGGCGTCGGGCGGAGGACTCTCTCTCGAACCGGCACGACGAGATGGGAGACTCGGTGAGATCTTGACGTCTAGGCAAAGGAACACCGATGCCTAGGCCTTGTACAACGCGGAGGCATGATGCAAACTCCAACGAGGTTTGGGGATATTGGTGCTCCTTAGTCAAGGAGCATGAGGCAAGAACTAGATAGATCCACAAAGGGGTTTCCACTAATTCCAATATCATGCCTCGGGTTTACAATGGAGGTGGGGGTCTATATATAGGCCAGCCACAAGTTCAGGGGTAATTCAGGCATTAAAGTAGAGTTCTGGGCGAAGTAGAGGGGTACATGGGCCATAGGGCCCAGCTAGGCTCGCAGGCCCATCACTTGGGCCGGATAGTCCGGGTCGGCACGGCCGGACAGTCCGGGGAGGCCGGACACTCCGGGTCGAGTGGGCCGGACAGTCCGGGGTGGTCGGACACTCCGGGAAGTATCCGGGCGGTGTCCGATTCGACCTTCTGAATGTCCACGCTAGGTCCGGGCTCGGATAGGCCGGACACTCCGGTTGAGACGGGCCGGACATTCCGGCTCTGCCGGACACTCCGGCTTGATCCGGGCAGACACTCCGGCTCTGGCAGCTTCAGGACAGGTGCAGCTCTAGGGCTCGTGGGTCGACGCGGCGGGGGCTCGTACCTGATGATGCACAAAGTAGTGGTATGAAGTAGCACGCCATCCAAGGAAGTATCGAATTGGCACGAAGAGAGGAGCGAGTTCACCTTAGCTTGGAGGAGTTTGGCTCGGGCACGAGTCATAGGTCCACTTGGGGGACTTGTTGGTGTAGATGTAGAAGCGTCCGTAGGACGGGCTGCATCAGCTCCCCCCCTTGGGAAAGAGTCGTCCTCGACTCTTCATGGATATCATCTTGAGCATCTCCATGGTAGGGTGAGAGATCCTTGACATTCAATGTATTGCTTGCAAGGTACTTGGAGGTCGGGATGTCGATGATGTAGGCGTTGTTGTTGATTCGTTTGAGGACCTTGAAGGGACCATCTCCTCTTGGCTTGAGCTTGGAGTCACGTTCCTTGGGGAAGCGGTCCTTGCTTAGGTGTATCCACACAAGGTCACCTTGTTCAAATATCATTTCCTTCTTGTCCTTGTTTAACCTTGAAGCTTGGCGAAGGACTTTTTGTTTGATAGTTGCTCTTGTTTCTTCATGAAGCTTCTTCATAGCTTGTACGCGCTTCTCGACGTCCATGTTTGTGCGCTCATGGAGAGGTAGTGGTAGGATGTCGAGCGCGGTGAGGGGCTCGAAACCATAGACGATCATGAATGGACTCATCTTGGTTGTTGAGTGCTTGGCTCGATTGTAGGCGAACTCGGCGTGTGGAATGCATTCCTCCCAATCCTTCAGGTTTTTCTTGATCAACACACGAAGGAGGGTTCCAAGGCTTCGGTTGACAACTTCAGTTTGGCCATCAGTTTGAGGATGTGATGCGGATGAAAAGAGGAGCTTGACGCCGAGCTTGGCCATGAGGGTCTTCAACAAGTAGCTCATGAATTTGACGTCGCCGTCGGAGACGATTGTCCTTGGCACACCGTGAAGACGAACGATTTCCCTGAAAAACAGATTTGCAACATGTGAAGCATCGTCGGTCTTATGGCACGGTATGAAGTGTGCCATCTTGGAAAAACGATCCACAACAACAAATATAGAATCATGACCATGCTTAGATCTAGGCAATCCTAACACGAAATCCATGCTAATGTCGGACCAAGGTGTATGAGGGATAGGCAATGGTATATAAAGACCATAGGGATTAGCTTGCGACTTAGCTTGAACACATGTCGTGCATCGTTGAACGTAGCGCTCCACGTCACACTTCATCTTGGGCCAAAAGTAGTGATTAGAGAGCATGTCCAATGTCTTGTTGCGACCAAAGTGACCCATAAGGCCTCCACCATGAGATTCTTGGAGAAGCAAAAGTTGAAGCGACGACTTTGGAATGCATAGCTTGTTTTGTTTAAAAAGAAAACCCTTATGCAAATAGAAATCATCAACTCCCTTGTCATTGGAGCACTTTGCGAAAATTGGTTCAAAGAACGGGTCGAAAGCATACAAAGATTTTATTTCCTCAACACCCAACACGTTGATTTCAAGTCTCGTAAGAAGGCTTGTATGTTTGCGAGACAATGCGTCCGCAACAACATTATCTTTGCCCTTCTTATACTTGACAATGTACGGAAAAGATTCCATGAACTCAACCCACTTAGCGTGTCTCTTGCTCAAGTTAGCTTGGCCTTTGAGATATTTCAATGACTCGTGGTCGGAATGTATGATAAATTCCTTGGGCCAAAGGTAGTGTTGCCAAACTTGAAGGACACGAACTAAGGCAAAAAGCTCTTTGTCATAAATTGGATAGGTAAGGCGAGCACCATCAAGTTTTTCGCTATGGTAGGATATAGGACGTCCGTTTTGCATAAGGACTCCTCCAATGCCAATACCACTAGCATCACACTCTATCTCAAAAGTTTTTGTGAAATCCGGTAAAGCAAGAAGAGGTGCTTCGGTGAGCCTCTTTTTAAGTTCATCAAAAGCTTTTTGTTGTGCTTTGCCCCACACGAAGGTGACATTCTTTTTGGTCAATTCATTAAGGGGACAAGCAATGGTTGAAAAGTCTTTCACAAAGTGACGATAGAAATCGACCAACCCATGAAAACTTCGGAGTTCACTCACATTTGTTGGTATGGGCCAATCTCGTATGTCTTTTACCTTGGAAACATCAACTTCAATTCCCTTTGAAGAAACAACAAATCCAAGAAAAATCAACTTGTCTTTAGCAAAAGTGCACTTGGGAAGATTAGCATAAATCTTTTCATGTCGAAGGATTTGCAAAACTTCCTTGACATGTGTTATATGGTCCTCAAGTGATTTGCTATAAACAAGAATATCATCGAAATAGACAACAACACTTTTTCCAATGAGAGAACGCAAGATGTGATTCATAAGGCGCATGAAGGTGTATGGGGCATTTGATAAACCAAAGGGCATAACCAACCATTCATAGAGACCAATTTTGGTCTTGAAGGCGGTTTTCCACTCATCACCTTCAGCCATGCGTATTTGATGGTAACCACTACGAAGATCAATTTTCGAAAAAATAGTGGCTCCACACAACTCATCAAGCATGTCATCGAGACATGGTATGGGATGTCGATAAAGCACGGTGATAGCATTGATTGGACGACAGTCCATGCATAACCGTAACGTATCATCCGTCTTTGGAACCAGAATCACGGGTACGGCACTTGGACTAGTGCTAACTTGGATCAAACCTTTGGAGACGAGTTGGTTGATTTGACGTTCAATCTCCTTTGTCTCCTCCGGGTTCGTGCGGTAAGCGGCGCGGTTGGGGAGTGGTGCACCGGGGATGAGGTCAATGCGATGTTCTATGCCGCGAAGAGGGGGTAGTCCATGTGGAAGCTCCTCGGGGAACACATCCTTGAATTCCTGCAAAACACTCATCAAAGATGGAGGAACATTGGTTAATTCGTTAGTTCCTTGCGCTAGTCCCTTGCAAAGGAGGACATAGTGCAAGATGGATGGGTTGTTCCGAACATCTCTCATCTCACTTTTGGTGGCAAGGAGAACACTCTTAGTTTTTCCACTCGAATTTGGCTTGTGGCTCTCACTCACTATGAGGTGGTTCTCTCTCTCATCGCTCTTCTCACAAGTAGGTGTTGTGCTTTGCGCCCTCGCTAAAGCCTTTGCATTGTCCGCAATTATTTGGCTAGGAGTCATCGGTTGCAAAACACATGTTTTGTTGAGCCATTTGAAGGTGTATATATTGGTGCGACCATCATGTTTAGCAGCCTTGTCAAATTGCCATGGTCGACCAAGAAGCATGTGGCAAACTGTCATAGGAACCACATCACACTCCACCGTATCTTTGTAAGGACCAAAGGCGAAGGAGACCGATACGGTATGCTTGATCTTCACGGACCCTTGGTCACTTAGCCATTGCACGTGGTAGGGGTGCTTATGTGGATGGAGGGTGAGGTTGAGCTTCTCACACAACTCGGTGCTAGCAAGGTTGTGACAACTCCCTCCGTCAATGATCACCTTGATAGATTTGCCATTGTGCCGGCTCGTGTTTGGAAGATATTGGAGCGTTGTTCTTCATGCTCTTGTGCTTGAGTGGTCAAGATTCTTGTGACGACAAGCGATGGACTTGCGTCATGCTCACACATGAGGAGTTCTTGATCATCTTCCACTCGTTGCCTTGCCATTGCTTCCTTGACACGGGCATCAAACTCATCTTCACTCAAGTACTCTTCATCACCATTGTCATGGATGAACAAGACTTTCTTGTTTCCACATTCGGCCGACTTGTGTCCTTTACCTCCACACTTGTAGCATTCACCGTTGAAAGGTGTATCACTCTTTGCTTGCTTGCCACTTGGGGGCAGTTTTCCTTCAGGAAGTGTGGGCTTGAAGGAAGGCTTGGAGGTACTTGAGGAGCTACCATTGAAAGTTGTTGGTGTAGGGGTTGAAGCTTGCTTGTAGGTGAAGTACGTCTTGGGCTTGTTGTACTTGATATCCTCTTGCACTTGACGTTCAGCCTTTGTTGCAATGTGCACAAGCTCAACCATGGTGTTGTATGTTTGGAACTCGACGATGCGCTTGATTGGGTGATTCAAGCCAATAAGGAAACGTGCCATTTTTTGCTCCATGCACTCATCAATGTTGGCACGAATCAAGTTGAGTTCCATTTCCTTGAAGTATTCTTCCACGGTCTTTGTCCCTTGACGGAGCGCTTGAAGGTTGTTGAAGAGGTCACGCGTGTAGTGTGCGGGGACAAACCGGGATCTCATGTGAGCCTTCATGTCATGCCAAGTTGTGATTGGCGGCTCTTGTCTTGCATCACGAGCAACTTGAACTTGTTCCCACCAAAGGTTGGCGTAATCATCAAACTCTAGCGAATCCATGGCGACCATCTTCTCGTTGCTATAGTTGTGCATGCGGAAGATCTTGTCGACTTTGAGTGCCCAAGAGAGGTATTCTTCAGGGTCATTGGATCCGGTGAACTTGGGCATTGTGAACTTGAGCTTGCCAAAAGTTTCTTCATCGTTGCGGTCATTGCGATGAGCTTGGTGACCTTGTTGATGATCTTGTTGTTGGGGAGGTGGAACTTGGTTCTCGCGTCCTTGTTACGGAGCTTGCTCTTGGTATTGTTGTTGATGAGGAGCTTGCTCTTGCTCTTGGCGTGGTTGTTGACGTGGTTGAGGTACTTGGGCCTCATGGTGGCGAAGGTGTGTAGCCTCTTGACGCGGTTGATGACGAAGAGGAGGCTCGTTCCTTGGTTGGTGATGTTGGTTAGGCACATTGGCCTCACGGCGAAGAACATGGTCATGAGCCTCTTGACGTGGTGGGCGTCGCTCAACTTGTATCACTTGACGCTCCAAGTTTTGTTGATGTGGAGGAGGTGCCTCGTGATGACCATGGTGTTGTTGTTGATGTTCATGACGTTGATGATGAGGAGGAGGATCTCGACGAGCTTGACGTTGATGACGAGCTTGATTCTCCAAGTTGGAGTCATCACTTGTTGTGTCAAGTATGTGTCGCGGCCGATGGTGGTAGACTTGCGGTTGTGCTTGCGGTTGCTCTTGTTGAATCACTAGTGCCCTTGCGTGATGACATTGTGCTTCTTGGCTTGCTCGTGGCCTTGAACAGAGGTCACCGTCATAGCTTGACGTTGCGGCGTGCCGTGGGGAAGGTACATAGTTTGAAGAGATTCCATCTTCAACCACGGGGGCATCATTGCGTTTTTGAGCACTTTGATGTAGATCTTTTGGAAGAGGTGCATGACGATGTGAAGAACTTGCCGAGCTTGATGCGCGTGAACCTGGTCTTGCCATGCCATCAATGAGGCGTCGAAGATTGTCATTTGTTTCGGCGACGGAGCGTTGAAGCGCTTCATTTTGGTGGCCGAAGTTGTGATGCATTGCATGCATTTGTCGTTTGAGGCCGTCGAAGCGGTTGTCGATGTTCTTGAACTCGGCTTGCGTCTCGCCAAATTGTTCATCTTGTCTCATCTCAAGTACTTGGCAACGTTCACGGAACTCTTGTCGAATGATGAAGTGACTTGCGCGCGTCATGTACGGACCTTGATCTTCTTCTTGGGGAGGTGGTTGGCTCGTCTCACCGTGCCTATCCATCATGCAAAACACACAAGTATTGTATATGGAAGTGGAATATGGTGGTGTTAGCCTTGTACCTCACCTTGGGGATTGCACCAAACTAGAAACCACAAGTGAGAGCTATTAGCGTGCAAAGTGGAAATGCCAAGAAAACTCACACTAACTCTCAAAAGCTTGTTGGTGGTAGGTTAGGGTTGTGGAAAGCCAAAGAACCAACCAAAAGAAAAGTGATAGTCAAAAGTGGTAAAAATCCAACAAAACTCAAGTCAAAGGCGAAGGTCAACAACTCATAAGGGTGACGGGAACCTACGACTATGTACACACACGTG
Source organism: Avena eriantha (assembly GCA_910589775.1). NCBI lineage: Eukaryota > Viridiplantae > Streptophyta > Magnoliopsida > Poales > Poaceae > Avena > Avena eriantha. The sequence goes on along the minus strand of OU342745.1, from coordinate 249,328,473 downwards.
GAGAAAGTTGGGATTGACACGACTATGAAAATGAGCAAACAAAATGTCCTAACGAAGACTAAGCTCGTTGTTGTGCCAATGCAAGGAGAGACCGTGGCTCGTTTGCAAAGAGGAAAAATGAGCAACGGATTTGTGCACTTGCCTTGGGCGCTCTTCTTTCTCTCTTGCTTACAAGCTTTGAGACTCTCTTTTGCAAGGGGAGACTATTTTTCTTTTTGCTTTTTCTTTGTATCTTTTTCACTTTTTTTGCTCCCCCTTGATGCTACCTAGTCACACTTGATATTGCTCTTGCACTCTCACTATCCAAGGACAAATGCACAATGCTCAAGCAAACACAAGATGAGCCACTCTCATGCGATAGGTACACACAAAGGAAGATGGGGGTTAACAAGGTGACGCAAGTTATACCTTCTTTGATGATGAACTTGGCGTCGGTGGTGTGGGATGATGTTCGTGGTCCGTGGTGTCGATGAGCGCGGAAGTTGATGATGCATAAGCTTGCTGGTACTTGCTGACACGCACACGGGACACGAGCAAACAAAGGATATTAGCCAATACGAAAAAATGAAGCAAAACTGTCAAAACTGGCGTTACAGCCGGACACTCTGGTTTGTCTGGGCCGGACACTCCGGTCTGGCCGGACACTCCGGTCTGGTTCGGCCGGACACTTCGGTCGGGCCGGACACTCCGGTCGGTATGAGCCGGACACTCCGGCGCGGGTTTCCTAGTCGTGTTCTTGAGCGGAAATCCTCGCCTTCGGGCCTCAAATCCGCGAAAAACTAGCCAAATTGGGCTGGGAAAACATAGTATAAAGCTGGACCAACTCCTTAGACAAGGTTTGGTCGGATCAAAACCACAAATAACACTCCAAATCAAGAGATCGATCCAAAGGCAAATATGGGCTGTTTTTTTTGGGGATTTTCGAATTTTTCGTGGATAGAAGAAAAATTTGTGGGAGAAATCGTGAGCAACGAAGCTCTTGATACCAATACGTTGAGGGCAAACCTCTAGGGTGTCCCGATCTTTCACGATTCCCTTTCAAATCGAGGGTGGAGTGCGGGGAACGGAGGGGAGGATGAACACGACGAACACACGCATGAAGAACGCAATGAACACACACACGCAAAACCACGATAAACACCAATAGCTCACGCCGGCGATGACCGGTCCGGCGCAATCCCTAGGATCCGCGTCGGGTGGAGGACTCTCTCTCGAACCGGCATGGCGAGATGGGAGACTCGGTGAGATCTTGACGTCTAGGCAAAGGAACACCGATGCCTAGGCCTTGTACAACGCGGAGGCACGATGCAAACTCCAACGAGGTTTGGGGATATTGGTGCTCCTTAGTCAAGGAGCATGAGGCAAGAACTAGATAGATCCACAAACGGGTTTACACTAATTCCAATATCATGCCTCGGGTTTACAATGGAGGTGGGGGTCTATATATAGGCCAGCCACTAGTTCAGGGGTAATTCAGGCATTAAAGTAGAGTTCTGGGCGAAGTAGAGGGGTACATGGGCCATAGGGCCCAGCTAGGCTCGCAGGCCCATCACTTGGGCCGGACAGTCCGGGTCGGCACGACCGAACAGTCCGGGGAGGCCGGACACTCCGGGTCGAGTGGGCCGGACAGTCCGGGGTGGCCGGACACTCCGGGAAGTATCCGGGCGGTGTCCGATTTGACTTTCTGAATGTACACGCCAGGTCCGGGCTCGGACAGGCCGGACACTCCGGCTGAGACGGGCCGGACATTCCGGCTGCGCCAGACACTCCGGCTTGATCCGGGCGGACACTCTGGCTCTGGCAGCTTCAGGACAGGTGCAGCTCCAGGGCTCGTGGGTTGACGCGGCGGGGGCTCGTACCTGATGATGCACAAAGTAGTGGTATGAAGTAGCACACCATCCAAGGAAGTATCGAATTGGCACGAAGAGAGGAGCGAGTTCACCTTAGCTTGGAGGAGTTTGGCTCGGGCATGAGTCATGGGTCCACTTGGGGGACTTGTTGGTGTAGATGTAGAAGCGTCTGTAGGACGGGCTGCATCACTCCCTCGGTACACCTGGCATGTCCTTAGGTGACCATGCAAAGATGTCCCGATTCTCACGGAGGAAGTCGACGAGCACGCCTTCCTATTTGTTGTCCAAGTTGGCACCAATGGTGATGAACTTGGTCCGGTCGGAGGGGTCGAGCATGATCCTCTTTGTTTCCTTTGCCAGCTGGAAAGCTCCTTCTCCAGCCGGCTTGCTGCTAGCCGGTATATCTTGCTAGGCCATGGCCACGTTGCACATGATCACGCGCTTTTCTTCGGCTATGATGAGGGCCTGTGCCAGCTTGGAGCCAGCTGAGGCGCACTCGATCGACCGCCTGAAGCAGCCAGTGATGGTGATCACGCCGTTTGGTCCTGACATCTTCGTCTTGAGGTATGCGTAGTGGGGGACGACCATGAATTTAGTGAGGGCGGGGCGCCCGAGGAGAGGGTGGTAGGAGCTTGTCAGGTTTACCACCTCAAACCAAATCGGCTCACGGCGGAAGTTTTCCTCGGTCCCGAACATGACGTCCAACCAGATTTTACCCAGCAGGGCACAAGCCGGTGCCGGCAGCATGCCGTGGAACGTTGTGGTAGTCTGGCGCAGGTCGCGTTCGCGGATGCCCAGCTTCTCCAGAGAAGACCAGTAGAGGAGGTTGAGGTTGCTGCCTCCGTCGATGAGGACACGCGAGAAGCGGCAGGTGCGCTCGTTGGAGACGATGAGGGGGTCGAGCACCATAGCGTAGCCCTCGAGAGTCGGAAGCTGCTTAGGCTGATCTTCTCGGCTCCAGGTGATGGGGGTTTCCGACCAGTTCATGTACTGGGGGACCGGAGAGACGATGGTGTTGACCTCCTTGGAGCGCCGCCTGCGGCTGTGCTTGTCGTCCAGCTCCGTCTCAAAGATGTGGTAGGCGGCGTGCGGCTAGGGGTAGCCATTGTTGTTGCCACCGTTGCCGCCGTTACCATCATTACCGGCTCCCCTAGCCGGTGGTGGTGGTCCACCAGGAGGGGGCAGAGGGAGATGTTGCTGGTTGCCTTGGTCCTTTAGCTGGCGGGTCCAGCTGCAGTTCTGGGTGGTGTGCGTTGCCGGTTTGAAGGGACCGCTATGCCACTTGCACGGGCCATCAAACATCTGGTCGAAGGTGAGCCGCGGGTTCTGCTTTCTTGCATCGCTAGCTGGCGTGTCGGGCGCGCCCTCCACAACATTGACCTGCCGCGCGTGGTAGCGGGGCTTCTGCTGTCCGGCCTGGCAGGCCCCATGGAACCGGTTGTCGTTGCCGTGGCGCCTGGAGGATCCGGCTTCTCCAGCCGGATTGCTTAGACGGTCACGAGCCAGCTCTGTAGGAGTCGGACGCCCGTCAGCACTTACTCGGAGGGGCTTCTTCATGGCGGCATCTGCCGTGGCATACTGGTCTGCTACCGTCATGAGCTCCACCATGGTTTTTGGCTTGTCACACAGTAGCCGGTGGCGAAGCATGGTGCCTTCTCGGTATCCTTCGATGAAGAATCCAATGGTCTAGCTGTCCAGGATGCCCTCGCAAGTGTTGCGCAACTCCGTGCACTTGGCGAGGTACTCGCGGTACGTCTCGCGGTCGCCCTAGACGCACAAGGCCAGGTCGCGCGGGTGGCCCGGACGCTTGTACGTGCCGTTGAAGTTGAGGACGAACACCTTTTCAAAGTCGGGCCAGGCGTTGATGCTGTTGGGCGCGAAGCTGTTGAGCCATGCCCTCGCTGACCCGGTTAGCATAAGAGGGACGTAGCGCACAGCTGTGCGCTTGTTCCCATGGGCGATGCCGACTGCCGTAGCATAGTCGGTCAGCCAATCTTCCAGCTTCATGCTGCTGTCGTACTTGGGGGTGTCCCTGGGTAGGGTGAATTTATCCGGAAACAGCTCGTTCCGAATGCGGGGTCCAAAACAAACCGGTCTGGTGATGTCTTCTTCCTCCGTAACGTGCGTTTGAGCGAGGAGCTCGATGCGGTCACGGGCATCCAGGCGATCCAGGTTGGGCGCTCCTACCCGGCCCGAGAGACGAGAACCGACCGGTCTTGGCGCTCCGGTTGGGGGAGGGGGAGGTGGTGGGTTGCTGTTCACCGTTTGCTCCTGGCATGGCTGGCCCTTGCTGCAAGAACCGCGACGCTTGCTGCGGGCCTTAGCCGGAGGAGAGGACACCTATTGGGTGTCACGAGGCGCACCCTTGCTGTTGGCAGGCGGCTTGCTCCCCTTGGAGTAGTTGGGGTCCTCTTACATCTGCCGGTTGGCGTCATCCTGCTCGTCCGCGATCCGGAGGAATTCCTGCACCCGAGCGTGTTGGCGGGCTCGCTCCTCGCCCTCCAGGTTGGGCAGTTCGTCTACTGCGGCTCGCACGCGCAGGTTCTTGATGGGCGTGATGTAGGTGGGCCGGATGAGAGCGGACGTGGGGTCCGACACTCCATCCTTTTCTAATCTACCGCCTAGCTCGCCGCCCTGGCGTCGCACCTGGCCGCGCCGGCTTGGCTCCGCGGTAGCCGGAGTGAAGCCGTGCGCGCGGTCATACTCGCGCCGGGTGATCTCGAGCCACTTGCGGGTCGCAGCCAGCTCCATGGCCTCCTGGAGGAGAAGCTGTCTCTCCATGGCGAAGTTGGCCTCCGCCTCCTCCGGGTTATCCCCGAGGTTAACCGGTGTGAGGAGCCGATCGATGACCTCCTCCACCGGGTTCCGGGGCTGCGGCGGCATGGAAGTTCCGCCCTCGTTCGCGCCCCGCTCCCGCGGTTGCTGAAGGGAATATGCCTGAGAGGCAATAATAAAGTGGTTATTATCTTATTCCATGTTGATGATAAATGTTTATTTTGCATGCTATAATTGTATTAATTGGAAACATTAATACATGTGTGTTTAATAAGCAAAATACAAAGTTCCTAGTAATGCCTCTCATATAAACTAGGTCGTTGATTAACAAGATGATCAAGGTTTCCTGATCATGGACATTGGATGTTGTTAATAACGAGGTCACGACATTGGTGGAATGATGTGATGAACATTCATCCGAAGTATAGCATTACGATCAAAGTCATTATTTTTATATTGCTATAACATCATACGAAGTAATCTTAGTCCTTAGACCATGAGATCATGTTAATTGCTAACACCGGAAGAGTATCTTGATAACATCAAACGTCACACTATAACAAGGTGACTATAAAGGTGGGTTCAGTGCTACGAAGGTGTTATGTTGAGGCTCATGGATCAAGAGCAGGATTTTTCCATCCCGATGACGGATAGATATACTCTGGGCCCTCTCGGTGATATCACATTAAGATAGCTTGCAAGCAAGTGATGATATCACTAGAATGTTATATCACGGGAACGAGAAAAGAGTGCATGTCGGTAACGAGATCAAACTAGGTATTTGGATGCCAATGATCGAATCTCGGACATGTAATATATCGTGAGACAAAGGGATTTAGTTACTAGCGTTAAAGGTTCTCACGATCACAAGAGTCATCGTTGAATGTGTAGGAGTCGGTATGGATCTCCAGGTCCCGCTTCTGATTATTGATCTGAGAGGGGTCTCGATCATGTCTTCATTATTTGCGAACCGTAGGGTGACACACTTAAGGGATAACGACACCATTTGGAGCAAATATGTTTCAGACAAAGATTTAAGAAAGCGCTAGAATTATTTCAATAGACACCGAAACTGTTTCGGGTGAAATTGCTGAAATTGGTTCTGCATGTAATATTGAAATGTTGCAAGGGTTTTATGTGAATGTTTGTTAATTAAAGTAATTAACAAAATTCTGAATAAAATTAATAAAAGAGTTTTATTAAATGAGAGAGCATTAAATTTGGAGAAATTTAATGCATTTAAAGTGAGGACTTTAAAAGAGAATGTGAAGGGGCAAATTTATGTGGAGGGAGTTACCACCACATGAATGAGGAGGTGAGGGGTCACCCCTTGGGCGCCGGCCATGGGGAGGAGAACCCACCTCCTCCTATAAAAGGCCCCCCTCACACCCCTTCTTCCACACACCTCTTCATGAAGGATCTCTCTCCCCCTCTAGTATTATTCCCCCATGGTCTCGGATCAGCGAGATACATGTTCTTGGTGGATTTATCTGGAAAGGAGTTGGTGCTTCCGCTGCTTTGCTGGAGCGAGGCACAGAGGTTGTCGGGGTACCGGACGTGTGTGCGATCACGGATGCACCGATGCTTTGCGGTGCTGTACTTGGTGGTGCTGGACTTGCTGGAGCTGGATCTGATGGACGTGCTGGAGCCGGACCTGCTGGACTTCATCACGATCTTGAGATCGGCAAGTGTATGACTATATCATCCATGAGTTCCAACTCGTTAACAAAGATTTGTTGTCTTCGAGGGTAAGTTCTCTATGGATGTATATCCACCCGTTGCTTGTATCTAGTAGATAGATCTTGGCGTATAGTTCCCATCGTAGAAATTTTTTTGTTTTCTATGCTGCGAACCCCAACAGTGGTATCAGAGCCTGATATTTGCGTAGGTGCTTTGCACGGGTAGTACACATATGTTTATATGTGGGCGATGATGATCATGTTATTGCATCCTCTATGTATTTTGGATATTGGTGGCATAGTGGGATGAAGCGGCCCAGACCAACCTTACATGTCATCGTACATGTGACCGATTCCACGACTGACATGCAACTTGTTTTGCATAAGTGGCTGGCGGGTGTCTGTCTCTCCTACTATAGTCAATATCTGATTTACAACGAGTTGCTAATAACTTGGTTATCCTCGTTGTGGTTCATGTTCGTAGGTAAGACTGGTTCTATCTTCGAAAGCCCTAAGCCACATAAAACTTGCAATTGATAAATTAGAGGCGTCTAGTTTAGATCGTTGCTGGGCTACTGTCTCGATATGGTATTGTTGTAAGTAGATGTATGATAGATACTCTTACGACACACTCAACGTGTAAGTTCCATAGACCTTGGCCTTACACACAAAGGAATGATAGAGATCATACCACGATGCAAATGATAGAGATCAAATGCATGGACCATATCATCTCACTTTGCACATTAGATATTAGCATCTTATACTGCTAGTTTGGCGTTTTTTTTGTAGCATTGTAAGATGATCCCTCATTTAGATATCAAGATAAAATTTGTTCTTCCTTAAGTATGCACCGTTCTGTGGATCGTTTTTCGAGACATCACGTGATGATCGGGTGTACTCGACTCTACGCTTTCATATAACGGGTGTAACATAGTTTTACACACGCGAATACTAAGGTTCTAACTTGGCGAGCCTAGCATGTACAGACATGGCCTCGGAACACGGACCGAAAGGTTAAGCATGAGTCATATAGTTGATGTGATGCCCATATTGATGCTCGCCTTTGAAGCTACACCGACTCACGTGATGATCGGACTTGGTGTAGTGGATTTGGTTCATGTAATCACCAAAAAGGCACGAGGGATGTCGTTTTTGAGTGGGAGTTCATTTCTAATTTGGATTAGTCAAACTCAATTTGTCATAAATTAAATCAAAGTGAATTTGCATAATTTGTTGTAGTCATTGGCATCTGTTTACTACCTTATGCTTAGTTTTAATTAAGATAATAGAACTATAGAATTCTGGATATTTACTTTATGAACTGGTATCGTATTGTTTTGAATGTCAATTTAAAGTTTAGAAGTCCTATTGCAAACTTTCAGCAAACTCTATTTACTCCATGAAGTTTAATAATTAGTATTAAATCAAGAGTAATAATTCCAATGTTAGTATCTTAAGTATCATGCTTGCCTCCATGATTCTTGATCTTCAAAAGTTGTTTTAATATCGAGGTTATCTAGGAGCTGAAATAATTGTTTCAGAAACCATCATGTGTGGAAGATATTGTGATATCTGAAACAATTTTTTTGGTTGCATTATGATAGAGTATAATTTAGCAAAATACATGTTCTCATATTGTATGAGAATTTGAGAAGGATGGAGATGCTAGGCATCCGGATCTCCCAAAAAGGATTTGGGAACTAACATTATACTCACGATTCATCCTTATAGGCTATAGTAGCTTGATCATGAAAGTTGTCATGATAAGGATGAATAGAAGATGTAAGTAAAATGTTTACTTCACTAAAATATTACTAAAGAATGGATTTTTGAAAGAATGTCAAACATTTGATGATGGTGATCCACTTCAAATTGCAAGTCCAAAGGTATTAGTGTTTGACTATATATGCTTTGTACTATGTGTCATGTGAATGACACCACTATTGATGTTGATAGATTCTTTTAAAAGGAAAAAGAATTGCTGAAAGAGAATCTATAAAATATTTGGCAGAAAAGAAAAAGTTGGAAATGTCCAGCTTAGGTATATAGAAGATACACATGTTATGGTTGTATTCCTTGCTTGTTAAATAGTGTGGTTCTTAGGTATTGGATACCGAATTGGTTGGTATGAAATGTCATACATGACAACGCAATTCATGAACTGCAATGGCCTAAGTAACTAGCAAGAGAATAAGTGATGATGTTCATCGAAAACAAATAAAGGGTTATTGTGTTTTTCATTGTCATCAAACCTAGCCTTCAAGATTTGTTTTAATAATTGTTATTTTGTTCCGGTATTTTGGGAACAATGGTTGTTCAAATAATTATCGTATTCCATAAAGGATGGATGAACTTTTACAAGTCTGGTGGGAGAAATCACATCCATAAACACTATTGCTAAAATGTCGCAAGACAAATGATTGAAAGATCACTTATGAAGTGACATCGCTGTTTAAATTATATTGGAAATAAAACATGAAGAAACTCCATGTTGATGGATTTTTGGAGTCTTTGATTTTGATCAATCGACGCTTGTGAGACTTTCCTCGAGATAATTGAAACTCCGTCCATAGGCCAAAGAGGAACGGATGACTAACTTATTGGATATTATACATATTGATGTATATAGTCCATTATATGTAGCCATATGCGATGGATCTTTTTGCTTCATATGCTTTCTCCAGAAATTTGAGTGAATATATCTATATATTTACTTAATAAGGAAGAAGTATGAAACTTTTGAAAATTGTTCAAAAACTTTCAAGATGAAATGGAAAATCATTGTAACAAGAAAATAAAGAGTTTATGATTCGATCATAAAGGAAGATATTTGAGTTACATGTTTAGCAAAACACCTAAGATTTAAGAAATTGTTCCATGATTTATGTTTCCCGATAAACCATAGGAGTATGGCATATTCGAGAGATGAAATCAAACCATGTTTGACATGGTAAGATCAAAGGTGTCATTTATAAAACTGCCATTATGTTTTAAGGATTAAAGCTTTAGAGACTACCGCTTTTACACTGAAAAGAGCACCATCGTGATCCGTTGAAATGACACCATATGACTTATGGTTTGGGATAAAACTCGAATTATCTCTTCATAAATTTTGGTATGTTATGCATAAGTAAAATGTTTACAACCAAACTCGGATAAGCACGTCTTTGTAGGTTATCCCAAATAATTTGTTGGGAATTTCTCCATAACACCGAGGACAAAAGAGTTTGTCGCTTGAAATGTCAAGTTTCTTGAGAAGGATTTTTTCGTGAAAAGTTAAGTGGGAGGACAATAGAACTTTGATAAGGTTGTTGAACCTTGGCTATATGTGCTAAGTAGCACAACGCCGGAAAGTGTCCCGGAGGCGGCTAAAATGCTCATGGCTCCCATGATTACAAAGGTTGTGATCTCAGAGATTAGAGTTCCTATTGAACCGTGTGGGTCGGTAAGAATTAAATAGTGATATTTGATAAACAAGTCATTATTATTTTGACAATGATGAACCGACTGCATGCAAAGAAGCGATGATGGGCCCTGACTCCATAAAATGACTAGAAGTCATAGAATCTGTGATAGTATCCATACACAAGAATCAAGTTGAACTTGGAAGACCCTCTGAAAAGGCGTAAAGCCTATCGGTCGTATTTGGATCCATAAAGAAATAGACATGGATTTTTAACATCTATGAAATAGTCGACATGTCTGAAATAAGTTTACGGCAATGTTCAAGGAGTTGACTATGACAAGATTTGATCTTTCATGGCGATATTTAGTATTGACGGATTAATGTAGCAACCACTACATATAATTTGGTATATGGTAGTTGAATAAACAAAACAAGGTTCTTCTAATAGAACGGTTACCTAGGACGTGTACATGACATGGTCCGAAGGGTTTTGTTAATTCAAAGGGTGCTAAAAGGGCATGCAAACTTCAATAGTTGAAGTAAGCATAGCAGAGTTGGAATCTTCACCATGATGAAACTGTTAAAAGAGTTTAAATTCATCAAAAATGATGAAGATGCTCTCATTTGCAAGAAATTAAGTGGGAGCGCTGAGACATATTTCTAATACATTATGTAGAGGACATATTGTTGATTGGAAATGATGTATCTTTTATTAACACAAGTTAAGAATTTCATTAAAATAGGATTTCGATGAAAGACTTGGGCAAAACCGGAATATTTGGCATCAATATCTATATGGATAGATTGAGGCGCTAATATGGTTGTGCTAGACATACATATATGAGATATTGAAAGGGTTCAATATCGAAACAACAAGAAAGGTTCTTACTGCATGGAAAGGATTGTATCAAGATTCAAGTGTTTCAACACTTGGTGAGTAAAATCACATGAATATTTTGATCGATTATACCGTGATATGTATATATCCAGATATGTCCTATGCTCTAAATGTTATCAGCACATACCAGAATGATTCATACGATGATCATTGGACGATAGTAAAGATATTCTTATGAGCTTTGGAAGAACTAAGAATATATCATGTATAAGTGACAAATAGTTAAAGGTAGTTCATTGTAAAGTGTTACATTGATACTAGTTTTCTCACAAGATACAAATTAAATTTATCTCAATTTAGACAATGGGTGGCACAATGTAATGGAAAGGATGTTCCATGATGGATTTGGATAAGTTCCAAAGTTGAGACGTTGTGACGGATACTACAACAAAAGGCTAAGTATATGACTGCTATAGTAGCAGCAAAGGAGGGAATTTGTGTTAAGTATTTTATTATCAAACTAGGTGTGGTTCAAAGTGGGCTAATACTATGAAGATATATTGTATGACAATAATATCAACATATTTTAACCCGAACGAACTAAAGGTCTCACCAAAGGACCAAATTTATACAATGCCATCTCATTTGAGAATGAGTGATGCGTAGAGACGCAAAGACATGCAAATAGACACGGACCTGAAACTGTCAGATCCGGAGATTATGTTAACCACTAGCAATCACGTATATGCAACACCAGAAAGCCATAGGTGTTCAATACGCAAAGTTTTTCAAACTAGATTATTGACTCTAGTGCAAGTGGGAGACTGAAGGGAATATGCCCGAGAGGCAATAATAAAGTGGTTATTATCTTATTCCATGTTTATGATAAATGTTTATTTTGCATGCTATAATTGTATTAATTGGAAACATTAATACATGTGTGTTTAATAAGCAAAATACAAAGTTCCTAGTAATGCCTCTCATATAAACTAGCTCGTTGATTAACAAGATGATCAAGGTTTCCTGATCATGGACATTGGATATTGTTAATAACGAGGTCACAACATTGGTGAAATGATGTGATGAACATTCACCCGAAGTATAGTATTACGATCAAAGTCATTATGTCTATATTGCTATAACATCATACGAAGTAATCTTAGTCCTTAGACCATGAGATCATGTTAATTGCTAACACCGGAAGAGTATCTTGATAACATCAAATGTCACACCGTAACAGGGTGACTATAAAGGTGGGTTCAGTGCTACGAAGGTGTTATGTTGAGGCTCATGGATCAAGAGTGGGATTTGTCCATCCCAATGATGGATATATATACTCTGGGCCCTCTCGGTGATATCACATTAAGATAGCTTGCAAGCAAGTGATGAGATCACTAGAATGTTATATCACGGGAATGAGAAAAGAGTGCATGTCGGTAACGAGATCAAACTAGGTATTTGGATGCCAATGATCTAATCTCGGACATGTAATATATCGCGAGACAAAGCGATTTAGTTACTAGCGTTAAAGGTTCTCATGATCACCAGAGTCATCGTTGAATGTGTAGGAGTCAGTATGGATCTCCAGGTCCCGCTTCTGATTATTGATCTGAGAGGGGTCTCGATCATGTCTGCATTATTCGCGAACCGTAGGGTGACACACTTAAGGGATACCGACACCATTTGGAGCAAATATGTTTCAGATAAAGATTTAAGAAACCGCCGGAATTATTTCAATAGACACCGAAACTGTTTCAGGTGAAATTGCTGAAATTGGTTCTGCATGCAATATTGAAATGTTGCAAGGGTTTTATGTGAATGTTTGTTAATTAAAGTAATTAACAAAATTCTGAATAAAATTAATAAAAGAGTTTTATTAAATGAGAGAGCATTAAATTTGGAGAAATTTAATGCATTTAAAGTGGGGACTTTAAAAGAGAATGTGAAGGGGCAAATTTATGTAGAGGGAGTTACCACCACATGAATGAGGAGGTGAGGGGTCCCCCCTTGGGCGCCGGCCATGGGGAGGGGCACCCCATCCTCCTATAAAAGGCCCCCCTCACACCCCTTCTTCCACACACCTCCTCGTGAAGGATCTCTCTCCCCCTCTAGTATTATTCCCCATGGTCTCGGATTAGCGAGATACATGTTCCCGGTGGATTTATCTGGAAAGGAGTTGCTGCTTCCGCTGCTTTGCTGGAGCGAGGGATGAAGGTTGTCGGGGTACCGGACGTGTGTGCAATCACGGATGCACCGCTGCTTTGCGGTGCTGGACTTGGTGGTGCTGGACTCACTGGAGCTGGATCTGATGGACGTGCTGGAGCCGGACCTGCTAGACTTCATCGCGATCTTGAGATCAGCAAGTGTACGACTACAGTTGGGGACCGGTGCAAAAAACAAAAATATTCCTACGAAGGAACCCCAAAACTTGCCTAGGATCTATCTATGTACTAATGCGGTAACGGCCGGAGCGTAGAGAATACATACCCTTGTAGACTATACGCGGTTAACGTTCCGCAAGGAACGTGGTTGAAGTAGTCGTACTCGTAGCTGACCTCAAGGTCGCGAAGCTCCTCGCAGGTCACCCCTTGCTCCTTCTTGATCTTCATCATCTTCATCGTGCAACAGCTCCGGCTCACGACATTCTAGCGCCCCAAGTGTTGTGCCTCGTGTCTTCGTACACATCCGGTGCATGATGAGACCTCCGGCTCCCCGATCCCGCCGGGAGTGCGGATGTTGATATCCGGCTAGGAAACCATCCATCGCAACGGCATACTGTAGGTGTGCCTCGATCGCACATCCCAGACTTGGGGCCATGGTCACGAGGTATAGAGAGAGGGAGGAGGAGAAAGTCAACTAAAGGACTTCTCCAAATATTGGTGTGTTCAATCCCACCCATGGGCACCCCTTTATATAGGGGGAGAGGGTGTGCCCTCCCCTTTGGGTTTCCCATGTGGGACTATTCAAGGGAGAGAGGGGTAGGCGCATGGGCCTCATGGGCCACCGGCCAGGGGTGGGCCCCACCCGCGCACAACCCTAGGCTGGCCGGGTGGTCCCCTTGAGGCGCATGGGCCTTGGCCCTTCCCTCCTCCGGTTTTCCCTTATGGGCCATATTTCCCTAGGAAGTTTGGCCCATTAGTGGAATAACCTTTCAAATTAGATTTTAATATTATATTTAATATTAATTACATTAATTAATATGTAAATACATATTACAAAACCTGATTCAACCCGAAACACCTTTTGGTTCCCTTTCGATTTTCTCCGAACGACTTCGGATCTTTCCCGGAATGATTTCGGTCCTTTATTCTTTCTCCGAACAACTTCAGATATCTCTGTGAAACGATTCCAGCTTTCTCTCTTTCTCTACTGTGATTCCATCTTACGAATGATCGCTCTCATCGTACCCTTAAATGTATCCTCTCACGGCTTGGGAATGCTCTAGACATGATATGTATCAATGATCAACAGAGGGACCATGGATATCCATGTGACCCCTATGCATTCCTGATGACAATGTCGTTTGAACCGTCTAAATGTAGCATCCTCTTCCTTTTGTTTCTCGATACAACTTGTCCGAGATCCGATCATTGGTATCCCATACCTTGTTCAATCTCGTTCACAATAAGTTATGTTTTCTTGTTACCGTGATATTACATCCCCATGACCTAGTCACATGTTGCAACATTTATAGATGTAATCTCACCAAGTCAGCCGTATGTATCTTTAACCGTCATGTGGGTGAACAAATCCCGGTCTTGCAATCACATGTCATCTACTATTCCTTCGGAATACCCAACATACACCTTTATGGCCACCGTATTACCAGATGATGGTTGATGCAGTCAAAGAAGCCTAGGGAAATAGTGAGTAATACGAGCTCACAGTCTAAGGAGAAGGAGTCTAGGTATAGCTGTTGCAACAATGAACTTTATGACTTGATCGTGTTGCAATCCTTCGAGGAATGTCCAATCACATCATTCACCAATGATATGATCATGTTGTCAGTCGGCATAAATGCCCATGATCTTGAAACCCAGATCATCTTCGTGACCAACGAACTAGTATGAATAGAGGCTACTAGGGACTTTGTTGTTTCATGCCACACCTGCACCAATGTTTCTATTTGGCACAGTTTTAGCACAATATGAAACTATTATAAAGTAATTGAGATATGTCAATAAAAACCTATTTATTATTTGCCTCTAGGGCATATCTCCTTCAGTCTCCAACTTGCACTAGAGTACAAATAATCTAGCTCGCATTTTACTCATATAAAGCATACACCATATGCGTTTATAGATCATGCATGCTCATGGGAAACGTCATGTCCATGTTCTGTTTTACCAGATTATTATGTCTTTTGCAAATCGTTAATGTCTTCCTAATTTTGACATTCACTCCATTATCGTATAATGGGTCGAAGCATTTGTTTGGCAACAAAGTGAGACTTTGTTTCTAGTGTTTATGATGACAGTCATTTTGACTGTTGTGATCTAAACTTCAAAACACACTTTGCTATCCTTTGTGTATATACTATAGTCATGGCAGCAGAACGAGGCCGGATTCCAGGAGCTTACAGTGACTTTAGATCAACCTCGAGGGCTTTCTCATGGGCACTGGGCCCTAGGACACACCATTCTACGTTAAAAGCGAACTAGCCCCGCCATAACATTATACATCACAACAGATGGAGCTTTTATACTTCTATATCTATGTAGATCCTAGTGCATGAAATGCATCTATGCCACTTACATTGCTTTTTGCTACTTAAGTACAAACTTAATTCCGGTTCAGTGATCTACTCAGGAATCACTTAAAGACATGTTCTTATAGTTAAGAGCTAGTCCTTCCAACAAGAACCTTGGGTCACATTATCTCGAGCATACAACATGGTTTTATGGAAGAGCCTATGACTGAGGCATATGAGATGCAACGCATCTCTTTCTTTCAACCATAGTTGCAATACTAACTCAATGCTTCATACAGTAAGAACTACTTTCTCACCTTGTTCCATTCTGAGCTACTTTAGAATCTTGATTAGGACATTCTGAACATCTTTCAGAATCAAGTCCAGGAAGCATTCAACATCCAGTGTTTATTAAACTTACTAATCTATCTCGATAGATATCTTGTTTAATAACTTCAACTTCATCCTTATTTATCTAACTTAATTATTATTAACACCAATCACATCATTCACATATGTCGTCCACATATCCAGAATGATTTCGAGCTCCCACTCAAATATGACATTCATGTTTGAGATCTAGGGATTTCACTTAGCCCCCACTTAAATATGACATTCATGTTTGAGATCCAGGGATTTCACTTAGCTCCCACTCAAAATATGTCAGGTGCATATTATGAATTAGCCAAGCTGATTTGCTCCCACTCAAATCTAGGTCCTCTCAATAATCTTGGACATTCCAAAATTCTTTGATCATCATCAATTTGAGAATTCCAATTACGAGACTTCAATATCCATATATTTCTAGTGTAAATCCAAAAGACTTAAGCATCACTACTATTTGTAGTCAACTCCTTGAATTTGTCCAAACTTGTGACAAATCGAGCTTTTTGTCATTCATTAAGTTTCATTTCCTTCTTATGACTTTGCAGTCATTCAGAAATATCAAGTAAACTTCTTTACTTTAATAAGATCAAGTAACATGTTACTTTGCAATCTTAAATGTAACTTAATATAGGATTTTATGACTCCTAGTCATTTCTCGCACTCAGGTCCATCACGCTTCTTTGTAATTTGTAGGTATGTCTTGTTCAAAACATGACAAGTGAATCAATAATATAATTCCACAAACTTGTAGAATATATAGTTGAATCCTACTTTCTTTAGTAAAAGTATTCCCTGAAACTTTATGATCATCATTATTAGTTTCTCCTCTATTTGTAGAGTTTGGTTTCACGAAACAAATTCCGCTGCGCCACTCAACAATCCGGAGGTAAGGTCAAATACCTTGTTTTTGATCTTTTACTTTCTTCCATCTGTATCTTCATCAAGACACGTCAACTTTGGAAAACAACAGGTTTGCCTCTTTTGTGAAAGATGCATTCATAGCTTCCTAAGAATGCTCTACAAAGACTTGTTTATTCGCCACGATTTCGACTTATCGAAATCTCCAGAAACTTGAACGTGTCATAACACTTATGGTGTTGTTTCCACGAATCTTTAGATGTTCCTTTGTATTTCAAATGAGTGTTTGCTTATTTCGATCTTTAACTCTAAATGACAACTATAGCCTCGATAAGAGATAATATTGTACCATATGTATCTAATACATAATGATTATGATGTTTAGATATTTCAACATGGTTTGAATTCATCCAATTATCATAATTTGTGAAACATCTTTCACAAGTTCCCTTTATGCTAAACTTAACTTGAATACTTTAGTCATGTCGATCAAATCGAAGAGACTTGTTAATTTAGTTAATTCAATATCCCATTTAGTTATGAACTCATTTGAACAATTCAAATCATTTCAAACTTCATGTTTCATTAAGTAAATACACTTATTCACTTAAGTCCACAATAAATGATTTCCACTACTTGTTGAAAATATGATACATCACTATGTATAAGTTTCAACATTTCTTTGCATATCAACGTTTTACCAGAATGTGGATTTTTAGTCATTCTCCCGAGAGGCATGGTTTTGCAAAGTCTCTAGATTATGCATCTAGGACCACGATCTTTCATAAAGAACCTGCAATAACCAAAATGACTTAAACTGTAGTTTCATTTCATTTAAACTTTGGATATCTTTTAGCATTCTAATCCTTTTATAAATGTTTAAACTATTATCATTAACATAGTGATGAGAATAACTTGTTTGTAATCGGAATGTGACCATAACGGTATTGTTCATAAGAAAAGTACAAACTGGCTTGTAACTTATTCATATGACATAATCGTCTCGCCGAAAGCAAGACACACAAACAAGAATTACAAAATTATATTCAAGTCCACTAATCCAAATGGTAAACTTTGAGAAAAGAGGTGATGTCGGCCATCAACTGTTTTGCTTGCCGTCATCAAGTCACGTTGCCTCAAATCCAGCAATTCTCAAGCAGATCATCCCGTTTTCACAAAATAGGACAAGTATCAAATACGTTGCAAACTGGAACGAGTTTTGCAAGAACTACATTTATAATTTTGTATATCTAACATATACCCTTTTCATCCATGACCTCCATTTGCAATCAAGCCCTTCCAAGAGCTCTCAACTCTAATGCAAGGTCGCTAAGTGTTTCTCCAAACATTCTGGAGTCATCGAATTATCTCCTAATGGTTATTGTATCAAGAAGAGAAGATCACCTTTTATGAGGATATCCCTCAGGCATGGGTATTAATCTATGAAGTTGGACCCTTTTGCTAAGTTCCAAATTAAGCAATATATTCTCATGGTCGCAAAGGACCTCAATGGGATAGGCTAAGATCTACTAAGATATTTGCAAACAGACATCTAGACTAAGTTTATAATAAGAGATCAATTTATAATTGGTCTCCACTAAAATTGTCATCCCCTGTACGATTTTAGTGATCGCATGATCCCTATCCTCTGCACCTCACCCGATCATCACGGCCATCAATGCATTATCAAAGGTAGACATTCACTAATGCCAATCACATCATCCATGTGACTCATGCTCGATCTTTCGATCTCTTGTGTTCCGAGGCCATGTTTGTACATGCTAGGCTCACCAAATCTAACTCGTGTGTATTCGCTGTGCAACATGGCTTACACCCACTGTATGCGAACGTAGATATGTCTGACACCCAGGCCTGTAACCCTGGATCGCCTCATACCGAAGAACTTTCTTGGTGATGCACACACAAGGGGAACACGGAACATTGGAATTAAATAGGGATTATCTTATTGCTACCGTTGAGTATCTAAATACTAGCACACAATAAGATGTAAAAACTGGTATCAACATCATATGCATAATGTGATATGATGTGGTCTTTCTTGCGCCTTGATCTCTATCGAGCGCTCCGGCATGATCTCCATCTGTCCCTTGGTTTGACGCCAAGTCCACGACGCCTCCACCAGATGGTCCATCGGAACGATGACTATTACTATACTACTTAGCAACAGAAAATTAAACTACTTTTACCTTCGTAACAACCAATGCCATATCATAATCACATGCCCCCTATAAAATAAAGTTAGACGCCTCTACTTTATCTATTGCAAGTTTTATGTGGTTGTCAGGGCTTTCGCACTAGAACCGTTTCTAAACTATGAACTTTCCAACCACAACATGGATCCAATAGTTGTCTTTATTACACCCCTTTCGAGGCCCTCCGTTGTAAATGCTATATCAACTATTGAATGAGAGACAGACACCCGCTAGCCACTTATACGGTACAAGCCGTATGTTGAGCGTGGAACCAGTATCACGTACGAATACGTGTAAGGTCGGTCCGGGCCGCTTCATCAAACAATACCGCGATATAAACAAGTACACGTTATAGGGTAACAACTAAGGGATCAATGTCCGCACAATACTTGTGCGTACTGGCCGTACAACACTTCTACGCATAGATTGGCTCTGATACCACTGTTGGGGATCGGTGCAGAAAACAAAAAATTTCCTACGAAGGAACCTTAAAACTTGCCTAGGATCTATCTATGTAGTAATGCGGTAACGGCCGGAGCGTAGAGAATACATACCCTTGTAAACTGTACGCGGTTAACGTTCCGCGGGGAACATTGTTGAAGTAGTCGTACTCGTAGCTGACCTCAAGGTCGCGAAGCTCCTCGCAGGTCACCCCTTTCTCCTTCTTGATCTTCATCATCTTCATCGTGCAACAGCTCCGACTCACGACATTCTAGCGCCCCAAGTGTTGCGCCTCACGTCTTCGTACATATCCGGTGCATGATGAGACCTCCGGCTCCCCAATCCCGCCGGGAGTGCGGAAGTTGATATCCGGCTAGGAATCCCTGCAGCGCAACGACATACTGCAGGTGTGCCTCGATCGCATAGCCCAGACTTGGGGCCATGGTCACAAGGTATAGAGAGAGGGAGGAGGAACCAAAGGACTTCTCCAAATATTGGTGTGTTCAATCCCACCCATGGGCACCCCTTTATATAGGGGGAGGGGGTGTGCCCTCCCCTTTGGGTTTCCCATGTGGGACTATTCAAGGGAGAGGGGGGAGGCGCATGGGCCTCATGGGCCGCCGGCCAGGGGTGGGCCCCACCCCGTGCATGGCCCTAGGCTGGCCGAGTGGGCCCCCTTGAGGCGCCTGGGCCTTGGCCCTTCCCTCCTCCGGTTTTCCCTTATGGGCCCTATTTCCCTAGGAAGTTTGGCCCATTAGTGGAATAACCTTTCAAATTAGATTTTAATATTATATTTAATATTAATTACATTAATTAATATGTAAATACATATTACAAAACCTGATTCAACCCAAAACACCTTTTAGTTCCCTTTCGATTTCCTCCGAACGACTTCGGATCTTTCCCGGAATGATTCCGGTCCTTTATTCTTTCTCCGAACAACTTCAGATCTCTCTACGGAACGATTCCGGCTTTCTCTCTTTCTCTACTGTGATTCCATATTACGAATGATCACTCTCATGTACCCTTAAGTGTATCCTCTCATGACTCGGGAATGCTCTAGACATGATCTGTATCAATGATCAACAGAGGGACCATGGATATCCATGTGACCCCTATGCATTCCTGATGACAATATCGTTTGAACCGTCTAAATGTAGCATCCTCTTCCTTTCGCTTCTCGATACAACTTGTCCGAGATCCAATCATTGGTATCCCATACCTTGTTCAATCTCGTTCACAATAAGTTATGTTTTCTTGTTACCGTGATATTACATCCCCGTGACCTAGTCACATGTTGCAACATTTTTATAGATGTAATCTCACCAAGTCGGCCGTATGTATCTTTACCCGTCATGTGGGTGAACAAATCCCGGTCTTGCGGTCACATGTCATCTACTGTTCCTTCGGAATACCCAACATACACCTTTATGGCCACCGTATTACCAGATGACGGTTGATGCAGTCAAAGCAGCCTAGGGAAACAGTGAGTAATATGAGCTCACAGTCTAAGGAGAAGGAGTCTAGGTATAGTTGTTGCAACAATGAACTATATGACTTGATCGTGTTGCAATCCTTCGAGGAATGTCCAATCACATCATTCACCAATGATATGATCCCGTTGTCAGTCGGCATAAATGCCCATGATCTTGAAACCCAGATCATCTTCGTGACCAACGAACTAGTATGAATAGAGGCTACTAGGGACTTTGTTGTTTCATACCACACCTGCACCAATGTTTTTATTTGGCACAGTTATAGCATAATATGAAACTATTATAAACTAATTGAGATATGACAATAAAAACCTATTTATTATTTGCCTCTAGGGCATATCTCCTTCAACTACATCATCCACGAGTTCCAACTCGTTAACAAAGCTTTGTTGTCTTCGAGGGTAAGTTATCTATGGATGTATATCCACCCGTTGCTTGTATCTAGTAGATAGATCTTGGCGTATAGTTCCCATTGTAGGAATTTTTTTGTTTTCTATGCTGCGAACCCCAACAGTTGGCGGGGGTGAGAGCTGGAGCCGGCCATCATGACCTCGACGCCACGAGAAGCGACGGAGGTGCGGCTGCCCAAATGCGGCAGCTCCACGACGGAGACGATCTCCCTGGGGAAACGCTCCGGAACGGTGGCGACGTAGACGGGGAGGTCGCCGAAAAGCAGGATGGAGCCGTTCGCCGGGAATGAAGTTCCGACGAAGCAGGAAGCGTTGTCAATGACAAAGTCGAACTTGCCGAGCGTGAGCACCAGGCCGGAGGCCACGTGCTCACCGGCTGAAGTGCGTGGTCCCGTGCGGAACGTGACTCCGGTCGAAGCCATCTGCCCCATGGTGGGTGTCAACTGTCGTTGTATTGGGAATAGCAGTACCTAAACATGTTAGATAGAGGTGTGGGGACTAGCAGGGAAGCTATCGACGGCGTCTGTAGGCAGGATTGGACACAAGCAAGCGTAGCTGGATGCAGGAAGTACCCAGGTTCGGAGCCCTCGTGATGAGGTAAAGTTGTTACTCCTGTCGATCTTACTATGAGCGATACACGGGCTACAATTGCTCCTCGAGCTGTATTCTCTAGCTACTGCCTTAAATGCACTAAGACCAACCCTTTCTACTGAGGCATTGCCTCTCCTTATATAGGCAAAGAGCCAACAGTCTCACTGACTAGTCCGGCTGGCGGGCCCCACAGGTGGGTCCCAGTCGGCTGGTCATCTAGAGTACTTGGTACAACTATGTCTCATCATAGTACGAGCGGTATGGTCGTCGTGGGCACAGTGAACACCGTGCGAGCCTGTCGTCAGCATCGGGCTACTGTTCCTGTGTCACCCCGCAAAGTCTTCGGTATGGCCGAGTAGTTGCCAGTCTTGTCGTCGTACCAGGGCATACCGCGCACTGTGCTGCACGTCACCCTGTCCTCCTGCTACGTTGGTGTAGCCGGCTGCTCCTCGCCGTTCTGGCTACCGTGAGGTAGCCGGCTTGACTTGCTCCTGTCTGGCTACGCTCAACCAGCCGGACACGATCCGACTGCCATGGTTCTTGTCTGATTGGGATATCCGGAGGTCATCCCCCCGACAAGAGCCATATTGCATATCCTCTTGTTATTATTCTCTTAAGATGGTTTGCGAGTACATTCAAAATACTCACTAACATTGTCCCTCACTCTTAACTTGGTAAAATTCGAGAAGTAATAAAGAAGAAGGTGATGTTGACGACTATGCGAGCTAGGACGTTCCCCCAGTCAGCTGCCTGTAGGTTAAGGCATGGCTCAGGCTTTACGCTTTGTTAAAGTTCGCTGATCATGACTAGTGTAGCCATAATGACAATTGAGGTATGACTTGTGTCCAATTAAGTAATGAAAGTTTACTTTGATACTTGTCGGTTATATGCCACGAGTAACTGATCAGGGGATCGTGGTGTATGCATAATAGGGATTCTCAGAGGATTAATCTGGGGGCCCCACAGTGGAGGCGGGCGCGGCCTCGCCCGCGGTGGCGTTTGGCCTGGCATAGGATGGGGAGAAGGGGAAGGGATTTGGGCTCGTGCCCAGCGATGGGGCTCCCCAATTTGGCTACCGCATACGAGAAATTTGAGACCGAGCTCGGGTCGCTGCTGGGGAAAGGGGAGAAAGGGTGGCCACCGGTGGGGGAGAGAGGGAGCGGCGGCTGTTGGCTAAGCAGGTCGACATGAGTAGGGGATGGAGCAGGGCGGCTGGTTGGAGAGAACGCTCTCGTGAAGAAGACCTCGTGTGGAGAACACAGGTGTTGTGTGATGAATGTTGCATGTACTGAATGTGGAAACTGAAGAGAATCGACCAAGGACCGACGTACTGCTGTAAAAAAATAGTGACTGAATGTTGCTGCTGTTTAGACACAGATCGATTTAAAGTTGTTGTTTATAATGAATGTTGTTGTTTGCTAGCTACCAAAGATGTACTAAATGGTGCTGCTGCCGTATTGCCCAAGTTTATACCGAATTTTGCATAGTTGACATTGTAGTTGAATTGGTAGCTAAAAATAATATTATAAACTATAGAAGAGAGAATATAGACCTCTTACTTATAAACGACCCGCTGGTAAACTGAGAATGTCTAAAAATAAAAAATCTGTTTAGACGACCATCTATATAAATATATAGACGTCCAAATTTAGACCTTCCACAAGAGATGCTCTTAGATGGCTGGCAACACTTGCCTTCCAAACCTTGGGCGCCCGCTCACTGGTCTCTGCTGCCACTGCTTGCAGAGCCTCTGTTTAACAGCACCCATTTCCTCCTCTTTCGTTTTGTAAGAAGTAAGTGTATTTCGAGATCAACAATTTGACCAGAAAATATATATGTTATACTCTGAAAACTATTTATATTCCGAGGAGTTAAGCGCAATCCAAAGAACAAGGGAGGAAACTAGGTATTCAGTGGAGGGCCTCTCTGTCAGAGGCTTATGGATTACTTCTAATCCAAGAATATACTTGTAGGACTCTTTGTACCGTTTTTGATAATTATTAATAGATCGGTGAAATTTCGCAAAAAAAAAAGAACATCCTGTGATACAACGGTGTCCTAATTAAATGTAGTACTAGTATTCTTCATGCTTCAATATGGTTCAAGGAACCTAGTAATTGACAGCAATAGTAGTACTAATTCAGCGTCAAAAAAATTCGAAATATCTACATGATAAAAAAAAAAAGGACTAACTACAAAGAATAAGAAGAACAAGGATATAGCAAGATTGTAAAATGGACTCGGCAACAAGGATAATAAGAAAAACGCTTACTAAACAAATAGGAAAGGACATGCCAAAATGTAAAAACAGGTTTAGAACATGATTATCTTATGGTGATCTAATTATCTAATTTGCTATCCAGCAGCAATTGATTACGAGATAGAGTCAATAGACCTGCTAAAGCTAAAGGACAATGAAAATGATGTGCACCTGCTCTGGTCTCCGCAGACAGCTTCAATGAATTAAAATAAGCGGATTGATACCTTCAATCCAACTATTGGGTCCTTTATACCCTGTAGTATGCCAGAATAAGCCTTTAACATTCCATGTCTAAGCTGGTTAACATAATCAACCTCAACATCAGCACATTTTTTGTTTTTGGATTAGCAGCTTCTTTAAGCCTTTTCATTACATCCTGCAGGTACATCTCAAAATCATTGCCAATAGCAAGAGCAATGTCTCCAAAGCATGAGAAAATTTGGGGTTTAAGCGTCGATTCTGAGAGACCTTTGTGAAGAACTTCCATAACTTGATCACAGTATGGCAACATTTTACCTTCCAAGACATGACAGATATCACCAATCACCTCTAAGGAGATGGGGAGAGTAGGTGCTCATCGTAGAACTGGATGAATATTGGCATGTGTTTCCCGAAATCTGGACCACTGGCGTTAGCAAGAGCGCCAATGAAAGGCATTGCTTTCTCACGAACAGTACAATTGTCACTTGGTCCCATCAGCTGGTTCTGAAGCAGAAATAAGAGCATCAACAACACGATCAAGGAGAGGTGGAAGCTCGACATTGACTCTGCATCTTCATAACCTTGGGCGAGAAAACACTTTGAATATCTTCACTACTCCGTACCAACACATTGATGATGCAAGGAAGGTTTGCATTTGTTATGATTCCATTTCCACTTGCTGGAGAATGTAGAAGCTTAGACACCCGCCCAAGTGTACGTGCACTGGTTACTTTTACTTCACTGTTTGGATCTTGGATCTTCAAGGATAAACCGTATTTCAGAAATAGCTTCCTTGTGTCTATCCAATCTGGTGCTTTTGTTAGCGCTAGAGCATCTCTACTCGTTCGGCCTTCCTAGGCCTACGTGTAGTCAGCATCCTGGGTCCTGTCGTCGCCGTCGTCCTCGCTTGGCGGCTGCGGTGGCCGGGAGCTACCCTAGCTGGTGTGGCCGGCAACGCCACGGCTGCGCTGAGGCTGAGGGTCCGGCCTCGTCGTCATCTTCGTCGAGGACGATGAGTGGCATGCCCTAGTAGACGCGCTGCCGGCGAGCTTTGCGCGCGGCGTAGTGCTCGGCCTGCTCTTGCAGACTGCGAACGCGGTCGGCCTCCTCCTGCTCCTAGTCCGTCCTGGACCAGGCGCACGCGTCGGGGCCGGCATCGGCGGAACGTTGTTCAACGAACGTGCCATCGCCATTTTGGGGACGAATTCGTCCTTGTCAACGGGGCCGAACCAATCCACCGGCTCCGTCTTTGGCGCACGCTGCCTCGGCCTCGAGAGCTGAAGGTGGCTGACTGGCGGCGACGACGCTCAACTCGTTGATGACGATGCCGCATGACCTTATCCACAGCGGCGGACGCGCAGACGACTCCACCTCCCGCTTCACCGGGCGAAGCACCGTGGGACGCGACGACAGGGCCGGCGCCGAGCCCGATGAATGCGATGCCGAAGCCGAAGACGACGACGAGATGCCGCCCATCCTCCTCGGCAACCAGTTGGACGACGTACAACGTCGGGCGGCCGACGATGGCGAGTGCGGAGGGTAGCGCAGCTTAGGGCTGTCGAGAGGCGTGCTCTGGGAGGCGGCGAGGGCGCCGACATTTATAGCCGAAAGAGGAAAGGGCGGCGAAGGCGGGAGAGGTGTAACTGCGTGGACGGGAAAAGTGGAAACGGCGGGAGGTGTGCCGGCGGTGGCACGCCATTACGACAACGCTTGGCCAAATAGACAGGCGGTCGCTCTCCGGCGGTCTGTCGCGGGAGCCAAGGCGACGAGATGAGGATGACTTGGTCACACGCTGACATGGCAGGGTCATTGGCGCGGGGTTCTTTTCCGCCGAATTCGCTTTATCTGGCGCAGGCGGTTCACAGGACCAGAGGTTCGACCCGGTAACACCGGATGTAAAATGGGCCAAATCCAGAAAAAATGGATGCCTCAGAACGCGGCTAGGCAAATTTTCGCCGTCCGGATGAAAAACCGGTCTGGAAAAGCCCTCTTAGAAATGCCAGTGAAGAAAAACCGGTCTGGAAAAGCCCTCTTGTAAATGCCAGTGGAGATGGTCTTAAGAGATCGGGACGAAAAAGCAAATCGAGCAAAAAAGAATCGCGCTTCCGTCCGGGCACGATTCGCCTTGGATCGCTCGCCTCCCACACACCCACGAAGTGGGCGCTTGCACCCCGTCCGCCCCCGCCTCTTGTTTTGAAGAGGAGAAGGACGAGGGGCGGCGGCGGCGGAGTCGTGTGTGAGTAGGGCTCGAGTGGAGGGGGCAGCTTCAGTGACTTTTTTTTGAACTGAGCTTCGGTGACTTCGAGCAGTGTCCGTCACTCACTCACTCTGCTTCCCTGTCAGCCATCCAAAGCTGATCCAACAGGCTGAAACTTAAAAGTTCTTTATTCACAAAACCGCGTGTCGAAATAGAACGAAACTTTTTCTAGAATGCATAATACAATGATTTACTCTATTTCTTCCAATTTTTCTGGGCCGTCCAAAATTGTATTCAGATTTGGTAGTCAAACTTAAAATGATCTTTATCTATAAACTGTATGTCCAAATAGTGCGAAACTTTCCAAAGGGAGGTGTTTTGTGGTACCTCAAATAAATAAGCATTGATTTGAGCGAAACTGGTAAATATTGAGGTGTATACTTATGTAGACCCACCGCTTAAAAAAGGACCGCATCTTAAGGATTTTACCCAATTAGCCCATGCACGGTCATGTATAAGGTGATAATCAGTGAGCTTTCGTTTTTGGTAGACTTATAATGGATCCCAAACGCTAAAAAGTGCTCTGTGGCTCGTTGTCACTTCCGAGCCATCGTTTTATGACCATTCGATGCGGTTGATCAAAGCGTGCGTCGTGGTTAGTTTCGGACCAATTCCAACCTGAGACAGAAACAGGGCAACGCCTTATCCATTCGTTTCTCCTGATCCCCTTTCTCCTGCGTGGTCGTCTCCGCATCTCCACTCCCATGGAGGCTTTCCTGATCCATTCGTGCCACCAGCGCCGCCCTGTAACTCTTGTCGCTGGCCCTCCTCGCCACCACCTGCCGCCGCCTCCATTTCCCTTCCGGCCGCCACCCTGATCCAGGTTGGCTGCTGCCTCAACTCCTCGCCTTAATCCTAGCAGCTACCCTAGTGGCCGGCCCTCCACGCGCTTGCATCCTCCAGTAGTTCTGCGGATATGGCGTCCCCAACCTGCTCCTATTACCTCTGCCCCGACCTCCTCAAGAAGCTCCGACCAACAACCACGACCCCCCGACTGTCCCGCATCACCAGCTCAAGAGATCGTCACGCGTCCGGCCATGGCACGTGCTGTTGTTGACCCGTCATCCATGTGTGCAGCGAGGAGCAACTCCAGCTACTACATCAACAACTATGGAGGCTGGATTGTGACCCACGGATCGAGCGGCCGGGCGCGTGGTTGTTTAGATTGGCCACCCCTCCGCCAAGGTGTAATTCGAGCGCGCCCCTGTCCCAGCTCGCGCCTTGCGCCACCACGCCGGCCGGCGGCCACCGAGCTTCCCCGGCCTAGCTCGAGGAGCAGAAAATCGAGGTGACCCTCCTTCTGCCTACTCTCCATTCTGCTTATAGCACAACGCTAAGTTCTGTTTCAGAGTTGTCATCATCTTCTTGTTGTTCTCGCTAGCACTTTTCTATGCTTGGAAGTTGTAAATATATTTGGCATATGCATATACAGATTTGTTGGCATGCGCTATGGGCGCATCTATCTTGTTGTCGTGCTGTGTTTGTAGCAATTCTCAGGTCCGGCTGATCTTTTTTAGCAATGCTGAGGTCCAGCTTTCTTTTGTCGGGAAACAACAAAATTCAGTATGATTGTGGTATTAGAATCTTGTTTTTTCACCTAAACCAGTAGCCTATATTCTTGGCATCATGAAACAGTTCTCCCTTTCCAGCCATCACAGCAAGGCCTGCACTAGGCATGCGTGGGCTCCCAGGCGGGCCGGGGATTTGATCGGTGCGACTCAAAGGAAATTACTATGTGCAATGTTTTTATGAACCAATTCCTAATAAGCTGGTAGTTGTTCATCCAATTGACAAGGTGGCTATTGGTTTTTGGCCAGGTGATTGTTGATCCGGTAGCTGTTCAACCGGTGGTAGACAACCTTGACTATACTATACCCAGGCAAACCAAAGAATTACTCATATCTATTCACATGTGCACACAATAATATCTCCATGTGAAATAATCCTATCTGGTTAGTGCTCTCTAAATCTGTAGCCTACATGGTTGTCAAGGTGGCTCTCCAAATTTGTTGTAGATCAACTATATTAGATCAAGTTCTTTAGCATCTTATCGTAGTCGCATTTTGTCTACTTATTGAGTTGTATATCCTAGGGAAATTAGTTGTGCTTTTTGGGGCACTGATTCCTATTGAAAAACCAGGCGTATATTGAGATGCTTTTAGCTACACACTGCCCCTTGTTAATTTGACTTAGCTATACAATCCAGTTACTTACCACCACTTGGTAAGTTATGTTTTACACCATTAAAAACCAATATTTGTTTTCTAGTTGACTATTACCTTTGTAGGCAATCAATCACATGGTAAATTACTTTTTACCTATCTAATCAAGTTACATTGCCTAGGAAGTTGTATTATCGTATGAACTGGGTTGTTTTTAGATCTACTTCATTAGTATCTAGTTACTTATCTTAGTTGCTTTTTGTTTGCTTATTAAGTTGCATGTTCAGGGATCATAGTAGCTATTTGTCGGCATATTGAGTTACATATCCAGGGACCTTAATGTTTGCATGTTTATTAAATTTTATATCCATGGATCTTAGTTTTTTTGTGTGATTATTAAGTTACATATCCAGGTACCATAGTTGTGTTTTCTTCTAATTAAGTGGCATATCCATGGTTCTTAGTTGATTTTTATTTTCTTATTAAGTTGCAAATCTAGGGGACCTTTGTTGCTTTTTGTCTGCTTATTAAGATCCATATCAAATATTGCATATCACTATTGCTTCTTAGTTGCTTTTTGTCTCCTCACCAAGTCGCATATCCAGGGACCTTAGTTCCTTTTTTTAATCTTATTATTAAGTTCCATATCCAGGAATCTTAGTTGTTATTGTATGCTTATTAAATTACATATCTAGGGATTTTAGTTGATTTTTCTCTGCCATCAAGTTTCATATCGATTGATCTTATCTTAGTTGCTTTTTGTCTCCTTATTAAGTTGCATAGCGAGGGATCTTAGTTGTTGTTGTTGTTGTTGTTGTTGTTGTTGTTGTTGTTGTTGTTGTTGTCTTATAATCAATTCATTTTTAGCCCCTTCCGCCAAATATCGCACGTTCGATGTCATTGTCCCTCTTCATCTCGCTCGATTTTCTCTTGTTGTCATCGTATGCCCATCTAGCCCCTCCCTCCTCGCCATCACACCCTCTGGTCGCCGTTCGACATGGTTCAAATGGCTCGTGGCACTAGCCACATCCGCGTTGAGCGAGGTGGAGATTTACCTCATGTTGGCGGCTACACTAAGATAGAAAATTGTGTTTTCACATATGTGCTAAGTTGTATTTTTCGGCGGTATTATTGGTTCCACATATGAGTTAAATTGTATTTTACACACAAGAAATGGTTCTCTCACATGTTTGTTAAGTCATGTTTGTAGATAGTAAATTTGTTGCTTCACAGCGCATGCTAAATTGCATACCTATCATTGCTAAGTTGTATACGTCTAGTGCTAAGTTGAATACGCCATCTGTGAAGTTGTCTATTTCTACACCAGGGTGGCATCAACTTAATTCATGAAGTGGCAACAACTATAACATGCACCAAATGCAACTTAGTGAGGGTATGGCTACAACTAAAACACGAGCAACATGAAGTTACCTTTTTATCCCAAATTGCATCCATTTACCATTTGGGTTGTAGCTGGAACAAGCAACTTGCATGGACAAAAGTTGCATTTGCATTTGCCGACACTAAATTATTGCTTCACACATGTGGAAAGTTATGTTTTGCCTACATAGAGCTTGGATGGGTCATGACTCGTTCTGCAGTGCTGATCTCGTTCTCCCGCTGGTGGTCGCTTTCTCGAGTTGCCAACATGTGCTAAGTTGCATAAAGTATTTACTAAGTTATGTAGTTGGTGTTAAGTTGCATACAAAGTATATACTAAGTTGTGTACTCGGTGTTAACTTGCATACCCATCTATAAAGTTGCGTACCTCTACACTAGTGTGGCAACAACTTATTTTATGGAGGGGAGTCTCAAAGCGACATCCCTTCGACTTCTTGGATCTTGCATTGCGCCTCGTGTCGTGGCTGGTGGCACTAGTCACATCCGCATTAATCAATTTGTACCTCGAGGTGGCCGCCGCCATGAAGACAGCAAATTGTTTCTTCACACATGTTTGAAGTTGTATTTTTATGTGCGGTATTATGGGTTCCACATATGACATAAGTTGTTTTTTGCATACAAAAAATTGTCCACGCACACGTTTGCTAAGTCGTGTTTGTAGACAGTAAATTATTACTTCGCATGTTATGATTATGCCGATGAGGATGGCTACTCGAGTTGCAACCCAGTGACACAATGCACACCAACTTATTTCATAACGCACCATCATCGTGAACTTGCATATCACCGTGTCTAAGTTGCATGTAATAGGGTAGCATCACTGTTGTTAAGTCTCGTACCATTGTCACGAAGTTGTCTACTGCTGTGACTAAATTATGCACTATTTGTTATGAAGCTGTATTTTTTATACTATTTTATACCTAAGAAACTAAGCTGCCAATGATATTATAAAACATGGTAGGCAGGTAGTATTATAAAGTTGCGGGTCTCGAGACTATGAAAGTTGTTGTTGCCAAGTGGGTATCTTGAAAACTAAGTTGAATATACAAAAAAATAGTGCAAGCAACTCTTTATACGAAGTTACTATCTCATAACACTAAGTTGCTTTTAAAAAAAAATCATCAAATATATACAAAAGGGATTTAGTTATGAAGATTTCGTCGCGAGAAAGCCATTTACGAAAACAGATGGCAATTCTACCCCACGGTTCAAGCGCTATGACTTTTGAATTCTTTTCGTCTAAAGTAAAGTGCACGTGTACCCGCAAAAAAAGAAGAAGTAAAGTGCACGTGTGAGTGTCCGTGTACTATTTGGGACAGGCTGCCGTGTCCGTGTCCTGATGGCTCTGTTAGACTAACCGACCACCGGTGGCTGGCTAGACGTTCCCTCTAATGGATAATGCCTTAATATTCCTATTTCACTGAACAAAACATTAAACATAAGAAGAATTACCGTGCTTATAAATTCGACCTATCCAAAGCATACGATATGATGGATTGGGTGTTCTTAAGGAAGGCGATGGAAATATTGAGTTTTGCTCACCGCTGGATTAACTGGACAATGGCATGCGTCACAATGCTTAGTTATCAAGTAAAATCTAATGTAACCTTTGTAGATTCATGTTCGCTTTCTTGAGGCCTCCGACAAGGTGACCTCTGTCCCCTTTTCTATTTTAATTTGTGGTGGATGGTTATCACGATTCATTACAACGACAGATAAATATAAATGGCATAAAACCAATAAAAATCTATAGGACAACATCTCAGGTGTCATGTCTCTTATTCGTCGATGACAGTTTACTACTCCCTCCGTCCCAAAATAAGTGACTTGAGTTTGTTTAGATTTGAATGTACCTATATACTAAAACATGTCTAGATACATCCGAATTTAGACAAACCCATGTCACTTATTTTGGGACGGAGGAAGTATTATTCTTTAAGGCTCAGGGTGCACAAGCTACAACTATGGAGGAAGTTCTGAACCGTTATGCTATGAGTATGGGACAACTTTTAAACCCTGGGAAATGTTCTATTTTGTTTAGGGAGTCATGTCGAGCTAATGTTAAAGAAGAGATTAAATGAGTATTGTAGGTTTCATAAGAAAATTTTGAATAAAAGTATCTTAGCTTGCCGAGACTAGAAGGGAGGATCTCAAAGCGAAAATTCCAAAGTCTCCAAACCAAATTATCAAAGTATCTTGTTGAGGTAGATGATAATGATTAATTGTCACAAGCTGCGGAAGAAATATTGATTAAAGAAGTGGCCCAAGATTTACCAGTTTATGTTACGGATATTTTCAGGTAACCAGCATGACTTGGTGTGATGGACTAACAAAGATTATTCGATGTTTCTGGTGGGGCGCAGAAAAGGGCAAGAGAAAAAGTCATTGGATATCATGGGATGCTATGCTTCGGCCTAAAGATCACGGAAGAGTAGGGTTTAGAGATATGCGCCTTTTCAATAAAGCTTTGCTTGGGAGGCAGGTCCGGAGAGTAATACCATTCTCAAACACGCTTTGTTCCCAATTGCGAAAGGAAAAATATTATCCAAAAGGGTTCCTCGCTGATACAGTTTTTGCAGGGCATGGTTCATCAAACGTGGCATGCTATTGATATGGCTTTGAACTTCTGAAGAAGAGGATTATATGGCGAGTGGGTAAGGGAGCTAGCATATGGGTTTGGAGAGATCCTTGGATTTCAGGAACTATCACTAGCCTCCCTATGATTGAACAAGGACGATGCAAATACTGTTGGGTTGCATATTTTCTCTAGCTAGATGGCGTTAGAATGAAGGTCTTCTAAAACAATATTTTGGGGAAGATGATGTAAAAGAGATCCCGAAAATCCAAACCTCAAGACATAATGAGGATGACTTTGTTGCCTAGTTCCCAGATAAGAGGGGGATGTTTTCAGTCAAATCAGCTTACCGTCAAGCTCTTGATGACCAAATGCTTCGACAAGTTAAAGGTGCATAAAGCGCAAGGCCAACTGGCAAATGACCGAGATGGAAGGTAATTTGGAACTTCCCTATGCCTTCAAAAATGAAGATGCTCGCTTGTAAAATATCTCAAAATGCAATTTCCACGCAACAAAATATTACGAGAAGGGGCATGGCAACTACTGCTATGCGCCAAGTGTGTAGTATATAAGAAGAAGATATATTTCCATATTTTTATGGGATACCAACATGCCAGGTACTTATGGATGGCAATGGGAGAGGTTTGGGAGTTACCACCTCACGAAATGTCAACCCCAATTGGGAAGGGGTGGCTAATGCATTTTCTTTGTTCGTTGGCGGAGATGCAAAGAGCTATGACTCTGATGACGCTAGAGCATATATGGAACACACATGATGATCAAAAAACACCTAGAGAAGGATGTTGCAAAAGGGAAGGCGGTGGTGGAACACAACAATGGGTTCAGATCAGCTACCAAAACATGTGACGACACATAGGATAAATGTCACCGCTGGATATCACCAGATGTAGGAAAGGCCAAACTAAATGTGGATGGCTCCTTCGATCCAAAAACTAGTGCATGTACATGAATGGTGCTTAGGGATCATGAAGGACAAGTGATTTATAGAGCATGTCACAAACTATTGCAATATGTTGTTGCATGTCCTGATGCCAAAGAAGAAGAGTTGATGGTAGTAGAAGAGGGAATGCAACTTGTGCTGCATTGGTCGCCCCTGGAATTCACGCTGGAGAGGACTGCACATAAGCGATTGAGTTAAAGGAAAGTACGTCAAATACTTCGTTCTATGCTTTCAAGATCACTTGTCATTTGTGAGATGATTCAGGAAAGAGGAGTTAAAATAGCTAAGATTAACCGAATTGTCAATGTGGTTAGTCATGAATTAGCTAGGATAGGTAGAGTTCAACCGAAAACTTTAGTATGGCTTAGGAACTTCTCAATGGAAAATGAGAAGGTCATAACCGATGATTGTAATTCCATCCTAAGTTAACATAAATCATTTCCCCCGCAAAAACACACAAATAGGAAATCGGGGCATGATGAGCCAATACATGTAGGAACATTTATGGACCAACAACTCCGTGAGGCAATGTATATGAGGCCTCAACGACCCTTCAAACTGCTGACAAAAAGTGTGCAATATATTCAACTCAGTAAATAGAAAGATCTTCCTGACCATCGTTCATTGGAACCGTGGCCATACCGTCTGGATGCAGGATTTTTAATGGGGTGCGGGGGCACTAAGAGGCACCGTGTTGCTTCCAAGCATCATGCCTACCGTCGACGTCACCGGCTGTTCCACCGGGTTCCCCTGGACACACAAGATCCCAATCTGTATGTACCTCATCACATTGCTCTCTGAGAAGATGTTGTTCATACACGGTTCCATGCTCTCCAACTCCTTTCCCGCCGTCCAATGCCCCCATATTTGTTTCATCCTCTCCAACTCCTTCCCCGTCGTTCAATGCCCCCATATCTGCATGTACACACAATTAATTTGCACCTAATCCATGTGCCAAGTTGCATTGTGGTATTTGATCAGATATAGCTTAGTGATGGAGCATACTGTTAGGACCCGGAAGAGTCTCCAACAATAACTCAAGGAAGGGGAGAATTGGAGCTCGCAGGGCCCAGATCTACATAACTACTTGCAGAATAAGAAAGATGTAACATCCTAAAACTTTAGTCCAAGGTTATTAAGATCCAAATCATCAAAATTTAGGGTTAACAAAAACTTTTCCATTTAAAATTATTAAAGCATTCATATGTGTGTGCATTTAAAATAGGAGTTGATTTGAATTGCCTTGATTAAGTGATCCATTGCTTGTAAAATGATTCTTAGGTGAAATAAACATCATCTAGATCATTCCCAAACAAATCCCAAACAAAAACAAATCAAAATGAATAAAAGAAGAGAATGGTCATTTGTGCCATTTTAATCAACATGCATACTTTGGCTATTCCTAGTACTCAAAACCTAACAGAAACAAATGTGGATCTTTGCACCCCTTGCTAGTACATATAATGATGTACCAAGGCCCACTTTGTGATTTGCCAAAAACTTTCAAACACTAAATTTAAATCGTATTTGAAAATTGAATCTATTTCATATGGGAAGATCCCACTCTTTCAAAAACCACTCAAATGAGCTCAATTTCCAAAACCCAAGCACCCACAGAGTCTCAAGCTTAATACTAGCACACCCACCAAAAATCTTTTCAAAATTCAAAAGTAATTTTCTTGCGGCCATTTCCACAAACACTTGGCAGGCAAGAATCTAACTCTAATCCTAGCTCACTGTTTTGTACAGGGTTTTGCCCCCAATTGATCCCCATTTACTCCCTCTGTCTCCACTTGATCCAACCAGGCCCAAAACACCTCACCCCTTTGTCCCTAGCAGCAATGCCATGCCAACCCGAGGCCATGCTCGCCGGCCTAACTTGCAACCGCCGCAGCAGACCACCCCTCTCTCTCTCTCCCCATGTCTACGAGCTAGCGCAGACCTCACTGCCACTCTCTGTCCCCTCCCCGAGCAAGGCCAAGCCCTGGACCACCGAGGAACCGCCGCGCACTGAGTGTTTGCGCCATGCCGAGCACGCGCCACAGCACTACGCCCGACACACGTGCACACGCCGCCCTCGACCGCAGCCCACGCCCACCGCGTCGCCACGACCCTAGGAACACCGCAGACATGCCCGTTCGCCGCAAAATACACCACAGCCACTGCTCGCCGTGAAGACCGCCGTCTCTGCCGCTCAGAGCGTGCACACCGCCCGACCAAACACCACCGTCCCTAGGCCCGCATTTACCCCGTAGAGCATCGCCAGGAGACTAGCCACCGTCCCCTACCTCGAGCCACGCCGCTAGCACGCTGTGCAGCCCTCACTGGAGCCGCCCGCCCATCACTCTTAGTCGCGTCGTCGAGCTCTAAATAGAGGCCACCCCTAGCCATTTTCTGCACACCACTCACCTCCCCTCTTGCCACTGATCAGTCCCCACTTCTCCCCGGAGCCGCTCGAGCTCGTAGTCGCTGGAATTTCACCGGAGCTGGCCGCCTCTAGAGGAGAAGGGCCCCGTTGATTGTGACCACCCCCGGAGCTGCCTCGACCACCCCTGAGTTCGCCGTCACCTACCAGTCCGTTTGCCCGCCTCGCCGTTATCGCTGGAGCCCTGGTATGCCCCCTGAGCACCCCCACCGAGCCGCTAGGGTTAGACCTCGTCGGCGACCTATTCGTCGTCGACGACGAGCCCCATCCGTTGATCCTATTTCTAATCTAATGGCCCACATCGCCCCGTACCGCTTCGCGTGTTAAGAGCCCCTGACCAGTAGACCCTCCTGTCAGCTGAGCCCCGCGCCGTGGAGTGTCACTGGTCCGGCCCGTTAGCTTTCCCGCGCGACCCATTTAGTTTGAATTAGGATTTTTCTATTTAGGTTTGAACTTAGTTCTGTCCCCTAGTTTGAAATTCAATTCAGATAGATTTAAAGATCCAAATGGAGTGATTCTAATTTTGTTAGAAATCTACTGAAAAGATCTACCCAAGCCCGTTGGATTTAATTCAATTAGAGTTAGAGATCTGTCCTAGTAAAAATAACAAGACAGAAGCTTTTGCACATTCAAACAATTATATAAAATCAACCATGATAGCTTTTGAGTTGATTCCAACTCTCAAAAATCACATTTAACCATACCTATCTAAGTATGTAATAATATTAGGGTTTACGTGCAGTGACTTTGGACTACTACCAAAATAATGCTATATAGGCATTTCTAGTCACTTTAAATCATTAAATAATGAACTTAAACCAAAGTAATTGTGATCCAAACTTTAAATCACATTCCCACATGTTAGAATATGTGGTGATGACATGTGTCCACATGATCCCATATTTTAAGTGGTGAATATTAAATCTTAGTTAATTTTTCAATGAGTAGAAATTACTTTCTTAAATAAAAGGAATGAAACTAGTTAATAGAACTTGTGATGCTTGTGATGATAATAGATCATCAAATGTGTGCCTTATAGTGCTAATTAGACTAGTTAAGTATTGTTTGGTGATTGTGTACTCCGTATGTATTTATAGACGATAGTACCAACCAAGCTTTCGAGGAGGAGTTCTATCAAGAGGAGGAAGAAAACTTCAACCACTGCACTACACAAGGCAAGCCACCATTAACAATGCAAGCTAACCCTTGCAATCTAGATAACCCAAGAAAATATGCTTTAGGCATGTTTTGGTTATACCATTTGACTATTACTTACCCCAAGTATTATTTTCCAAGCTTTACTTCCTTTACTTTACCAAAGTCCTTTAATTATTTTGAAGGTAGCATAAAGAGTATAAAACTTGACCTAGTTAGATAACTTTAGATGTCATTCTATGGCATGAGATTGATCCCATCATTTCCACCTTAGTGAACACTATTAACTTAGTAGATTAAAGCTAGATCAAAACTTGAGTCACTTTAGATGGGAATACTTGGTGAAAATGAATTATGAAAACCTTGGAATGATGAGTCATTCTATTGAGATGTTTTGACATGTGTTGAGAAACACAAATGGTTTATGATGGTGAAAATGTTGAGGCATGAGTCTTAACCCTTTTACAAAACTGATGGTTGGATTCGGATGCGATACCATTCCAAATTTACCGTACAACCACAATACCTGAATTGGGTAAGGCTTAGCCGGAAGTTTATATGCATTAGTATTATTTCCCTCGCGAGAGAGGTCTGAGCTGAGGCTACCTCTCAATGTTGTCCACCTATGCAGTGCCCAAGATGACAGATGGTCATGGTTGGGAGGCCATGCTCATAGGAGAGGTGCTTATACTAGGGTATGTAAAGGAAAGGTTATGTTTGATTATCTGCATACTAATTATGATTATTCAGGGTTATCCCTGACAGATGTATCGAATCTTGTGGTGAAAGTGTACCACCTCTGCAGAGTGTCAAACTATTTGAATAGCCGCGTCCGCGGTTATGGACAGTTGGAATGGCCATCTGTTCCGTTGTCAGATGTTTTCAAAATAACTTATGAAATGAATGATGAATCTTGACTTGACCACAACAGGGTTGTGTTTATGACAATAGCTTCCCCACTTAAGTGATTCTAGAACTTTATTTTATCTTTCTTTGCTTCTGAACTCAGCTTAGGTTTCAAACTTAACTTGATAGTTAAATTTAGAGTTAGCACTTTAACTTAGAACTATACTACTTGTTAGTGGTAGTTTGCGAGTACTTAAAGAGTACTCATGGCTTTTGTCCCTAGATATTCTCATGGCCAGACTATGAAGGAGACTACCAAGATGATGGCCAGCAGGACGGCTACGATAACTAGGACTATCTGCCTTCGTCAGCATTGCCTGTGCCCCTGAAGATGGACCCCGCCGCTATGCTTATCTTTTATTCTGTTGCTTGTTGTATTAAGACTGGATCATGAGATCCTTATTTGTGTAAGACCTTATGTATGGTTTGTAATGGATGATGTACTGTGATATCCAATCTGTTATGTCTCGCAAAAATGGTAATCCTGGGATTGCGAGGTATGGCATAACAGGCATCTGGGATTAAAAATCCGGGTGTTGACAAGTTGGTATCAGAGCCATCCTGACCATAGGAGACCCTAGTTAGAATGGACGTCCAAACAAAAACTTAGTTTCAAAACCAAAGTGAGTATTTATGAAAAACTATTTCCTCTCTTATCCTTGGGAATTCATTCTTTCTCAAAAATTCATGTTCCTCAAAATTCTTACATTACTACTTAAAATTTGACACACTTGATCACTTCACTAATTTCCTCATCCTTAATTCTTGCAGATGGAGACTCAGTTCCGCAACTTCTACCAGTTGGGAAACGGAGGTCAGCTGATCTTCGAGAGGGATATGGATTCACTATCGGAGTTACTTGGACTCCCACATCCGGAGTTTCTTGGAGCTCAACTTCTAGGACCCCCAGGAGGAGGTTTACAGTGGCTAGTCACCGCTGATCTTAGAGGAAGCATCGGAGCACCAACATTCGGGAGAATTCAGTTCTCAGTGAGAGAGAACAACTGGCTAGATGGATTAGGTAGAGAAATGCATGAAGCTCTCGCACATCTATGTGCCCTCAGAGTCAGCCAAATCCAAGGAACCCGTTTTGCTCACTATGCAAGACGTGACTTCATGGGAATGCCAATGGAGATGCCAAGTCATCCAGAACTGAAGCGCCAAGTGGAGAACCTCGACTTCCTATGGTACGATCGTCAGAAGGAGTGTGACAATGCTAGGGAGTTTGCCAACCACAACCGTGCCATCGCAGCCCAGAAGGCCCAGACTTACTCACTGCTTGTCAAGGATCGTTAGTCTCTTCGCCTCCAGCGCGAGAAGAAGGATCGCACCATCGCCCGTCTTCGCAAGAAGGTGGCCGACCTCGAGAAGACCATCAAGGAGCAGGAAGCTCAGCTTGCAGCAAAGGAGGAAGAAGAGGAGGGTGAAGACATCCAGGGAGACATGTATTCTTACCTCAGCAATGATGATGACTTTCTGGAGGAGGATGTTGTGGACTTCTACACGGATGATGAGGACTCCGACTTCATCGACGATGAGTAGATGCACTAGAGCACTGTCGTAGCATGAGATCTATCGGTCCCACTGTATCGTAGCTTGCAGAATGGTTCTTCAAACCATCTGTTTTCCTTTGTTGTTGTGGTGTGTGTTTGTATCGTGTGCTTGTTTGCATGAATGAAAAGAAGTTAGTGCAAAAACCTGAGTCAAACTCAAAGTTTTAGCTTTGAAACCAAAACCATGAACCTTAGAACTTTCCCTCTTACCCCCTTATCTACCTCAATCTTCAGATGACTCATGGAAACCAAGGAGGGAGCAGCTCGTCGCAAGACCCAATGCTGCAGATTATGCAGATGTTAGTTGCAGACCATGAAGCAAGCAGGGCAGAGCGCCAAGCCAACTTAGCAACATTGCAGCAGATAGTTCAGATGGCCCAAAACAATCAAGGGCATGGAAACTAGGATCACCATGGATCCAAACTCAAAAACTTCCAGAATACCAATCCCCCAATCTTTAGTACTTCAGAGAACCCACTAGATGATGATGACTGGTTGCAGACAATGGAAAACAACTTAGAAGTTGCAGGAGTGGATGACAACGAGAAAGTTATTTTTGCCACCCACTATCTGGCAGGAGATGCAAGAGCATGGTGGAACAGTATCCGCACCATGAACCATGGTCAAGTGATGACATGGGAAGCCTTCAAAATCAAATTCAGCCGCACCCACGTGCCACAAGGCCTAGTCACCAGAACGAGGGATGAATTTCGAGAACTGAAGCAAGGAAGAATGACTGTGGTGGAGTACCGTGACAGATGCCTGTCGCTTGCAAGGTATGCACCTGATGAGATCAACACGGAGGCCAAGAAGAAGGAGAGATTCATGAATGGACTGCATGATGAGATGTAGACTGTCCTCATCAACATCCGCTTCCAGGATCTCGAAGAGCTAGTCGACTCTGCTATTCAGATGGAAGGGAAGATTAACCAGGCAAACGACAACCGCAAACATCGTATGATGCAGCAATTTGGATCCAGCAGTCACCAGAAGTACCGTCCCAACCCCTCACCAGGATATGCACCAAGGAACAATCGACCCCCAATGTCTCGCCCAAGTTACCCCAACCGTAGCGGAGGCAATGTGAAGTCCGGAGGAAACAATCACAACTCCAGCAATGCCAACAATTTCAATCGTGCACCTCCCAAGAGCAACAACAACAACAACAACAACACTGCACCCAGAACTGGCAGCAATGCTGTGCCCGTCGAAGCAAAGGACAAGTCCCAGATCACTTGTTTCGAGTGTGGAGTGAAGGGTCACTATTCCAATGAGTGTCC
Organism: Avena eriantha; assembly: GCA_910589775.1. NCBI lineage: Eukaryota > Viridiplantae > Streptophyta > Magnoliopsida > Poales > Poaceae > Avena > Avena eriantha. Next base: position 249,287,700 of record OU342745.1, on the reverse strand, counting down.
CAAGAAGACTACCGCCACTGCCAATGTGAATGCCCCAGCTCAACAGCAATGTCGTGTCCAAACAGGGAGAAGATTTGCCCCAGGGAACCCTCACAACCGCAACGGCCGTCTCTTCCACATGAACACCGAAGAAGCCCAGGAAGCGCCAGATGTAGTGCTGGGTATGTTTTCTGTCAACTCGGTTTTAGCAAGAGTATTGTTTGATTCGGGAGCATCGCATTCATTTGTCACCGAAGAATTTGCATGCACTAGTAAGATTCACCCAACCAACTTGAAGCATGTTATGATAGTTCAAATCCCCGGTTCAACCACCAAAGCTAGAAAAATTTGCAAAGCGGTGCCTACCAGAATACATGGGATAGATTTTTATGCCAACCTAATTGTACTTGGAACCAAAGGATTGGAAGTAGTACTAGGTATGGACTGGATGTCAAGGCATAAAGTACTGATAGACTGTGCTAAGAAAGCCATCACCATGACCAGTAGCTCCGGAGTCATAGTAGAGCATATCTTTGAAACCCTACCCCGTCAATTCAAGTGCAACAAGAGTGTAGCCCTGCCCACCATAGACCAAGTCAGAGTAGTCTGTGAATACCCGACGTATTCCCAGATGAATTGTTAGGTATGCCCCCGGATAGGGATATTGAGTTCATTATCGAACTAATCCCCGGAACCGGACCCATAGCCCAGAGACCCTATAGCATGAATCCATTAGTTAGTGGAACTAAAGAAGCAGTTGGATGCCATGTTAGCAAAAGGCTTGATTCAACCAAGTGCATCACCATGGAGATCACCAGTGTTATTCGTCGACAAGAAAGATGGAGGCAACCGTTTGTGCACGGATTACAGAAAGTTGAATGACATCACCATCAAGAACAAGTACCCTTTGTCAAAGATAGAGGATCTATTTGATCAGTTGACTGGAGCCCAGGTATTCTCAAAGATTGATCTTAGGACTGGTTATCACCAACTTAAGATTCGTGTAACGAATATTCCAAAGATCGCCTTTACTACTCTCTATGGTTTATACGAGTATACGGTTATGTCTTTTGGATTAACCAATGCCCCAGCTTATTTCATGAATCTCATGAATAAGATCTTTATGAATTTCCTAGATAAGTTTGTAGTTGTGTTTATAGATGACATCCTTATCTACTCCAAATCAGATGAAGAGCATGTGCAACATCTGAGAATCATCCTAGAAACCCTGAGAGAGCATCGGTTATATGCCAAGTTCAGCAAGTGTGAGTTTTGGCTAAAAGAAGTAGGATTCTTAGGACATACTGTGTCTGCTGGAGGAGTCTCTATTGATCCCGCCAAGATCAAAGATGTCGAAGAATGGGAAGCCCCAACCACTCAAACCCAAGTCCATGCATTTCTCGGATTAGCGAGATACTACCACAAGTTCGTATAAGGATTCTCGAGCATCGCCAGACCCATGACCCAGTTGTTGAAGAAGGACAAGAAGTTTGAATGGATAGACAAATGTGAAGCCAGTTTTCAAGAACTGAAGAAGAGATTGATATTAGCCCCAATATTGGTCATGCCAGACATCAAGAAGCGGTTTGATGTATATTGTGATGCATCCAAGATTGGTCTCGGATGTGTGTTGATGCAAGAAGGCAAAGTCATCGCTTATCTGTCTCGACAACTGAAGCAGGATGAGCAGAACTATCTGACTCATGATCTTGAATTAGCAGCCATAGTTTTGGCATTGAAGACATGGCGTCATTATCTGATGGGTAATCGCTGTGAAATTTACTCAGATCACAAGAATTTAAAGTATATTTTCACTTAGAAGGAGCTGAATATGAGTCAAAGGAGATGTATAGAGTTAATCAAGGATTATGACCTTGACATTCACTATCACCTCGACAAAGCCAATGTGGTAGCGGATGCTCTTAGCAGATTGCCGTGTAGGTTAAAAACCATGATCAAAGAGAAGCAACCAAGTTTGTATGAGGAGCTAGAGCAGTTCAAAACTGAATTAGTTAGCAAAGGATTGTTAGATAGCATTGAACTTCAACCCACTTTGATTAGCCAAATCAAGGAAGCCCAGAAGGGAAATGAAAGTATCGACGGAATCAAACGTCGTATTGGTACAGGAAAGGTACCTGGATTCACGGAAGACGAAGAAGGAGTTCTGTGGTACAAAGGACGTATCCGTGTGCCAGCAGATTCGGAGCTGAAGCAGGTTATCATGCAGGAAGCCCATGATACTCTTTATTCTATCCACCCTGGAGGAACAAAGATGTATCAGGATTTGAAAGAGCAATTCTGGTGCCACAAGATGAAAAGAGAAATCGGAAGTTATATCGCCAAGTGTGACATCTGTCAACGAGTCAAAGCAGAGCATCAGAGACCCGCAGGACTGCTGCAACCATTGCAGATTCCGGAATGAAAATGGGATTCCATCAGAATGGACTTTATCACCGGTTTGCCTACTTCCAGTAGGGGAAATGACTCAGTCTGGGTCATAGTCGATAGACTGTCCAAGGTAGCTCACTTTATCCCAGTCAAGACAACCTACCGGAGTTCGAAGCTAGCAGAACTGTATATTGCTAGGATTGTTAGTCTACATGGAACCCCCAAGACCATAGTATCTGATCGAGGAACCCAATTTACCTCGAGATTTTGGCAGAAAGTCCAGGAAGGATTAGGAACCAAGTTGAATTTTAGCACCGCTTATCACCCGCAAACTGATGGACAGACTGAGAGAGTCAACCAGATCTTAGAGGATATGTTAAGAGCTTGTGTGTTAGAGTATGGATCAAAATGGGAAGACTGCCTACCTTTTGCATAATTCTCATATAACAACAGTTATCGGGCTAGTTTGTAGATGGCACCATTTGAATTCCTATACGGAAGAAAGTGTCGTACCCCTTTGAATTGGTCGCAAGTAGGAGAGAAGGTTCACAAAGTCCGACATTCTCCGAGAAGCCGAAGAGAAGGTTCACAAAGTCCGTGAGCACCTTAAGACCGCCCAGTCTAGGCAGAAGAGTTATGCTGACAAGAGAAGGAGAGACCTTATTTTCAATGTTGGAGATTTTGTATATCTCAAGGTTTCACCACTAAAGGGAACGCAAGGCTTTAGTCTGAAAGGAAAGTTAGCCCCCAGATATATCGGGCCCTTCAAGATTCTGAATCGCCGAGGAGAAGTATCGCATCAACTGGAACTACCTGAAGATATGCCAGCCATCCATAATGTGTTCCATATCTCGTTACTTCGCAAATGCCTAGAAGTGCAAGAGAAGACTGAAGTTTTCAATAACATCGATCACTGAGCTGTTGAGATCAACAATGACCTGACATATCGTGAAGTGCCCATCCGTATCCTAGAAGAAGCTTACAGGACCACCAGGACCAGAAGTATCAAGTTTCTCAAGATTCAGTGGAGCAACCATACCGAAGACGAAGCCACTTGGGAGCGAGAAGATTACATTAGGACATAGTTCCCAGATCTCTTTAGTTCCTAGTTTTCTTGTAAATCTCGGGAAGAGATTTTGTTTAAGGGGGGAAGGTTTTTAACATCCCAAAACTTTAATCCAAGCTTATTAAGATCCAAATCATCAAAATTTAGGGTTAACAAAAACTTTTCCATTTAAAATTATTAAAGCATTCATATGTGTGTGCATTTAAAATAGGAGTTGATTTGACTTGCCTTGATTAAGTGATCCATTGCTTGTAAAATGATTCTTAGGTTAAATAAATATCATCTAGATAATTCCCAAACAAATCCCAAAGAAAAACAAATCAAAATGAATAAAAGAAGAGAATGGTCATTTGTGCCATTTTAATCAACATGCCTACTTTGGCTATTCCTAGTACTCAAAACCTAACAGAAATAAATGTGGATCTTTGCACCCCTTGCTAGTACATATAATGATGTACCAAGGCCCACTTTGTGATCTGCCAAAAACTTTCAAACACTAATTTTAAATGGCATTTGAAAATTGAATTTATTTCATATGGGAAGATCCCACTATTTCAAAAACCACTCAAATGAGCTCAATTTCCAAAACCCAAGCACCCACATAGTATCAAGCTTAATACTAGCACACCCACCAAAAATCTTTTCAAAATTCAAAAGTAATTTTCTTGTGGCCATTTCCACAAACACTTGGCAGGCAAGAATCTAACTCTAATCCTAGCTCATTGTTTTGTATAGGGTTTTGCCCCCAATTGATCCCCATTTACTGCCTCTGTCTCCACTTGATCCAACCAGGCCCAAAACACCTCACCCCTTTGTCCCTAGCAGCAATGCCATGCCAACCTGAGGCCATGCTCGCCGGCCTAACTTGCAACCGCCGCAGCAGACCGCCCCTCTCTCTCTCCTCATGTCTATGAGCTAGCCCAGACCTCATCGCCACTCTCTGTCCCCTCCCCGAGCAAGGCCAAGCCCTGGACCACCAAGGAACCACCGCACACTGAGTGTCTGTCCCAAGCCGATCACGCGCCATAGCGCCGCGCCCGACACGCGTGCACACGCGGCCCCTCGACCACAGCCCACCCCCACCGCATCGTCACGACCCCAGGAACACCGCAGACATGCCCGTTCGCCGCCAAATGCACCACAACCACCGCTCGCTGTGAAGACCGCCGCCTCTGCCGCTCAGAGCGTGCGCACCGCCCGACCAAACACCACCGTCCCAAGGCCCGCATTTACCCCGTAGAGCATCGCCAGGAGACCAGCCACCGTCCCCTACCTCGAGCCACGCCGCTAGCACGATGTGTAGCTCTCGCCGTAGCCGCCCGCCCATCACTCTCGGTCGCGTCGTCGAGCTATAAATAGAGGCCACCCCAGCCATTTTCTGCACACCACTCACTTCCCCTCTTGCCACTGATCAGTCCCCACTTCTCCCCGGAGCCGCTCGAGCTCGTAGTCTCTGGAATTTCACTGGAGTTGGCCGCCTCTTGAGGAGAAGGGCCCCGCTGATTGCGACCACCCTCGGAGCTGCCTCGACCACCCCTGAGTTCGCCGTCGTCTACCAGTCCGTTTGCCCGCCTCGCCATTGTCGCTGGAGCCCTGGTACGCCCCCTGAGCACCCCCACCGAGCCGCTAGGGTTAGACCTCGCCGTCGACCTGTTCGTCGTTGACGATGAGCCCCAGCCGTTGATCCCATTTCTAATCTAACGACCCACATCGCCCCGTACCGCTTCGCGTGTTAAGAGCCACGGACCAGTGGACCCCCTGTCAGCTGAGCCCTGCGCCGCGGAGTGTCACTGGGCCGGCCCGTTAGCTTTCCCGCGCGACCCATTTAGTTTGAATTAGGATTTTTCTATTTAGGTTTGAACTTAGTTCTGTCCCCTAGTTTGAAATTCAATTCAGATAGATTTACAAATCCAAATGGAGTGATTCCATTTTTTTTAGAAAGCTACTGAAAAGATCTACCCAAGACCGTTGGATTTAATCCAATTAGAGTTAGAGATCTCTCCTAGTAAAAATAACAAGACAGAAGCTTTTGCACATTCAAACAATTTTATAAAATCAACCATGATAGCTTTTGAGTTGGTTCCAACTCTCAAAAATCACATTTAACAATACCTATCTAAGTATGTAATAATATTAGGGTTTAAGTGCAGTGACTTTCGACTAGTACCAAAATAATGCTATATAGGCATTTCTAGTCACTTTAAATTATTAAATAATGAACTTAAACCAAAGTAATTGTGATCCAAACTTGAAATCACATTCCCACATGTTAGAATATGTGGTGATGACATGTGTCCACATGATCCCATATTTTAAGTGGTGAATATTAAATCTTAGTTAATTTTTCAATGAGTAGAAATTACTTTTCTTAAATAAAAGGAATGAAACTAGTTAATTGAACTTGTGATGATTGTGATGATAATAGTTCATCAAATGTGTGCCTTATAGTGCTAATTAGACTAGTTAAGTATTGTTTGGTGATTGTGTACTCCGTATGTGTTTATAGACGATAGTACCGACCAAGCTTTCGAGGAGGAGGAGTTCTATCAAAAGGAGGAAGAAAACTTCAACCACTGCACCGCACAAGGCAAGCCACCATTAACAATGCAAGCTAACCCTTGAAATCTAGATAACCCAAGCAAAGATGCTTTAGGCATGCTTTGGTTATACCATTTGACTATTACTTACCCCAAGTATTATTTTCCAAGCTTTACTTCCTTTACTTTACCAAAGTCTTTTAATTATTTTGAAGGTAGCATAAAGAGTATAAAACTTGACCTAGTTAGATAACTTTAGATGTCATTCTATGGCATGAGATTGATCCCATCATTTCCACCTTAGTGAACACTCTTAACTTAGTAGATTAAAGCTAGATCAAAACTTGAGTCACTTTAGATGGGAATACTTGGTGAAAATGAATTATGAAAACCTTGGAATGATGAGTCATTCTATTGAGATGTTTTGACATGTGTTGAGAAACACAAATGGTTTATGATGGTGAAAATGTTGAGGCATGAGTCTTAACCCTTTTACAAAACTGATGGTTGGATTCGGATGTGATACCATTCCAAATTAACGTACAACCACAATACCTAAATTGGGTAAGGCTTAGCCGGAAGTTTATATGCATTAGTATTAGTTCCCTCGTGGGAGAGGTCTGAGCTGAGGCTACCTCTCAATATTGTCCACCTATGCAGTGCCCAAGATGACAGATGGTCATGGTTGGGAGACCATGCTCATAGGAGAGGTGCTTAAAATAGGGTGTGTAAAGGAAAGGTTATGTTTGATTATCTGCATACTAATTATGATTATTCAGGGTTATCCCTAACAGATGTATCGAATCTTGTGGTGAAAGTGTACCACCTCTGCAGAGTGTCAAACTATTTGAATAGCCGCGTCCGCGGTTATGGACAGTTGGAATGGCCATCTGTTCCGTTGTCAGATGTTTTCAAAATAACTTATGAAATGAATGATGAATCTTGACTTGACCACAACAGGGTTGTGTTTATGACAATAGCTTCCCCACTTAAGTGATTCTAGAACTTTATTTTATCTTTCTTTGCTTCTGAACTCAGCTTAGGTTTCAAACTTAACTTGATAGTTAAATTTAGAGTTAGCACTTTAACTTAGAACTATACTACTTGTTAGTGGTAGTTTGCGAGTACTTAAAGAGTACTCATGGCTTTTGTCCCTGGCTATTCTCATGGCCAGACTATGAAGGAGACTACCAAGATGATGGCCAGCAGGATGGCTATGATAACTAGGACTATCTGCCTTCGTCAGCATTGCCTGTGCCCCTGAAGATGGACCCCACCGCTACGCCTATCTTTTATTCCGTTGCTTGTTGTATTAAGGCTGGATCATGAGATTAGTATTTGTGTAAGACCTTATGTATGGTTTGTAATGGATGATGTACTGTGATATCCAATCTGTTATGTCTCGCAAAAATGGTGATCCTGGGATGGCGAGGTATGGCATAACAGGCAGCTGGGATTAAAAATCCGGGTGTTGACAAAAGACATGGAAAATAAATGAGGTTTATTAGCTTGCCTCCTAGCCTCCCACTCCCGTCCCTTTATATCGAAAGAATGGGCCAAGTTAATTAAGTTTACTCATTACATTGTATAGTTCCTTAACCCACTTAATCATGGTGATAACCACCTAGCGACGGACCGAAGATTGTTCAGTACAAATACTGGGTTCTGATAAAGCTGTCCTCTTGAGACAAGACCTCAAGGCTTGAAGAGTGGAAATGTACTGCTGATGAATGCAAAATCTTCCCAGGCCATGTCATCTTTAGTCATGTTCTCCTAGTGGATCCACCACTATGGTACTGCAATGTCATAAGCTCCATCATTGTGGGGCACCTCACGCCGTTGTAGCACTCCTACAAGAGATGTTTTGACCTTACCATCGATAGTTACCAATGGCAGCTTCAGGTTAGGTATCACATTAGGTCCAATATTCTTCTTGAGTTTATTGACATGGAAAACATCATGCAACTGGGATTCAGGTGGTAGCTGAATCTGATATGCCACATCTCCCACTTTCTCTAGGACACGAAATGGACCATACCACTTGGAGATTAACTTAAGAGCATTTCGCAAGCCCAATGTTGTTTCATGATAGGGCTGCATCTTGATGTACACCAGGTCACCCATTTCAAATGATCTTTATGTTCTCTTAGTGTCAGCATATTTTTTCACTCTATTTTGAGCTTGAAGCAAGTTCTACTGTAACAATTTCAGCATGTGACCCTTTTCCTGAAGTGTGGCTTGAACTTCAGGTGAGAGAGTGCAAGGCGCTGACATATGTTGGATCAGTGGAGGTGGGTATTCATATAATGCCTCAAAAGGTGTCATCTTGATTGAAGAGTGATATGAGCAGTTATACCACCATTCTGTAGCTGTCAGCCAGTCAAACCATTTCTTGGGTTCCTGAAATGCGATGCACCTTAAATATTGCTCCACACATTGGTTTACACTTTCGGTTTGTCCATCATTCTCTAGGTAACGAGCTGAGCTGAAGTTAAGTTTGGTGTTAAAGGAAAAGACCGCATCCTTCTAGAGAGCACTGGTGAAAATCCCGTCTCTATCACTGACTATGCTGGCAGGAGGTCCATGCAACTTGATTATATTGTCCATGAATAGGTCCACATTTTTTTTCACATTGTAGGGATGTGCTAGTGGGATAAAATGGGCATACTTTGTTAGTCCATCAACCACCACTAGGATTACATCTTTGCCTCTGGATTTGGGTAGGCCCTCAATGAAATACATGCTTATATCAGCCCACTTCTGCTTAGGAGTTGGCAGACGACTAAGCAGTCCAGGATATTGGACTTTTTCAGATTTGGAAATTTGGCAAGTAGGATAGGCATCCACTTGAGCAACAATGTATTGTTTGAGCTTAGGATAGTAGAATAGTTTACAAATATTGTGAAGTCTTACCTTGTTACTAGAGTGTCCTCCAAATATAGAGGAGTGAAATGTGTGGAAGATCTTGTTCTTGAGCTCAGTATTTGAGCCAATGTAAATTCCGCCCTTGTATCTCAAGATTCCAGAAGTTAGAGTAAGTTGGGGTGGTTGTCCTTATTGATTGTCAGTTCCTGGAGTAGCTTCATGCAGTGTTCATCAGTGTCATAGGTGGTAGCAACCCCAGTTAGCCAAGAAGGAATTAATGCTGGTAGTGTATTGTAGCTGGCATAGTTTGGTTCACTCTCAACCACTTGAAATTTCCTAGAGAGAGAATCTGCAACAATATTATCTAGCCCCCTTTTGTACTCAATTGTATAGTCAAACTCTAAGAGTTTCAACATGAGCTTATGTTGAATTCCATCTAGTAGCCTATGACTACCTTTTAGGGACTACTAGTCAGTCTTGATGATTACCTTGTTTCCTAGAAAATAATGGCGCCATTTCTTTAAGGCATGCAGGATAGTAATGCCTTTTAATAAACTGACAAGGCACCAGCTTTTGGACCAAAGATTTTGCTAAATAATTCCAATGGTTTCTCTTCCTACATGAGGACTACTCCAAGGCCAGAGTTGCAAGCATCGGTCTCTAGAATGAAAGGCCAGAAAATTAGGTAAAACTCAGGGATGGTGTTGTCATGATGAGATTAAGGGTATCAAATGCTTCTTATTGTGCTTCTCCCCACTAGAATTGGTCCTTTTTCTGGGCTTGGTACATAGGTTGGCAGACTATTGCATAGTTCTTAATAAACCTTCTGCAGTATCTTGTTAAACCCAGGAAACCTCTGAGATTTTTGATTCTTGCTGGTGGTTTCTAGTTGATGATATCAGCTATCTTGGTGGGGTTAGTTACCACTCCTTGCCCTGATATGATGTGGCCAAGATATTCCACCTTATCCTGTCCAAAAGAACACTTGCTGAGTTTGGCTTTTAGTTGGTGGTTTCTGAGGATTTGCAGGAGAGTAGTCAGGTGTTGCTGGTGACTAAGAATGTCCTTTTTGTATATCAATATGTCATAAAAAAAGACTAATACAAACTTCCTTTAATATTGAGCAAAGATTGTATTCATTAGTTCTAGAAGGTTGCAGGAGCATTTCTCAAGCCAAATGGCATAACTCTGTACTCATAATGCCCTAGTTGAGTGGAGAAGGTAGTTTTGTGGAATCCTCTTCCTTCATTCTGATATGATGGTATCCAGACCTTATATCTAGTTTGGTAAATATTGTTGCTCCAAACAGTTCATCCAAGAGATCTTTTATGTCAGGAATTGGGAATTTGTTCTTTGGTTATGTCATTTAGACTTCTGAAATCGACACATAGGTGCCATGATTTGTATTTTTTCTTCACTAAGATGACATGAGAAGAGTAAGGACCATTTCTTGGTTGAATTTCCGAATTCTGCAACATTTGTTTGATGATTTCTTTTGTGGAATTCTCCTGACTATGGGACATTCTATATGGCCTTATGTTGGGTGGTTTAGAACTAGTGAGCAGGGGAATACTATGGTCAAAAGATCTGTGAGGAGGCAACCATGTGGGTTCAGATAATATGTCAGAGAATTCTTCCAAGATATTTGAAAGAGCAAGGAGAATGTTTGGTTGTTCCTTTTTAGACTGTATGTCCTTATATTGGGCAACGTGATACAATATATATCCAGTGACATTGCTGGATAGAAACTGAGAGCACTCCATAGAGGAAATAAGCAGGTTGTTTGTTTGAATGAGGTGATCAACAAAGGTATGAGTTGTGTCTTTATCACCAATTGTTATTGATCTACCAATAAAATCATATGTGACTGGGTTGTGGATCTTGAACCAATTTACTCCCAAGATTGCCTCTGAACCATTGAGTTCCAAAATTATGAAATTAGTAGTGAAGGTGTGCCCTTGGATGGATAAGTTGCAACTGTATGCAATTATTGTAGATACTAGTTCTCCTCCTGCCATAGTTACTGTTTTTGCCGAAGTAGGTGTCATTTTAATGTTGTTGTTGAGTGCCAAGATTTGGTCCAAGAATATATTTGGGATGCATGTGTCAGCTAATGCAATAACTTTCTTCCCTTGTAGATATAGTAATAGTGAGATGGTTGATGTACTTTGGGATCCAGTATATGGTACAACATAAATATGCATTAAATTTTTAGGAAGTTGTGGATTCTCTGAGGGAACAGCTGGGAGTGTCTGTAATTGTTCTATTTGGGGCTCATGTTCCTGTTATTCATTACAACTAGTAAAGTGGCCCTCGCAAATGCGAGGGCATCATTTTTAGAATGTTGAAAGTGTTTAAAACCAGTTCTTTTACAAAGATATCAAATTATGTGACAGGAAACAATACAATTAATAACCACCAAATTTCATCTCAAAAAAATAACCACCTAATTTGTCCTAAATAGAATATCTCACATTCCGATTGGATAAAGCCATCTTAATTTATGAACTATTGACAATTATTTTATTGTATGGCATATCAAATCAGTATGCATAGTTAAAGTGACTCAAATTTTTCTTACATGTATACTTTGAATATCCATAGACTAAGTATATCTATGCATTTGATTTTGTGGCATACTCTTCAATGCATTCCACACATTCAGTCACATATAAATATTTTGTAGCGTAAGTGGCACATAGATTTTGGACGACACTATACCAAGAAATCCTTTTTATTTTTCTATGTATGGACAACATCCACTTGAGCATCCTTAGCAGAATCGTCATAAAACCTTAACTTTCATATGATGTTAGATGTGATACTCTCTTTGGTCCACTAAAATATGTTGGTTTATTATCAAGAAGTCCCTAAATAGATACATATTGTAAGTGTACCATTTGTGATAAATGCAAATATATACTAAAAATAATTACATATTTTCCATATGATTTATTTTCTTGTTTGTTTTGTACCACCATATTTCTATTATAGAATTTAAATATCTAGAGACATTTGTGATCCAAATATGGACCAATGGTATTCGATTCAGCCAATAAATATACTTTATGCTTTATTAAATGAGTCATGTGAGATCGGTAGTTTCTTTGAGTCTCCTTTTATGTGTGTTATCTTTGGAGTGCATGAGTTTCATATAGTATTTTAGGAATCAGATACTCCAAAATTTATCATATGATTGTCGCGCTTACAAGTTTCATGGATTTCATAAAACAATTAATATCTAAATCTTTCCTCTATCATGAGCCTCCTTTTGGTATGCATTTTTTGTGAACCAATGCTCGATAATTATTTTAGGAATGGCATTAACAAATTTTCATGGATAGACTTCCTATGTTCGAAATTCCATATAAAATTTAGTGTTGACTCCAACAAATTTGGTCTCCTCATTTGCATAGGATTTTAGTAGATTGTCTATGTTTGATTTGCGTCATCTCCTCACAAACACATTTTGCATGTATTATGCAATTTTTATTTTTATAGATATTTAGTATTTAAAAGGATTTTATATTAATGTACACATATCATTTTCATATCTGGCATATTCATATTTTAAACTAATTTGTAGTAAAATATCAAAGTCTTTATTGCAGATATGTTTATTAAAAGAGCGAGTCATATATAAATGTTATGTGACCACCCTCACATGGCACCAATAAAAAATACAAAACATTTTTCTCTAAGTTATATGTTACATGTTTACTTGTATATATAATATATCTATCATATTTCTAAGTGACCGTGTTTCATACATAATCCATGTACCAAAAGGTGTAGTTGAGTTATATAAAATTTGCAGTGCATTTTTGTAAATATTTACTAAATTTTAAGCAATTATGGATTAGTAAAAAATAAACAACCTACATTGTAATTAGGTTATTGGAAAGTTTGCAGTATAAGTTTTTATGTTTGTTATTTACCGATGTTAGCAATCCTACATTGGCAAAAATAAGCAGAACGCTGGAATTAGTTAATACAAAAACTGCATGAGGCACAAGTTAGGAGATCAATTGGTACCTCTTATTTTACGTGCATGGTTTTGAAGGTTGCGCCGTTCCCATTTTCTCATTGTACATGTGTCCATGCTACACCTGCTACTGGGATGTTGCCACTTTACCACCAACGATGGTCATAACGATAATATTAGCTTGCTCGTGAAAGGGTGGATATTAGGCACCCGCGTTACTGCCCGAGACGTGGAGCCCGGTAAGTGATGGCCGGTGCCGGCCGCTCGCTGCATATGATGCCAATTTTCCTTCTAATTTCATCAAGCCACTAATTTAGACCCGTTGACATGTGCACGCATGCATGTAGAACTGAAATCATCATGCAGTTGTTTTGAACATCTGGGTCACTTCCATGTCGGGAAAAAACCTAATACGATGAACTGCTAGGGAGAAGACAACAACAATAATTTATAATTAGTTAAGATTCCTACTCCCTCCGACCAATATTAATTGACTTAGATTTATCTAGATTCGGATGTATCTAGTACTAAAATATGTCTAGATACATCCGAATCTAAACAAATTCGAGTAAACTAATATGGGTTGGAGGGAGTACTAATAAGCAGTAGAACAACATAATATCTTAAGAAAAATAATCATGAATCTAGTTTGGCTTGGTGAAAAATTACTCACTACACCTATTATCATGGAGAATACTTTGGCGACATCATATGTGAAGTATTCAAGCAGCATGGCCCAACTTCATACCAGAATCCACCATTGAGCAACCTGGGAGGGGGTAGACGATGCATAACAGCTAGCTAGCTTGTCTCATCTATTGTGCATAGTTCCATCCATCGCATCGGCGTTGTTACCATGGGGAGGTCGGACGTCAGACTGGACGAATGCGGCGGCAGTCGCGCAACTCCGGTAAAAAGAGATGGCGTGGCGGCGTTAGGGTATGTGCATCTGCGCAAGTATTTGATCAACGCTATTACCTAGGGGAGGTCGGACGTCAGACTGGATGCATGCGGCTTGATGCGGCAGTTGTTCGGTATCTCCATGACGCAAGTACTCGATGAGAGCTACATCTGCCCTTCACCATGAGGAAAATAAATCTTCAGTTTGTTCTTGCGAGATGCATCCGCGCCGGTGGTCTGTTATGTGCGTGAGGCAACCAAAATTGAAACCACCTGCTGCCAACCAAAATTGAAACAATCCACTGTCAACCAAAATTAATTTGTACATACATGGAGTAGGTCGGCTGGCCTTGGTGCCGAGGAGAATACGCGGTGGCGGCGACTGCATGGGGAAATAGATTTCTTTTCCTTCCAATAGAAGATTACGTGACCACATCAGCTTGTCAACGAAGGGGTACCAGAAACTTATCTAGGGCATCGGCGGGTAATTGTTTTAACTTTCATATCGATAGATAATGCTTAAGATCCATCGGCTCACATTCCTTCTGTGTTAAATAGATGGCCGGATGTTTATGATTATTTTGGGATTTTCTAGTGTAATTCTCTAATTTCTGGTTAACCCGTAATGTACTTTTAGTATATAATAGATTTCACTGCATCTAAATTGAATTCAAAGCTCTTTGCATTAGTTGGCATTTATGGCTAATGGTCTAGAATTCATGACAATACCAACATTTTATTGGCTCTCTTGGCCTGTCTTGAAAGTTCTTGTTCCTATCCCTAGCAAGAAAATTCCTTGGTGGACCTTGATTTGCTTGTACGACTGGTGGAATTCTTCTTGTGTTGGAGTTGAGTGACTTTTCATATTGACGAGCATACTAGTAGGATGAAAGAAGAGTTGATGATTTTTGGCATTGCACTATGTGCGTAATGTTGTCCTTAAGCCCGCTCACAAATCTGTCAATGAAAAAAAATCTTGGGGTAGGTAGTTTCTACCTCTTTTCATCTGTGTCATCCAATACTCATAAGCATTTATATAATTATTCATTGTAGTGACTTGCTTGAGGTGTCGTAGTTGTTCCATGGGATCAAAATTTTGATTATCAAGGAATCTTTCTATAAGAACTTGACAAAGTTCAGACCATGTCATCTACTGCAAATTGAAGCCAACATTGTCGAGCCATGTTTAGGCATGTCCCCTAACATGGGCCAAGCCCCAACAAACTCAGTGTTCTTCAGTAGTACCAACCAGTGTAAAGATGTCTTCACACTCCAGTATCCAGGAACATGCTCCATCTTTCTGAAAGGTTGGTAATTCGACATGTGGTGTCCTAATTTGGGGTTCAAGGTAGTGGTTGTTGTTTGTGTGTGGGGGTGTTGTTTAGTGTTTTGATTTGTAGGACTATGATTGTAGTTGTTTGGTTGGGTGGGTTGGTTTCTGTGTTGGGTGAAGAAAGTGAGGAGGATATGGATATGGTGGTGGTGGAAATTGGGGATGGTAGTAAGGTGGGTATGGTGGTGGTAGTGGGTAATATGGATTCAGCGGGTATGGTTTGCAAGGAAATGGTTGAGAATTTGGTGGAGAATAGTATTGTGGCTAGTTCTGTGGGGCTGTGGTCTAGGAGTAGCTGTGGTCAGAAGATGATGGTGTAGTGGTGGTAATGATGGGGCTTGTTGTTGTGGTAATGTGTGTATTCTGGCTGGAACTATGGTTTGAGTTTGTAGAGGGTTGGATGGGAAGCTGAGATGGTGTCAATTTTCCCAACTATTGTGGAAAAGGAGGCATTTATGTGTAGTCGAGTGGGGAGTAGCCATCAGTGTGAATACTTCGGTGATTGGGGACATGGAGTGTTGGGGAAGGGGCGACAGTGTTGAATAGGAATGGTTGTTGGTGGTGGGAGGTGGCTCATGGGTCGGTATTTTCGTAGTGTTTGCTAGATTAGAGAAATTCAGTACCATAGAAGACATCATCTCACACATACGAGCCATCTCACCTTGGATCAAGCTAAGGGCGGCGACAGAATCATCCCGGTGATGGTCGAGGTGTCGGCTGATGGTGTGGACCTTGCGTGCCAGGCGCTTGTCTGTTTGACCATTTTCATGTTCGTCCTCTGTTGTGGTGGGTTCTCGGGGATGCATCTCCTCTGCCGCGGCGGCTGCATCGACTGCTCATTCGCACGATGATGAGCACTTGCATGTCGGCATGTCTGGCTAAGGAGGAAGAGTCTATCTTGAGGGATTTTACAGACATATCTGCGTGACCGGTAATCTCAGCTTCACTTGGGACGAAGGTAAGGGGAAACAAAAGCCGATGATGCAACTAGGAGGGAAGGAGAGAAGCACATCAGGGAACGACTGCTCTGATACCACCGTGTCAGGACCCGAAAGAGTCTTCGATAGTAACTTGGGGAAGGGGAGGAATTGGAGCTCGTGGGGCTCAGATCTATAGAACTACTTGCAGAAGAAGAAAGACAAGGAAAAATAAGTGGGGTTTATTAGTTTGCCGCCTAGCCTCCCACTCCCATCCCTTTATATCGAAATAACATGACAAGCTAATTAAGTTTACTTATTACATTGAATAGTTCATTAACCCACTTAATTAAGGCGAGAACCATCTAGCGATGGAATGGAGATAGTTTAGTAAAGATACTAGGTCCTGACACATACTGTGGTCAAGAGATCTTCAGATTTCATGGTGTCACTATTCTTCCTCCCGGTCATGATATCCAGAACCACGACCCCCAATCTAAACACGTCCAATTTCATGGAATACCTCCCGCGCATCATGTACTCCGCACATGATCTATTCCCCCTTTCAAAAGAGGTACATAAAGTGGTTACCATCTGTTGCGACTGGTATCTCAGCTTTTTCATTCCCAATCTTCTTGTTTGCTTTGGTGTGATCTGCGTGTCTGGCCAGTCCGTAAAAACCACAAACAACTTTTGCGGTTTCATATAATTTGGCAGAACATAAACGACAATTGCACTTAATAATTTTTTAAAAACTCCGTGTCACGAATCAACAAAGCAGTTCATATGTAGAGGGAATCATCATAATTTTCTTCATTTACACCCAAAATAAAATACCCACGGATATGCAACATATTTGCAACCTACATACAAAAGAACCTAGATCTACTTCTCTAGCAAAGCCTTGCTCCTAGGCTACTAACTCGTCATGAATATACAGTGAGTGCATCGGTAGTGAGCAACTCCTCGGATTCGCTTGAGTAGTCAACCACGACAAAGTCACCATGTCAGAGGGCTTCTGCGTGGAAGCAGCGCGTCACGTCGCCTTAGCCAGGTCCCCCTCTCATGCGAGCGTGTGAGGTCGTGGTGCTTCACACGGTCCTAGACGTCGTAGGCCACGGGAGATGCACACAGTCACGCGGGGCATCCTCCTCACCAGAGTGTTACTCCTCGCTATAGGAGGCGTCCGCGTCCTCAGTGACTATGACCATATGTGCTTGTGGGTCCAACATCAGGAGTTGGCGAGGTGCAAAAGGGGAATCTCACGCCGCTTCCCGCTTGCATCCAGCTATGACGTAGTGCACGCGCATAGCCACCCCAGCCCGGTCAACACTAGAGTTAACCCTTCGTGCTGCATAAATGCACTATGACGATGCTTAGCCTCAGAGATGTAGGAATGTCGCTCTAGCGAAGATGGCACGAAGCAAGGAGGCGGCTGCGCGGTGAGGGCAAATGGCACCCATGCTCCTACAAAACTGCACATCAGAGATGTGGGTGGTGAGGATTTCTGCACGGGGAGAAAGGGGGAAATGCGGATGCAGTTTACCACACACCTCCAAACCGTGGATATGGAGCTTGTGGTAAGATTTGTGGTAAAGAACATAAAATTTTGTGGGTCGGGGCTGTATGCAGTGTCCGTTTTGGGACATTTTCATGCAAAAAACGCATATCGACTCAAAGTTTATTAGCAGAGAAGATATGTGGTATCTGATAGAGTTTTTTGGGGGTGGTATCTGATAGAGGTTCTCACACAGCCGAACAATTTTGTTTGGTTGCTAAGGTGTTGTTATCTCAGGGCATCTCGAGCGGCACTACCCAAACATTCCAAGTCGGTCCGATTCAGTCATCTCTAATAGGAGGATATGGTGCGCACGCTCCAGTGGCATGACCCAAATGGACCAACCCGCCTAGCTCGACCCATTCATGGACCAAATTTGGGCCTCAAATGTGCCCCCCAGATTAGCCATCCAAGAATACCTTATGCATTCAACCATGATCCCATGATAAGTGTGCCATAGCGTATAACCGACAAGTATCAAAGTAAACTTCCATTACATAAATGGTTACAAGTCATACCTTAATGCCATTATGGATATACCTTACATAAGCCTTGACATGCTAACATCAATCATCAGCAATGGAACTTCATCGAAGCGTTGAGACCAAGTCACGCCTTAACCCTACAGGCACTGATTGGGAGAATGTCCTAGCTTGCATAGTCGTCGTCTTCTTCTTCTTCTTCTTCTTCTTGTTGTTGTTGTTGTTCTTCTTCTTCTTCTTGTTGTTGTTGTTGTTCTTCTTCTTATTATTATTATTATTATTCGTCCTTCTTGAAGTCTGACCAAGTAGATAGCCATGGACAATTCCAGTGAGTACGCCTGAATGCACTCTCAATCCACCTTAAGAGAACAATAATAAGAGGATATGCATTACAGATTGCGGTAGTAGGATCGCTCTATCTAGGATTCTTTTCATAACCAGTTTCCCTTGTAGATATAGCATCTCTACATTGAAAAATGTTTGAAAACCATTTAAAGTTGAAAACCACTAGGATGGGATCACCCTGTTTTCCTTCCCGGTCATCCCATGACCACAACACTTAATTTCTTCTCCGGTCATCCCATTACCACACCTTTTTCCCTTTCGATCATCCCATGACAAGATCATTTACAAAACCTTTGCTTTCTCAAAACATTGTTGAAAACAAAACCAACACCGCTAAGCAGCAATTTTTACAACCGACCATGACCACGGACACAGCTATTCATATAGATTTAGACTCTGTAGAGGTTGCAAACTTTACCCACAAGATTTGAGCACCATGCCCTAATCCCGCACAGATCATGGGCCGAGTAACCAAACAGGACCCTCAGGATGTCCACTGTTGTATAGGCGCCTACCCTATGAGTTTTTCCTCTCAATACTGGGGCGTCAGGTACCAAGGACCATCCAGAGCACATTTTACACTTTCACAAAGTGTGAACTTTCAATGAGAGGCTCATAGTATCGCTCGTCTATGCCCGAAGGTAGTTCACATCTGAAAGATCACGGATGCCGCCTAGAGGGGGCGGGGGTGAATAGGCGGTTAAAAACTTCTACGAGATGGGCTTAACAATGGCGGAATAAAACTAGTGTTTTATTTTGTTAAGCACAAAGCCAAGATATACTAAGGTTCACCTATGTGCACCAACAACTTATGCTAGGCAATACAAGAAACAATATGATAGCAAGATAATTACTTCAAGCACGATGGCTATCACAATGTAAATTGTATAAGTAAAGAGCTCGGGTATAGAGATAACCGAGGCACGCAGGGACGACGATATTTTACCGAGTTTCTCCCAACAAGGGAGTACGTCTTGTTCGAGGGGTGGGCGGTACTAAGACCACCAACGCCACCAAGGCCTCACCCTATTCTCCCGAGAACCCACCACGCGGGCAAGCACTCGTTCCACTATGGGAAACTTAAGGGTGGTCACCGAACCCGTACAAGATTGGGGCTTTCTCCACAACTTAATTGGAGGCTCCCAATAGTCGCCACCAATGCCTCAATCTTGGGGGAGATTCACAACTTAATTGAAGATCCCAAGCACACGCCACAAAGGCTACACAACCGTCTAGGGTTCCAAGAACCCAAGAGGGACAAGCAATGATGAATATCACCGAACAAATCCTCCGGAGAGAACACACATCGATGCACCAAATGCAAAAGGCAAGAACACCACAAAAATGCTCCACAACTTCACTCTCAAATTCCAACAAGGCTACTAAAGCACTTGGAGGAATAAGAGAGAAAGAACACAAAAAGGGATCACAAAAATCCCAAAGATCTAGATCCCAAGGATCCACTCACAAAGAGAAGATATGGTTTGGTCAAAATATGGATCTAGATCTCCTCTATCTATCCCTCAAATATTGGCAAGAATCAATGGAGGGAGAGAGAGAAATCAAGCTCAAGGATGTGTCAAAGAAGAGGCAAAGGCTTGACAAAAGATATAGGAAGAACATCTAAAAAAGGAGGGGAAAGCTATATATAGGGCCCCAAGAAATCAGCCCGTTGGGGGCCAAATTTCGGCCTGGGCCGGTAGTACCGGGTCGAGCCGGTACTACCGCACCGACCCAGGCAAAGCGGTCAATGCAGCAGCAGCGAGCTGGGCTGGCCCAAGCCAGCGAGTGCTGGAAGGCGCCGTACGGGAGCAGCGAGGGGATCGGGGGAGCGACTCCCGAGTGAGAGGCGAGCGAGCAGGACAGCGGCGGGAGCGAGGCATGCGGGAGTTGCGCGTGCGGGAGCAAAGCTGGGCTGGGAAGCGCGCCTGGGCCGACTGGTACTACCGGCCCACCCGGGTGGTAGTACCGGGCTGACCCGGTAGCACCGGAAGGCCCAACCGAGCGGGGCAGAGGAGAAGGGCGTGCGTGCCAGAGGCGGGCGGTACCAGGCTCGGTAGTACCGCCTGGCCCACAACAGATTTTTTTCTTTTTCTTTTTAAATAAAAGAAAAATAAACAAACGACTATAACTTTTGATTGGTAACTCTAATTGACCCGATTCCAATTGCGTTGGAAAGGGTACAACAAGAGCTACCCAACAATAAGTGGAAATATTGGATATCACTAAGTGAGAAGGTATCAATTAGTATAATGTGAGATACCTCACTCAGTGGGAATCCGGAAAACTGCTAAGATCAAAATCGCAACAAGATTAAAAAGGGGAATCCGATTTTGATGAACAAGAGCTTGTTATGAAGATTACAACAAGCTCTATATCCTCACATGGATAATACAAAACAACCAAATACGATGATGAAAGTATGCAAATATTTGAGCTCTCTTCGAATAATATGATCGAGATACTCACTCGAGAGCCTCTCTTGATAGTACGGCTATATATCCTAAACCCGGTCAACACGAGACCGGTAAAAGGGAAAACCTATCAAGAATACCGTTTCCTTGCCAATCCTTTGGCCTTGTCTTCATCGATCCATAAACACCGAGGATGGAAATCACCAAACATGAGATCTTCTAGGGATGGCGCATATTGAGCTTCCACAACACATCTTCTTCTTCATTTCATCGACCTTGAAGCCAACACATGCTCCAAGCGATGCCAATGGATAATTCCTACAAGTACAACTTAATACACACATTAGTCCATAAAGAATGTCATTAATTACCAAAACCACACACCGTGCACTATGAGGCGGTGCCCTACAACGACCCCTACAATCGGGATGGCCACCATGCCTACTGGTATGGCCTAAATGTCGATGCCGTCCTTGCCAGGCGTGGCCTCCGCCGTTGTTGCCATACTCACCCAAGCCCCCACGCCTTCTTCGGTGGGTCATGGCTAACCGGGCCATCTATGCTTGCGCCAGCACCTCCGGATCCCTGGCATCATGCTGCGACACAAACACATGCACCGCATTGATCTCATAGTGTCTTTTGCCCCTCTGCTACACCACAACCATGCTCACCGGAGTGGCTGAACGGCCGCAACTACCAGCAGGGGATCATCAACTGGGCGGAGGAGATGGCTGCCGCCAGGCCCGGCCATGAGGCGAAGGAGGAGGATAAGGACTATGTAGCCAACCTCGTGCCATCGGGTCTCATCGAGGAGGAGGCCTTCAAGATCGTCAGGCGCGAGTCAGAGGCACGGAGGGGTCTAGACAAGAAGGCGCGCTAGGTCGGCACCTTTCGTGTGCTGCAAGATTTCATCGTCGCACTGGCACATCCATCGCCTCCGGCCTTCTAGTCACCTTTGCCACCCGTCTAGCCGTCTCTGGTGCTCGTCCAGTGGGTGCAGTTGGGGACTTCCCCCTTGCAGGCGTTGGACTGGGTGCGCCTCTCCAGCAAGGAGTAGGTCGTAGTGGTGCAAACCCTAGCGTCATCTCCTTGTAGTCTAGGTTTAGGTTTAAATTTGTGCTAATTTCATTCAAACCTTGTAAATTCCTCTAGATTTGAATGAAGTTCATTTATATTTCTTTGTTCCGATAGCTTGATCATTGGGGAGGATTCGTGTGGAACGGGCTCCCCAAACTGCCGGCAGTTTGCACAGTGCCCCCCAAACGAATTGTCGGCGTGCTTGCCGACCACCCGTGGGGGGGGCAGTGGATATGCTCTCATGCCTTATACTATGCTTTCACGATTTCACAAGTCTTCCTAAAACCGTCCATTCGTTTGTACTCCTTCTATAAGGATCATGTTGCACAAACAAGCACCAAGTTAAGTGATCAATCTGACATACATTGTGGGAAAAAATAAGGGTCATGGCAGTGCTTTCAGAAGGAGTACAACATCATGGAACATAGTAGTGGCAGTGTCATGCAACACATCGTCATGGAGGACAATGGCATTCTCAATATTATAGAGTTATCCCATCGGGTAGGGAGGCAGTGCGGGGGTAGGGCGACACCATGGGGGAGGGATGCAACATGGAGGCAGGGCGACATCGGCAACATTGGGAACGGACAACCACATTGAAGGTAGGGCAGCAGCGGCTGCGCTAGTGAGGGGCGGCAGTGATGCCGGGGATTGGCAGATACACCGGCAGCAGCTCGTCGATGTTGGGACATGCGGTGGCATTGGGGTCATCTCGTGGGGCTATGCGGAGTGACTAAGAAAAATGTACACCACTTGTTAGGGGGGTCTCAAAAAAATTATTTTGACAAACTTAAAAAGCGGCTAATTGAACCCTCATCTACTTACCTTACCGGATTTCACGAAAAAATTGAGATTGAATGCGATGCAAGTGGCATTGGCATAGGATGCGTGCTAATGCAAAATGGACGCCCCGTTGCTTATCATGGTGAGAAGTTGGATGGTGCTCGCCTCAACTATATCATTTATGACAAAGTATTGTTTGCTTTGTTTCATATTTTACAATTTTGGCAACACTACCTATGGCATATTCACTCTGACCATGAGTTGTTGAAATATTTGAAGGATCAAGCCAACTTGAGCAAAAGGCACCCTAAGTGGGTAGATTTCATGGAGTCTTTTCTCTATATTCTAAAATACAAGAAGGACAAAGATAATATGGTTTGGCAGATGCTCTTTCCCATAAAAACGAACTCCTACTTACATGCCTCTAGATAAACGTTTTGGGTCTTGATGTATTCAAATATTTATATTCTTCCGGTTCCTTCTTTAGCCCAAACATTACAAAGTGTCCATTAATAAGGAATTTGATGACTTCTATTTGCACAAAGGATAACTTCTCAACCAAGACAAAATTTGCATTCTGAAGTTGTCTCTCCAAATTTTTCTACTCCAAGAAGCTCATGAAAGAGGCTTAGTGGGATACTTTGGTCGAGACAAAACATATGACATGTTGTCCACATAATACTTTGATCAAATATGAAGAGCGACATGGAGCAACACGTCCAACGGTTCACAACATGCTTACAAGCTAGGTCCAAATTCAACCCCTTTGTTCTTTATACTCTGTTTCTTATTCCACATGCACCATTGTCTGACATAAGCATGGACTTCATACTAGGATTGCCTAGATCAAAACATGGTCATGACTCCATAATTGAAGTTGTTGATCACTTTTCTAAAATGTCCCATTTCATTCCATGCCATAAGACAGACGGTGCTTCACATATTGCTAATTTGGGTTTCTAGAAAATCATATGTATTCATGGTATACCAAGGACAATCATCTCCGACCGTGATGTAAGTTCATGAGCTACTTATGGAATACACTAATTGCCAAGCTCGACGTGAAGCTACTATTATCCTCTGCCTCGCATACTCAAACCGATGGCCAAATCGAGGTTATCAATTGAAGCCTTGGTTCTCTACTCTAAGTGTTGATTAAGAAGAATATCAAGAATTAGGAAGAGTGCATCCCTCGTGCAGAGTTTGCCTATAACCAAGACAAGCACTCCACAACAAGGAAGATTCCATTCATGATCGTCTATGGCTTCAAGCCTTTGACTGCACTCAACATCTTATTGCTTCCACTTCATGAGCGCACCAACATGGACGTCAAAAAGTGATAAGAAATAATGAAAAAACTCCATGAAGATATAAGATCTACAATCGAGCAACAAGTCATTTATCAAGCTAAAAGTCTCAACAAGCACAAGAAGGAAATCATATTTGAAGAAGGTGACCTCATATGGATACATATCTGAAAGAACCGCTTTCCCAAAGAACAAGACTCCAAGCTCAAGCCTCGAGGTGATGGTCCCTTCAAGGTCCTTAGAAGAATCAACAATAACGCCTACACCATCCACATCCCCATGTCCAAGTACCTCGTGAGTAACACCTTCAATGTGGCGGACCTTACACCATTTCATAGAGATGAGGAAGATCAAGAGTCAAGGATGACTCTTTCCCAAGGTGGGGGAGCTGATGCAGCCCATCCTATGGATAAATCTACATCCGCACCACCTATTCCCCCAACTGGACCGATGACTTGTGCCCGATCCATGATCCTTCATGATAAGGTGAACTCACTCCTATCTATGTGTGACTTTGACACTCCTTTGGATGGCTTGTTACTTCATACCAATACCCTATTCATACTCAGGTTTGAATGCCAAGAACATCATAAAGCTAGTGGAGAAGGAAGGCAAGCACCAGGACCCATTGCTAATGAAGATCATCGGAGTCTCCGGCCAACCAAGACTGGAGTTTCTGTCCTTCTCTACCCTAGAGTATCCAGCGACGACACCTCGGAATCTCTGACCAGGTCTCCGGCTGCGGTGACCCAGCATACCACGGCATGATGTAGTACACTATAGTCGTTGACATAACACCAATGAAACATCGTTCACTAGTATTACATCCCTTAGAGTGGTACAACAGAAACACAACAGGTCCAAGACATGACTATAGATTACAACTCGACTCTCTACAGAAGATCTAGAGAACACTCTAGATTAAAGAGGAGGAAAATAACTTTTTACAAAGAAGAACCAGAAATAACAACTTAGAACTATCTAGTAACTAAGACTAGTATCTAAACTATTTGGCTTGCCATTGGTGCTATTGCAATGTTCAACAAAAGTAGGTTTCATGGCTAGAGTATCTACTCCTATCTAATCAGGGACTTCGTCTTCACTTCAGTTGATGTATATGTTGACTTCATTGAATTTATTGAAGATCTTGAACTGTGGATGAAGGTTTCTTGAGCAGAAATTGATGTTGATATCGTCTTCAATGGCTTAGAACCTAGCAAGGGTTAAGAAGGTATGGTTGAGTACGAGCGTACTCAGCAAGTTCTCTAAAAAGGAGTGTATGATGCACTATCTCTACATCCACATACCAAAGGTTGTAGGCAATGCAGGTTTTCGTAAACATTTATTCAAAGGTTGCTTTTATTCTGAAAACTATGTCCAATAGCCTTCACAGGTTGACCAGAACCTTCGTGGGGTTCCTTTCCTGCCGCGTTCGTAGCTCCTTCCCGGAATAGGGAGTAACATGTCACAGTTCTTACACTCTGTAGAGGTGCGTTACTTTACCCATACGAGACCAACTCCTTGTTGCACAATCGGGCAGCTTATCCCCGTCCACAATTCCTTGATGTGGGGCCCAGTAGATGATCCAAGCAATCACTGCCCCCTTCGCAACCCCACATGTCCCCTTGGTGTACGCCATGCCCACATCTTGAATTATGGCAATGGTTAGGACAGACCATCAGATGCCAGAACTATCGTGGGATGTTGAGGGTTCCCACCCATATGCTGCATATCCTCTACGAATTACTAATTAATGCATGCTACGAGGATAACAGCCACGACCTGGCCATCCAGATGCATGCGAGAGGAAGAAGATATAGCTGACTTCTCCGCCCCATTCGAAATCTCATGGTTAACGCATAATATACAGTGCTAGAATCACTGGCGACATTGGTTGTTAAGTCCTAGATATTATGTTCCTTTACCACTGGAACTATATTAGTAGATTATTACCTCTTGGTAAATAATCCATAATCATATTATTATGAAAATAGTGTTTTCTGATCTTTTTGAAATGCAGGTGATGACAACATTTGATTTACAAGCATTTGATAGAAAATAATCAAAGGTTTGATAAATGCGAACCCCAGACTAATCGTATCTAATCTAGGGTTTGAAGCTTGTGATGAGTTCTTTGGAATGTGTTGTACTTTTATACCAATCTCACACTTGTGCTTCTTATTAAGGCTTGTGAAAGTGTGTAACAATATGTAAATACAACAAGTAGCATGAAATATTAAAGCACTTAAATGGGACATGGGATCTAAAAGATTTCTTAAGCCAGATTATTAATCACTTAGAGCCTTTATAGAAATGCCTAAGGATTACTTTTAATGTTTCTTAAAATAATAACTTTTAAATAAAACCTTACTTAACTAAACAAAAGCATTTAAACTATAAGTTAACACTCTTAGGTTTTTTTCTAGTTATAATTCTCAAAGAAGAAAGAATTACTTCATTTGAATAAGTACTACACTAGTAGCTGAGACTTATCTATCTTGGTCATTATATGGTATTATATTTTTTCACTTCATAATGTTTCTTTAAGGTTAATTAAGAGTAATATTACTTTTAGTTGAGTAGTAGTTCCTTAACTTTATGATTGAATAGAATCATTTATCTTCTTATAAATGAGTGATTATGATTTGTAAACAAGGAAACAATATTATTTAACTACTTATGAATCACAATTGGGATTTTTAATATGTTTATAAACTCGTGGTTGAAGTGATGGTAAAAGGTTTTATTAAGTAAAATAAAAAATATCACTCTTGAGGATTTTGTATTTCATAAGAATATTTTTGGAAAATAATACACACTTATTGGTGAATAATAGTTTAACCAATATTGTATTTAGGATGCTTTAGACTATTTTGACTTTATAGTAGTATTACTTAAGATTAACACTATTATTAGACCTCTAATGGATAATATTAGAAGCATTGACAATTTTATATATCATTTTATGAATCTTCCATTAAGGAAATAAGTTTAATTCAAGTTTATTGGAGTATTAAACATTTATCTAATTGAAAAGTGGATTATTATATTTTTAACATGTAGATATTATTTTTGTGATCATTTAGGTATATTGTGAATATTTTTGTGATTTTTAAATAATAAGATATGATTTTTATAAGTTTTATTACTTTATAAATACTAAATAAATAATAAACACGTATCTAAGTGATTCCAAAAATATATGAAACAAGTTTATAAATGTATATTTTGTATTTCTAAGAATTTTGGTATATTATTTATATTTTTCTCATTTACCAATATGAAAATATGAATTTTCAAAGTATTATTACTTATAAAATCTTTATTAAATAATAATTATTTAAGTAGTTAACAAAATAATGTTTGATAATAAAGTTAAATTATAGATTTGATTTTTCTGAGCATTTTGATATATATTATATACATTTTTCTGAATTATAAAACAAAAGATATTGATTTAATAAGATTTATTCATTTTTTGGAATTAAAAATAAATATTAAATAACAAAATAGTTTATTTTGCTGACGTTAGTCTCTATACTTATTATTTTTTACACTGTACCTAACCCCAGCCATAGACACTGACTAGTGGACCCGTGGCCACGTCATGAGCCATGTTGGCTTGGACTAGTCAAACGGCTGAGGTGACGTGGGCTTGACATCGGCATGATATCACCTCGCTGGAGAGGCTCAGATGATGAGCAGTGGCGGTGATCTAGCGCGAGTTAGCAAGCGTGCTTGGCCTTGTTGGAAAGAGGGCATCAAGGCGGACAATCTAGTGGCGGCGCCGTCCGAGAATGGTCACCAGAGCAGTGACCACGGCGACAGTATCGGGTGCTTCTGGAGGCGGTGTTACTGAGGGCTAAAGACGAATTGAAGAGTACATGAAGATAGAGAAGATCACCATGATCATGATGTGATGCTTGGGAAGGCGAGGAGAGGCCAGGTGACGATGGTCACAGCGGTGGCCGGACCTCGGGAGGGAGGTCTCAATCCCGATGGCAGGGGCTTCTACGGCTTCCATGAGATGGGGCAATCGAACGAGAATAACACGACATACACCATAGTGGTCTCAGATGGCCGAGACGAGCTCAGAATCGACGGGGAGGAAGAGGAACTAAAGCTAGGGTTTTGGCCCCCTTCAGTGGAGAGGAAGAGAGAGCTACAGAGAGGGAGAAATGAGGATGAGGGCAAGCAAGGGTGTCGCAGTGGCGGTCTTATTCCCTCCCAGGTGTTGACGGTGTGCATCACGGCGGTCGAAGCTTGCTGACGCCAGTGATTGGTGTCGGGCGGCGCTGGAGCTGCTTGTGACGTCGAGGAAGACAATGACAAACGGTTACCTAGGCTTGGGCTGGATGGGTTGCTACTGGGCTTCGTAAAAGTGAGCGAGTTACGACAGCTACTGCACGTGAGCATCAGATAGAGGGGTGTGGAAATTGGCCTCGGGCCAGATGTGGTTTACTCTAAATGTTTATTTCTATTTCTTATTCTCTTCTTTATTATGTTTTAAATTTCTTTATCTATTTAAGTTTAACTTTAGTTGGTGATATCTTGTGAATATGTACTGAACATTTATATATATTTGTATCCTTGGACTTCTATTTTTAGGATTTACACTAATCATGATCATAGAAAGGATTTTTTTATTAGGAAATATAAATAGGGATTAGGGT
Source organism: Avena eriantha (assembly GCA_910589775.1). Taxonomy (NCBI): domain Eukaryota; kingdom Viridiplantae; phylum Streptophyta; class Magnoliopsida; order Poales; family Poaceae; genus Avena; species Avena eriantha. The sequence continues at coordinate 249,259,091 of OU342745.1, read as the reverse complement.
TTTAGAGATTTACTCATTATAGTAAGATCTTTTAAAATGACTTTCACTTCCACTAACAGAATGTAATGGTGATGGTTTAAGATGGTTAATGATTTAATGTTGTATATAGAATATTATTCATATTCACCTCATAAAGGAACTATATATTTCCATTGTAGGTATTAAACCCTAGGGTTTGTAACATGACGATTTAAATTCCATGGTTCTCCCTATTTGGTGATTTCACCAAATCCAATTCTATTTGATTTGTAGTGTTTAGAATTACCATAACACACTTTTGGTTAAGTCATTATGCATGGATAATAATCATTACGGGAAAAATGAAGATGTTCATTACAAGTGGTTTAACATGGGTTTTGGAGAATATTTAATAGACTCACATTCTATTATGGCTATGGATGAAGATTAGAAGCTAAGATAAATTGCCTCCATGTTTTGTGGCCATGGATAATAACTCAACTTAGAGTGAGCTATTGAGATTGCTTTACTAAAGTGATCTTGATGGTATATGAGACTAGGTCTTTATTAGGGTTTAAGATAATCAGATGGACAAGGCTTCCATGAATACACTCTCAACTGGTATTCTACTTATCTCTTAGACATTTCATTTGACTAAGAGATACTATCCATTGGCTGCCTAAATATAGGAATTGGTTTAACTACCCTCTTTATTCTAGAATTTTAAACAAAGAGGTAGACATGGGTGTTGTCATGGCTTGATATACTGTTGGTTAAAGGTTTCTCAAGCACTCCTACCTTAATACCTCACTAAGCTTATCTTGAGATAAGGAATTCCTTTCCTAAATATACTCTATTTAAATCTTTCTTATCTTATTCACAAAGATCACATCTTCCTGAATAAGTCAATCATTTGACTCCACGATATCCATCATCATATGATGACATGGTCTTGCCACTTCAACATTACTCCTTCATTTTTCTCCTAGTATACAAATACAACTTCCACTTATAAACTACCCTTAATGAATCCATCAATGCAGCTACTTCTAACTCCACCCTTTAATTCCCTCTTGCATCTGCTACCAAGGTTTGGAAAATTACAATTATCTCTATACATCACCTGTGACAACAATCCTCTATAATAGTTATGGTACTACTCCCATAATACAAGTTTGTTCTTGTATTAGCTTGGTTAGACTACTATGCGTTCAACTACTCCACACAACTTATACTACATACTTCATCAAATGCTAGCTTGACTTCTCATGTTCAAGCTAGATGATTCATCTTACTTGGGTTTTGCCTAATTTGGCATACTCACAACTCTTCTTTATCAGCTGTACATCTATTCTCAAATGACTTGAGAATAATGACCACCAACCATTGATCAATCAAAGCTTAGGCTTCTAATTGTCTGATCAAGATCTATACTCGAGTAAGTAGTAGACTTGTACTGGTCTCTCTATAGGCTTATCTTGTTAAGGAAACTTACTTTAGGCTTGTATCTACATGGCTTAACTAAATCATCATTTGATACTCTAATACTACTAGCTTTCTCATAGCTTCATGATCACTAGCTTAACTCTTGGGTTTAGGTGCTTCTTCTAGTTAACTCGGAAATGAGTTAACTCCTCTAACATCAAATGGTTTGATCTCCACTAAGGATCACATTCCATTGATGATGGCACATCCTACCATAACTAGTTCCTTCTTCTTATTAATTTACTTAAGGTCTTTGGAAGGTAAACGCAATAGGTCAAAGCTAAAGGTTATTAAGTACTAGGTCAAGGATTGATTAGTCAATATTGATGATTAATTGACACTAGGACCTGATTAAATTAGAATGTCATCTATTAATATGATAATAAGGGTATGAGATGCATGGTCATCGCTTGTCTTCCATTCTACTTATCTCTTAGACATTTCATTTGACTAAGAGATACTATCCATTGGCTGCCTAAATATAGGAATTGGTTTAACTACCGTCTTTATTCTAGGATTTTAAACAAAGAAGTAGACATGGGTGTTGTCATGGCTTGATATACTGTTGGCTAAAGGTTTCTCAAGCACTCATACCTTAATAACTCACTAAGCTTATCTTGAGATAAGGAATTCCTTTCCTAAATATACTATATTTAAATCTCTCTTATCTTATTCACAAAGATCACATCTTCCTGAATAAGTCAATCATTTGACTCCACCACATCCATCATCATATGATGACATGGTCTTGCCACTTCAACATTACTCCTTCATTTTTCTCCTAGTATACATATACAACTTCCACTTATAAACTACCCTTAATGAATCCATCAATGCAGCTACTTCTAACTCCACCCTTTAATTCCCTCTTGCATCTGCTACCAAGGTTTGGAAAATTACAATTATCTCTATACATCACCTGTGACAACAATCCTCTATAATAGTTATGGTACTACTCCCATAATACAAGTTTGTTCTTGTATTAGCTTGGTTAAACTACTATGCGTTCAACTACTCCACAAAACTTATACTACATACTTCATCAAATGCTAGCTTGACTTCTCATGTTCAAGCTAGATGATTCATCTTACTTGGGTTTTGCCTAATTTGGCATACTCACAACTCTTCTTTATCAGCTGTACATCTATTCTCAAATGACTTGAGAATAATGACCACCAACCATTGATCAATCAAAGCTTAGGCTTCTAATTGTCTGATCAAGATCTATACTCGAGTAAGTAGTAGACTTGTACTGGTCTCTCTATAGGCTTATCTTGTTAAGGAAACTTACTTTAGGCTTGTATCTACTTGGCTTAACTAAATCATCATTTGATACTCTAATACTACTAGCTTTCTCATAGCTTCATGATCACTAGCTTAACTCTTGGGTTTAGGTGCTTCTTCTAGTTAACTCGGAAATGAGTTAACTCCTCTAACATCAAATGGTTTGATCTCCACTAAGGATCACATTCCATTGATGATGGCACATCCTACCATAACTAGTTCCTTCTTCTTATTAATTTACTTAAGGTCTTTGGAAGGTAAACGCAATAGGTCAAAGCTAAAGGTTATTAAGTACTAGGTCAAGGATTGATTAGTCAATATTGATGATCAATTGACACTAGGACCCGATTAAATTAGAATGTCATCTATTAATATGATAATAAGTGTATGAGATGCATGGTGTTCGCTTGTCTTCCATTCTACTTCCTTTGTGATAAGAGTTAATGTTTAAGAACTACCATGGTGCTAATGGTAGTAACAACTATGGCAATCGAGTGTATCAAGATTTATTTATAGAGTTTCTTTACTTAAGCTATATACTTAACTTGGTATTCAGGGTTTGTTATATATAGTACCTTGATATCATTTTTGGAATATTAAGTATTCATCCTTGAGTTGTTGTATAGAGTACCATATAATGATATCTAGAAGATCTAGTACTCCATATTAAGTAGTGTGTTGTGACTTTAGTTTTATTACATTTGGTCTACCCTTAGATCAAATTATATTACCCAAAGATAAGGTTTTAGCAAAGGTCATATTGAAACTTATCACAGTCAACTTGATGATCTACTTTAGTTCCACCAAGTTAAGAGAACCTTCAATCACTTTGACAAGTTTTATTTAAAGGCACGAAAATTATCTAGATTTTCTATGCATGAATACAATGCACACACCACATATTAGCTTATTTCTAAGCTCTAATGCTGGGGTGTTACACCGGCCCTTGCCAATCTTCTCTAGAATTTCGTCCAGAGTCTGCCCGGAGTCCTACCCCGGAATCTCCACTGACACTAGGGTCTCTATCATGCCAGCACCGGAGTCTTTGGCCTACCGGCACTTGAATCTCCGGCCTAAGTGACATATGCACACTTGAAGCCCATTGGACAACGACCCATGTATCGTGCCAACTATGTTTTAATGCCCATTTTTAAGTGGCTAGCCAATATATATGCCTCCAACTCTATTGTAAACCCTAGAGATAGATAATAGACTAGAAAATCCTAATGTTGGATCCTTTATAGTTGTGTCTCATATCCCTTGCTAAGGGAGCCTCTGTTATCGCAAACCTCTTTGGATTTTTCCTATGGTATCTAAGTTGTACGAGGTCTTTCTCTTGTGTTTAACAAGTTGAAGTTATCAAGATACTCATCGGATCATTTTTACTCTCCTTTTGGTGTTGAGGGAACCATCCGTCCGATAACAATCCCCCTTGAGGATTGTACTGGGTCGGTAGCCGTCGAAGTGAGCAAAGGGCTTGTATCACGTGGAGTTTTGTGTGTGTTCATCGTGTTCTTCACGTGGAGTTTGTTTGCTTTCGCCTTCTATCTGTTTTCCCTCTTGAATCCCTCGATTCCCCAACAATCATGAAAGATGGGGCCAACCGTGATTAACCTAAAACATAGTGGCATCAGAGCCTTAAGTTTCTCACGAATTTATTCTCAACTAGATCAATAGACGAGCTTCGCCTTACCACCTGCAATTCATTTCAGCACAATATGTTTAGATAGTTCCCCAAGGGGTGCCTCATGGCATTCTTACATAGAAACAACACGCATCATTTAGGCATATAATGCAGTACATGTTTGTTTTTACTTCGCAGTCCACTATGATGATTCCTCTAGTGAGCTTGTTATATCAACGGACACTGTCGTCCAAAATGAATCAGAGGATGGCTGCTGCATGTAAATTGACATTATGTAACCTGAATGATCACCACTTGGGATGATCGAGGACCCAGCTTTGCACAATTTTACCGTTTAACCAAAAAAACATGTCCCATTCTCCCACAATGAACAATGAGTAAACAACGTAAATATAGTACACTATAGAGTTACTCGAACGGAATTAAAAGCAAAGCTGAATAACATAACCAAGGTCAACCACTCAACTATATTCAAACAAATTTCATATGTACAACCAGATTTGCTAGAATGCTTTATCAGATATAGATATGATAAGAAAATGAAGTTTGTATAATGGCACATTTCAACAATTAGTTTGAAGGTCATTGTTAACATGTTGACTTGAGAATTGGTGATCGAGTTGGTCAGCATGTCTTGGCTTGAGCCTCTATGCATACCACTGCATGATGTAGTACACTATAGTCACTGACATAATACCAATGAAACACCGTTCACTAGTATTACATCCCTTAGAGTGGTACAACAGAAACACAGCAGGTGCAAGACATGACTATAGATTACAACTCGATTCTTTACAAAAGATCTAGAGAGCACTCTAGGTTAAAGAGAGAGAAAGAAACTTCTTACAAAGAAGAACCAGAAATAATAACTCAGAACTATCTAGCTAATAAGACTAGCATCTAAACTATCTGGCTTGCAATTGCTACTAAAGCAATGCTCTATAGAAATAGGTTTTATGGTTAGAGAATCTATTCCTATCTACTCAAGAATTTCGTCTTCACTTTGGTTGATGTATATCTTAACTTCATTGACTTTGTTGAAGAACTTGAGCTGTCGATGATGGTCTCTTCAACAGAAGTTGGTGTTGACGTCGTCTTCAATGACTTCAGAATCTAGCAAGGGTTAAGAAGGTATGGTTGAGTACGAGCGTACTCAGCAAGTTAACTAAAAAGGAGTGTTTGATGCAATATCTCTACAGCCAAAAAACAAAGGCCATAGGCAATGCAGGTTTTCATAAACATTTCTTTAAATGTTGCTTTTATTCTGAAAACTATGTCCGACAGCCTTCACAAGTTGACCAGAACTTTCATGGAGTTCATTTCCTGCCGTGTTCACAGCTCCTTCTCGGAACAGGGAGTAACATGCCATAGTTCTTATACTCTGTAGAGGTGCGTTGCTTTATCCATGAGAGACCAAATCCTTGTTGCACAACCGAGAAGCTTATTCCCGTCCACAATTCCGTGATGTGGGGCCTAGTAGATGATCCAAGCCAATCACTGCCCCCTTCGTGACCCCGCATGTCTCCTTGGTGTACGCCATGCCCACATATTGAATTACGACAATGGTTGGTACAAACCATTCAGATGCCAGAACCATCGTGGGACGTTGAGGGTTCCCACCCATATGCTGCATATCCTCTACGAATTACCAATTAATGCACACTACAAGGATAACAGCCATGACCCATGCATCCGGCTACATGCAAGAGGAAGAAGATACAACTGACTTCTCTGTCCCATTATAAATCTCATGGTTAAGGCGTAATATACAACGCTAGAATCACTTGCGACATTGGTTGTTAAGTCCTAGATATTATGTTCCTTTACCACTGGAACTATATTAGTAGATTATTACCTCTTGGTAAATAATCCATAATCATATTATTACAAAAATAGTGTTTTTTGATCTTTTTTAAATGCATGTGATGACAACATTTGATAGAAAATAATCAAAGGACATGACCAAGTGTGAACTTGCCTTGTGACTACAAGGTAGTGAAGTCAGATGCTTCCACTCGACCTTGAGCTTCTATTTCTACAAAACACCATTATTGCCCTATAAGGACAATATTTAAAGAAGCAATAATGAATATGGATACTAATGCAATACATAATTTATTATTTATCTTCTTCGTGTGTTTTTCCCATTATATTAATTTCTTAAATTACTTTATTCAATAAATAAAGTTGTTAAAGGATAATTCTTAATATTCTGTGAATATTATATTTAATATTTTGTGATATAATATATTGATAGAAGAGCTTAAAACTTATTTTTATTTATTTTTAACTCCTATTATTATTTTCTTAGTATTATTTTTAAGAATAAGTATTTAGAAGATCTCCTTTTCCTAATTTAAATAGCAACCTAGCATCTTTATAAAATACTATACTAATTTAGAATCTTAAAAGTAAATTTCATTTATTTTTAGGTATTTTATTAATTTTTATAAAATTCCATAAGGAATAGATTTTATAAAAATAATTAACCTAATTTTATTCTATTAAAAATAGAATTCTTAATTTTATTGAGTAGTTTATATTTTTATTAACTCATGGATATATTATTTGTATTTTTAGGATTTTGATTTCATTTCTTAGAGATTATTTAGTTTTAGAGTTATTTTGGTCCTTCAACAATTATTTAGATTTTTTATTTAAGATCTAGACCTAGGCTAGTGGGCTAGCCCAGCCCGGACTCGGCCCACCTGGCTGGTCAAACCCACTCATGTCAAGTGGTACTGGCCCGACCCAGTACACTCGACCTCTTCCTCACTCCCACGTGTCCTCCCCTCTCTCTTTCCCCGTTGTGGTGTTGCGTTGCCAACACCGTCGCCACGCGATTCTGGCCTCCCTAGGCCTCTCCAGCTGCCGCCATGGTGCGTGACAAGACAGTCAAGGCCACTCCGTTAGTTGATCCTGCTCGATTCGACGCAAAGGCCCTTCTCTTGGCCAGGCCGCCTCCACCCTGAACCCTAGGGTTTAGTGGTTGTTGGTGTTGTGGTGCTTCGCCATCCCTGTGGTGTTGTACCGTAGCTCTGGTGGCCCTGTGATGTCGCCAGCGTCGCTCATGTTGATATGGCTCCAGTGCCCATGGCTTGGCGCGGGTTGAAGCGCCATCTAGTGCTCCCCGTGCCACCGTGGACCACATCGCCAGCCACTCTACTTTCTCTTCTATAACCTAGCGAGGACCTCGGGTACGTTCTTCTGCTCCCCCTTCTTATTCTCTCTTGTTATCCTCCGTGTGCTTATAATGAGGAATCCCTAGTTAGGGTTCATCTTTGGTGTTAGGGTTCTACCCCTTTTGTGTTGTGATTATTAAATATAATGAATGCAGAATTATTGTATATTGATGGAATTGGAATTGATAATAGTGGCTCAGTTAGATGAATTCTTATCTGATACTAGATTGCTATCACTTGTAAAATTGATGATCTTGTGGCTCTGATCTAGATTGAGATCTAGTTATTAGTGATGATTGATTTGTTTTAGTACTAAAGCTTTGTAGTTTTCTTCCTGTTCAAATACTACTACTGCACTCTGATGATAGTATTACAGATGAACATATATGATTCCTAACTATTGTTTTAGGAAAATGATTAATTATCTCCTTGAGAATATTTGGTTGTGAACCCTTTCTAAATGGATTACTTAGTTAGTATGGATTCTTGTGACACCTTCTATCGAATGGTACACAAATCCTATCTAATACTAAGTTTTTCCAAAACTGTATTTTAAATTGGCTTGAATCTAAAAGAATTGAAGAACTCAATTAAATATAGTGTTTTACTTGTTGGATATATTGGCCTATGATGCTGGTCTGAGGCAAAACTGTGTAAAAACAGATGTTTTTATCTGCTGCCTCCCTTCTCCGGTGTTCCATGATAGTTAGTTTTAAGGAATGATTCTAGCTTTTAGGAAGATGATTTGATAAACTTTACAAGAAGTGTTATTATTTATCCTTACTCTGTGAAAGAAATTCATAAGTTTAAGCTACTACTGAGGTGCTACCATTCCTGGAGTGTGCCCAATAGTGCTTGTCTAATGAATTCTTTTATATCTAGTTTAAAAACTAGATAATACCACTCAAAGTCCATGATGCACATACTAGGATTTTGGCTTGAGATTTGCACAGACTCTATACTTGACTATTTATCCAAAGAGGAGTTATACACCCCACTTGGGTGTATCTATGAGGATTAAACTTTATCCAATAGATCTTGATTATTGAATGGATAAGAACAGATTCAAAGCATGTTTGCTTCATAGATCACCAACATGTGAAGTGATGTAGTTGCTGCCTTGCTCTAGCTGGCTTGATCTTGGAGTGTTGAGCACTTCCTGGACCTTGTCCTGCACCTCCTGGTACTTGTCATTGCTATCATCCTACACCACCCCTCCTTATGTCACCATCCCATGGATGATTTGGTTGGTTTGTTGTGTGTATTGGCTGGTGGATTTGTTGGATATTTGGCCAGATAGGTGATGTTCTTGGTTGTCTTCTTGAGATAGAACAATTGTTGTGACTGTGGCTATGAAGTGGTGAGCAAAGCTTGCTTTGTTGTGGCAATCGTGGCTTTATCTCTCTCTTTCTCACTGCTGGTCCATAGCAGTTAGTTGAGTAAGCTGCTTCACTGTGCTCTCTCCCTTTGGATTGGATCAAGTGAATGTGACTTACTTCCTATCCTTTTACTATTCTCTGATCTAGTGAAAATTGCCCCTTTTACTTGGCTTATTATGTTGTACTGAAGCATTTCTAATTTCAAAGAACATATACTTCACATTGGTGAAATTTGCCCCTTTTAATTTACTCAATGATGTAAATATGGATAGTGCACTTCATTGTTCTCCACTGAGAGTAAAACTAACCAATTAACGTCCTATTTCTTTTTGTTTTGCAGGAACCAAGATCTGGAAGCTCAAGATTTAGTATAGAAGTAGATAGATAGTCTAGGGTTTTATCTTACATTGTAATCTTCCACTTATTCTTTTGTAAAGAATTTTTGTAACAATATCCTTATTATTTAATAAAGTTTCATTTCATTGTAATTTGTTTTCTGTAATACCTTTGTTTAATGTATTTACCTTCCTTTGTATTATTTTAATGGAATAAGGAAAATAAATAAGAATTCCTTTCTTATTTAAATTACTTTGTTATCTTATCTTAATTCTCATTATTGTTTAATATATATAATAAAATCAAACAATACTTACTAAATCATTTTGCAAAAAAAATTTAATATTACTTTCTTTTAGTTATTCAAATATTTTCCAAATGATTTAAATTTCAAATTTGAATTCAAATTGTTTCCCTAAAATTCATTAAATCATAAAGGTCATTTCAAAATTTATAGCAATTACTACAAAGAGCTAATTCTACCTCCAGATAGTGAAAGAAACTCTTTGACTAAGAGATATTATTCATTGTTGGCCTCAAAATAGGGATTACTTCTACTACTAACTTCATTCCATGGTTTTGGGCAAAGAGGTAGACATAACTTGATAAGACCTTGGTTAAAGGTTTCTCAGGAATTCCTATCCTCACATTTCACTAAGCTTGGGTCATAATTAAGGAATTCCTTTCCTAAAATACTCTATTTAATTCACTCATCTGATTCACTTAGATCTCTTCTGCCTAAATGAACTAGTTACCTGGCTTCACCATAACAATCATCATATGATGGCATGGTCACACCACTTCAATAATTATCATTCTCCATTCTTCTACATATAACTTCCATTTTTTAACTACCCTTGATGAATCCATTAATGTAGCTAATTCTAACTCCATCCAGTAACTCCTTTAAATTCATCTTGCAACTAATACCAAGGCTTGCAAGATTATAGTTATCTCTATAACACATGGATATCAATCCCCTGAAATGGGTAGGGTACTACTCCCATAACACAAGTGTGGTCTTGTACTAGCTTGGTTAAACTACTATGCCTCCAGCTACTCCATACAACTCATATTATATACTTCATCATACCCTAGATTGACCACTCATGATCAAGCTAGATGATTCAACTTACTAGGCTTGCCTAATTTGGTATTCTCTCAACACTTCTTCATCATCTAGTCATATATTCTCAAGTGACTTGAGAGTAATGACCACCAACCTTTGATCATACAAAGCTTAGGCTTCTAATTGTCTCAAGATTTATCATTAACTAAGTAGTAGACTTGTACTAGTCTATCTATAAGGCTTATCTTGTTAAGGAAACTTACTCCATATTTATATGTACTTGACTTAACAAGATTATTATTTGGTACTCTACTATTACTAGCTTTATTATAACTCCTTAAGTACTCACTTAACTCTTAGGTTTAGATACTACTTCTAGTTAACTCATGAGTGAGTTAACTCCTCCAACATCCAATGGTTTGATCACCACTAAGGATCTCATTCCATTAATGATGGCACACTTCACCATAGCTAGTTCTTTCTTCTTATTAATTTATTTAAGGTCTTTGGAAGGTTAATATAATAGGTCAAGGGCTAAAGGCTAGTAAGTTCTAGGTCAGGGATTGATCACTCAACATTGATGATCAATTAACACTAGGACTTATCTATTTAGGAATGCCATATGTTAATATGACAACAAAGGTATGTGATGAATGGTCTTGGCTTGACTTCCTTTTCTACTCTATTTGTGATAAGAGTTAAATCTTAGGAACTACCATGATTCTCATGGTAGGAATAACTATAGTAAACATGTGTACTAAGGTTTAGTTATTAAGTTTCTTTGCTTAAGTTATGAACTTAATTGAGTATTCAAGAGTTGTTATAATGAATACCCATATGTGATTTCAATAAGATCATTTATTATTCATTAAATATTGTGTTGTGTGTTTATCTTGATTCCATTTGATCTACCCATAGATCAAATTATATTACCCAAAGATAAGGTTTTAGAAAAGGTCATATTGAAACTTATCGTAATCAAAATGATGATCTACTTCAGTTCCATCAAGTTATGAGAAGCTTCAATCACTTTGATAAGTTTTATATAAAAGGAAATTATCCAAATTTTCTATGCATGAATGCAATGCACACACCTCATCTCAGCTTATTTCTAAGCTCTAATGCTAGGATGTTACAAATAACCACTAAAGTTTGGATGGAACCCTCAAACTACTAAACCTCTCACCAGTTGACTCTTCCCTGGTGGCCATCTGAGTCGTGCTTTAACATTTACATCACTAAGAGCAGAAAGACCAAGATGTTTATGGCATTTGCATGAAACACCGAATGAGTCTACAAAAAGGACCAAAATAGAAAAGATCAGCATAACCGCGTAAGTGATCATCTTTTAAAAGTTAGGATTGTTTTGGTACACAACAAGGAAACCAATATCTGTGAGCATAAAGGACATGTTTTCCTACATACCTTGTTCAATTCATCATGGACAAAAAGTAAACTAGAAAGATTTAGAAACACAACTACTATTAGTTGCACCAAAATAACAGTCAATAAAAATTTGAAGCACCGCATAGCAGCCACGAATTATTTATAGGCCCGAGTCTGGTCACATGCAAGCATTTTGAGGCTATTTTCCACTACGAACACGCTGCCATGTGGGTCCATTTTCATACTATTTTTTCGAGATACATAGTAATTAATTAATTCTAAGCCGTAAGTTTGGTTGCCTACGCGGCTGTTGAGCTCTTCATCGCTCGTATGATTCCGATTTAAAGCTGATCCATTTGCTATAATAAAAATAACCAACACTCCCTAGATTTACTGCCTCCGATGCTCAGCCCGCGGCCGATTTTCACCGGGCAGACCGAGGGCCTTCTTCTTCTTTTAGAGCCTAGAGTCGATCCTCAGGTGCGCCACCACCGGATTCGCCTAAGAATGGTGTCCCAGCATGACCATGTACAATGCCATTGAACAATGTAATCTGGTCTATGTGCTAGGGTTTCTCGCCGGCGACCGGCGCCCGCCCCACCCAGTGCTGCTGCTCCATGCCTCCATGCATCCCCGACTATCTCATTCCCTCCCGCTTCTCCCTTCCCTCACCGCCCACTCCGGGAACCAGCGCTACGTGTGGATTTTCCCCGCCCGTGCCCACTTCGAGGGGAGGAAGTTTGCTAGGCCTACCCCCATGGCGAGTAGGGCGACATCAACGTAGAGGTGAAGGTCATGGAGGAACGCCTTCCTACATCATATTTTCAGGTATAAAACCTCCATTGGCCCTCTCTTCCTTATCCTTTCCCTCTGTAGGTCCGCCTCATCATCGTCACTCTAATTGGTGGGCCACAAGACGCTCTATAGGCTTATGGGTTCTAATATGTACTTTTTGGTATTGTTTGTGTTCTTTACTGATGGTACGCAATCTCAACGGTTCTTCGAAAACGCATAGACCATGGATCGACTCCTCTATTAAGCTTATCTCTGTTAGATCATAGCATTGTTATGTTAGTCCTTCGAACTTGGTGATATATGTATAACTGAAATTTAGAATGAACTAAATTTAGCATGTAGTTCCTAAAATGGTGAATGTCAGTCTCTTCGAACTTTCTATTATCCTAGCTTGCAGTTTTTGAACTCTACTTCAGATACTCATACCCATTATGTTCGCTTATGATTTTCATAATTATAATTATACTTGGATCTAATGCTATCTCACCAATAGTTTTTTGAACGAAGAGATAGGGAGTGAGAGCATTTGTTCAACACTATCCCGTCCCTTGACCCACCTATCGTGGTGGTCTCGCTGGTGATCACATTTTCCTCCCTCCCACTACTTGCATAGTGTGTCTGCTTGCGCTGCTGCCACCACCGATTCCAATGAGGTTATAAATTGTTTGATTGATCGGACCCTCGATTGATAGGACTATCTTCTCACTTTTTGTTTTGGGCGAATTAGAATGCATATGGGTTATACTTGCAGAGCCAGGGTTTACACAGATCGAGCAAGCAGTACACCTTTCTCTGAACAATGCTCGAATAGTAATTGGGGGAATGATATGAGGAGTAATCAGGGATTAGTAAGTTCTGATTTTCCGAAGAAACCAGTGGAGATATAAAAATGGTAAAGTTGATAAACTTGGATTTTCAGGTTTCTATGAATTAAATATGAGTCGTAATAGCTAGAGTTTTCTACTATTGCCCTTAAAAGGGTTGTGTGTTTAATGTGCAACTGCATTTTTATTTAAATAATATTTTTCTAGTGTTAGTTTTACCTATTGCATGTCATGTTCTTAATCTAATCACCTAACACAGAGTGCATAACATTATTTAAATTCTTGAGGAGCTGAAATAAGTGTATATGACATGGGTAGTTTTTGATTGGCCTATATTTCTTACCTAATAAAATGAGTATCATGTATTACTTCTCACTACAATTGATGTAATGGTTACTGTATCCGCCATGACCAGACAACATTACCTGGATATTTTAATAGTGACTTGGATGTGATTAGTACAAGTGATTTGTTGTTGTATACATAACAAAATTACATAGTTTTGGATTATTTTCTCTGGTGCTATTATATATGCTTGCACGATTTTATTGACGTGTAAATAGAAGTTCTTTTATTCTCAATTTAAACATGTAATTTTCTTGGTATAGATAATCAGTGCGGTCACATGACTAAATCAATGCATGATTATGTTGTGTTCGGATCACACGAAAACACATTGTAAGTTTTCAAATACATGACCAAACTCCTTTTGAAAACACATGGTAACACATCAACACCGCACTTTCTCAGAACACAATGTAGGTGACGCGGTGATGCGCTTCTCCATCTAGTATTATGTAAGTTGTGTTATCGCCAAGGTTCAAAAAAGTGTTAGGCGTTAACTCCTAGTTTTGCCTTTGGCCTCTGCCCAGCGCCTATCTTGTCTAGGAGAATGCTTAGGAGCGCATAAGCACACACATGCCACAATTAAGCGCTGGGCATTTTGTTGTCACCTAGCACCTAGGTAGGCTTAAACGCACGCCTAGGCGCACCTCTTTTAATCATGGTTATGGCACATCAAGTCAGCATATTGTTGGACTGAACCATATACATCATTAGATCCATACTTTGGAAGGAATTACCATAGAACTTTAGTTTGCAAAACATGTATTGCAGAAGACACAAAAAAATGGAGAACCAAAGTAAATGTACCTTGAAGAAATGAAGGGGCATATGGTTAACTAAGGGAATCATGATATAGCAAGATTACAAAATATTAGGAATAATATTAAGCATTACTATTGTTCTAGACAAGAATCAATTCATCAAAATAGTTGTTTGATTTTTCCATAAGTTTTGTTCTTAGACCATAATGAGCGGGGGAATCTAAACGGAGCAATAATTAAATGACGCAAAACATTAAGTGGAGTGGGGGGACTACAATTCAAAGTATATGCCATGTAACTTACATAACTGCTAAAAAGGACATACTACTATCCTGGTTTATCAGCTTTGTTTCTTCTTGCTCACATGTTTCATATCAACCTGTACCACTATGCAACTTATATAACCGAAACCTATTTGGACACCCATTACAGAGAATTAGAGATTGAGATTAGGATCATAAAATTCTTTATATTGCGCAATTACCTAATTTCTCTATTTGACAGTGCAAGTCTCAAAATATACCCTGACTTTGGACAGACCTATAGATTCAAAGCCACCTAAAGATTTTTTTCCTTGACTACTGTGTCAATTTGGTTTCCATTTTGTCCTTTAAGGAAAACAAATGTTCTACAAAACTAGATAAACAATCCTTTCTCTCTAAAAACAAAAGAGAAGATAAATTCCCATGGATATACAAAACCCAACACCAAAATCGGCGAAACATACAAAAAAAGGCCAGAAATCCCAAAGCAGATGGAGGCAAGGTGCCTCGAAGATCTAAATAAACTTTCTACGACAATAGCTTCCTATATGGCTTCAACGACAGCCGCCTGTGTTGATTCTCTGTACATCAGAAGCTCCTGCCACAGAAATATGCCACAAGACATACCATGACATCAGGTACAATCGAAGAGCTATGTAGGTAGCACACGTGTATTTTTCCACCACAAAATTTCTAAAAGATAAATGGTAAAATTTATCAATATTAATAGACACTGGTAGCATACAGTTTGTACCATATTAGTGCATGCTAAAACAATATTGGTAAATTTACTAATGTATAGAAAACCATAACGACAATGCCAATGAACTTAATTATACATTTTCTAGCTTGGCAAGGTAACTGAATACCTTTTTAAACTAGGGAAGTGATGGGGGAAGTGATATTAATGAACTGCTAGGATCTGTTTTTTGTTGTTGGGGGGGGGATCTGAACTAAATTTATAGCATTTGGGTTGCTTAAAACCCCATATGCCCTCTTCACAGTAGGAGGTGCTTCTTTGGTGGTTTGTCAGCATCGACCGGAGGAGCAGGAGTTCTTGCAGTGATCTTTCTAGTAGGGTCATGGATCTTACTTTCATATTTATGTGACACCTTTTCATCCACTAGTGACTTTCTTCTAGGAGTCTGCATATAAGAACCTCATGTTAGTTAAGTTGCTTTCGAACAAAATCAGTGTATAGGAAAAAATAATGCCATCACATTTAGTTGCTTGAAATAATTGCATTACCTTACGATAAGATTCTATCCTCACTATGATCTCCTAACTCAAAATAAAATATTATCCTCAAGAGAAGATAGTGACCATAGAATTAACACACAAGGGCATTTGTAGTAGCATAGTAATAAACATATAACTTGTGCCCCAGTTCTTCGTGTTAGATTTGGTCATCTTTGAATCTGAATTGACTCTTCTTTCTATATCTACAGATCCTTCCTAGCTTCTTTGGAAGCCCTCTAGTCCTAATCCAATGTCAAGAAATAGTAAAGAGCTACTAATCAAGTTATCTGTAGAACACTTCCTCTCTGTTGTAGTAACCTTCAATACTGAAGATACAGAAGAGCCTAGAAGATGATGCCGTCCTTAGGGACAACGGGATAAATACACTCGTGTTGTCGTGGAAGAAAATTTTCTTGTACCCGGCGACCGACAATGGAGAACACCACCATGGGAACATGGTGCTTCTTGCGTGGCTGTAGAGGATCAGACGGATTTATGGTCACCTCCGCCACCGATGTGAGGAGTAAGTCATCCTTGCAGGAGTACGAGCATAGCAATTTCTCTCATTTTTTGTGAAAGCCAGGAAGCTAGAATGTAGACATGTGGTGTGGTTTCTTTCATATAACTGCTAAAGAAACCAATTGACTTGAAAAGTGAAGACAAATTTGTAGATGCACGACCATTGCTAGTTCTTGCTGGTGGTGGAGCTAGCACAGGAAGTGCAATCAGTAATGAGGCCAATGGTCTTGTATTCAAAGGAACTAATGGCACTCACCATAATATTGGTGGTGAAAGACTGTCTACCATGTTTGGCTTGTATTCACTGAAGGACCATGGTTATGTTCATTCAATGAAGTTCAGATCAGCTCTCTATTCCATTAGGCATAGTCCTAGAGATGTGCTCCCTCAGTTTCAAAATATAAGATGTTTTAGCGTTGTGAAAGAGTGTATGTAGACCCCTTTTAGTGTGTAGGTTCATCTAGATTTGGAGTGAACCTACACACTAAAAGGGGTCTAGATACACTCCTTTCACAAAGCTAAAACATCTTACATTTTAAAAAGGAGGGAGTAGCTGTTTCTCAGGCTACTCAGGTATGCATGCTTCTAGGTTCTAAGCCGGTATTCGAATCATGAATGACCTTGATGGAACTATACCTTTTGCAGATACACTGTTTTGATGTTCCAACATTGGTGCTGGACTATACAATTCTCACCAACCCTATTGTTTCACCAGTTTCGGGTTATGGCCCACTTGGATTAAGTCCTAGATGAATTGCATATTTAGGGAGTTGAGTTCCAGTTCCACATACATGCCGGGCATGTTAGCCTCGGCTTCTTAGCTTGTCTCCCTTAGTCCCACTTCAGGTTCGAATGACAGTGTGGTGGCATACTATACAAGAGAATCAAGGAAGCAATTGGGCAGCTGTCATTGTAACACTTGGTGATGTTGGATATAAGAAGCTTTCCAAGTATTATTCAGACTTAAATGGTAATGATACTATGAAGTAGGGGAATTCTGGCTTCAAAGCAAATGGAGTAATAAATGGACATACTATTGACACTGCATATACTGGAATGGTACATAGTTTATCAAATCACAGACACTTTTCCCATTAACTCTGTGATCTGAAAGATAGTTAAATGATTGGTCATGACCTTTAACGTACTGTATTAGGATGTTTCGTTATGCTAATAGTATGTACAACATCCATTAGGGTCCTACATACCCACCTCACCATGGGTACAAAAATGCAGTTAGTATTCCTCACAAATGTTTGCTCGATTCTAACCCTGTGTAGATACCATGCAAAGAAGGTTATGGCAGATTATTTAGCATTTTATTTAAAAAAGACGATAGTTTTTTGGTTGGTTGCTTCCACCTAAAAGGTTGCATCTTGGTTAATATGATATACCAAAAATATAATGAGAAATTATTTTTTGCTAAAATCTAAATAATGTTGGTGGTTTAGCGGTACATGCGGAAAGTAAATCCCTTGTGCCTTTTGGTCTTTGTGGGATTGAAATATAATACTCAGAAGAGTGGTGGATGGCGAAACTTATCCTTCTGGTTAATGTCATAACCATTAGATAAGATTCTATCATCACTACGATCTCTATGAAACACAAAAGAAAATATCATCGAGAGAGAAGATGGTGACGCAGTACATGTAACACATCAAGTGTGTTTGTAGGTAGCATAGTTACATATTACTTGTGCCCCGGTTCCTCTTATCGGCTTTGGTCGTCTTTAAATATGAATTGATTATTTCTGATATACAACCCCTTGCTAGATTATTCAGAAACCCTTTGGTCCTGATCTAATGTTCAAGAAAGAGGAAAGAGCTATCGACTGAGTTACCTATAGAGGACTTCTCCCTCTAGCAGTAATATTCAAAACTGGAGTTGCCCTCTCTAACAGAAGATCCTAGAAGAAGATGTTGTTCTTAGGGACAATTGGATCAACACATCCATGTTGTCAGTGGCAGAAATTTTTCTTATACCGGCAATGGAGAACACCGACGTGGGGACACACTGCTCCTTCATGCACTGTGGTGTGGCTGTAGACGATAGGACATACTTTATGGTCACCTCCACCACCTTCGTGAGGAAGTCGTCCTTGCAGAAGTACGACCATAGCGGTTTCTCGCCGTTGTCATCAAAGTTGCCAGCACAGGATGGGTTCATGAGGTGCATGGTTTTTTGCTTGGGGATGACACATATAGCTTGACACCGCCAGCTGTGGCCTGGGGACAGCTTTGTCCACGAAACTATTTGTCGCAGCTCATCTTTGCCGCCCCTCTCAGATGCCCCCTCCCTGACGGTGTCTCTATTTCTTATCTTCTTCCCATCCTCAATTGCATTAACCAACAAAGTCGCATTAGAGCGCGAATCTCACACATTTCTAACTAATTGGAACCAAAAAATATCTCTGATTGTAGAACCCAAAGCATTAAATGTTTGCACGATCATAAAAGAAGTTAAACGTCGACCTGGGTGTGATAGTTTTATTCTGCTTGGAGTTTAAAGCTGTGAACAGAAACAAGATAAGAAAGATGCAAGATTCCTTACATGGCCTTGGCATCGAGCTGGCTGCCGCCCTTCTTGGTGTTGTTCTTTCTCAAGATTGTCTAGAGCAACTCAGGCTCCTGTGACCCAATTTAACCGGTTACTTTGGGGAATCAACGCAATCCAAGTTGTTGTCATTCTTGCGGCCAATAAATATTGTCTCTTGAGGCGAAACGACCTCCGTCTCTTGCAAGGATGACGATAGCGATAGGCAAGCGTGTTGGCTATGCTAGCTAAAGGTGGATTTAATGACACAATTAGATTTAGAAGAAAGCTTAGGGATTGATTGGATGTAAAGCTCATGGGATAAGATTGTAGTGAGTAAGCACCAAATATGGAGGACTGGCGGAGAAGAGCCTGGCGAGGGAGACATAAGCCAGGAGAGCAAGACAACAACCCACGAGGAGGTCGTCGCCGTGATTACTGGGCTCGATGAGGTGAAGCTCTAATGAGCCGCGATGGTAGCCTCATCTGGCCAGCACCGCCTGATAGCTTTGCTCGAGATCTAAAGACTGTCTCACGAGGAGGCTGCGGCCAGAATAGCATGGGGTCACGGGAGAGCACGTCAACGCGTGGTGGCTGAGGCGAGTGACGGGAAAGCTACAAGCAGCGGCGGCCAGAAACCTAGGGTTCTGGGAGGAAGAGCAGGTGTTGTGGTATCATGGCATACAACACACACCGCCCACGACATGCATGCGCAAAGGAGGCCAGTCTTCCCATACGCAGTGACGCAGCCCAGCGAAGGCCCAGGCTAGCGACTGCACGCGCATGGCACATTGCGCGGTTGATGGCCTCAACGCTCGTGCATGTCTACACGCTTAAGCTATAGTATAATTTGGTATTTTCACCATAAATTTAAAATTTCCACCAAGTGGTTTGAATCCATGGAATATTTGTCTTAGGATTTGGTATACCTTTGCCTACATTTTCTCAGCCCAATTTGGTTAATTTCCCACGGATTTGAGGCTTGGAGGACCGATTTTCTGCCCAAAAAGGATGAATTGTTCGCGAGACCACGACTCCGGAGTCTCTAACCCACCGAAATCTCTGGCCTCCCCTGATCGGAGTTTCCAGCCTCAATGCTAGTTTTGCCTCTTTTCTATTTTGGCTAACTTCCTTTGTTGTTTGTGTTTCGTGTGTGTGTCAAAAACTAATAGCAAGATTCTGCACCCTCATACACGCTCTACGATACCACAGAAATCAAGCTACCCCACACTAACCGCAAATAAATCATCACCAAGATATCGAAGGTATAACTTGTGTCACCTTGTTAATCCAACTTCTATCTTTGTGTGTTGCCTATCTTAGCGAGAGTAGCTAATTTTGTGTTTTACCAAGCATTGTGCACTTGTCCTTGGATATTGATAGTGTGTAAGAAATACACAAAATTTGACTTGGTAGCATAAAGAGAGAGCAAAAATAAAATAAAAAATAAAGAGAAAAGAAAAAGAAAAATAGAAGGAAAAAAGAAAGTCCCCCAATACATATGGAGTCTCAAAGCTTGTAAGCAAGAGAGGAGAGCGCCCATGACAAGTGCACACATTTGGTGATTTTACTCTTTTGGAAAATGAGTTATGGTGTCTCCTTGTGTTGGCACGACATCGAGCATAGTCTTGATACCTTTGATCCGGATTGTGGATGCAGTATAACAGCTTTTTCCCTAAAATACCCAGGTTTAATTGAACCTTGGGAAACAATTGCGGTAGGTTGAGGAGCATTTACAATACTTATTAGTTTGCTTCAATCTTCGTTTACCGGATCTTTCTAGTTTTCTTTTGTTATCAAGGTTGTATCAATGGTGGAGATAGGCCAAGGTTGAGGTTTCACCTGCAGCTATGTATACATATGGGGTAAAGATAATAATAAGCACATTCATGTGTAAATGATCTAATGTAGATAGAATTTGTGGGCACCACATCTATAAATACATTAGCCCTTGTGATCCACATGCATAGCATATAGTCTCTTAGGCAAACCGTTATACCACGAAACATCATGATATGAACGGTTATTAAGTAAAATACATACCAAAGTATTAAGATCTATGATGATGTTGTTGTTGTTCCCAAATGGATCACTAACTAACTATTGTACTCCCCTTGCTATCATTGTGTTTCACACGTAGGCGCCGTTTACCACACATCTCACCTCAAATCTTGATCAATCCTTGGAGTCATGGGTACCTGACAAGTCCTAGGATTGAGGCAAGAGGCAATGATACAAATACAAATCTGCTATGAAATAACCACACAATATTCCCATGTAATTAGATGCACATAATCGATGCAAGGCTATTACCCAACCCGCAGCCCATGAGGACTACTCAGTCATAATAAGATCAAGGATAGAAAACATTGCATAATTTTTTAGATTGGTGCCAAATATCCTTACAAAGTTGTCAACCGTGAGGAGATCTTGAATATAAGTTATCGATATGGCTATGGCTATGAGATGGAGATGGGAATGATGAACTATGGTGGTGGTGAAGTGACGGATCATCCTTGATGTGTTTCAGATGAAATCTGAGAATGGCGGCTCTCTTTGTGGCTATTGAAAGTCTCAAAATACATAGGACCCTACACGAAAATTGCTCCGTATGACTTGTGGAAGCCACCGCCATGTGGTACGGGCGCACGGTACGATCAAGCTCCACCTGTACCAATACTTGTTAACACTTCTAGACATTGGAATTCAACTCCAGTTTACTTGGTTGAGTTGGCAACATGTAATTATACCTTAATTGCTTTAGATTTCACAATAAAAGAGTGATTTCTTGCATATCACAATTTAAAACAAGGATTTGTACATCTTTGCAATAACTATTCACTAGTGGAAAGGCTATAGAGATATTTTATCAATTGCTTGAATTAATATATATAATATTTAAACACACTATTACCATCAAGTCTTCATTAGGACATTCTGGTTTCTCATTTTCCATAGTCGTGCTAACTTCATTTATCTTCATGTGTGTGTCCTAGTTATAGGTTTCCATAACTTTTGTGGCCTTTGTTAGTGTTCCATAACTTAGCAACCCATGCTTACACACATATGTTGGGGATATAATTTCCGGGTATACCCACTGTGACTCGCTGACTAGAGTGGCCCACTTCGGGTTATAGCTATGCTTCACGGGCGGCCCAGTCAGGGAGAGAAGATGGAGGACCGTCCGACTATGGGAAGGTCTAGAAGACTTACCAACTTAGGCCTGTAGGAATACTTATAGTCCAAGATGTACTATGTAACCAACTCTATATCGTAGCTGAATAGGACTCTCTTGTAACCCTAGGACCGGATGACTATATATAAGTCGTCCTAGGGATCGTCCTTTAGGGAACAACGCACTACAACCTCAACTCGCACATGCGAAACATCTCTTGTAATCTGTACTTCTGGCTCTGCCGATATACTGGATTGCTAGAAGGAGTAGGATCCATCCACCACAGTCGGATTTGAACCTGGGTAAACTTGTGTGCTCACCGTCCAGGAGAACCATACCTCCCACACTCCACCTTTTCCCACGCCTCGAGGACCCCCTCATGGCATACTTGTCTTCAATCCGACGATAGTTGGTGCCCACCGTGGGGCAGGTGACCTTCGGACCTGTGTTCTGGGTGGAATCTGCGTGTATCGGAATCACGGAAGTAATCTTCGTCGGTCATGTCCTGTACGCCAATGACGTCCCTCTCGTCCTTCTCGACGAGACCTAGATTTCATCTAGGGAGGCTGTGACTAGCTACACCATCCTGTCTTTTGGCGAGATCAACGTTTACCTTGGTTTTGCTGAACCTGCCCAACCCACCCCAGCGGTGATGATAGAGTTGAAAGAAACTTCTGGATCTACTTTATCCATGGAGGCGGCATAGTTTCGAATCCGAGAAATCCCTAATTGTAGGGGTTCGCATATGAAAATAATAAATTTTAACCCTACGCCCCTGAACCCCTGATGTTACCAGGTGCTACTATTAGTAATGCAGTAACGGGAGAGGCTTTTTGCGAACTTAACCTTGAAGACCAAAAAGCGTTGTCAACGCTTAGGAGAGTGTTGTTAATGTAGACGAGCCAAAGCCGAACTCAAGGTCGTGATGAAGTCCTTGCGCTCCTTTGGCTCCAACGACTTGTAGTGCCTCGAATGTGACACCTCGCAGGGAGTTACATGCATCCGGTGCCTGGTGATGACTCCCGCTTCCCCGATCCAGCAACAGTTGTGGAAGTAGAGCTCCTAGATCCGAATCTCGTAGCGCGACGGTGCTCCGCGGTGAAGATGTCTCTCATTTGCATAGTCCGGACTTGGGAGCACGGTCATGGGAGAGAGAGAAAAATATAAATTGGAGGTCTCCCCAAAAGTGAGGAAACCTTTATTAAATATTTTGTGTATTTTCTGGTCAAAATACCCCACTATATATAGGGGGAAGGGGAGGTACTCCCTCCCTCAAAGTCCCGGGGTGGGATTAAACAAGGGAGAGGGGTGGCCGCCGGCCCCAAGCGGCCCTAGTGGGCCCCACGCAGGGGGGGGGGATTAGGCCCAGCCGGCCATCTCCTCCCTCCTTCCTACCTTTGCCTTTCCCTCATGGGCCCTTCTCCCTCCGAAATTTGGCCCTTTAAGGCTTTTGACCATTCAATTGATTTTCTCTTTATTAAATAATTATGAATAAATGATTAAATCAACATTTAACATTCATTCACATATTATTCAATCTCTGTGGCTATGGAAAACATTCCACCTCCACTTCGGACATCCTCTAGACTTACCGTAACCCTTCCGTCTTTCTCTCTTTCTATTCTTCGGTGATTCTACTGATCCTGTAAATAGTCTCTAAGCATCACCAATCCCTTAAGCCTGATACCCCATGGTTCGGGAACACTCCAAACATGGTCGGGACACTCCCAGACCAATGATCAACAGAGGGACTTGGATGGCCATGTGACCCATGTCCATTCCACGAAATCTTTCGTTGTTTGAACCGTGACTGTCATGTCTTATTCCTTTTGTCTCTCGATACTTGCATTACCCGAGATCTGATAAATTACATCACCATGTTGGGTTCAATCTCGTTATTGACAAATGCTACTTGACTTGTTTTGATAAGTGATATCCCTGTGATCAAATCACACGCTGCGCAACTATTGGATATAACTTTTCCGAGTGGGCCCTCGAGTATCTTTCCGTCACACAGATGGACAAACCCCACTCTTGACGTATATTGCCTCAAATGTTCCTCCGAATACCTGAACACACCTTTATGATCACTGTTTTACCAAGTGACGTTTGATTCTATCAAAGCACCCTCGGGAGACAATGATTGATATAGCCTCATGGTCTAAGGAATAGTCTACTAGGTCTATTCTAATCATCATAACTTGAACTTCGTGACATGATCAGGTCACGATGTTTAAGTTGGGTATTAGTTCATCATCTCATTATCAGAATGAGATGACTCCATTTCCAACTGGCATAAATGCCACATGATCAGGAAACCCTGATCATCTGTTGACCAATGAACCAGTGACTAGAGTATCACTGGGAATCCCTAGTTTTTTATATATCACACGTGTATTGGCATTTCCTTTCAATACAGTTATAGCATGATACAAAACTTAATCATAAACTTTATGAAATATGATAATAATCCTTATTACTATTTGTCTCTAGGGCATATTTCCAACAGTCTCCTACTTGCACTGGATTACAAATAAACTAGCTACATTTGTTCTTAATCATTGGCACCATATATCCCAGTACCTTAGCTTGAACATGCTTGCTCATGGAAGAGGTTGAGGCTTGGGCCTGTACTTTATAGTCCCAAATCCTTTGCAACTTACTAATGTCACCTTGGTTGACATTAATACTTTATCATCACATGATAACATCTTTGTGTATGCATCATCATTATGGCAGCAGAACGAGGCCGGTTTCTAGGAGCCTATAGTGACTTTAGATCAACCTCATGGGCTTTCTCATGGGATCTATGCCCTGGGACACATCATTCTACGTTAAAGACGAACTAGTCCCACCATAACAATATACATTACTTTAGATGGTACCCTTATCTATTATTATAAATGTAATCATCGAAATACTAGTGCACCTTGTGCAACTTTTGATGTTTTGTTCACCTCGCTTCCTACTTGACGTTAGTCGGTATTATCGATACAGGAGTTTCCAACATATTCCCTTATAACATAACCCTTTATGCTTTAAGATATGCCATCCTTTATGGATTTGGAATTATGTCTACAGTTCTCTATTAGACACTGCGGACAAACTTTGCTCAACGTTCCATGATTCATGCTTAATCACTTTTCAAATGTTCCTACTTGGATCATATATTATGTTAAGTTGTCATCATGGTTTTCCAAGACAGAACCTATGTCTCAACATAGTGGATGAATATCATCATTTTCTTTCTTTCAATCATCGAAGTAAAACTTAATGCTATTCCTAATTTAAATTATCAAGGACCACTTCCTTAATTAATTCCTATTCTGAAACTCTTTTCAGAATCCCTTTAGGAATACTACATAATATTGTACTATACTTATTATCAACTTCTACTCCCTATAAATCATTATTTATTGGTACTTGTGCTTTTATTCTTAATGTGTCGTATACACACTTAAGAATCAATCCTTAAGATCCCACTCAAAAACATGTTCCCAACATATTTGAGTTCGAGACTTATATTGCTCCCACTCAAAAAATGTCATTCACATATTATTTTAGGAAGACTTTCATAGATCCCACTCAATTTCGTGCAAATTGCATGTCCACTCACTATTTTGAACAACTTCAAAATCCTTTGATTAATTATCAAACTGAGAGATTTATTATGAGACACTATTACCTTACTAGTTTTTAAATCCACTAGACTTTCAACACACTTGAATCAAATTCATTTGAATTTGTCCAATACATTATTCATGACAAATTGTGCCTTTGTCATGCACCTTTCCTTCATGACTTTGCAGTCATTTGGAAAATTCAAGTAACCCTTTTACTTGTTAAGATTCAGCAATAAATTGTTTTCTAATCTTAAGTGAATTTTAACTTTAGGACTTCTCATAATTTAAGTTTACCATTATTTCATTAGTGGTTCGTAGGCATGTCATATTCCAGTAATCCTGACGAATGATTCATAAATGTCTCCATACGGGATATGGGGTACATTTTGAATCCTACTTCATGTATTGAAAACACTAGTAAGGAAAACACAATGATCATTATCATTGATTCTTTCCTTTGTGAAGAGAATCATTCAGGAACGCTTTTTATTGTGCTTCTCAACATTCTGATGTAGGGTTTTGAATCCTCATCGTGTTTTCCACTATCTTCCAAAAGCTTTTTATTCGAGAATATAAACTTTCTCGAAAAGCACCAAAACTTTAAGAAATACTAATTTTGCCTCTCATTTTGGTTCTAGCTATGGAATTCGTATTCATTTTCCAATGAATACTCTACAAGGACTTATTCGCTATTGTTTTGGTTATATTGAATAACTCCAAAACTTTCACGATGATCCATATAAGATATGGCGTCGATCTCACGAATTTATATGGTTCACTATATATTCTTATTGAGTGCTAACTATTTCTAACTAATGGCATTTGCATATACACTACAACGATTTATTTGGTGCCATCTATTCACCCACTTGATATCTAACATCATATTGTGATGCTTTGCACTTTGCCATTTCAAACGCATTGCATTTCACAATTTTCTTTATGCCATTCTTATAAAGTCGAATTCATTACTATTGATCAAATCGTAGTAATTAGATTCTCTTTTATCTTTAATACCCTTTGTTGATGAAACACTTTGATCATATCAAATAGTTTCATACTCATGTTTCCTTTGCGAAAACTCTTTACACAATTTAAACAATCATATAATGATAATTACCATTTTGTTGAAATACAATACATCGAATATGCATTCACTTTCAACAATTCATCAAAACACTTAGTATTCATGCAATACACGGTGTTTAAGTTATTCTGTCAAACTTGGGCATGATTCACATGTGACAAGAATTCAAGTGTCTTTCACATATTATCAATATAAATTTGAATTTAAACAATGGTTTCATTCAAAATGAACATATCATTAAGTTGGGTATTTTCAAGGCATTTTAATATTTTACAAATGTTCATGTATTATCAATTAGTTTGAAAACAAGGATAATTCAGACATAATCAAATAAGATATGAACATGAATAGAAATCATTCATAAAAGTAGAACAACTATTTGTTACAAACTTATATGAATAACCGTCTCACAAAGTGTGAGACACACTAAAGAAGTTCATAATATATTGATTACAATAATCATCCTAAAACATAAACTAAATGATAAATGTTAAGGGAGAGTGTTGTTGGCCATCGTCATCATGCTCGCCATCAACACGCAACATCACCTCCTCTCCAGCAAGCACCTCTCATGCAGAAGGACCTGTTTTTAGCAAAGCAGAACAAGTATCTAATATACTTAACACTACAATATGTGCTTGCAAGACTATAACATTTATAAAACTGTATATCAAATATATACCGTCGTCATCGATGACCTCTCCGACAATGGGTTCAACCTTCACATTCTTGAAATGTGATATGAAATCGTGGAAATCCTGTGTTTCCGCGTTGCCTCTCATAATGCATATCCTCGCATGTGCTTGGTTGCTTGGTGGCAGCGATCGCAACAATACGCCTATTGCAAAAGAGCTTGTGAACCAGTTGTCCAGGAAGTATGTAAGGCTCATGTATGCATCATATATGCGTGCCAAGTGATTGTCAAGTGAAGAGTTCTCCTCCATCTTTTTGGAGAGTAAATCTCCCATGAGCTCATGCTCCCATATGCCCACTTGTTCCACGAAATGTGATCTAAGTTGTGCCATAACTGTTCAGGGATTAAGGCTTCCCACAATCGGCCATAGCTCATCAACCATTCTGAAGTGCATCGTCACTGATATGAATGTGGCCATCACACGATGACAGCAGCGGTGACCCCGCTGCTCTTGGGTCTCATGAAAATAGGAATGCTCCAAATACATCTCGCAGATCATGTAGCCGGCCACGCTGTTCTCGCTAAGGAGATGATGGAGACGCATAACCCACATAGAAAAATTGAATCCATCTAACTTGAGGTTTTCTCCTTTTAACCAATCGTCAACAGGGAAGGTAACATCAGGGAGAACCATTTTCTACATTTATAATTGCAAAAGGAATTTAGACTAAGTTTATAATTAAATGAGTTAATATAGTAACTCCACTAAAAACACCTATCCCCGGAAGGGTTCTAGTGATTACACGACCCCTTTTCCCCACATCTCCCCTGATCATCACAGCCATAAATGTGGGTGCTAGGGTGGACGCCTAAACGTGCGGTCAAAACATTCGTGCGACCCGTGCTCGATCTTTCGACCATCCGTGTTCCGAGGCCATGTCTACACATGCTAGGCTCACCAACTCAACCTTAGTGTATTCGCTGTGCAACATGGCTTACACCCACTGTATGCGAACGTAGATATGTCTGACACCCGATTGTCACGGTCTACCTCATACCGAAGAACTTTCTTGGTGTTGCACACTAAGGAAGAACACAATCATTGGTATTTTAATTAGGGATCATCTTATTAGGCTACCATCGAGTATGTAATACTAGCACACAATAAGATATACAAACAATAGCATTGAATGTAAATGTGATGTGATATGGTACTTCATGTCGTGATCTCCATCCAGCATCACCGGATTCCAACGCCAGGGTTCTGGGGTAGTAGACACCAAGGTACCGGTGCCTTTCCGGCGTGGTAGTCCATCACCTCCGTGACCGTCCACTACTACTTAGCAACATAAGGTAATTACTTTACCTTTGCCACAACCATATCACAAAGCAACGCCCTCTGCAAAACAAAGTTAGACGCCTCTACTTTATCTTTGGATGTTTTACGTGGATGAATGGGCTTTCGCATAATAACCGTTCTTACCTATGAACTTTCACCACAACACTGATTGCGTAGCTGTCTCTACTACACCGCTTTCGGGGCCCTCTGTTGTAAATGGCATACCAACTAATGCGAGAGAGACAGACACCCCCCCAAAGCCACTTTATACGGTACAAGCCGTATATCAAGCATGGACTAGTCTCACGAATGAACGCGTAAAGTAGGTTGGGGGGCGCTTCATCAAGCATTGTTGCGGTATACACAAGTACACGTGGGAGGGTAACAACTAAAAGATCAACGCCCACATGCTACATCTCATGTGTTCTACCCATACTAGCAATACTACGCATATATCTAGCTCCAATACCACTGAAGGGGTTCGCGTATGAAAATAATAAATTTTAACCCTACGCCCCTGAACCCCTGATGCTACCAGGACCTATCTATTAATAATGCAGTAACAGGAGGGGCTTTTTGCGAACTTACCCTTGAAGACCGAAAAGCGTTGTCAATGCTCAGGAGAGCGTGGTTGATGTAGACGGGGTCGTGATGAAGTCCTTGTGCTCCTTTTGATCCAACGACTTGTAGTGCCTCAAATGTGACACCTCGCAGGGAGTTACATGCATCTGGTGCCTGGCATGACTCCTGCTTCCCCGATCAAGCAGCAGTTCCAAAAGTAGAGCTCTTGGATCCAAATCCCGTAGCATGACGGCGCTCCGCGGTGAAGATGTCTCTCATTCGCGCAGTCTGGATTTGGGACCACGGTCATAGGAGAGAGAGAGCGAGCGAGAGAGAGAAATATAAATTGGAGGTCTCCCCAAAAGTGAGGAAACCTTTATTGAATATTGTGTGTATTTTCTAGTCAAAATACCCCACTATATATAGGGGGAAGGGGAGGTACTCCCTCCCTCAAAGTCCTGGGGTGGGACTAAACAAGGGAGAGGGGGTGACCGCCGGCCCCAAGGGGCCCTAGTGGGCCCCACGTGGGGGGCTAGGCCCAACCGGCCATCTCCTCCCTCCTTCCTACCTTTGCCTTTCCCTCATGGGCCCTTCTCCCTCCGGAATTTGACCCATTAAGGCTTTTGACCATTTGATTGATTTTCTATTTATTAAATAATTATGAATAAATGATTAAATCAACATTTAACATTCATTCACATATTATTCAATCTCTGTGGCTATGGAACACCTTTCACCTCCACTCCAGACATTCTCCAGACTTACCGAAACCCTTCCGCTTTTCTATCTTTCTATTCTTTGGTGATTCTACCAATCTTGTAAACTCTCTCTAAGCATCACCAAGCCCTTAAGCGTGATACCCCACGGTTCAGGAAGACTCCAGACATGGTCGGGACACTCACATACCAATGATCAACAAAGGGACCTCGATGGCCATGTGACCCCTATGCATTCCAAGAAATCTTTTATCGTTTGAACCATGACTATCGTGTCTTATTCCTTTTGTCTCTCGATACTTGCATTGCCCGTGATCTGATTAATGACATCACCATGTCGGGTTCAATCTCGTTACTGACAAATGCTACTTGACTCATTTTGACAAGTGATATCCCTGTGATCAAATCACACGTTGTGCAGCTATTTGATATAACTTTTCGTCATGCGGATGGACAAATCCTGATCTTTGGGTATATGGACTCAACTGTTCGTCCGAATACATGAAAACACCTTTATGATCACTGTAACATCCCATTTTTCTACATCCATCTTTGTTGAGGGTTGGGAAGCTAGAAAGTAGGGGGAAATAAAACTTTTCTACTTGTGTGCTTATATGCCTGGCCTATTTAGAATTGTTTGATCACTTGTGTTGTTTTGGTAGTACTATTTGCTAGTCAACATGCTTGCATGACCACCAAGGGTTCACCAACCCATAGATTGGCTAAGTCATGGAAAACTAAATTTTCTTCCAACTTTGGAGCCATAGTTTGATTAAATCCTTCACCCCTTTTCTACCATGCAAGAGTACCAAGTGGTACTATGCTACTAGTACCTGAGAACCACCCTTTAGTCATGCTTAAACCACAAGCCCTAGCCTCTCGCATGTGAGTGTTTATCTCACTAGTGGTCACTTAGGGAATGACACCCTTAGTTTGTCCCAAGTTTGGTTGAACCCTGTGAGCTCATGGCTATGATCCAGGAAGCAACCAAGACCTAGGCATGATCACCTAGTATCCCTCTACCACCCCATACCCTTCTCTCTGCCATTGGTGGACCTAGCTCGAGTTGGCAAGCCCCCAAAGTGGCCACCCCATCAACACTACCCTAGATCATCCCCAAAACCCTCTCCCTCTTCCTTGCTCGTGCCACCCTCTCTCCCTGGCCGTGACACGGTGCAGCACCACCCCAACTACTAGCGTGCACCACCCCCAGCCCGCACGCACGCTCTAACACACTACAAAGAGGAGGGACACGGGAGATCATGCAAGATCTTGCCCACCTCGAAAACTAGCAGCCCCTCCCTCTCTACTGTCCCATCTGGGCCCACCACGGACAGCTCCCCCTCCCGAGGAGCTCCCTCCACCCTTACATCTCTCTCTCCCGCGCGTGCAGCCACCCCCAACCCACGGCATCCACCTCAGCCGACCACCCCCGGTCCTGTTCCCTCTCTTCCTTCTCTCGTTGCAAAACCGTGTGGTGGACAGAGGAGAACCCCGCCACCCTACTGCTCCCTACCCCTCCTACTCCTCCAGGCCCTAGCCGTGCAGACAGCATGCTGCCGCTCCGTGTTGTCCCATCGAACAGCCTCCCCGCACCGCGCACCGGCCGCCCCCTCTCGCTGTCTAGTAGGCCTAGCCAGCCCCCTGGGGTAAGACCGTCCCCAGGTCACCCCCCACGGCGTCGCCACCGTCCCTCCGGGCCAATCCCCAGCTCCCAACGCGACCCCCACCACCTCGCCGTGCACCCGGTACACCACCGTCTGGCCCTGCCCTTTAATAGCTCCCCCACCCCCTCACACGCATCCCCCACTCCTCATTTCCACCCCAGAGCTCCCCAGCACCACCCTAGTGCCGAGGCAGAGCCTCTAGCTCTCTCCCCCTCTCTCTGCCGTTCCACCCCGCCTCGGTGCAGACGACAAACGGGAAGGTTCTCTCCTCCCCGCTCTACCTCTCCTCCATGCACACCTTCCACTGCACTCCCCTCCCTAAACCGGCCCTAATCCCATCTCCTCTGGCTATTCTTGTCTAAAGGCATGCCGGAGCTGCGTGGAGGCCGACGGTCCCGAGCCGCACTGCTGCTGGCGCAACACATCCAGACGACCGGAGCCGCCGTGTCGTACCTCCTTCGACGCCCCTCCCTCGACAGCTTCAAACCACACCGTCGCTGACCCCTCTCCGCCCCTAGGTGAGCCACCCTGAGCCCCGCCCGTGCCATCTAGGGTTAGCTCGCCGGAGTTCTCGTTCCGGGAAGAAGACGCGCTGCGGGCCGTTGATCTGGATTTTAATCCAACGGCCAATATCGCCAGATACCCCTTCGCCTCGCTGTGCCTATGACACGCGGGCCCCGCTGCGGGATTTAAATCCCCAACACCCCGCACAGGCCACCGTGTACGCGGGCCGGCCCAGCTCCGTAGCGGGCAATGACCCAACCTCTGCACCTCCCCTTTTCTTTTCTTTTTAGGACATTTTAATTCCCAGAAACTTGTTCTATAGCTTTAATTCCACCAAATAAAATCTATGTAGTGTTCTGGCTTGATTCCAATTTTCTAGAATAATCCTGGTAATTCCCTAGTGCATGTCCTTGGTAGCTAGTCCAAAGCTTGTCTGTATTTTTACTGAGAATTTCTGTGGTAAATAGTGTCTGTTTAGAGTAATAAATTCATAGTTTCACTTCTAGAGCTCAGAAAAATGTGAAACCAAGTCCCATGCATTGCCCTTGCAATTGTCTACTGCGCAAATCTGGAATCATCCTTTTTGGAGGTGTGAGGCCTCTGTTCTTATTTTTGCAATTTATGAACAAAGGGTTCTTGTTTATTTTCCAAAGGTTATTGTGAAGCTAATTTTGGGATAAAACTAACTCCCAGAGTTAGGCCTCTGCTAATACTAGTATTTCCTAGAAGGGCTTAATTTTTGGCTCTATAGTTTTGCCCTGGGGATTTTAGTACTAGTTTCTGCTCTGTTTCTAGTATTTTATTTATTAAAAGTCAACCCTTTTTGATAAAAATGTGAAACCAGTGGGGTTAGCTTGGTTTTCTCTGTATCTACTCAGATGTGTATTTTGTGGTCAACTCTCACCAACATATATTGGTCGAAATATCTGCTTGAGTGCTAATCTAGTCTTAACCACAAAAACCACCATTTAAGTTTGATGAAACCTTTTTGATTGTTTTCAATGGCCTAGAATTGCTAGAGTCAGTAGCTACTACCGTGTGGTTGGATTGGTTTAGTTGTGAAATTGTTCTGTACTGATTTCATTGTTTGTGCCTTGGGTGATGTTGGTATAGTGGTTTTCTTATAATTTCCCTTTTCGGCGATAGATACGAACGAGGACGAATTTGAGGAAGGTAACTGGGAGGATTTTGAAGAAGAGGACCAGGAACAAGCTGCCAACCAAGGCAAGCCACCTACAAGTTCATAAGACTTGTCCCATCTTTATTTTCATGCACCTTGTTTTACTTATATTACTACTGCATTGGTTTTACTCGCTATATTATTATTATGGTATTAGTTTGGCTCCACCAAACTTATGCCTATGGTACTGTCTAAGTACTCCCCCTTGGACCTCCTACTCCTATCCTAGTAGTTCAGGTGGTCTAATATACCACAATCCCTTGGAAACCTCGATTTAGCCTAACAAAATGTCTAGGTTGGGAACCCGAAGGCAGGGATGGTTTATAAAAAGTTTTTGACAGAAAACCTAGGCAAGTGGGACTTGTCAAGGAGCTTTTAAAATGTTTTTGTATTCGTGCCACTGGTGGAGGCACCAAAGGATAAGAGGGAGGAAAAACTGTTTTCGAAAACGCACCTGGTTCTATGTAGTTTTGCCTGGACAACTACCCCGTGCAACCACACTACTCCTATATGGGAAGGGGCTTGACCTGAAAGTGGTTCTCTCTGGTACTAGTGCCTCACAACTACTACAGGGGATCGAGGATCCCTAGAGGGTGGGCCTTCTCTAATAGAGGTCCATGTGGAACATCGACCTAGAGAAGGAACAAAGGGTCGGCAGGCCTCCACTCGTTACTATGGGCCCCTCATTGAAAGCGCACACTCTCAAGGAGTGGAAAAAGCGCTCCGGTTGGTCCTCGCCTGATGTCCCGGTTTTGAGGGGAATAACACCCATAGGGTAGGTGCTGGTGTTAAGAGGGGATTATCCTGAAGGTCTCGTCCGGTTATCCGAAACCCGCATACTGATGTATGACGATCCGCGACAATTCGCGGTGGATGTATCGGATCTTGTGGGTAAAGTGTACAACCTCTGTAGAGCATGAATCTATTCGAATAGCCGTGTCCGTGGTCATGGACGGTTGGAAAGGTTGCTGCGTAGTGCTGGTTTTGGTTTATAAAAAGGTTTTATAAAAAGAGATTCGACCATGGGATGGTTGAAGGGCAAGGAGGATGGGCCATGGGATGGTCGGACCTAGTTGAAGTGGTGGTCATGGGATGACCACGGTGGAAGTGGATAACAGGGTTGACCCTAGCCTAGTATTTTCAAGTTTTACTAACTATTTTTACCCTAAAAAGGCTATTGGCAAACAACAAGTGGTAGAGCTGAGAATATACTTCTAAGAGATTTCTCAAATAGCCTCCTTGGAGCCATCCTATCCACAACTATATTGCATACTCTTTATACTTCCTTGTATGGTGGTTTGCGAGTACATTCAAAGTACTCACTGGCAATGTTCCCTGGCTATCAACTTGGTCAGACTATGAGCAGGATGAAGAGGACAATGGAGGGTACGATGACGACTTCGCGAACTAGGGCGTTTCTCCGAGTCAGACACCTGTGGGGCTATGGCTTGATTCGGGTCCTCCGCGTTATTTAGTACCGCTGCTATTAT
Organism: Avena eriantha; assembly: GCA_910589775.1. NCBI lineage: Eukaryota > Viridiplantae > Streptophyta > Magnoliopsida > Poales > Poaceae > Avena > Avena eriantha. Next base: position 249,224,113 of record OU342745.1, on the reverse strand, counting down.
CCATTTGTGCCCAGGGAGGCAAGGTTGTAAGACTATTAATGTAAGACTTATTGTATCGTACTGTAATGGATGTGTGTACTTTGATATCATGTCGGTTATGCTCCACGATGCACTGATCATGGGATCGTGGTGGTTTGCATAATTTGGTAATCTCGGGTGAAAATCCGGGGTCACCACAATCATTGTTTACCAAGTGACTTTGATGCTATCAAAACACCCTTGGGAGACAGTGATTGATATAGCCTCACGGTCTAAAGAATAGTCTATAAGGTCTATTCTAATCATCGTAACTTGAATTTCATGACATGATCGGGTCATGATGTTTAGGTTGGGTATTAGTTCATCATCTCATTCACAGGATGACTCCATTTCCAACTGGCATAAATGCCACATGATCTGGAAACCTTCATCATCCGTTGACCAATGAACCAGTGACTAGAGTATCACTGGGACCCCTGGTTGTTTATATATCACACGTGTATTGATGTTTCCTTTCAATACAATTGTGAAATTTGATAATAATCCTTATTACTATTTGTCTCTAGGGCATATTTCCAACACTAATCCCACCCAGCCCACACCTGATGCGGAGATAGTGGAGAAAGAGAAGATCGGATCTGAAGAAGATCTCCCTCATGGGGTCGACTTGCAGGAGGATCAAAGCTGCAACAACTCCGGATCTGGCTCTGTCGATGCTAGAGCAGGAAAATCACTTCTGAGGCACACTGTGAGGCGGATGATGCTGTGAGGCGACACCAATATGGACACTCTTCTCAAGACCATCACAAGTTTCGAGGAAGCACAAGAAGAAGGCATCGCCCACCTTAGAGCACATGGATCTCACTTCTTCGGCTACATTGGCTCTGGATATGGCTCTACTGATGCTAGAGATGACAATGACTCAGTTTTGTATGCAATAGGAACGAACACTGACACATCGGTTTCCCCATAGGAATCCATGATGTTGGCAGTCTGAGCGTATGAAGAAGAATTCGAAGAAGAGTTCACCTCTAGGGCTACGGAGGAAGGATAATGGTCGCATCCAAGTCCCTACAATAGTATGGACGAAAGATATGATGAAAACTCTCCCGATTCGCAAGATGATATGGATCTGGAAGAAAATCCCGACTTCCAAATGTCTAAAAGTACTGACAGAGGCTTATCTCCAGGAAATGGACGAAAAGCTATCTTTGCCACTGGTACCTAGAGGTCCAACAAGGCAAATAAGAAGAAGAAAAACAAGACCCTGGCCAAGGATCTTCCCGCTGAGTAGAAAGTTGACGAGGAGCTCCAAAAAGTCTGTGGTGGATGGACACGTGGTTACTCCAGGTGCCCATGAAATCTACAAAGAAGCACTAACAACGTCAATCCCAACCGCCTCGGAACTTACACCGGACGAGCTGGAGGAAAGGGCATTGGACCTAGAAGCACAACACCAACGACTCTTAGATGAGGCCACTCACCTTGTCGAGGAGAATCAATGCATCACAGATGCATGACAGTTCAACTCCCTACAACATCAGAAGACCGGGAACGACCCTGAGCTGGCAAATAAAATTACGAATGTTCACAAGACCCTTTTCGAGGGGAAGAACGCAGACATAGTCACGGGACAGCCTCGGCTCGATAGCAAGGGAAACCGGGTGTAGAACACGCCGGTAGAAAAAACTGCCATGACTAGAGAGATCCTAGCAAATAATCCAACCCCAGAGCAGGTCCGGTTGAGTGTGACACTAATCAATAAGTGCCTAGAGCAACATAAAGTTTCCACATATTTTAGCGGGAATCTGGGCTCGAAATCCAACCAATGTCGCACAAACACGGATTGGCAGCACGATACAAGGACCCGTCAGGAACCGGATCAGCGTCACCGTTCTGGCCCACATGATGATATTCACTTAAGAACCGGCTCTTCAGGACTGCAGCATAGATCCACACGTGATTAGAGCAACATCATCCTAGCCATAGAGCGAGACGCTATAGTAGAACCAGTTCTCAAAGACCCTCATGGACGGTGGCAGCACCATTAACATCCTCTACATCAAAACACTACACTACATGAAGATATCAGAAGCCTAGCTGAATCATAGCAGCATGGTTTTCCATGGAGTTGTCCCCGTAAGAAAAGCGAACTCTCTGGGAGAAATCACTTTAGACGTTACTTTTGGAACACCGAAGAATTAGTAGACCGAATCACTATCTTTTGAAGTGGTGCCATTCAAGAGAGCATACCACGCTATATTCAGGCGCCCAGCCTACTGGAAATTCATGGCTCTCCCTTGCTACATCTACAACATGATGAAATTTCTGGTCCTAAAGGCGTTATCACGATCCAGGGAAACCTAAAGAAAGTGTGGGAATGCAAGGATGGAGTTGCTGCCTTTACCGAAGCCGTGCTACACTCTTAGGAGTACCAGGAGATCAAGAAAAACACTAACCTTTCTGAAATGCCCACTATGAAGAAGGAGGTGCTAAAGCCGACCCTAAAGTTCAAGGCATCAGAAGATATAAAGACAACACCTCTGAAGGACGATGACCCCTCCAAGGTGACGCAGATAGTCGTAGGTTTAAATCGTGCATTGGAAAGCGCGCTCGTCGAGTTCCTCAAATGTAATAAAGATATCTTCGCATGACAACCTTCTGACATGACCGGAGTACCTAGGGAACTTGCCAAGCACTCTCTCAATGTTTATCCTGACGCTAAACCCGTCAAACAGTCCTTACGATGTTTCAGTGATGAAAAGCACAAAGCTATAGCTAAGGAGTTAGCCCGATTAGAATTAGTTGGATTTATTGAAGAGGTCATCACACTGAGTGGTCGGCCAATCCATTAATGGTCCCTAAAAAGGACACCACTGATTTAAGAACGTGTGTTGATTATACTGCCTTAAATAGGACTTGTCCCAAAGATCCATTCGCTCTGCCTAGAATCGGCCAAGATATCGATTCAACGGCAGGCTCAGAACTCCTATGCTTTCTCAATACATATTCTAGTTATCACCAAATACGCATGAAGGAGTCAGACAAATTAAAGACTTCGTTCATCACCCCTTCGGAACCTTCTGCTATGTAACAATGTCTTTTTGGCTCAAAAATGTAAGAGCTACATATCAGCGCACTATGCAGTGTTGCCTCCACCATTAAATCAGACGCAACATACATGCATATGTGGACGACATACCTGTGATATACGAAAATAAGGAAACTTTAATTTCTGACTTGAAGGAAACGTTCACAAATCTACGAAAATACAACATCATGCTTAACCCAAAAAAGTGTTTCTTCAAAATTCTGGCCAAAAAATTGTTAGGTTTTATCATGTATCAGAGAGGCATAGAAGTGAACCATGAAAAAATAAAGGCTATACTCAACATTACCAGGAAAACTCGCTTGAAGGACCTTCAACGACTCACTGGTTGCATCGCAGTAGCAAGTCGGTTCGTCAGCCGGCTCAGTGGGAGAGCCGCACCATTATACAAGTTTTTGAAAAAGATCAACAAATTTGTCTCGACCTACGAAGTTGAGGCTGCACTCCAAGACCTGAAAGAAGTACTCTCATCCGCCCCTATTCTTGCATCACCGGAACCTCAGGAACCCATGTTGCTTTACATTGCTGCGACAAACAGAGTCGTCAGCGTCATCACGGTGGTGGAATAAAAGGAGGAAAAATAGGAATAGTTGATGCAGCGTCTGACCTACTATCTCAGCAAGGTTCTGACAGAGTCGAAACAACGGTATCCTCATTACCAAAAGTTTGCCGATGGTGTGTTTTTTGCATCTAGAAAGCTATCATACTATTTTCAAGATCACAAGATTACCTGGTGAGCACAACTCCCATGAGAGACGTAATTAGCAACAACGACGCCACAAGACGCATTGCTAAGTGGGGAATTGAGCTAGCAGCTTTTGACATTGAGTGTAAACTGCGGACCACAATCAAATCCCAGATCTTTGTCGACTTTGACACTGATTATACAGAGACGACATAAAATATTAATATCCTAAGTCGGAATACTAGACCTTGCATTTTGAGGGGTTGAAAGCGCTCGGGGGCTGGCGTGGTTCTCAAATCACCCCAAGGAGACAAACTGTTCTATGTGTTGCATATTCACTTCACGGTGACTAATAACATTGTCGAATATGAAGCACAATTGGACGGAATTCAAATCACCAAAGACATCAGCATTCGATGACTCATGCGCTACGGAGACTCGGATCTAGTTGCTCAGCAAGTATCCGATCACTTTAGGGAAAATAAGCACATGGCATCATATCAAGTTGTCATGGATGAACTAGCAAAATCATTCAAAGGGTTTGAAGTTCAACACATTCCCCAAATAGAAAATGAGGAAGCAGATGCACTATCAAGAATAGGATCTGTGTGGAAAAGGTCTCAGATGGCGCTTTTTTGGAGCACCTAAAAGTTACCTCTATCCTAGGAGTTGATGAGCAGTATCCGACCAAATCCGACTCACCGCTTATAGCAATTATGGCTGTTATCCCCAACAGGACAAAACCCTACCTTGATTTCTTTGTAGATGGAAAATTACCTAAAGATGAGGTTCTGGGCCGGTAGATCGTCTGACGAGCAAAATCTTACATAATAATTAGTGGTGAGCTCTATAAGCGGAGTGTCTCTGGGGTTTTTCAGCGTTGTGTTTCTCCGGAAGAAGGAGTGGAAATCCTAAGGGAAATCCACGAAGGCGAATGCGGATATCACACCGCAACCAAGACCTTGGTGGTAAAGGATTTTAGACACGGATTTTTCCGGCTTACAACTAAGGCCGATGCTGAGAAGCTGGTCAAGACGTGCAAAGGCTGCCAAAAATACGCCAAGCAAGCCCATGTTCCGGTTGATCAGCTACAAACAATTCCGATTACCTGGCCCTTTGCAGTCTAGGGGACTTGATATGTTAGGACCATTTAAACGGGCTCCAAGTGGATTTACCTAGCTACTAGTGATGGTGGATAAATTTGCAAAATGGATTGAGGCTAAACCCCTCACAAGTTGTGATGGAGCTACTGCCAAAAGATTCATCGAGGACATCATAATCCGATTCAGCTATCCACATAGTATTAGTATAGACAACGGGATCAACTTTTCAATTGGAGAACTTGCCAAAGTTTGCGAAGATCAAAGGATCCGAATTAATATTGCATCAGTCACACATCCACAAGCCAATGGACATGTCGAAAGGGCAAATGGTTTAATTCTACAAGGCCTCTGGCCTAGGCTTGAAGCACCACTTCACCGTGCTATGGGGGCTTGGGCAGACGAATTACCATCTATTATATGGAGTTTACAAACCACTCCTAACAGGTGATGTCTGCAAGTGCACATATCGTTTGTAGCTAGTTTCGAAGTATAGATATCGATACCATAGGGAGCCAAAGGTAAGTGTTTATGAGTGAAGTCTCTGTCACATCGAAAGTTGTCATAGGTCTTCGAGTGAATTGACTGCAAGTATTGAAATAAGAATGGAGTTTTGATTAAATGAGATGTATTTAAATAGAACTGAAATGTAAACTTCGGAAATATAAAGCATGAAAGTAAAGAACAAATTGGTTGTTTGTTGTTTCTACAGATGGCAAAAGAAGGCGCGGGGAGATTTGGTTCATGGTGATAGTGAATGTGCCAGGTGGACGAATGATTAATGTAACAATTATAATATTATAAGTATATATGTGTAGGCAAGTAACCCATAATTAGTCGGAACTCCTCTTGGTAGATTTCATCCCAACTTCAATAATCCTACTAGTCTGTTACCAAAACCATGGTCATACACTAGATGATTAAGACCCTTCATTCGCCTAGTGATTAAGCTCCTTGGATCAGACTAATGCCGTAAGCACAGTGGTTCCTCGTGATCCTCGAGTCTACTAGTTTTCCATTGATATCCCCGTGTCACTCAGGGGTCGCTGGTCTGCTAGCGAACCAGATCCTATCTATGTAGAACAAAGCATCATGTTGTCTAGGCCCTTAATTGGACAACATGCATTAGGAATCCCACATATAGTCAAGCACACATAATATATAGTAATTAGAATCAATCACAAGCTAATGGAAAATATATGGAGGCACATCACATCTCACCAATCTCCTACATCTCCCACTCCCAAGGAACTTACTCACACATGAGAGAAGAACGAATCATTAACATAATTAAATAAAGGAAGTTCTTCTTGATATTACCGTGGAGATCCACAATAATAATAGAAAAGTATCCAAGACAATTCAAGATAGGAAGAAACAATCTCAAAGCCTAGTCTTGCAAGGTGAAGATCCCTCTCTCTCTCAAGTACAAGTAGTGGTTATGGGGGTGTATTGGCTAGGAGGTCGAAGATCGTGGAGCGAGATGAAGAATGTCTTCCCCTTCTTCTCTGGATCTCTTCTTTCTCCCTTCTAGATGGGATGGCGGCTGCTGTGTTGTGTTTTTGCATATGGCCTCTTCACGGAAGTTGTCCCTTTTGACAAGATAGAGGCGGCGGCAGCTATACGGCGGGAACTATATGACCAGAAAAAATGTTCCTGCCGTATAGTTGCTCGTTAAAGCCTCTATATGCTCTCCTCGAGTGCTTCCAAAGAGAGACTTACTTGTTTTTGCCTGAATATTGTGTTTCTCTAGTTAAAATCTTCTGTTGACGTTCAAACCTGAAACACACATTAAAAGCCAAGTTTTCTTTGCTACCGAAGTATTAGCGTTAGGTAAAGCTAGAAAACGGTCAAATCCGAGAGAAAACCATAAAAATCTGTCGAATATCACAGCTATCAACTCCCCAAGCTTAGATGTTGCTCGCCCTCGAGTGACAAGGAAATAAAGAAGATTGGTGGAGATTCAAAACTGAAATAAAAGAACATACAAGTTTGAGTTGGTGTCAAATTGTTTTCTTCACAATCCCTGCAATCTTAAACACGATCATACAAGTATTCACAAGTTTGCACTGAGTCCACTTCCTAACCACGTATATCTTGTTAGCAAATAAATCATATGCCAAATCAAGTGTCAAAAGTCTAGCTAGGAAAGTGAGACAAATTCTTTTGGTGTCTCTCTTTGTTGAGAGATGAAAACCTTTTGCTCTTGTTTGTTTAATCAATTAATAGTACTCAAGTTGGTACCAAAACATTCAATTTAATAACAACTCATCTATTCCCATGTCAAAATTTCAAGACTCTCAAAGCACCTCTTTCCTTCCTTTGCCTTTCAAAAAATTCAACTCTTTCATAGAGAAACCATTCCACTATTTTTAACATGTTAATTGGGACTATGTTGTGCACTCGTGACCATGCCAATAAATAATTGTTGAGCAAGAATGGGTCAGAGGAGTACTACAACTTCACTTGGAACGTGAAACCATGAGGAGACTAAGTTTTTACCTATCATAGCATTGCTGCTACAGACGTTTACATAACTCAATAGCCGAAATCAAGTGGTTTGCCATATTTAGATTGTTCGTTGGCCAGCGGAGTTAATAGTTCCCCGTGGAGCATGAAAGTGTTGTAATGACACCTGTAAAGCAATAGCTTACGGTAATTATTAGAAAGAAAGTGGCATAATCTCTACTACTTCTAAGCATCTATTTTATCAAACAATTTCATTCAAGGGTATTATCGAGTCTATTTATATTAAGCTCAAATGGGATGGAGTAGTTCTAAAATCAAATTCTTTGGGCTAAACATGGACTCAAGTCATCTTTCGGATGCTTTTTCTTGTTGCAAAAATGTAGGAAGTATTTTTAACCAAGTTCATTGCTCAACGTTTCAAAGCTAAAAAGGAGACACTAGCAAAGGAATAGAATTTATAGGATAACAAGCTAAGTGGGGAGTGACTCTAGTGCAAGCGAGTAAATAACTATAGGATCAATTTAAGGTTGCAAAAAGGGTGATTGAAGGAATGTGATACCTTCTCTTGCTTGCTTCGTTCTCATATTTGAGTCGAACCCCCTATGTATTTCCATATTGCCAAGTTACCTAAAATTGAGCAATCTACGAGAGAAACAAAGAAACAAACTTGCAATAAAAGTTACAACTATTTTTTTTGTATTTTTGGTTTAGGAATTCAAACTAAAAATAAACATGAAATTTTTAAGAAATAAATCAAAATAAAAAACAAAAAACATGAATGCAAGGTTTGGAGGTTTTCAAACCTCCCCCAAGCTTAGGTTATTGCCAGGCTCAATTGTTGCCATCATTCGGTGACTGGTGCGTATACTGCTGGTAGTAGTCGGGTAAGTGGCTCATGAAGCGACTGAAGTTGTGAGTCAAGACACTCACGTCTTCATTCACTCCTTGAAGAGTGTGGTCAATAACCCCAATGCGCTGGTTGAGCTGTTGGAATTCTTGATATGGACGTAGTTGTACCACTGCTGTGGCTCGTTGGGCCATGGGTCCCAGGCTCCCACTTGCTGATGTGATGTCCCTCCCAAGCAGGGTTGTATCCCTGCTCGTCCTCATGCTCCTGCTCATCCTCATCCTACTGCCCTCCTTCTTCATCTTCCTCTTCATTAGGCTGAAGTTTGGCCATGATCTCCATCACTTGGTCCTTGGTGAGGATCCAAGTGTCCTTCTCCACAATTGAGAAGGCTCAGGGACAAGGCAACGGAACCTGCTCTGCCTGTGCATCACCAGGATAACCAAACTAATATGCTCGGATCCCCCGGTTAGCTTGGTAAACACCAAGGAAGCCACAAGCAGTTAAATATTTGACATACATAAACTAGGAACCGTCAACAGATTGCATAACATGTAATGTAATATTTAATGCATGGGCAAGGTGGGTTACCAATCCACCAATGTGAATATCACCTTTCGTCTTGTTGCTTTGGTGGTGAAAGTGCTGAATGAGTAGAGTTGCAGGATTGGGGCTTTGCGATGCAGTGGGAAAGAGAGCCTTGGTGATCATTTCCATGTCCGCATTGGCCATGGAACCGGTATCACCTCTTCCTAATAGTGTGTTGGCGAGGAACAAGGTGTAGTAGAGATGGTCGACATCTTATTCTGGTAAAAGTCGGTGCCACCATTAACAGAAACAACCTCCCAAGTTTCTCCGCTCGCGACGCTATTGAGGTTAGTAACAGTTGGCTCCCCAACATGAGGGAAACCGAAAGCATCACAAAATTGTTCAAAAGTTATTTCATAGTGTTGTCGGTTCATGGTGAAGCTTACCATGCACGCATTACCTTTCTCCCTGTGGTCGTCGTAGAAGGAGTCAAGGAACTCATTGTTAAGCTTGGCGTAGGTGTCGTGGCTTCCGTTGCCAAGTACTGTTAGCCCGACCTTATTACACATGAGGTCGAAGTCCTCCTTCAACCCCGCCACGGTGAGAAAGCTGTGGTCGGCCCAACGTGTGGGAAACATCCTCCTCGGTGAAACCATGGCTAACTTGGGGTTGCGCTCGGCTCGAGACCCCAAGCCCGAGACCTCACTATGTTGGCACTTGCTCTTGCGAAAGATGTTACCGATTTTTTTTATCGTGATGCACTGAAAAATTTCACCATAAAACCTTAGGCATATAGTTTCTACATGATATATGAACGATCCTACATGGAAAAATTCAATCATAAAATGAGAAATCAATAGGAAATACAAAATAAGCTTGAGTTCATCCACTAGATCAATGTGAGAGTTTCAACCATGGAAATCTAAAAATAAAGCATGGATAGGGAGAAAAACGTACTAATCTGTTGTTTCCCCCACTCAAACGAACGAAATCCGCGAAGAATCAAAAGTTCTAGGTAGGTTTTGAGAGGATTGAAGAGAGAATATGGGAGAAATAATGAGGAGGAAGAAGAGACCTAGCCGCCCTGGTGCGATTTTGTGGTCGCACTGAACTATATGGCTGGAACTATACGGGCGGGATATGTTGTTCCGCCCATATAGTTGTGGCGGTGCCACCAACTAAGGTTTCTTTATGTGGAATACAGCTATATGGATGCAACTATATAGCTGGATCACAATGATCCCGTTGTATAGTTGGTCGTTAAACCGTCTGTACCCTCGAGATAAATTTCTAAAACAGGCATCGATATCTATATGACCAGAACTATATGGTCGGAATTTTTACTCCCGTCGTATAGTTGGTTGTTAAACCGTCAGTACCTTTGGGATAAATTTCTAAGACAGGCATCGATATCTATACGACCAGAACTATACGACCAAAAATTTTATTCCTGCCGTATAGTTAGTTGTTAAACTATCAGTAGCTTTGAGAAGATATTGTAAGAAGGCATCGATATCTATATGATCAGAGCTATACGGCCGGAATTTTTTATTCCCGCCATATAGTTGGTCGTTAAATTTCTCTGTGTCTTCGAAGAAAATTTGTTGATGGCAAAGATATCTATACAACCGGAATTTTTATTCCCACCGTATAGTTGGTCGTTAAACCATCAATAGTCATCAAAAAATTTCTGTTCCTTCGAGAACACCTTATCCCTAAACTTAGAGAAATACCTTATTTGTTTATAGAAAATTGGTAGTAGAAACTGTCGACCAACATTAGCATATGAAGAGCAGAACTTTAGTCTTTGTAGATAAAACTCAAACTTTTATTTTTATTCTTATTCTATACTCATCCAATCGATGTTTCTACTACTTTTTGACAGCTGCATCTTCACGGGCGCCCTTCCGCAAGAATGTCTATGAAAAAGTGGTAGGAATGTGATGAACTTATTATTCTCTAGTTTATTTTATTGATGAGATGGGTTGACTCCCATTAAGCATTTTATTAAGAATGGTTGAGTAACTCAACCCCTTCTCTGTTCTCGAATTCTTACCTTGGGTTGCCCCTTATCAAAGGCACTTACCACATGAACTCGTTTTGTCGAGGGAATATATCTTTCTCCTGCTTCTAGCTTCTTTGGAAAAATACCGGATTATTTCAGCATCATAAACATTGAAGATTATCTTCCCCTCAGCACAATCAAGAGATGCCCCTACAGTACTAAGGAAAGGTCTTCCAAGTATTATGGATAATTTTTCATCTTCTGCCATCTCAAGAATAATAAAATCACTGGGAATAACATGCTCATCTATTCTAAGTAGAACATCCTCAATCACACCAATGGGTTGTTTAGTGGACTTGTCAGCCATCTTAAAGTGATCGTAGTAGGAGAATACTCCCCTAATCCTAACCTTTTATAGAGGGAGTATGGCATTACACTAACTCCTACTCCTAGATCACACAAGGCATTGTGAATATCAGTTTTGCCTATTGAGCATGAAATAGTTGGTATTCCGGGATCTCTAGACTTAGACAATAACTTCCCATTAGCAGGATAACTAGTTACCATGGTAACAGTTTCAATTATTTCTTTCTTTCTACTAAGAATATCACGGGGAATTTAGAATAGGTAGGAACTTTGATTGCATATGCAAATGGAATTTTCAGATGAAGGTCACTAAGTTCTTTTGTAAAAGAATCATAAATTATCTGATATGGTGCTTTGTTTTTTCGATCTACATAAGGAAGTTTTTTCTCAGCTTTCTTATTCTTATCTTTTACCTTTTGTAGGGGGTCGGGCTCTTTTGTTGCTTTCTTTTGTTGTTGCTTATCACTTTTCTTCTTTTTTACTACAACAACTTCATCTTCCTTGCTTATCTATTTTTCTTCTCTTGGATCAACCGTCTCCGAATCGGAGACATAACGGTCATCCTTAGCATCATCTTAGCCCTCCTTGGTTTGATCTTGTGTTTCAGTTTCATCTTGAGGATCCACCAATGTATCATATTCTTAGCTTGCTTCGAGCAAGTCTTTTTCCTTTTGCTCTTTTCAGCTTCATATTCTAGTGGTCCTAATGGTCCTGTAACAACTGCACCTCATCTTGTGACAACATTAGTAGAAACATGAATATCTTTATCATCGCGAAGAAAAAATTGATAACCAGATGCTATTTGTTCACACTGAGTTTCAATAATACTAAGATACTTGTGAAATAATTTTATTTCTTCGCCAATCTCATCATAATTTTCCGTGAGTTTGGCCAAAATATTTTTGTGTTTTTGAAAGTGCTTATGCAGGTTATTATGAGATTTTGCTTGTCGATATTTTAATTCTTGAAAAACTTTTCTAGTTTAATCATCTTCAGATAAAACTTGTAACAAGTTTACTTTGTTTTCCATAACAAGTTCATTGTTTGGCGTACTTCAGGCATAAGATTAAGAGTTATCTGGAGTATCCCTTTTCCAGCTTAGTGCCAAAATCAGGGTTATATAGAGAATCATTCTTAGCCCTAGTAGACATTAATTCCAAACATTCTTTAATAGTTAAAGTATTTATCGATCCTCGTGCTGAGAAGTCAAGCAACTCTCTACATTGAGCATTAAGACCATGGTATAATAAATGGGAAATAGTTGATTCAAAATAGCCATGATTGGGAATGCTATTGATCATTCCAAAGAATCTATCCCAGGCTTGTAGGTAGTTTTCTCCCACGTTCTGACTAAAGTTTTCTATCTTTCTTAATTCAGTTACCTTTTTAAAAGGATTAAACCTGTTTATGAATTTAACAATGCAATTTTCCTAGCATTTAATCTAATGGCGAGGGAGAGAATATAACCAGTCTAGAGCTTTACCTTTTAGAGACCAACGAAATAATTTTAGACAAGAGAAGTCTCTTGGCAAATCTTTTGGTCCAAGCGATGTTATCACATCGTCGAACTCTCTAATATGTCTTCTTGGGTCTTCATCTTCCATTCCATTGAAAGCTTTTTCCTGCAAATTTTTAATAATTCCACCATCAAAATAGATATTCTCTAACTCCAGGATTAGGGAATTCAATTGGTTTTTTAAGAAATTTAGAACTTGGAGTACCGTTCTCTGAGAGTTTTCTCAGGTTTCATGGGAGTTGTCCTGTAAATAGAGATGATTTCCATAATATACCTCATATTTTCAACTTCAACTTTATTCAATCTTAATTTTTTTTCAATAATTTCTTCGCACCTCTGAGCAGGCACACGCTCAATATAATCCGGTAGATAGGTCCTACCAGAGCGTGTGGACCCTTTGTCTCCTAGGGAGAACATTTTGTAGTAGCAACACCTAAAATGTCAAAAGACAAACACTTAGAGCTTAGCTCCCCGACAACGGAGCCAGAAAATAGCTTGATGTCTTGCAAGTGCCCAGATCGTTTGTAGCTAGTTTCGAAGTATAGATATCAATCCCACAGGAAGCCCAAAGGTAAGTGTTTATGAGTGAAGTCTCTATCACACCCAAAGTTGTCACAGGTCTTCGAGTGAATTGACTGCAAGTGTTGAAATAAGAATGGAGTTTTGATTAAATGAGATGTATTTAACTAGAACTAAAATATAAACTTCAAAAATATAAAGCATGAAAGTAAAGAACGAATTGATTGTTTGTTGTTTTCTGAAGATGGCAAAAGAAGGCGCAGGGAGATTCAGTTCATGGTGATAGTGACTGTGCCAAGTGGAAGAATGATTAATGTAACAATTATAATCTTAGAAGTATATGTGTAGGCAAGCAACCCATAATAAGCCGGAACTCCTCTTGGTAGATTTCATACCAACTTCAATAATCCTACTAGTCTGTTACCAAAAAAATGGTCAGACACTAGACGATTAAGACCCTTCAGGTTGCTTAGTGATTAAGCTCCTTGGATCAGACTAATGCAATAAGCACAGTGGTTCCTCATGATCCTCGAGTCTACTAGTTTTCCATTGATATCCCTGTGTCGCTCGGGGGTCACCGGTCTTCTAGCGAACCAGATCCTATCTATGTAGAACAATGCATCATGTTGTCTGGGCCCTTAATTGGACAACAAGCATTAGGCATCCCACAAATAGTCAAAAACACATAATATAGTAATTAGAATCAACCACAAGCTAATGGAAAATATATGGAGGCACATCACATCTCACCAATCCCCTACTTCTCCACGCCCAAGGAACTTACTCACACATGAGAGAAGAACGGATCATCAATATAATTAAATAAAGGGAGTTCTTCTTGATATTACCGTGGAGATCCACAATAAGAATAGAAAAGTATCCAACACAATTCAAGATGGGAAGAAACAATATCAAACCCTAGTCTTGCAAGGTGAAGATCCCTCTCTCTCAAGTACAACTAGTGGTTATGGGGGTGTATTGGCTAGGAGGTCGAAGATCGTGGAGTGAGATGAAAAACATCTTCCCCTTCTTCTCCGGATCTCTTCTTCTCCCTTCTAGATGAGATGGCAGCTGCCGTGTTGTGTTTTTGCGTATGGCCTCTTCACGGAAGTTGTCCATTTTGACAAGACATAAGAGGCAACTATACGGTGGGAACTATACGGCCGGAAAAAATGTTCCCGTCGTATAGTTGCTCGTTAAAGCCTCTGTATGCTCCCCTCAAGTGCTTCTAAAGAGAGACTTGCTTGTTTTCGCCTGAATATTGTGTTTCTCTAGTTAAAACCTTCTGTTGACATTTAGAACTTGAAACACACATTAAAAACCAAGTTTTATTTGCTAACGAAGTATTAGCATTAGGTAAAGCTAGAAAACAATCAAATCCGAGAGAAAACCATCAATAAAAACCATCAAAAATGTGTCGAATCTCATAGGTATCAACATGTCAACTAGATATACAACTTCTTCTTGGTCTACGACATAGAGGTAGTTCTTCCGAGTGATCTTATCCATCTTTCTCCCCAAGTTGCTAATGTGGTTCGTTGCATAGAAAACAAAATATTTCCTATGATTGTAACCACCAAGATCATATCTAGGAGATACATGTAACGGTTTCAGATGGACTCACCCTCGAAGACCGTAACACGGGATATCATTCCCGCAAAGAAACCCGACTGATGTAGAGTGTACACGACCATCCTCAAGGATGTGTAGACGATTAGAGCTGCAGACAGGCAGCGCCTCCGTAATCAGTCACACGTTTGGTGTGCCGACGACTCTCGATCCCTCGCTCCAGCCGAGCAACGGAAGTAGCGGATCCCCGAGAACTCCAACAGCGCTACGCCATGGTAGTGGTTGTGGAGGGGAATGTTTAGAGTAGGGATTCGCTGAGCAACTTTTCTAGTGGCAATGGGAAAGGCAAGCAAGGGGCAGAAGATGCTAACCAAAGGGCATATGAGATAGGCTATGGGAGAGTGCGTGGAGAGGAGGAGGAGGACACTTCCTTTTATAGGGGAGGGGGAGGGGAGGGGGAGGGGGAAAGGCCCCCTCCTTGGTCGGCACAAGGGGCTGCCCCCTCACCTCCTCCATTCATGTGAGTGCCCCCTCCACTCACATAATTATCCACTCAAAATTCTCCCATTAAATCTCCACTCAAAAATCAAAGGTCTTTCCATTAAAGCACTTTAATTCCCTTGCTCAATTTAATGAACACTTCATTTAAAGAGTACTTCATTTAATGAACACATTAACATTTTGATCTTTTGCTTTGTTTCGATACCCCGAAACTATTTCAGCAGATTCAGTAGAACAATTTTCCGTAACAGAACATTTTTTTGCGATGTCCATTGACTTCCCTTATGTTCCCTATCCGCTCAAATGCGTCGGGTAACCTTAAGTGTGTCTCCCTAGTGGTTCGAGAACTATGTAGACATGATCGAGACTTTGTCCAATCAATAATCATTAGTAGGACCTGGAGATCCATAATGACTCCCACTAGTTCCACGAAAATTAGATGATTGTCTGAACCTATTTTGCTGTAATCAAATTCCTTTTGTCTCGCGATATATTACTTGTCTGATATTCGATCACTCGGTATCATATTTACCTTGTTTAATCTTGTTCTCGACAAGTACTCTTTTTCTTGTTCCTGTGATATCACATTCTAGTGATCAAATCACTTTCTTACAAGGCTATGTCAATGTGATATCACCGAGAGGGCCCTGAGTATATCTCTCCGTCATCCGGATGGACAAATCCCACTCTTGATCCACGAGCCTCAATAGAAACTTTCCAAATACCTAACAACATCTTTATAATCACTCTGTTACGGTGTGACGTTTGATGTAATCAATGTACTCTTCCGGTGAAAATGATTGACGTGATCTCATGGTCTAAGGACATTGGGTTACTATGAACACGATAGCAATTTAAACTTGATGACATGATCGTATTGCTACTTCTACTGCGGGTGACTGTTCATCATATCATTCCCCAATGATATGACCTTGTTATTAACAACATCCAATGTTATGATCAGGAAACCTTTGATCATCCATTAATCATCAAGCTAGTATAAAAACAGGCTTTACTAGGAACCTTATCTGTTTATGATTCACACATGTATTAATGTTTCCTTATTAATACAATTCTAGCATGAAAAATAAACATCTATTATAAACTTGGAATAGCATAATAACCACTTTATTATTTCCTCTCGAGCATAGTCCTTTCAGTCTCCCACTTGCACTAGAGTCAATAATCTAGTTTACATAGTCATGAATCTAACACCCATAGAGTTCTGGTGTTGATCATGTTTTGCCCTTGGGAGAGCTTTAGTCAACGGGTCTGCCACATTAAGATTTGTGTCTACTTTGCAAATCTCTACATCGCCATCCTGAACATGTTCCCGGATGGAGCTAAAATAGTGCTTTATATCCTTGGAATTCTTGTGAGATCTTGGTTCCTTAGCATTGGCTATGGCACCATTGTCGTCACGATAGATCACCATAGGTTCCAAAGAACTTGGAACCACACCAGTTCGGAAATGAACTCTTTCATCCAAACTACTTCCGAAGTAGATATATATTCCGCCTCCATTGTTGATATCACAACCACTAGTTGCTTGGAGCTCCTCCAACTCACTATTGCACCATTCATCAAAAATACATATCCGGATTGTGACATCCAGATCGGTGTTGAAGCTAGCATTGATGTAACATCTTGCGACGAGCTCTTCTTCACCTCCATATATGAGAAACATGTCTTTAGTTCTTCTTAAGTACTTAACGACATACTTTATTGCCTTCCAGTGTTCTAAACCTGGATCAGATTGGTACCTTCCAGTCAAACTAACAACATGTGCCACATCTGGTCTTGTACATAGCATATCATACATAAGAGAACCTATGGCTAAGGCATAGGGGACACGGTACATTACTTCTCTATCTATTGCTGTCGCTGGACTTTGAGTCTTACTCAAAACCGTACTTTGCAACATCGGTAAGAACCCCTTCTTACTTCCGTCCATTTTGAACTTCTTCAAAATCTTGTCAAAGTATGTACTCTGTGACAATCCTATTAAGCATCTTGATCTATCTCTATAGATATTGATGCCTAATATGTATGCAGCTTCACCAAGATATTTCATCGAAAACTTACTATTTAAGTAATCATTTACACTTTTCATAAGTTCTATGTCATTTCCAATCAACAATATGCCATCCACATATAAGATTAGAAATACAATAGATCTCCCACTCACTTTCTTGTAAATACAAGCTTCTCCGATGGTTTGGACAAATCCAAAAACTTTGATTACTTAATCAAATCAGAGATTCCAACTTCGGGATGCTTTCTTCAGTCCATAGATGGACCACTGAAGTTTTCATACCTTGTTAGCATCCTTAGGATTGACAAAACCTTTTGGTTGTATCATATACAACTCTTCCTCAATGTTTCCATTAAGGAATGCTATCTTGACATCCATCTGCCAGATTTCATAATCGAAAAATGAAGCAATTGCTAAAATAATCCTAACAGACTTTAGCATCGCTACCGGTGACAAAGTCTCATCATAGTCAACTCCTTGAATTTTTCGTACCCCCTTCACGACAAGTCGAGATTTATAGACGATCACACTACCGTCAGCGTCCGTTTTCTTTTTGAAAATCCATTTATTATCAACGGCCTTTCGGTTATGAGGTAAGTCTACCATGGTCCAAACATGGTTATCATACATGGATTCCATCTCGGATTGCATGACTTCTAGCCATTTGTTGGAATCTGGGCTCAGCATCGCTTCATCATACGTCGCAGGGTCATCACTTCCATCTATCATGAAATTGAGAACTGGATCATCATACAGTTCCGGAGCTGTAGGTATCCTGCCTTACCTGCGAGGTTTGGTAGTACTCTCTCTTGGAGTTTCATGAGGAGGGGTGGGTACCTCATCATCATTTCCTTCTTCCATGGGTGGAGTCAACACTAGAATAGATTTTGGCGCTGCGCTACTCGCCACTTCTGGAAGAGAAGGTTCAATAACCTCGTCGATTTCTACCTTCCTGTTACCCACACCTTTCAAGAGAAACTCTTTTTCTAGAAAGTATCCATTTGTGGCCACAAACACTTTGCCTTTGGATTGGTGATAGAAGGTGTACCCAATTGTTTCTTTTGGGTATCCTGTGAAGACACATTTTTCTTCTTTGGGTTCGAGCTCATCTGGTTGAAGTTTCTTCACATAAGCATCACATACCCAAACTTTTAGAAATGATAGCTTAGGTTTTTTACCAAACCATAATTCATACAGTGTCGTTTCAACGGATTTTGATGGTTCCCTATTTAAGTGAATGCAACAGTCTCTAATTCATGACCCCAAAATGACAATGGCAAATCTATAAGGGACATCATAGATCGTACCATATCCAAGATGTTCGATTACAATGTCTAGATACACCATTACGCTATGGTGTTCTAGCGGGAGTGAGTTGAGAAACAATCCACATTGTCTCATGTGTGTGACAAACTCATAACTAAGATATTCTCCTCCACGATTGGATTGTAGAAACTTGATCTTCCGGTTACGATGATTTTCTACTTCACTCTGAAATTCTTTGAACTTTTCAAATGTTTCAGACTTATGTTTCATTAAGTAAATATATCCGTATCTACTTAAATCATCCATGAAGGTTACAAAATAACGATATCCGCCATGTGCACACACACTCATTGGACCACATACATCGGTATGTATTATTTCCAATAAGTTGGTCACACATTCTATTGATCCAGAGAATGGAGTTCTATCCATCTTGCCCATAAGTCATGGTTCACATGTTTCAAATCATTCATAATCAAGTGATTCAAGCAGTCCATCAGAATGGAGCTTCTTTATGCGCTTTACACCAATATGACCTAAACGACAATGCCACAAATATGCAGCAATATCATAATTCAACTTAATTCTTTTGGCATTTACGTTATGAATATGTGTACTACTAATATCAAGATTCAAGACAAATAAACCATTCAACAAAGGTGCGTGACCATAAAAGATGTTATTCATATAAAAGGAACAACCATTGTTCTCTGATAGAAATGAATAACCGTCTTGCATTAAACATGATCTAGACATGATGTTCATGCTCAACATAGGCACATAATAACAATCATTAAGGATTATTGTCAATCCCGATGGTAGATGAAGTGGCAGTGTCCCGACGGCAAACACATCAACCTTTGATCCATTGCCTACGCGCATCGTCACTTCATCCTTAGACAATGGTCGAATATTCCTTAGTCCCTATTTCGAGTTACATATATTAGCAACTAAACCGGTATCAAATACCTAGGTACTACTTTGACTACTAGTAAGGTACACATCAATAACAAGTATATCGTATATACCTTTGTTCACTTTCCTGGCCTTCTTATCTGCCAAGTACTTTGGACAGTCCCGCCTCCAGTGACCAACCTCCTTGCAATAGAAGCACTATGTATCAGGCTTAGGGCCTCCCTTGGCTTACTTCTCAGGCGCGGCAATAGTCTTGCCTTCCTTCTTGAAGTTACCCTTGGGCTTGCCCCTCTGGCCTTTTTTCTTGAAACTGGCGGTTTTATTGACCATCAACACTTGATGTTCCTTTTTGATGTCTACCTTGGCAGTTTTAAGCATAGCTGCGAGTTCGGCAAGCGACTTGTCAGCACCATTCATCTTGTAGTTCCTTACAAACGCTTTGTAACTCAGTGGCAGCGATTGCAGAACCCAGTCCATCATGAGATCAGCTGGAATCTCACATCCTAGTGTCTCAAGACATTGAGCATAGCCTGTCGTCTTTATGACATGCTCGTTCACATAGCTGTGCTCCTCCACCTTAGTGCTAAATAAATTTTCAGAGATCTCATATCTCTCGGCATGGATTTGGTCCCCATGTTGGGTTCACAGCATAGAAAAAAAATTCCTACGATAGGAACTATACGCCAAGATCTATCTATTAGATACAAGCAACGGGTGGATATACATCCATGGAGAACTTACCCTCGAAGACAACAAAGCTTTGTTAACGAGTTGGAACTCATGGATGATGTAATCAAATGCTTGCCGATCTCAAGATCATGTGGAAGTCCTAGCGCCTCAAATGAGCAGCGCATCCATCCTCGCACACACGTTCAGGCCACCGAACAACCTCCACCTCCTCGCTTCAGCAAATCAGTGGAAGCAGCAACTCCTTCCAGACGAAATGCCACCGGGAACATGTATCTCGCTAATCTGAGTCCATGGGGGAATATATCTAGAGGGGGAGAGAGATCCTTCACAAGGAGGTGTGCTTTGTGAGGGAGGAGAGGGGGGACTTTTATAGGATAGGGGGGGCTTCTCCCCTCCCCATGGATGGCGCCCAAGGGGGGTGCCCCCACCTCTTCCTCATTCATGTGGTGGAAGCTCCACTCACATAAACATGCCTCCACTCACACATCCACTCACATGCATTAAATTTCCACCAAATTTAATGCAACTCTCATTTAATAAAACTATTTTATTTATTTTATACAGAATTTTGTTAATTACTTTAATTAACAAACATTCACATAAAACCCCCTACAATATTTCAATATCACATGCAGAACCAATTTCAGCAATTTCACTCGAAACAATTCCGGTGTCCATTGAAATAATTCCAGCGCTTTGCAATTCTTTCGTTTGAAACATATATGCTCCAAATGGTGTTTCGCAACCCTTAAGTGTGTCACCCTACGATTCACGAATAATGCAGACATGATCAAGACTCCTCTCAGATCAATAATCAGAAGCGGGACCTGGAGATCCATTCTGACTCTTGCACATTCAATAATGACTTCTATGATCGTGAGAACCTTTAATGCTAGTAACTTAATCCCTTTGTCTCGTGATATATTACATGTCTGAGATTCGATCATCAGTATCCAAATACCTAGTTTGATCTCGTTATCGACATGCACTCTTTCCTCGTTCCCGTGATATAACATTCTAGTGATCACATCACTTGCTTGCAAGATATTCTCAATGTGATGTCACCGAGAGGGCCTAGAGTATATCTATCCGTCACCGAGATGGACAAATCCCACTCTTGATCCATGAGCCTCTACATAACACCTTCGTAGCACTGAACCCACCTTTATAGTCACCCTTTTATGGTGTGATGTTTGATGTTATCAAGATACTCTTCCGGTGTTAGTGATTAACATGATCTCATGGTCTAAGGACTAGGATTACTTTGTATGATGTTATTGCAATATAAACTCAATGACTTAGATCATAATGCTATACTTTGGATGAATGTTCATCACATCATTTCACAAATGTCGTGGCATCGTTATTAACGACATCCAATGTCCATGATCAGGAAACTTTGATCATCTTGTAATCCACGAGCTAGTTTAAAGAGAGGCATAACTAAACTTTCCATTTGTTTATTAAACACACATGTATTAATGTTTCCGTATTAATACAATTATAGCATGCAAAATAAACATCTATCATATACTTGGAATATACATAATAACAACTTTATTATTGCCTCTTAGGGCATATTCCCTTCAGTCTCCCACCTGCACTAGAGACAATAATCTAGTTACATAGTGATAAATCTAACACCCATGGAGTTCTGGTGTTGATCATGTTTTGCCCTAGGGAGAACTTTAGTCAACGGATCTGCAACATTGAGATCTGTGTGTACTTTACAAATCTTTATATATCCATCCTTGACATGCTCTCGGATGGAGTGAAATTGGCGCTTAATATGCTTGGAATTCTTGTGAGACCTTGGTTCCTTGGGGTTGGCTATGGCTCCATTTTTGTCTCAATAGATAACCATTGGGTCCAACGCACTAGGAACCACACCTAGTTTGGTTATGAACTCCTTCATCCAAACCGCTTCCTATGCCGCTTCAGAAGCAGCAACATATTGCGCCTCGGTCGTTGATCCAGCCACCACAGGTTGTTTGGAACTCCTCCAACTAACTGCTTCTCCGTTCAAGAGAAATATGTATCCGGATAGAGACTTAGAGTCATCCAGATCGGTGTCAAAGCTAGCATCAACATAACACTTAGTGACCAGTTCTTCTTCACCTCCATATACAAGAAACATATCCTTAGTTCTTCTTAAGTAATTAAGGATATTCTTGACCGCTATCCAGTGTTCCGTACCTAGATCAGATTGGTACCTACTAGTTAAACTAATAGCATGTGCCACGTCTGGTCTTGTACATAGCATGGCTTACATTATAGAGCCTATAGCCGATGCATAGGGATTTTTATCCGTTCTCTCTCTTTCTTCCGCCGTAGCCGGACTTTGAGTCTTACTCAATGTCTGATAGAACCCCTTCCGTCCATTTTAAACTTCTTTAAAATCTTATCAAGGCATGTACTTTGTGATAGCTCTATCAGACGCCTTGATCTATCTCTATAGATCTTTATGCCTAATATGTATGATGCTTCACCTAGGTCCTTCATCGAAAATTTGCTATTTAGATAACTTTTAACACCGTTTAAAAGATCTATATCATTTCTAGTCAATAATATGTCATCCACATATAATATTAGAAATGCCACATTGCTCCCACTCACTTTCTTGTAAATGCATGCCTCTCCATAAGTTTGGATAAATCCAAACTCTTTGATCACCTCATCAAAGCAGAGATTCCAACTCCAGGATGCTTGCTTCAGTCCATAGATGGATCGTTGAAGCTTGCACACCTTGTCAGCATCCTTAGGATTGAAAAAACCCTTTGGTTGTATCATATACAACTCTTCTTCAATGGTATAATTGAGGAATGCAGTTTTAGCATCCATCTGCCATATCTCATAATCGAAATAAGCAGCAATTGCTAACATAATCCTAACCGAGTTTAGCATGACTACGGGAGAGAACGTCTCATCATAGTCAACCCCTTGAATTTGTCGAAACCCCTTTGCGACAAGTCGAGCTTTATAGATGGTTACATTACCATTAGCATCAGTTTTTCTTTTGAAAATCCATTTATTGTCAATGGCCTTTCAGTCGTGAGGTAAGCCACCAAGGTCCAAACCTGGTTTTCGTACATGGATTCCATCATAGATTTCATGACTTCTAGCCATTTGTTGGAATCTGGGCTCATCATCGCTTCTTCATACGTCGCTGGATCATCTATTTCATCAACCATGAAATTCATAACATGATTTCCGTATAGTTCAGGAGCTGCACGTGTCCTGCTTGACCTGTGAGGTTTGGTAGTGTCCTCTTTCGGAGTTACATGACCATTATCATTAGTTCCCTCTTCATTCGGTGAAGTCAACTGTGGAACAATTTCTAGCGCTGCGCTACTCGTCGTTATTTGAAGAGAAGGTTCAATAACCTCTTTGAGTTCTACCTTCCGACTACACACACCTTTCGAGAAACCCTTTCTCTAGAAAGGATCCATTCTTGGCAACAAAAACCTTGCCCTCAGACCCGTGATAGAAGGAATACCCAATAGTTTCCTTAGGGTATCCTGTGAAGATGTATTTTTCTGCTTTGGGTTCAAGTTTATCCGGTTGAAGTTTCTTCACATAAACAGCACAACCCCAAACTTTAAGATATGAAAACTTAGGTTTGTTTCCAAACCACAATTCATATGGTGTATTTTCAACGGATTTAGATGGTGCCCTATTTAAAGTGAATGCAGGAGTTTCCAGTGCATAACCCCAAAATGATAGTGGCAAGTCAGTCAAAGACATCATAGATCAAACCATATCTAATAAAGTACGATTACGACATTCTGACACACCATTATGCTGTGGTGTTCTAGAAGGTGTGAGTTGTGAAACTATTCCACACTCTTTCATATGTGTGCTAAACTCGTAACTTACATACTCACCTCCACGGTCAGACCATAGAAATTTGATCTTTCTATTATGATGATTTTCCACTTCATTCTGAAATTCCTTGAACTTTTCAAAGGTTTCAGATTTGTGTTTCATCAAATAGATATACCCGTATCTACTCAAATCATCCGTGAAAGTAACAAAATAACGATAACCACCATGCACTGACACACTCATTGGACCGCATACATTAGTATGTATGATTTCCAATAAATCTGTCGCCCGTTACATTGAACCGGAAAACAGTGTTCTAGTCATCTTGCCCATAAGGCATGTCTCACATGTATCAAATGATTCAAAGTCAAGTGATTCCAAAATTCCATCAGGATGGAGTTTCTTCATGCATTTAACACCAAAATGACCTAGACGGCTGTGCCACATATATGCAGATATATCATCATCAAGTTTAATCCTTTTAGCATCAACATTATGAATATGTGTAACACTATTATCGAGATCCAACAGAAATAAACCATTCATCACAGGTGCATGACCATAAAAGATATTATTCATATAAACTGAACAACCATTGTTTTTAGACTTAAATGAATAACTACATCACATTAAACAAGATCCGGATATAATGTTCATGCTTAGTGTAGGCACCAAATAACAATTATTTAAGTTTATAACTAATCCCGGTGGTAGGTGGAGAGGCGGAATTCTGATGGCGATCACATCAACTCTTGATCCATTGCTGACATGCATCTTGATCTCACCCCTTGCTAGTGGTTGCTTATTCTGTAGCTCCTGATTCGAGTTACATATATTAGCAACCGATCCAGTATCAAATACCCAGGTGCTACTGCGAGTACTAGTCAAGTACACATCAATAACATGTATATCATATATACATTTGTTTTCCTTGCCGGCCTTCTTGTCTGCCAAGTACTTGGGGCAGATGCGCTTCCAATGGCCGGTCCCCTTGCAATAGTAGCACTCGGTATCAGACTTAGGGCCAGCTCAGGATTTCTTTTTAGGTGCTGCAATAGATTTGCTGCCCTTCTTTCCCTTTTTCTTACCCTTCTTGTCTTTCTTGAAACCGGTGGTCTTATTGATCATCAACACTTGAAGTTCTTTCTTGATCTCCACCTCTGCAGTCTTAAGCATTGACAGAAGCTCGGGGAGAGGCTTCTTCATGCCCTGTATATTGTAGTTCATCACGAGGCTCTTGTAGCTAGGTGGGAGATATTGGAGAACAGGATGTATGCCTAAGTCAATGGGAATCATTATTCCCAAGGACACAAGCCTATCGGCGTACCTAGAAATTTTGAGTACGTGCTCGCTAACGGAGTTGTTCTCTTCCATCATGCAGCTAAAGAACTTTTCAAAAGCATTATAACTCTCTATGGCAGCATGGGTATCGAAAATCATTTTCAATTCGCCCATGGTATCAAAGGCATTGCCGTTTTCGAAATGCTTTAGAAGTTCTAGTTCTAGACCATACAATATGCCGCAATGAACTAATTTGTGGTCCTCCAGACGAGTCATATAGACGTTCTTTTCCTCGTCAGGGGAATCAGGAGCTGATGGGGGGCCTAGCGGCGCTTCTAGCACATACAGCTTGTGTGCAGCATTGAGGAGAATCCTCAAATTCATGGCCCAGTCGGTAAAGTTGCTACCATTTTTTGCAAGTTTTTCTTTTTCCATGAACACATTGAACTTAAAAGTAGGTGGTGCCATCTATAACATAATTTGTAAAGTTTATACTAAGTTTATGATAGATCGAGTTCAACTAATCCAAATTACAAATGAACTCCCGCTCAAAAACAACATCCCTCGTGTCTTTTTGGTGATTACTTGAACCAAATTCACTACACCAAGTCCGATCATCACGTGAGTCGGTGTAGTTTCAAAGGCGAGTATCAATATGGGCATCATATCGACTATATGACTCATGCTTAACCTTTCGGTCCGTGTTCCAAGGCCATGTCAATACATGCTAGGTTTGCCAAGTAAGAACCTTAGTAGTCGCGTGTGTAAAACTGTCTTGCACCCGAAATATGATCGTGGATTCAAGTACACCCGATCATCACGTGATGTCTTGAAGCGGTGAAACATAAACGGTGCATACTTAAGGAAGAACACATTTTAATCTTGATATCAAAATGAGGTATCATCTTATAATGCTACTAAAAACGCCAAACTAGCAACATAAGATGCAAACATCATATGTGTAAAGTGGAATGATATGGTCCATGCATTTGATCACCATCATGTGCATCGTGGTATGATCTCTATCATTCCTTTTGTGTAAGGATAACGTCTATGGAACTTACACGTTAGGTGTGTTGTAAGGGTATCTACTATACATCAACTTACAACATTACCATATCATGCCACTAGCCCAACAACAATCTAAACTAGATGCCTCTAATTTATCCATTGCAAGTTTTACGTGGCTTAGGGCTTTCGGAGATAGAATCGGTCTTACCTACGAACATGGAACCACAGAAACTAAGTTATTAGCAACTCCTTGTAAATCAGATATTGACTATAGTAGGGGAGACAGACACCCGCTAGCCACTTATGCAAAACTAGTTGCATGTCATTCGTGGAACCGGTCTCATGTGCGAGGACATGTAAAGTTGGTCCGGGCCGCTTCATCCCACTATGCCACCAATATCCAAATTACATGAAAGAAGCAATAACATGATCATCATCGTCCACATATAAACATATGTGTACTACCCGTGCAAAGCACCTACGCACAGATCAGGCTCTGATACCACTGTTGGGTTTGCAGCATAGAAAACAAAAGTGTTCCTACGATGGGAACTATACGCCAAGATCTGTCTATTAGATACAAGCAACGGGTGGATATACATCCATGGAGAACTTACCCTCAAAGACAACAAAGCTTTGTTAACGAGTTCGAACTCGTGGATGATGTAGTCGAACGCTTGCTGATCTCAAGATTGTGTGGAAGTCCTAGCGCCACAAATCAGCAGCGCATCCGTCCTTGCACACATGTTCAGGCCACCAAACAACCTCCACCTCCTCGCTCCAGTGAATCAGTAGAAGTAGCAACTCCTTCCAAACAAAATGCCATCGGGAACATGTATCTCGCTAATCTGAGACAATGGGGGAATATATCTAGAGGGGGAGAGAGATCCTTCACAAGGAGGTGTGCTTTATGAGGGAGGATAGGGGGTCTTTTATAGGAGAGGGGGGCTTCTCCCCTGCCCATGGCCGGCACCCAAGGGGAGGGTGCCCCCACCTCTTCCTCGTTCATGTGCTGGAAGCTCCACTCACATAAACATGCCTCCACTCACACATCCACTCACATGCATTAAATTTCCACCAAATTTATTGCAACTCTCATTTAATAAAACTCATTTATTTATTTTATATAGAATTTTTTTAATTACTTTAATTAACAAACATTCACATAAAACCCCCTACAATATTTCAATATCACATGCAGAACCAATTTCAGCAATTTCACTCGAAACAATTCCGGTGTCCATTGAAATAATTCCAGCGCTTTGCAATTCTTTCGTCTGAAACAGATATGCTCCAAATGGTGTTTGGCAACCCTTAAGTGTGTCACCCTACGGTTCACGAATAATGCAGACATGATCAAGACTCCTCTCAGATCAATAATCAGAAGTGGGACCTGGAGATCCATTCTGACTCCTGCACATTCAACAATGACTTCTATGATCGTGTGAACCTTTAATGCTAGTAACTTAATCCCTTTGTCTCGCGATATATTACATGTCCGAGATTCAATCATCGGTATCCAAATACCTAGTTTGATCTTGTTATCGACATGCACTCTTTCCTCATTCCCGTGATATAACATTCTAGTGATCACATCACTTGCTTGCAAGCTATTCTCAATGTGATGTCACCGAGAGGGCCCAGAGTATATCTATCCATCACCGGGATGGACAAATCCCACTCTTGATCCATGAGCCTCTACATAACACATTCGTAGCACTGAAACCCACCTTTATATTCACCCTTTTACGGTGTGACGTTTGATGTTATCAAGATACTCTTCCGGTGTCACTGATTAACATGATCTCATGGTCTAAGGACTAGGATTACTTCGTATGATGTTATAGCAATATAAACTCAATGACTTAGATCGTAATTCTATACTTTAGTTGAATGTTCATCATATCCCTTTCACAAATGTTGTGACCTTGTTATTAATGACATCCAATGTCCATGATCAGGAAACTTTGATCATCTTGTTAATCAACGAGCTAGTTTAAAGAGAGGCATAACTAGGAACTTTCCATTTGTTTATTAAACACACATGTATTAACGTTTTTGTATTAATACAATTATAGCATGCAAAATAAACATCTATCATATACTTGGAATATACATAATAACAACTTTATTATTACCTCTCAGGGCATATTCCCTTCACCCCAAACATAGTTTTGAGTTCCTCCACCATGACATCAGGATCAGTAAGTTCAGAACGCTTTTGGAGCTCGGGCTCCAAAGTTTGGAGCATCGTGCACTGCACAAGAGTGTAGTCATCAAATTTCGTTTCATACACATTGCGATCTTCCTGAGACGTAGTTTCTGCAGGGCATCACCTTACAGACCGTCAAGTACATAGGACCTTTTTATGCCCGCGAGGATAATCCTCAAATTGCGGTGCCAGTTGGTGAAGTTAGACCCATTGTCTAGCAGCTTTTCTTTCTCAAGGAATGCATCGAAATTGAATGTAGGGGTGCCATGATCTACGATGTATTTTTAAAGATTATTTAGACTAGGTTTATAACAAACAGAGTTCAAGCTAATTCAAAATTACTTATGTGAACTCCCACTCAAAATGACATCACTCTAGTAATTTTAGTGATTACACGAACCAAATTTACTACGCCACGACCGATCATCACGAGTGGTGGCGCAATTCTAGTGGCAAGCATCGTATGGGTCATCATATCTCCGTATGACTCATGCTTTACCTTTCGGTTCATGTTCTGAGGCCATGTCTATACATGCTAGGCTCGTAAAGTAAGAACCTTAGTACCCGCGTGTGTAAAACTGTCATACACCCGTTGTATGCGAACATAGAATCTATCACACTCAATCATCATGTGGTGCTTCGAGATGACGAACTTTCTTAGCCGTGCATGCTAAGGAAGAACATATTATTATCTTGATATTTTGTGGGAGGGATCATCTTATAATGCTACCAAGGAAATCAAATACTACCTAGGTGATTAAATCAACGCAAAATAAGATGCATCAAAGGATAAACATCACATGCATAAATAATGTGATATGATATGGTCCTTCTCGCATTCGATCTCCATCTTGTGCATCATGGCATGGTCTCCATCATTCCACCGGTGTGTCACCAAGGTCCATGGCGCCACCATCAAGGTTGTTCTCCATTAATCTAATTACATGGATTTCAATTTTTGGCACGCATGCCATAAAATAAAATGACAACCATATGGCTCCTGCCAGTTGTTTTACAATAAAACACATTGCATATAACAACATTTGTATCATAGACCATATCACATCACATGCCCTGCAAAAACAAGTTAAACCCCTCTAATTTATTTTTGCATATTTTACACGGCTTTGGGCTTTCTAGGATTGAACCACTCTACCTACAAATTTCAGCCACAATGTTGATAGTCAAGTTATTTGGAAACCATTGTAAATCAGATCATGATTATGTTGGGAGAGACAGACACATGCTGAGCCACTTTATGCAATACGAGTTGCATGTCAAGCGTGGGACAGGTCACATGTGCGAGGACATATAAAGTTAGTCTGGGCCACTTTATCCCAACATGCCACCATTATCAAACTTTATGCAAGTAAGAAACAACAAGACTATCAATGCCCACATCTCTATGTGTTCTAACCGTGCAAAGCATCTAGACATAAACTTGGCTCTAATACCACGGTTCATTGCATAGAAAACAAAAAATTCCTACGGTTGCAACCACCAAGATCATATCTAGGAGATACATGTAACGGTTTTAGATGGACTCACCCTCAAAGAGCGTAACACGGGATAACATTCCTGCAAACAAACATGGCTGATGTAGAGCATACACGACCATCCTCAAGGATGTGCAGATGATCAGCACCACAGATGGGTAGCACCTCCGTAATCGGTCACACGTTCGGTGTGCCGACGACTCCCGATCCCTTGCTCCAGCCGGGCAACGGAAGTAGTAGATCCCCAAGAACTCCAACAGTGCTATGCCATGGTAGTGGTGGTGGAGGGGAATGTTTAGAGAAGGGCTTTGCCGAGCACCTTTTCTAGTGCCAATGGGAACAAGCAAGGGGGAGAAGATGCCAACCAAAGGGCATATGAGAGAGGCTATGGGAGAGTGTGTGGAGAGGAGGAGGACACCTCCTTTTATAGGGGAGGGGGCAAGCCCCCCTCCTTGGCTAGCGCCAAGGGGCTGCCCCCTCACCTCCTCCATTCATGTGAGTGCCCCCTCCACTCACATAATTCTCCACTCAAAATTCTCCCATTAAATCTCCACTCAAAAATCCAAGGTCTTTCCATTAAAGCACTTTAATTCCCTTGTTTTAATGCAACTCAATTTAATGAACACTTTGTTTAATGAACACATTAACATTTTGATCCCTTGCTTTCTTTCGATACCATGAAACTATTTTGGAAGATTCGGCAGAACAATTTTCCGTAGCAGAACAATTTTCTGCGATGTCCATTGACTTCCCATGTATTCCCTATCCGCTCAAATGCACCGGTTAACCTTAAGTGTGTCTCCCTATGGGTTTGAGAACTATGTAGATATGATCGATACTTTCTTTGATCAATAATCATTAGCGGGACCTAGAGATCCATAATGACTCCCACTAGTTCCAAGAAAATCAGATGATCGTCTGAACCTCTCTCGCTGTAATCAAATTCCTTTTGTCTCGCGATATATTACTTGTCAGTTTGTATCATCTATACCTTGTTTAATCTCGTTCCCGGCAAGTACTCTTTTTCTTGTTCCTGTGATATGACATTCTAGTGATCAAATCACTTGCTTGCAAGGCTATGTCAATGTGATATCACCGAGAGGGCCCTGAGTATATCTCTCCGTCATCCGGATGGACAAATCCCACTCTTGATCCACGAGCCTCAACTGACACTTTCCAAATACCTGACAACATCTTTATAATCACCCTATTACAATGTGATGTTTAATGTAATCAAAGTACTCTTTCGGTGAAAGTGATTGACATGATCTCATGGTCTAAGGACATTGAGTTACTACGAACACAATAGCAATTTAAACTTGATGACATGATCGTACTTCTACATCTACTACGGGTGACTGTTCATCATATCATTCCCTAATGATATGACCCTGTTATTAACAAAATACAGTGTTATGATTAGGAAACTTTTGATCATCCATTAATCAACAAGCTAGTATAAAGAGAGGCTTTACTAGGAACCTTATATGTTTATGATTCACACATGTATTAACGTTTCCTTATTAATACAATTCTAGCATGAAAAATAAAAATCTATTATAAACCTGGAATAGCATAATAACCACTTTCTTATTGCTTCTCGGGCATATTTCTTTCAGTTGCTGCGTATGTTGAAGAGGATGCCGAAGGTTCTCGACAAGATGACCTCGATGTGCTCAATAATATTCACGTCGTTGGTGAACAGAGATATACAGCCTATTAGCAGAAGTTACTCAAATATCATAGTCAGAGAGTCAAAAATCAGTATTTTACAAAGGGCGGTCTAATTCTCTGACTAGTGCAGCAAAGAAAGCACAAACTCTCCCCAATTTGGGAAAGGCCCTTTATGGTTAGCAGAGTATTGCACAATGGTTCATATTATCTAACAGACATGAGGCTAGACAAAGAAAGACCCGCTACTAGGAAAAGAAAGAGGGATGGAGGCAGTACATATCTAGATGAATTAGACCATCCATGGAATATTGGTCAGCTACGTCCCTTTTATTCTTAAGTTTTTTCTTTGTAATCATATCAATGTACATGTTCAAAATGAAATAAAGTATTGGTTCCCTCAATGTTTTTTTGAGAAGTTTTTAGTACCATCTTATTTCCAAATGATCATGTCATAGTCGGTAATCCCAGAATACTTGAAAGTACTTTATACTCATGTTTGTTCTGGTTAGATTCTGATTCTAAATAAAATGCTACCTTACGGTGTAAGTCTCATTTTATGATTATGCTTTGGTTTTTATCTGATTGCTTAGATGCTGGTATTTTCCGAGTCGTGAATTGTTGGTACTGGAAGCCAGCTCTATTTTCGGGTTTAAACTGGTTTAGTAATTGAGCTCCGTTGCTCGGCAGTGTTTCCGTGTAAAGGTATACTGGCTCATGAAAGGGACGAGGCAGAAAGCTAGATAAAGGATAAGTATAAACATAAAGTGCTTAAAATTTTTCGAGCACAATAAAAAAAGTGCTAGAGTAACGCATAAGTTCTTACAGACCAACACAAATAAATAAATAGTTTAACCATTACAACACTTGCTTCAAAATGATGCATAGTTTGTTTCAATCCTATGCTGCAGGTGGAGGAGACGAATGTTGGGGGATGACCGCAGGTAGGGTCAAGCCAACGTATAAGGACAAGGTCCACTAAGGCATAAAAAGGTCAAACCATGAGTTGGCTGAGGTATAAGAGGGCCGGTCGTGTTACATCCGGGTTACCCTAAGCCGAATAACACAGAAAAGACTCGGCCCACATATATGGTTTGTCGGCACGAGGTATGGGTTGTTACATCTTTGTAGGTACTTGGCCGAGTTCCTAGACTGAGGCCGTGTCATGAGTTGGCTTTCTCAAGAAGGAGAGAGCCAGCCCAAGGTTAGCGCTTTTCTGTCTCGCAAGGGAATCTAGGGAGAGACAAGGGCTAGCGACAAATGCTAGAGGAGCAGAGACAGAACAGATCATCATGGACGTGACAGTGTTTGAACGGTCAGACAACGTGTCCTCTAAGCCATTGCCTTGTAGAGGCTGGCAATAGACGAAAGGATGGCGCGAAACTACTATTTTGGGACAAGCATATTCGTAGAATATCCGGGCCACGTAAGCCCTAGCTATAACCTGGCCACCCCTTTATAAGGCGAGCCAAGGCCTCCAAGGAGGGGGTGATCCATTTGGCTAAGGGAAAACCCTAGAGCGAGAAGAGAGCAGGAGCACTTCATCTTCTTACACTCCTTGATACAGCTTAAGGAGCATTTGTATTTGTCCAGAGATCGTAATATAAGATCTAGAGCAGGAGTAGGGGTTTTATCTCCATAAGAGAGCCTCGAACCTGGGTACATCACGTGTTGAGTTCTTGTGTTCTTCGTGTGCGGATTCACCACACTATCCCTCCCTAGATACCACTAGTGCACATTGCCCCCATCTTTAGCCTACCCATGGCATCTACCGTGACACCACCACTACAGTTGACGCCCATCATGGGGCCAGCAGCGGCGCTAGCTGGTGTGTTCATCCAGACGGGAAACTTCATCGCCACTAGAGAGCGCGTCATTTCTAGGCTGGTTCAGCGATTCGGCTCACGGGACTTCGTCAGCGACAATGCGCGTAGGATTGGCAATCACCCAGCTCCGTGCAATGACATCTTCGTCAACTTCGGCACGCACAAGATCTATGTCGGGGTTGATGACTCCTGCGTGTACCCGCAAGGAGTCCTCGTGGCAGGAGAACCTCCTCTCAGCACGGCTTGTGGTCCGCGTATCACTCGCCTCGCTAGCTACACTGAGGTGATGATGACCACGCCAGATTCTAGCACGAGTAAAGATCCGGCCAAAGATGGAGAAACAACTCCCAAGGTAACTCGCTCGAGGTTTCCTCTGCTGGAAAGACCACAAAACATACTGCAGCAAGCCATAGAGAGCCTCACTACACCTTTAGCTCCCATAGTAGATCCGGCTCAGGCATAGGCAGACTAAGAGGAAACCCGACAGAAAGTGCTAGAGGGAGCCAAAAATATAGCAGTGGCACAGGAGATGTTGAACATCATGCTGCCTGAGTATGCTAGGACAAATAATATTAGCACTAGTCCTACTCGTATGGATGGTGTAAAGATTAGGGGGGGAAACCTCCTCAGTGAAATAGATAAGGAATATGTGCCTAGACCAGGAGATTCGGGTAACCCAATGTCAGCAGGTCTGCCGAGGTATAACACCCCAGCAAAGAACCCCAGGGCTGCAGATGCAGCAGCAGTCGAGTTAGATGGTTTGACCGGTGAGGCCCAGGAGAGGCAGCAAGAGAGAGTCATAGAGCTGGTGCGCATCACAAACCAGCAAAATGAGGAGATACACAGGACTAACCTGGCAAGGCCAGGGGGTTCTTGTGTCATTCATTCGGCTGGGGGTGCTCCTCCAAGATCAGTCGGGGCAGCATCTTCACCCGGTGCTGGCCCAAGGAGAGAATAGGCGGTAACCTCTGGTAGAAGGAACAAGTAGATAGTGCCATATGACCCGGCAGTGGCCGGGAAAGGCAAAGAAACATAGGGCAATGCTGACTGAGGAAGTGTTAGCCGAGGTAATGGTGGTTAAGGGAATCTGGCCAAGGCAATGCCGATTGAGGAAATGTTGGGCATGGCAATTCTGGACAGCATAACACGGCAGGAGAAGGACAATATCCTCTACAGTAACAGCAATAGCAGTATATGCCTCGGCAAGAACAAAGTGCGGGGCCAACTATACAGCAACAATATGCTCATCCAGGGCAAAACAGATACAATGATGGTTACTCGGCTATGGACAATGCCGGGTTTCCCAAGCTGGATCATCATATGATGGGAAGTTCCATGGGATCAAGGCTAGGAAACAGGAACTTACAGCCGGATGATGCAAGGTTAAAGCTGGACAAAATTTATAGGTCGAAGCTATTGGAGGGACAAGGTCCTCCGGGTCCTGCATGTTATGCCAAATCATGAGAGAACCACCTGTGCCAAACTTTCAGTTAGCCAGGGAACAAAGACATATGATGGTAGCACCAAGCTACAAGATTGATTGATTGAATATTTCATAGCTGTGCACATCACACAGGGAAACCTCATATGGGCTATGAGGTATGTACCTCAGATTCTAGAGGGACCAACAAGGGTCTAGCTAAATAATCTATCAGCGGGAAGTATCAACTATTGGTTGGATTTTGAGGAGATGTTCGTCAGTAACTTCACTAGCACGTACAAGAGGCCAAACATGCCGCAACACTTGGCAATGTGTAAGAAAAGGCCAAATGAGACTGACCAAGAGTTTTTGACTTAGTGGTGTACATTCCTCAACTCATGTGAAGGTGTGATCGAGTCACAGCTTCTTGCTTGGTTTGCACAAGGGTGTAGACATGCAAGCATATTGTGGCAAAGACTATTGAGAGATATGCCAACTACGTTGGCCAAGAAAATCAAGATTGCAGATTCATATGCATTGGGAGATCCAACCCAACACTTGCTTTTGTCGGCTGATCCAAATGAGGAGTACTACTCTAGGGATGGGATGGGGTCATCTCGGCAGAATGATTTTCGGGGCAAAAGAAGAGATGAAAGGCCGGACTATCGGTATGGGTCGAATCACATCACTACGGTAAGCCAAGATCAGCCAGAAGCTAGGAGTAGCCAGCGTTAGAAGAACAGTGGCCAACAATGGGCGCATAAAAGTGAAGGCAAGAAAACTTGGACCAATGAACACAAGAAACAATGGCAGGAGAGGCCAAGATATATTTATGAGTCTATGGTAGATCAGCCGTGTAAATTTCACACGCAGAATCGGAGTAAGCCGGCAAATCATATGACTCGGCAATGTGCTTGGATGCAACATGCAATGGGGATATGGGTCTGCCTCAGGCGCCACCTCAGCCAGAACTCATAGGGGAAATGCACAGCAGTTAGTCCTACATCCGCCACCACCGAGGTATGAGAACCAGGAGAGAAGAGATGCTATGCATCAAGTGAACAACCAGAACCTAGGGAGTATAGAAACTTCGGCAATGATGACATGAATGAGTATAGGGAGCACCACCAGAGCTATTGTGTGTTTATCATAGAGGAAAATGACAAGCAAAGTGTGCAGAGGCGACACATGGAGATCAATGCAGCTATGCCGGCAGTGCCTAAGTATATGTATTGGTCGGATCAGGAGATCACCTGGAGTATAAAGGATCATCCCAAGCTCATGTCGAGTCCTGGATCATATGATTTAGTGCTTGACCCGACATTTATCAGGCCGAACATAAATGTGAAGTTCTCAAAGGCACTCATTGACAATGGCAACAACATCAACATACTGTATAAGGACATGATGCATGAGTTGGATATCTCGGAAAACATGCTCCAGTCCACTAAGACCACATTTCATGGCATTGTGTCAGGGTTGTCATGTGATCCAATTGGCAAAGTCCGAATATATATCTTATTCAACACAAGGGATAACTGCAGAACAGAAAACTTGTTGTCCGAGGTTGTGAATCTGGACAGTTGTTACCATGCATTGCTAGCAGGCCAGCACTTTTGAAGTTTATGGCTAGTGACCATACCATTATTTGAAGATGAAGATGGCTGGGCCCAATGGGCTCATCACCGTCACTAGGGACTTTAGGCATTCCATGGAGTGTGCCTCAACTTGGGTCAAATCTGGCTGAGTCATTGGTCATTGCGCAAGAAAAGAAGAGAATTCAGGAGGCATTGGCTCAGTCGGCTCAGCTGAATATGTCGGCACTAAGCAACCCACATGGGAGTATATCATTCTAGCCGACTAAGGACACCAAGAAAGTTCCAAGTGATGACCAGTTCCCAGAGCACACCATCACTATTGGTGCGGGCCTGAATGAAAAATAGGAAAGCAAGCTCAGCAGCTTCCTCCGTGAGAATCGGGACATTTTTGCTTGGTCCACACAGGACCTACAAGGTGTGCCGAGGGAGCTGGCTAAGCACTCTTTGCATGCCAGGCCTGATGTAAGGCTGGTGAAGCAACCTCTCTGCTGTTTCACCGAGGATAGGAGAAAAATCATAGGGGATGAGATAGCTCGACTCCTTGCATCCGGGTTTATCATGGAAGTGATTCATCTGGATTGGATGTCTAATCCGGTGCTGGCGAAAAAGAAAAAAGATGACCCAAACGTGGAAGTAGTATGGCGCATGTGTATCAACTACACCAACTTGAACAAAGAATGTCCAAAGGATCCACTTACTTTTTCGAGGATAGATCAAGTCATTGACTCAACAGCTGGTTGTGAGCTCTTATCATTTGTAGATGTGTATTCTGGTTTCCACCAGATACCATTAAACTCGTCTGATCAAATAAAGACTGCTTTTATTACCCCGTATGGGGCTTATTGCTATCGCACTTTGTCGTTCGGCTTACGCAATGCAGGTGCCACATATCAAAGGTGCATACAAAAATGTTTGCATGATCAAATTTGCAAATATGTCCAAGTATATGTTGATGATGTGGTGATAAAAACCAGGGTGGTTCTAAATGAAACTTAACTAGGAAAAATGCACCTTTGTTGTCCTGGCTAGAAAATTACTCGGGTTCCGCGTATCGAGCCAAGGTATAGAGGCTAATCCAACTAAAATCCGAGCTATTGAGTGCATGGAGTTGCCGAAGAGTATTAACGATGTCTAGAAGTTCACTGGTTGCCTGGCATCACTGAGTCGCTTCATCTGTCAGCTAGGAGAAAAGGCATTGCCCCTATACCAGTTAATGAAAAAGTTGGATAGGTTCATCTGGACACCGCACGACGATAGTGCTTTTCATGAGTTAAAAAAGATGCTAGCCTCTGCACCTTTGTTAGCTTCACCACTATCTAAAGAGCCGATGTTGCTCTACGTAGCAGCGACCAACCGGGTTGTAAGTGTTGTGGTAGTGGTGGAGCATGACGAGGAGGGTAAGTCAGTGCAGTGGCCAATTTATTACCTAAGTGAGGTACTTTCTACTTTGAAGCAAAACTACCCCCATTATCATAAAATGGCATATGACATCTATATAGCGGCTAGTTTAAGCATTACTTTGAAGAACACCCCATAAAGGTGATATGTGAAGCACCAATATCCGAGATAATGGGTAACATAGATGCAAGTGGCCGAATCGCCAAATGGGCAATTGAGCTAGCACCATATGCTCCGCAGTATGATTGGAGAGATGTAGTCAAGTCTCAGGCAGTGGCCGACTTTTTTGTTGATTGGGCCAAAATGCAGTATGAGCCGCCCTTACCTGACTCAAATTTTTGGAGAATGCACTTTGACGGGTCAAAACTGAAAGATGGATTAGGTGTCATGGTATTCCTTACCTCGCACAAAAAATACTAGTTGAGATATGTGCTACAGATCCACTTTAGAGCATCAAATAATGTGGCCGAATATGAGGCACTTGTGCATGGCCTGAAGGTAGCAAAAGAAATAGGAATACATCAGATCTAGTGCTTTGGTGATTCGGATTTAGTGATACAGCAAGTTTCGGGTCATTGCGATGCTTTATATGCAAATATAGCCTTGTATAGATTTCACATTCAAAAAATCTGTGGGTACTTTGAAGGATGTTAGTTCCATCATGTACCTCGGGCTGAAAATGATGCAGTCGACGTGTTATCGAAACTTGGTTCATTGCGACATGCTATCCTGCCAGGCATAGCTCTTGAGCACCTCAGAAAACCATCTATCAACCCATCACCAGAATCTGAGTCAATCTTCATCCTAGCCAATTCAGGGTCTGAGGTTGTCCAAATGGCAATTGATTGGGGGAACAATTCGAGTAACCCAGGGACTGCCTCGGCAAATCCGGGGACTGCCTCAAGAAACCCGGGGACTGTTCAGCTTAACCTGGCAAAGGTTGTGTCGGTTGACCCAATGGGAATTGACGAAGTGATTTTCCTAACCCGACCTATACCAACATGGGCATAGCAAATTTTTTGCTTCTTAAAAGATGGGAGTTTGCCAAGTGATGATGTTCTCTCCAGACAAGTTCAGACAGGGGCAAAGGCTTACACCATAATAAATGCCGAGCTATATAAAAGAAGTGTCACAAGTGTCCTCTAGCGATGCATTGATCCGGTAGAAGGGCAAGAAATCCTCCGAGATATATACTAGGGAAAATGTTGGCATCATGCTTCATCCAGAGCTTTAGTAGCTGATAGCTGTGAGTTTCAACACATTTTTTATGGCTTTTATTGATGGTTTTCTCCCGGATTTGATCGTTTTCTGGTTTTACCTAACGCTAATACTTTGGTAGCAAAGAAAACTTGGTTTTTAATGTCTATTTTAGGTTCTGAACGTCAACATGAGGATTTAACTAGAGAAACACAATATTCTGGGGGGAAAACAAGCAAGTCTCACTTTGGAAGCATGCAAGAGGAGTCAACAGAAGCTCCAACGAGAAACTATACGGCAGGAATATTTTTCGGGCCGTATAGTTCCCGCCGTATAGTTGCCGCCACCTCTGTCTTGTCAAAAGGGACAACTTCCGTGAAGTGACCCGGGACGAAAACACAACGCAACAGCCGCCACACCATCTAGAAGGGATAAAGAAGAGATCCGGAGAAGAAGGAGAAGACGTTCTTCATCTCGCTCTACGATCTTCGACCTCCTAGCCAATACACCCCATAGACACTACTTGTACTTGAGAGAGAGAGAGGGATCTCCACCTTGCAAGACTAGGGTTTGAGATTGTTTCTTCCCATCTTGAATTGTGTTGGATATTTTTCTATTCTTATTATGGATCTCCATGGTAATACTAAGACGAATTCCCTTTATTCAATTATATTGATGATTTGTTCTTTCTCTCATGAGTGAGTAATTCCCTTGGGCGTGGGAGATGTAGGGGATTGGTGAGATGTGATGTG
This sequence comes from Avena eriantha, assembly GCA_910589775.1. NCBI lineage: Eukaryota > Viridiplantae > Streptophyta > Magnoliopsida > Poales > Poaceae > Avena > Avena eriantha. Next base: position 249,184,327 of record OU342745.1, on the reverse strand, counting down.
CATACATATATTTTCCGTTAGTTTGTGATTGATTCTAATTACTATAATATGTGTGCTTGACTATCTGTGGGATGCCTAATGCTTGTTGTCCCATTAAGGGCCCAGACAACATGATACCTTGTTCTACGCAGATAAGATCTTGTACGCTAGTGGACCGGCGACCCTCGGGTGACACGGGGATATCAATGGAAAGCTATTTGACTCGAGGATAATGAGTAACCACTATGCTTATTGCATTAGTCCAATCTAAGGAGCTTAGTCGCTAAGCAACCTAAAGGGTCTTAATCGTCTAGTGTCTAACTATGGTTTTGGTAGCAGGCTAGTAGGATTATTGAATTTGGGATGAAATCTACCAAGAGGAGTTCCGGCTAATTATGGGTTGCTCGCCTACACATATATCTAGAAGATTATAATTATTACATTTACCACTCATCCACCTGGCACAGTCACTACCACCATGAACTGGATCTCCCCATGCCTTCTTTCGTCATTTGCAGGAAACAACAAACAAGCAAAGACGTTCTTTACTTTTATGCTTTTTTTTTCTGAAATTTACATTCTAGTTTTATTTAAATCTATCGCATTTAATCAAACACATTCTTATTTCAAAACTTGCAGTCAATTCACTCGAAGACCCGTGACAACTTCGGGTGTGACAAAGACTTCACCAATAAACACTTACCTTTGGGCTCCCTGTGTGATCGATATCTAAACTTCGAAACTAGCTACAAACGATTTGTGCACTTGCAGACATCAGTAGCCAAATCATTTCAGCATGGATTTTACTAGCCCAGTGCTTTGCAAGAAACTAAGGACCTTGTGAGAAAGTGCAATGGGTGTTAGAGGTATTCGAGAAAAATACATATGCCATCCTCTAAGCTCAAAACTACACCTATCACTTAGCCATTTGATGTATGGTGCTTGTACATGGTTAGGTTGTTTAAGCCGGCTCATGGCAACATGACTCATATCCTAGTCATGGTTGACAAATTTACAAAATTGATTGAGGTACATCCAATCAGAAAATGTGATGGAGCCACTACTGTATCATTCCGTAAGGATATAATCCTAAGGTATGGATACCCACATAGCATAATCACTAACAATGGCACAAACTTTGCCAAGGGAGCATTTGCTTGATTTTGCCGACATAAACGGATCAGACTTGATGTTGCATCAATTGCACACCCCACATCGAATGGGCAAGTGGAGAGATCCAATGGGCTAGTACTGTCTAGTATAAAACCCTGGCTCATTGAGCCGCTGTAAAGATCAGCGGGGTGTTCGATTGACAAACTCCCAGCAGTACTATGGAGCCTCAGGACAACTCCGAACCGATCAACTGGTTATACAGCATTCTTTTCGGTATATGGGGTAGAAGCTATATTACTAGCCGACATAGAGCATGACTCGCCTAGGGTCACCCAATACATAGAAGCCGAAGTGCAAGAGGCCCGGAAAAATGATGTTGATCTACTAGAAGAGGCAAGAGAATTGGCATTGTCTAGATCTGCCATATATCAGCAGAATCTCCAATGCTATCATAGCCAGAAAGTAAACCCCCGAGTTTTTTAGGAAGGGGATTTGGTGCTTCGGCTAGTGCAACGCACCTCCGACATGCATAAGATATCACCTCCATGGGAGAGACCATTTATTGTGAGAAAAGCATTGCACAATGATGCGTATTATCTTATCGATGCTCAAGCATGGGAGAAGAATAAGGCAGACATGTCGGGGGAAGAATCAAAAAGGCCATGGAATGTAGCACTTCTTCATCCATTTTTCACTTAGCTGAAATGTATGTATCTCAAACTCTCATGTGTCGGATTGTATGTCGACAATGAGTTAATTAATGAAACCTCGACATCTCGAGTAGAAACTTGGGGGCTACCTTAGTAGTAATTGTCTTTTTTTGTACTTACATTTTATATGTCGACTGGCTTAAATTTCTTACCCCTTAGGCCGAGTTAGTAATGTGTCAGCACCAAAGGCTAACTCTTCGACTTGCTGCTGTCCAAAAGATTGGTTTCATGTCTAGCAAGAGAAAAAGCTCGCAAATGTTGCACACATGAAAAACGACTAAGGAAGGGAAAATAATCGAGCTGACATTTGTTTTTTGGACAAACCCCTGCATTTATTTTCTTTAATGTTATACTAAATCACTCTGAGCTAATTCTCGTGGTTTTAAGTATTGTTAATTTGATTTTTTGATCTTGGACTCATAAGTCGAACGTCAAAAAATGGTAGACCCGAGCCGAGTCATAAGATTGAGTAAACAAGAAAATGAAACACGGGGACTTCGCCCAAAAGGATTTGACATAAAAGCATACTAGTAGCAAAATAACTTCAATAGTTTTATACATATGCGCCCGGCATACCAGGGAATTAACAAAATTCAAAGTTTTTGTGCCTAAGGATAGCAGCAGCCGGATCATCAGCAACTAGAGGAGGAACGACAGCTTCGGGGTTGGCAACCTTGGCTTTCTCTTAGTCATCCGGGTTAGCCTCCTAGTCGTCCGGATTCTCCTCATCTTCACCAGTGTCCTCTTCGACATATTTGTCATCGACCTCATCGAGGAAGCTTGGCCCTTCATTCCATTTATGTGTATTGGTATACTAGATAAGTTGGTAGGCGCGAGCTTGGCGGCATTGGATATGCTCCGGATCAGTTGTCTACCGTGAGCCAGTGCGCATGTTCCGAAGAGTATCTAAGTTGATACCTTCATACCATGATAAGTCTAGATCAGCACTAGCACGGGCAGCTGATTCCCTCCACAAGTTGAGCTGTGTCTCGCAATCCATTAGCTTCTCGGACAGCTACGCAACTTTCTTGGGAGCAGTTTCTTCTGGCCCAAGCACATGAAAGGCTCGGATGGCAGCATCGAAGAGCCCAACCCCAAAGACCTTCATGGGTTCGAGGCTGGCAGAGAGACCAACCAAGGAATCATCAATGTCATATTCTTCAGGAAAGGGACTAGCCTCGTCTTTCTTCTCCCGGAACTAGTGGATGGCAGTGTCAGCACGGGCTTTGGACTAGGGAAGTCACATAAGAGGATAAGCAGACATAACAAGTCATAATACTAAGATAAAAACCGAGACCTCGACAGTAAAGAAAAAAGTTAGCATAACCTCACGAGCTATAATACCATTAATCCGGCCGAGCTCAGCCAACCAAGCAGCTTGCTTCTTCTAGAGGTCCTCGAGCGCCGTGTTCACCGACTCAAACTTGACCACGCCTCATGGAGAAGGTCTTTGTCCTTCTCTAGTTGACCGGTGAGTCGGATCTTCTCCTCGGAGAACTCTTGATCCATCTTGTCAAGCTCAGTCTTCTAGAGTTGCTTGCGGTTTTCATTCTTGGCATGAAGCTGAGAGATCTCTTCATCCTTCTCTTTCAACTGAGCTTGATGTTGTCCTTCTTGTTTGAGAAAATGAAGCATCAATTCCGGCATGGATATACAATCCTAAAGAGACACTGCAAGGATTTTTGACTCGGCAAAGCCGAGGTATAGTTACTCATTGAGCCAGAAGGGAGAGGTGCAAAGGATGGGGGCAAAAGGAAAGATACCTTTTAGCTCGACCACCTACTACTGCAACTCCTTATTCCGATGCTCCACCTCGGCTGGCAAAATACGAGTTACGAGTTAACTCGGCAAATCAAGAACAAAAATAACTAAAGGCAGTAAAGCAAAGACTTACTTTTCTTCTTCATCTCAAGAAACAATCTCTTGTTCTTGGTGGATAGGGACCTGTGTGAGAAAAGGAGTCACTGAAACTCGGTGGTGCGCCTATTGTTGAAGATCTGCAAGAAACAGTTGTTAGTCACTGAGAAAATGGATATTTGATGCTACTCAAGATTCGAACCAAGGAAACTCAATCCGAATCTAGGTGGCTGGATATTTGATGCTACTCAAGATTCGAACCGAGTAAACTCGATCCGAATCTAGGTGGTTGGATATTTGATGCTACTCAAGATTTGGATAGAGTAAACTCGATTGGAATCAAGGTGGCTGGATATTTGATGCTACTCAAGATTCGGACTAAGTAAACTCAATCCGAATCTTGGTGGGTGGATATTTGATGCTACTCAATATTCGAACCGAGTAAACTCGATCCAAATCTAGGTGGCTAGATATCTAATCCTAAAGGGAATTTTGGCTAAGTTAAAATGATTCGGCTAAAATACCTCGGATATGCTAAGCTCAAAACTTAACTCACAAAGTGCTATTCTAGAGGAGCATCCGGCCGAGTAATATCTTACTCCCCCGGAGGCTCGGGGAATAATGCGTATGTGTTATTTATTGCAAGTATAAAAGCACAACCGAGATATTTACCTCCATCATCTTCCCAGCCTCGGCGATAGCTTGGCTAGCAATAAACATCCTTTCGCCAATCTGCATTAGGCCGAACTTCTCAGGTATCTGGGGATTAATGGAGCTAACCTTGCTATAATTAGAGTTGTTCCCATTCTTGGCATACTCTGCTAGAGATCTGAGACTCTCGCCACTGGGAGTCTGAGTCAGGACCAAGCCTTTCCCAGCAGAGGCCTTCTGGGCAGCCATTGCATCAAATGGGCTTGTATGCAATGTGAGTTGTTTGCTCGCGGCTGAGATAGAGGAAGTAGCACCTTTCTGTAGGATCGTGGCAATAGATGGTTGTGAAGATGCTTCTCCAGCCCTTTTCTTGGTTGCCTTGGTGCCATCACCTCCTTTCTTCTACTTGGAAGAAGGATTGGCTTGCTACTTAGAAGTAGTGGGTTGAGGTTCCATTGCTGAGGCTTGTTGTGGCTGAGATTGTGAAGATTGTCGGGTTTTGGCCTGTGGGCTTTGCCGAGTTTTGTCTTGTGGCCGAGTCTTGGGAGACTCGGATGAAGCTAGGGGTGGTTGCTGCTGCACGGACGAAGTAGCTGCAGAGGATGCTTGTTGTTGCTGTTGAGGTGAGGCTGAGGTTGAGCCGAGGTCGGGGTCACCGGTACCTCGGTAGAAACTGATTCGGCACCCGTACTACCGGCGCCTAAATCTTATCTCTAGGGAAGATGAGTCACCCTGCTGGTCCGGCATGGCCGTATCCTCCGGGGCACCATCTCCACCGGCGCTGGCACCTTCGCCCTCCCGCCGAGGTGAACTATTATCCGACATGGGAGGAGTGTTTCCTTGAATGGAACTAGAAGCCTGAGTATCGTCATAAGCTAGAGGAGATGGTGTCCTCAGGATGGGAGAGACTACACTAGATCCGCTCTGAGGTATATTCAAAGGATCGCTGCAAAGAGAAAGAAAAGAAGACACGAATCAAATGAAGTAAAGAGAAACAAGAAATACAGAAAGAGAGAAAGAAGAAACACAAGGATAACTTGGAAGAGAGAACTTACGAGCCAATAGATGGAGGCAACTTTTGCTGAGGAGCACTCTCGCGGATTTCTTAACCCTCTTCCTAGCCCTGACAGGTATGGAGCCGAGGTCGCGACGCTCTTCTTCACCATACCTTGGCCACCCACGACAAGGTGAGGTCCTTCATACACCTGGCTAGACGGGTTAGCTAGATGAAAGTCAGGCGGAAAGGCGTATGGGAGTGGCTTCGGGTCATATACCTCGAGAATCTCAACATCATCTTCATCATCATCATCTAGCCAGTCCCGTAAGACAGAAGTCTTACCAGGAGATCGGCCAGATCTAGCGTCCGGGATTGGCATAAACTCCTTAGAGTCCGGCTCCTCCGGATTCGAGGTCTCATGGTCCTGGCCCCAAGTAAGGGCAGGATTTTGAGTATCCTCAACCGTTTCTTGAAGAAACTTCTATACAAAGGAACATAAAAAAGTTAAATAAGAATAAGCGCTGACAGAAGGCATAACTCGGCATGGTGACTCGAAGAACCTACCTTGGGTACAGGCCTATCTCGGCTGAAGGGCTCCATGCCCCACTCCCATTCCTTGTTCAGATCAGTCTTGAAGATGGACTTAACCCGCTTGAAGACCTAGGCCTTGGACAACTCGATCGTAGAAACACGGTTCGGATCGAGGGAGGCGCTCATGTAGCAGATCTTGTGGTTGCATTGCTGCAAGGGGCAAACTCAGCTGCTGACAAAAGAAGCCATCAGATCATCACCGGTTAACCCAGTGTCGTTCAGCTCGAGGATGCGCTTCACCACAAGATTGAGAGAGGGTTGTCCTTCTTTGGGTAAAGGTCCCAGTTAAGCTTTGTGGGGACGCCGACTGAGAAAGCAGGAAGCCGAATCAAGTCGTTTGGGGTACTGTTCTTCACATAGAAAAACGTCATCGTGCATTTCTTGCATGACTCTAGGCCTGTGATCTAGGGGAAGATGGATAATTTCCGAGGTGTAATACTAGTGGCCGCACTGGTTCAGGGATTTCTCGCCGGGGCAAAGATCCTTATTAGGGACAATGTTGGCTCGGATCTGGAAGATCTTGGCCCAGATCTGGACACTTGGCCAGAGGCCGAGGTTTCCCTCCGTGCCAGAGATGAAAGCGGAAAGGGAGGCAACGACATTTTCTAGGAGATGGTGAGGCTGAAGGCCGAAAGTTTCAAAGAAATCTTTGGCAAAGTTATTGATGGGAAGGCCTAACCCGCAAGCGAAGTGAGCCACAAAGACGACAAACTCACCTTCTTCAACAATGGGGATTTGCTCATCGCCAGGGAGGCGGCAGGTGACCTCGGAGGAATCTAGCGCGTGTGCACAAGCCAGTCAATTTCCCTCTGGGTGATGTTGGAACCATCACAGGCACCACGCTCGAGGACGGCGCCGCCCTCCTCATGTTCATCCATAGAGACCACATCCCGCAGCGCCATCTCCAAATCGCTCCCCTTAGATGCGATATCTACATCAAGGGAGAGAGGCGCTGACTGGCATGGCCCCATAGCAACAACAAAGAATAGCGCTGCGGTGGAGCAAAGAAGTAGAGAGCAAAGGGACGGCGCGATCGCTAGAGCAGAGAGCAGAGAGCAGCGACGACGGTGCAAGGGGGAAGAAGTCGGAGAGAAGGGAGTGGGGGAAAGTAACTAAGGGTTTCCCCCCACTCCCCTATTTATCAGCGCATAGGATCGTGGGTAGTGGGATCAGTTTCCCCCACTAGCCATACGATGTGGGCGTGTATTTTGCTAACTGGTGCCTAGGATCGTGCCACACATATGGTTACACCGTGCAGAAGTTTAAACGACCCATCATGGCCCCTGCAGTTATCAAGGGGGCACGCCACAATGTGATGCGGTGTTGTAACCTCTAGCAGCGCGTGGCCGTAACTATTGCCACGACCCTTAAAGTGAGGAAAATGGGCATGGTTACTTTACCCATAGGATTCGATGATGAGTACACAAGAAGATAGGCATCTAAGAGGAATACCTTGGATGCGATGCTATGACTCGGCCAATGAGATATATCTCGAAAAGAGCCAAGGAATGTCAAGGTAAAATACCAAGTCACCAAGAGGTCCAGCCGATTTAAAATCGGTATGGGCCGACATATATGTATGTCAGCAAGACGGACAAAGATACACATAGTTTGAACTTACTGTGGCCTTTCCAACTAACGCTGCTAAGACCGCACTAGCATTGGGGACTAATGTTGGGGGGATGACCCTAGGTAGGGTCAAGCCGATGTATAAGGACAAGGTCCACCGAGGCATACAAAGGTCAAAGCATGAGCTGGCCGAGGTATAAGAGGGCCGACCAAGTTACGGCCGAGTTACCCTAAGACGAACAACACCGGCAAGACTCAGCCGACATATATGGTATGTCGACACGAGGTATGGGTTGTTTCATCTTTCCATGTACTTGGCCGAGTTACCCAGTCTGAGGCCGAGTCATGAGTTGGCTTGCTCAAGAAGGAGAGAGCCAGCCCAAGGTGAGCGCTTTTCTCTCTCAAGGGAATCTTGGGAGAGACATGGGCTAGCGACAAATTCCAGAGGAGCAGAGACAGAACAGATTGTCACGGACGTGACAGTGTCTGTCCCCAATAGTCAGACAACATGTCCTTTGAGCCATTGTCGTGCAGAGGCTGACGACGCATGAAAGGAGGGCGCCGAACTACTATTATGGGACAAGCATATTCATAGAATATCCGGGCCACATAAGCCCTAGCTGTAACCTGACTACCCCTTTATAAGGTGATCCAGGGCCTCCAAGGAGGGGGTCGATCCATTTGGCTAAGGGAAAACCCTGGATCGAGAAGAGAGCAGAAGCACTTCATCTCCTTCCACTCCTTGATATAGCTCAAGGAGCATTTGTATTAGTCTAGAGATCATAATATAAGATCTAGAGCAGGAGTAGGGGTTTTATCTCCATAGGAGAGCCTCGAACCTGGGTACACCATGTGTTGAGTTCTTGTGTTCTTCGTGTGCGGATTCACCGCACTATCCCTCCCCGGATACCACTAGTGCACATTGGCCCCATCTTTAGCCTACCCATGGCATCTGTCGTGGCACCGCCACGACAACGGAGGATCTGCCAACTTGCTGGTACCTGTGTCCATGTCGCCTTGATCTTTATCCATGATGATGGCATCAGACTTAGTCTTCTCGTCATTATCAGAAGCATTTCGGCTGGGAGGCTGGGCGGTTTCGCAATAGACTGGAAGAACGGCTTCACATAGCTGGTCATCTCGGCCATGCGATAGGCGTATCCGGCACAAGACTCCCATATGGCTCCAATATCTTGAGCATTGCCATCTTTGTCAATGTCTGAAATATGCTTGGTGACCTGCCAGATCTGCATGCAACCATGGTGACTCATCACCATGGTAGGGGCATTTTGAGCGTCAGTCTGAGCATATAACATCTTCCAGTCCTCAACCAGCGTCGGAAACTCTTTTGAGCTGTCTCGCAACTCGAAAACAGATAGCTCATGCATGTCCGATATATAAACGGCTTCGCCGACCTCTTCAGGAGTTTGGCGGAAGACATGGATCAAATCTCCGACTGTAATGAATCGGTCGTTACGGGACTCGGATGATGAGGAATCCGAAATATTGAGAGGGGTTGTGAAAACATAACATTAGTAAAATACTAACAAGATTCAGTCAAAAAACATTGAAGCAGGAAAGGTATATGGTTTTTGGCAGCAAAATTTACCAAGTATAACATCATCTATCTTGGTATTCTCAGCTTCAAACTTTGGAGTTCATCCCAAAGGGCTTGAGCCGTATCTTTCTGCCTTCAAGTCGGAGATTTTATTGTCTTGGCGAGCAATGACTCGGTCGCGCTCTTCGATGGCCATGTTGCTGGATTCCAGGATATTGCTGACACTACGTTTGTGGTCATCCCTCAATTTTTTGAGTTCCTCTCGTAATCCGGCATTCTCGGACTCCAATACTTTGAAATTCTTAGCTTGCTCCACGAGTTTGCAAGACAGAGTTAGCAAACCCGAAGTGAAAAGGACAAAGTTAGTCAAAATCACATTACAGACCCGAAGTGAAAAGGACAAAGTTAGTCGAAATCACATTATGTCACTGAGTAAAAATCTGAGGAGAGATAGCCCAAAAACTTATTTTCTGCTTCATCCTTATCAACCTTAAGTTGAGCATTTTCAAGTCGAAGAGGCTTGATCTCTCTCCGCTTGTTGGACATGTTCTTCAATAATTCCTAGTTGTAAACATTAACTTTCTGTAAGTCAGAAGTCTACTAAGACTCGGGTTGTTATTTTAACTAAGTTAACTTTTAGCACGAGCCTTGCGGGGCTATACTACTTCGTTCTATGGCATCCTATAAAAGCATAAACTCAGATTCTATTTCTATCCAACTTCATGTTTGGGGGCTAGGGGTTATGATATAAATAAAATAAAGAGTCAAAACATGACTTACAAAATGCTCATGTTGCAACTTGTTGAGGCTGCTGTTGATCTCAGTAGAAACCTTCTCGGCCAAAGTTAAAGGTATGATTGGTGGAGGCAGAACTACACCAGACTATAACTTTTTGTCGTGAAGACAAACTTGAACTAGCAGATCTGCAAGCTTCACATCTTCAGCTTCTTGAGCCTCTTCTTTAGTTGTAATATTCCTGGTCACCGGGTAATTCAAGGCAAGCTTCCGAAGTTCTTCTGCACGGGATTGTCAGCAAAGGTTTCAACTGAGGTATCATTACTGTTAAAGAGTTCACCCTTATCAATTCTCGAGTCACTCATGGTGACGTTGGTTTGTGAACCAAGTTTCACTGGCTCTTCAGGATGAGCCTCAGCATCCCCAGCACGCGGAGACGGAATATCTTCCAATACTGACGATGACATGGGATTGGGAGTTGTAGGAGCAGCAACAGGTGAAACCAAAGTCAACTTCTACCGATGCAGAGTCTTGCTAGGCTTCTCTGAATAGTAACAAATTGGAATATTTATAACCCGGAAAGAATACAAACAAAAGTACGAGATCTAGCGGAAGAGCTTACTTCTTTACGACTGGCAACGTTTGTGGGCCAGCCGAAACAACCAGAGTTTCATGCTTCCAAGTAAGTGCTTCTGGCAACTCTTCATGTTCTTCATCTTCTTAGAGGAACTGGATCTTCGGTGGATATCCCTCGACAGAAGAATGCTCGGACTCGGGGAGGTCAGCGATATGAAAATCAGAAATATCTCAGCATTGCGAAGTAATAAAATATGCACAAATAGACAAAGATAAGGTAGGACAGTCGGAAAACTCACCGGGGACATGGGTCTCTCTGTTGTGTATATATGCATTGAGATTTCTGGAACCTTCTGATTAACTCGCTCCTTGATCAGCCACCTAACCTGGGACTCGTATTCCTTGGAGGGGATCGAGGTCAAACTCACCTTCATGTTGTTCTTCTTGTTGAGGCGACCGTATGCATCAACCGGTCCCCATGATATTGTAGAGGTTGAATCCAACGAGTTAGCCAGGACTATTCTTCATCAGAAACTCAATCTGTGTCTTCGTGAGGATCAAATCTTCAATCAGAGTCGGCGCCTCCGCATCCCAGGATTCTCGGTGGGCGGCGGCACCGTCAACAAAACCGACAAGCTTTCTGCTTGTCAGGAGCCGGCTTATCCTTATGATAAAAGAAAGTGGTTGGCCACCTCTTCACTGACTTGCTAGGTATGACCTTGGGATACAATCGGTATCTCCTAAGGACTAGGCTAAGGGTTCCGGTATTGTATGCAACACTGATAATGATAGAATGTTTTCTAGTACCAAAGTAGTGATACCTTCGATCCGGATTATGAATGTAGTATAGCTTCTTTTTCCCTAGTAGACCTAGGTTATCGAATCCTCGGGGAGCGAATGTGTAGTGAAGTTACTTTAATGTACCTTCGAGAGTTTTAGAATTCCTTTTGTGTTTTTACTGGACCAATAGCTTTCGTCTTTTTGTTGTTGTCGATGATGGAGAGAGAGGCCTAGGGCGTTCGGTTTCACCTGTAGCTATGCAAAACATCTGATGGGAATAAAAGATAGAAATAAAGTATGCATGTACTTGTTAGAGCAAGATAAATTATTGCCTCCGCAAACGCTTATAACAATAACCTACTAGTCTCATCCATAGAAGAAAGAGAACTACTAATATGCATAGTGATGTCACCGTTAATCCCAAGCAAATCCCTCACATACAGTCATACTACCCCTTCTGTCACTGGGGTTCCCAACCTGCAGATTAGTCATCACTCATACTCCCTATACCTAGCTCAACCCTCGGGGTCTTGGGTACATGGCAAGTCCTTGGATTAAGGCAAGAGAGGATACAATAATCATCATGTCATACAAACTAATACATGATCCCATCCATGATAAATAACATGCACAATTGCTACATGGCTAGGCTGAAGCCCTTAGCCCAAGGAGAATTACTCAGACATAGAGATAAGATCAACAATCACAAACATTGTAATGAAAATCATAAGATTGATAGCAATAGTCTTACAATGTCACCAATCGGAGAAGAGATCTACTATTACAAGTGGTGGAATATGGCTATGGAGATGGAGAAGGGTTTGGAGATCTGGAGGCGGCTAGTGATCTATGGTAGAAACTTTTTGGCGAGGTCTGGCTTGTTTTCTCATCGCTCGAGGCTTCTTTATATAGGGGTCCCTTCACGGAATTTGTTCTGCTTGACCTAACGGTGGCGGTGCCAACTATACGACCGGAGCTATATGGACGAAAATTTTGCTCCGGTCATATAGTTGGTCGTTAAAGCGTCTGCCTCTGTTGTACGGGTCATGGTTTCTTCTGGTTGTTGGAAATCTTGTATCTTTGACTTTAATGTAGTGATTCCCTCCTTTAAACGACATTATCTGCGCAGTAAAAATATAAAAGAAAGGATTGCATACCCCTCTGAATATTAGCATTAGTGGCAGGGTTTAGAGAGATATTTCATCAAGAATATGAGTAATATCCAGTTTAAATGTGCACGTAGATGGCTATATTTCAGAGCCATCAACCTCCCCGAGCTTAAACTTGATCATCCCTAAGCAAGAAAACCAAAATCAAAAAGGAACTCAACATTTAAACTGAAATAACGAGATGGTGATCTTACTCATGATTAGTAGTCTCATGTTTCCTCCACTTCATAAATCTGAAAAACTTCAGCATAGATAGAGTAATGGAAAGCATATCAAACGGGTTTCATGCATCCTTATAGTGCAGCAAAATTATTGTAAACATGGATGATTCAAATGAGTAAACTTTATTCCATGTCAAGTAATCAACTCATAGGATTGCTTTTGAACGATAAAGTATAATTATGTAAATTAAGTGTGTGAGAGTTGTCATGAAAAGCATATACTCTAGAGTATCTCAATTCTGCCACATCAAAGAATCAAGACTTTGCAAGCACTAATTTTCTATTCATTGTCCTTTAAGAATTTCAGTTTTTAAGCTATTGAGAGCATGCCAATCAGGCTATGATGGACACTTGTGGCATCACTAAGGTTTTGTTCCCTTTGCATAATGATTTCTCATAACAACCAGAGGAGTGATTACATCATGATTACAGCTACCCGAGAGTGACAAGAATCTTACCCACTATAGCATTGCTGCTACAAGTGTTTAATCAACCCATAGCCAAAATCTAGGAGTTTCCTCCATGAAGATCGTTCGTAGGCCAGTGGAGTTGTTGGCATCCCATGAAGTTTGACACGCGTAAAGCTACATCATTCTTATGATTAACAAGTCAAACTTTGGCATGCTCACAAAAACCGCTAAACATTAATTCAATCGAACAAATCCTTTCAAAGAGAGCTATTAAGTCAATCAACATTTTCAGTGTGTTGAGTGTCTCTAGAAATAAACCTTCAAGACTAAGCACTACAACACCCAAGCCTTCAATTGTGAGACTTTTTCTTATTACTGTTGTTTAGCAATTTTTAGGCAAGACTTGGTTAATTACGAGAGCTAAAACAAAACGTACCCAATTAAATACCCATGCAAACGAAAATCTTACTACAATACAAAGACTCACTCCACCAATATAATATCTCAACATTTACTACTAACTAGCATTGGTTTCTCAAACTTCAAAAGTGGGGACTCATAAGGCATACCTCTCATGTTTGGTTCCACTTCTCTCTTCCTTCTTTATTTGTTTCTTAGAAACTCAAAGTCGATCACTCTCCCGCAAATATAAGAAGACCTCGAGGCGGAAAGAAAATAAAGAGGGAAAATAAGGAAAATGGAGAAATCTTTTTGTGGTTTTTAAGAGAGGGACTTTCAAGAATAGAAAATTGGCCGCAAAGATCGGTTAGAAAATTTCGAAAGAAATTTTTTTAAAAAAGAACTAAAAATAATGTGTTGGGGAAACCAACACGAGTGCTTATAAACTCAAATAAAAACACAACCTCTAAATAAATAAAATCAAATAAACGCCAAATAAAGATACATGAGAAAACTTCTCCAAGCTTAGGCTTTTGCAAGGCCTTCAAATCATTGTGGTGGCGGGAAAAAGTCGTTACTCTAGTTTGCGAATTGAGTTGAGAGGTTACTAGTTGATTCTTGGAGGTTCCAAGAGAGGCTATGCATCCTCTCCACGGTCCCTCCAAGGGGATTGTTGTTTGCGGTACCAAAATTCCCGGGCGAGTTGTCATCAATCTTGCGGAGGGGCCATAGTAGAATCGCTAATTTTCTAGAAGGCGCAAATGGGGGTGAATACAAATCTAAAGGCCAAACGGTCATTTGAACTAGACGAAAAATGGTTGAACTCAAATACTGCCATTAGGTCAACTCTTCTTAGCCCGTCCTGTCAGTATTCCCCATTATCTTTTGCGGCCGGGGACTAGTTTACCCCCTCGGTGGACCAGATCTATTCCTTTGCTCTGCTCTGCTCTTCTCCCCTTCCCATAACCTTTCCTCAGCTTCGGCTGCTTGTCTCAGATCGGAGCTCGCACTTGCTCTAATTTGTGTCCCCGCCATGTCCAGTCAACCTCCCACGCCTCTAATCTAATCTCGCATACATCGCCCTCGCGTCGTCCGCCGTATCAGAGCTTCGCGTCCCCAGACTAATATCTCGCCTTTGGCTAGTCCTTCTCGCACGGCGGAGCGCGTCCCGTCGGGTGATCCTGGCCGGCGACCGGCCTTTGGAAGTTGTGTCCTGCCACGCACCCTAGGCATGGTAGCCCTAGCACAACAGTTCGATGACCATGCTCTCATGGCCACCGTGTTGGGCGTCCGTCCCACCGTGTCGCCGGCAGAGTTACTGTCGGCTTTTGGGTCTCGTTTTGGGATCAGACAAAATGATGTCAAGATTGAGGTATGTGGCGCCGCCATTCGATTTTTTCATCTGGTTCGAGAACAACTCAGACACTGAGCGCGTTCTGCATTCTTCCCGTTCTTTCGAGTGCTGCGGGGATAAAATGAGCTTCATGCGTTGGCATCGCGCATGTGGGTGGATCCATAAGTGGTTAATGAAAAGAATATGCAATGAACTCTGGTGGATCGATATGTGGTCTATGAAAAGAAAATATATGCAATTAACTCTGGTGATCCATAGGTGTTTTGTGAGAAGAACACACATGCAATGACAATGGTGGATCCATATGTGGTTTGTGAAAAGAACATACATGCAATGACTCTAGCTGTGGTTAATGAAAATAACACACATGCAATAACACTGGTGGATCCATATGTGGTTTGTGAGAAGAACACACATGCAATGACACTGGTGGATCCATATATGGTTAATGAAAAGAACACACATGCAATGACACTAGGGGATCCATAGGTGGTTTGTGAAAAGAACACACATGCAATGAACTCTGGTGGATCCATAGGTGGTCTATGAAAAGAACATACATGCAATGAACTCTGGTGGATCCATATGTGGTTAATGAAAAGAACACACATGCAATGACACTGGTGGATCCATATGTGGTCTGTGGAAAGAACACACATGCAATGCCTCTAGTTGTGGTTTGTGAAAAGAACACACATGCAATGAACTCTGGTGGATCCATATGTGGTCTGTTAAAAGAATAGACATGCAATGAACTCTGGTGGATCCATATGTGGTCTATGAAAAGAACAGACATGCAATGACACTGGTGGACCCATATGTGGTTCGTGAAAACAACATACATGCAACGACTCTAGTTGTGCTTAATGAAAAGAACATACATGCAATGACACCGGTGGATCCATATGTGTTTTGTAAGAAGAACACACATGCAATGACACTGGTGGATCCATATGTGGTTAATGAAAATAACACACATGCAATGACACTAGGGAATCCATAGGTGGTCTGTGAAAAGAACACACATGCAATGAACTCTAGTAGATCCATATGTAGTCTATGAAAAGAACATACATGCAATGAAGCCTGGTGCATCCATATGTGGTCTGTGAAAAGAACACACATGCAATGATAGTTGTGGATCCATATGTGGTTTGTGAAAATAACATACATGCAATGACTCTAGCTGTGGTCTGTGAAAAGAACACACATGCAATGAACTCCCGTGGATCCATATGTGGTCTGTTAAAAGAACAGACATGCAATGAACTCTAGTGGATCCATATGAGGACTATTAAAAGAACACACATGCAATGAACTCTGGTGGATCCATTGGTTGTCTGTGAAAAGAACACACATGCAATGAACTCTGTTGGATCCATGTGTGGTCTATGAAAAGAACATACATGCAATGACTCTTGTTGTGGTTTGTGAAAATAATACACATGCAATGACACTAGGGGATCCATAGGTGGTTTGTGAAAACAACACACATGCAATGAACTCTGATGGATCCATATGTGGTCTATGAAAAGAATATACATTCAATGAACTCTGGTGGATCCATAGGTGGATTGTGAGAAGAACACACATGCAATGACATTGGTGGATCCATATGTGGTTTGTTAAAAGAACATACATACAATGACTCTAGCTGTGGTTAATGAAAATAACAAACATGCAATGACACTAGTGGATCCATATGTGGTTTGTGATAAGAACACACATGCAATGACACCGGTGGATCCATATGTGGTTAATGACAATAACACACATGCAATGACACTAGTGGTTCCCTAGGTGGTTTGTGAATAGAACACACTTGTAAGGAACTCTGGTGGATCCATATTTGGTCTGTGAAAAGAACACACATCCAATGAACTCTGGTGGATACATATGTGGTCTGTTAAAAGAACATACATGCAATGAAGTGTGGTGGATCCATATGTGGTCTATGAAAAGAAAAGACATGCAATGAACTCTGGTGGATCCATAGGTGATTTGTGAAAAGAACAGACATGCAACGAACGCTGGTGGATCCATATGTGGTCTATAAAAAGAATAGACATGGAAAGAACTCTGTTGGATCCATATGTGGTTTGTGAAAAGAACACACATGCAATAATTCTAGGTGTGGTTTCTGAAAAGAACACACATGCAATGAAACTAGGGGATCCATAGGTGGTTTGTGAAAATAACACACATGCAATGAACTCTGGTGGATCCATAGGTGGTCTATGAAAAGAACACACATGCAATGACACTGGTGGATCCGTAGGTGGTTTGTGAGAATAACACGCATGCAATGAACTCTGGTGGATCCATATGTGGTCTATGAAAACAACACACATGCAATGAACTCCGGTGGATCCATATGTGGTTTATGAGAAGAACACACATGCAATGACACTGGTGGATCCATATGTGGTTTGTGAAAAGAACATACATGCAATGACTCTAGTTGTGGTTAATGAAAAGAACACACATGCAATGAACTCTGGTGGATCCATACGTGGTCTATGAAAAGAACACACATGCAATGAACTCTGGTGGATCCATAGGTGGTCTCCGAAATGAACACACATGTAATAAACTCTGTTAGATCAATATGTGGTCTCTGAAAAGAACATACATGCAATGACTCTAGTTGTGGTTTGTGAAAAGAACACACATGCAATGGCACTAGGGGATCCAAAGGTGGTTTGTGAAAAGAATAGACATGCAATGAACTCTGGTGGATCCATATGTGGTCTATGAAAAGAACAAACAAGCAATGAACTCTCTTAGATCCATATGTGATTTGTGAAAAGAACACACATGCAATGACACTATAGGATCCATAAGTTGTCTGTGAAAAGAACACACATCCAATGAACTCTGGTGGATCCATATTTTCTCTATGAAAAGAACATCCATGCAATGAATTCTGGTGGATCCATAGGTGGTTTGTGAGAAGAACACACATACAATGACACTGGTGGATCCATATGTGGTTTGTGAAAAGAACATACATGCAATGACTCTAGCTATGGTTAATGAAAAGAACACACATTCAATGACACTGGTGGATCCAGATGTGGTTTGTGAGAAGAACACACATGCAATGACACTAGTGGATCCATATGTGGTTAATGAAAAGAACACACATGCAATAACACTACTCGATCTATAGGTGGTTTGTGAAAAGAACACACATGCAATGAACTCTGGTGGAACCATATGTGGTCTCTGAAAAGAAACCACATGCAATGAACTCTGGTGGATCCATATGTGGTCTGTTAAAAGAACATACATGCAATGAACTCTGGTGGATCCATATGTGTTCTCTGAAAAGAACAAACATGCAATGAACTCTGGTGGATCCATAGGTGGTTTGTGAAAAGAACAGATATTCAATGAACTCTGGTGGATCCATATTTGGTCTATGAATAGAACAGACATGCAAAGAACACTGTTGGATCGATATGTGGTTTGTGAAAAGAACACACATGTAATGACTCTAGTTGTGGTTTCTGAAAAGAACACACATGCAATGACACTAGGGGATCCATAGGTGGTTTGTGAAAATAACACACATGCAATGAACTCTAGTGGATCCATTGGTGGTCTATGAAAAGAACACACATGCAATGACACTGGTGGATCCGTAGATGGTTTGTGAAAAGAACACGCATGCAATGAACTCTGGTGGATCCATATGTGGTCTATGAAAAGAACACGCATGTAATGAACTATGGTGGATCCATATGTGGTTTGTGAGAAGAACACACATGCAATGACACTGGTGGATCCATATGTGGTTTGTGAAAAGAACAGACATGCAATGACTCTAGCTGTGGTTAATGAAAACAACACACATGCAATGAACTCTGGTGGATCCATATGTGGTCTGTTAAAAGAACATACATGCATTGAACACTTGTGGATCCATACGTGGTCTATGAAAAGAACTCACATGCAATGAACTCTGGTGGATCCATAGGTGGTCTTCGAAAAGAACACACATGCAATGAACTCTAGTAGATCCATATGTAGTCTATGAAAAGAACATACATGCAATGACCCTAGTTGTGGTTTGTGAAAAGAACACACATGCAATGACACTAGGGGATCCTAGGTGGTTTGTGAAAAGAACAGACATGCAATGAACTCTGTTGGATCCATATGTGGTTTGTGAAAAGAACATACATTCAATGACTCTAGTTGTGATTTGTGAAAAGAACACACATGCAATGAACTCTAGTGGGTCCATATGTGGTCAATGAAAAGATCATACATGCAATGAACTCTGGTAGATCCATAGGTGGTTTGTGAAAAGAACACACATGCAATGAAGTCTGGTGGATCCATATGTGGTCTGTTAAAAGAACAGACATGCAATGAACTCTGGTGGATCCATATGTGGTCTATGAAAAGAACAGACGTGCAATGAACTCTGGTGGATCCATAGGTGGTTTGTGAAAGAACAGACATGCAATGAACTCTGGTGGATCCATATGTGGTCTATGAAAAGAACACACATGCAATGACACTAGGGATCCATAGGTGGTTTCTGAAAAGAACACACATGCAATGAACTCTGTTGGATCCATATGTGGTCTATGTAAAGAACACGCATGCAATGAACTCTGGTGGATCCATATGTGGTCTGTTAAAAGAACACACATGCAGTGACTCTAGTTGTGGTTTGTGAAAAGAACACAAATGCAATGACACTGGTGTATCCATAGGTGGTTTGTGAAGATAACACACATGCAATGAACTATGGTGGATCCATATGTGGTCTATGAAAAGAACATACATGCAATGAACTCTGGTGGATCCATATGTGCTTTGTGAGAAGAACACACATGCAATGACACTAGTGGATCCATATGTGGTTTGTTGTAACACCCCTGGTTTTAGCAATCCTTAATTATGGTTTTGGTTTTGTGCATCATGAGCATAGCATGCATATAATGGCTTGAAAAGCATTGCATGCAAGAAAGAAGAACTAATGCAAAACCCTAACCCTAGCTATTTTCCCCTCTCTAAAATGTATTCAAAAGGGGTTTTGTATTTTGAAAACTACAAAAATAATGGAGCCCAAACTGAATAGAAGGGCCCCTGCTATATTTCCATATCTTATAAACATTCTGTTATATTTCAAATACTCAAAACAGAAAATAAATTGAAAATAGAAATGGAAAATAGAAAACAGAGAAAGAAAATAGTTTTCTGAAATAAAAACTACTCCTAGCCTACCCGGGCCAAGCCCATTTCTCTCCCTCTCCCTATCTTGCGCTCAGCGCGCAGCCAGCAGCCTTCTCCACAACCTTTTCCGCGGCCCGGTCTGGCCCAGCAGCAGCCCGTACCTCTTCGCTCTTCTTTTCCTTGTCTTCTTCCTCCAGACAGAAGGACGACAACGAGTGAAGCTTCTGCGTGTCGACGTCGGCGCCGTCCCGCCTCACCGTGATGCCCGCTGGGAGGAGATGCGTGCTACCGATCTGGAAGACATCTACAAGTACCATCTCCACAACCAGATAAGCCCTAGCTTCCTTCCTTCCCCCAATTTCTTCTCTGGCCAAAACCCTAGGTCGCCGGCCATCGCCGTCCCCACTATTTCCGACCATCTTAGCCCCATCTGAGACCACCACTGGAACCGTTGGCGTATCCTTGATCATCCCCAACCAACCATGCAAGCAGGAGCATCCCGGATCACTGGAATCAATGTGTCGTCACCACCTCAGGCCGCCACGGTCGTCGACGAATTCCGGCGCTGCTCGGCCTCGCCAGTCATTGTCGACCCCACCAACCGCTTCTTGGTGAGCTTGTGCTCCTCCCTGGCCTCTCCGATGCTTCCCTCTCTTCCCCTGCCAAGCCCACACCGAGCATCTGCAAGAACCGCCACCGTGTGCCATCGTGCTGCCCTCTCCGGTGACCTCCCGCCAGCGGCGCCGCCACCATTTGGCTCAGCGTGAAGCGCTGCGTCGAACGCGCCTACCCCCGAAGCCCCGCATTTCTGCTAGCACGATGCCTGAGCTCGATCTGGGAGCACCGGCAATGAGGACGTCATCGTGACGTCATGCTGATGCCAAAATCCTCTTTTCTTTTCTGTAATTATTTTATTAAATAGAAATGCTGACAGGTGGGCCCTGTCTATCAGGGTTTTATTCATTTTGGAAATAATTTCAGAAAATACTAAACTTCTGACATGTGGGTCCAGCTGGAAATAATTTTAATAAATTCCAAACATGTTTAATTGTTTTAAAATGATTTAAAAATGGATTAAAAATGAGAAAAATCATAACTAATTCATTTTAAGTCAGAAAATACAAATAATATATCAAAATGTTCAGAAAAATGAGATCTATCTAATAGACTCATAATCAT
This sequence comes from Avena eriantha, assembly GCA_910589775.1. Taxonomy (NCBI): domain Eukaryota; kingdom Viridiplantae; phylum Streptophyta; class Magnoliopsida; order Poales; family Poaceae; genus Avena; species Avena eriantha. The sequence goes on along the minus strand of OU342745.1, from coordinate 249,163,286 downwards.
GCATTGTTAAGCAACTTACATGACAAGTTTATTTAGAAGAACAAACTAACCCCTCTCATATGCATCCGGGGTTTCTCCGAATTAGGGTTTGGACCCCTCGAACCCTGTTTAAAATGACCAAGCATGCTATAGGGTTACATTTCAATACAATTTAACTTGTCATATCATCATCCTTGCTTGAGCATTGCATCGATGCCATGTGTTGATTGTTGTTTTCCTTTCTTTCCGGTGTTTGGTTCTTTCCGATAGAATACGATAGCAAGATCGAGATCAACATCATCGTAGCTTGAAGACTGAGATCAACACCATCGAAGGTTATCAAGGAATGACACCAAGCAGATGAACCTGAAGTTCTATATCTGAGTATCAATAGGCAAAGGCAAGGAAAGCCCCACACATGATAAAATCCTATGCTTTCAAAGTATTTCATTATTGCCATGTGCATACGATTCCAAAGTCTTTTATCTATAGATAGAGTAATCTTATCTGATGCATGTTTCCTTTGTAGCCTATATTCCCTGATCCACTGCTCCTAGCATAACTAGGGTTTGACTGATGTGCTTCGCTAGACCTGTTATATCTTTTGTGCTTAGCCAAGCTTACCTGTTACCACTGATCCATCCGGTTGATGAATCAGAGCTGTGAATGAACCTAGTATGACAGGATGACGTGGTATGATCGGAGATGAAAGTTAAACATGCTAAGGCTTGTATGGGAGGCCACGTCAGGTTGTGGTTTTTGCAGTCCCATACTTGCCACCACTAAGACCTGAGTTCTTGCCTCTTGAACCAAGACGAGCGTACAGCCACACGGGGGCCTGGAAACCCCCTCGACCAACTAACTTGCCTAGTAGATTCCATGAGTCACATAGTTTGGGCGTTCCATTCGACATATGCATGGACGAGAACAAGAGAGGCATTCATACAGGTAGGTAAGCGTGGCCGGGAATAAGAGAGGCACGGCCTCCGTAATCTTGAACCCTGCGCACATCTCTAGGGACCGACTTCGGGACTTGACCCGTTACGACGGCATCTCCTTAGGGCGTGACTCATGGTCTCGGCGAAAGCAAGGTAAAGGTAGTGTCCATCCGTCCTCTGTCGGCCTTCCAAGGAAGAGGGCTAATAATATTTGGCATTAAGAGGAGGGTGGTATGTTTGGGTAAAGTTGTGCATCGCTGCAGGGTATTAATCTTTTCGAAAAGCCGTGTCCACGGTTATGGACGACTTGGGAACAGATTCTAAGATCATAGAGAAGAATAACCTAATCGTAAAACTTGACAAGAGATGTGAGGTGTGCTTAAGGATGCTTCCTCAGGGATCGAGGGGGTGATCCTAGTTGGTAGGTTCAGTTGATGATGATTCGGTGGATATCGAAGAAGATCAAAGCTAGTGATATCGCTTTCTTATCCCCTTTCAAATGTTCTAATAGTCCAGCTTCTCCTCTCTCTTTTACAAAGAAAGTTAGCTTTATGCAAAATGAACCCCACCAGCCATAAGTCTTGTGGAGTACACCTTATACTCAGCCTTGTTTTGTTGTTACTTTTGCAGCAGGTAAGTGTTACCATATAAGAAGAGTTTGTTACAGCATCGACATCGACGAGTAGCTTGGGGTTTGATGGCTCAGTGTCAGCGCCATAAAAATGCTGGTGCGGCGTTGATGTAGAGCTCGTTGGGAACCCCAATAGGAAGGTATGATGAGCACAGCAGCAAGTTTCCCTCAGTTATGAAACCAAGGTTTAATCGAACCAGTAGGAGCAAGGTAACACCCCAAAGGTGTTTCTAGGTGAGCCTTGGCAGGGCGCACTACCGGTGCTAGTAGCAACGTGGAGACCTACACAACATAACCACATAACTTTGTCCCCAACTTGCGATGAGGTTGTCAATCTCACCGTGTTTTGCGGAAAACAAAGGATTAAACGTATCGAATGGAAAGAAGTAATAGTTTGCAAAAAGTAAACACAAAGCAGTAAACAGTTTGTAGATTGTATGTAAAAGAAAGAGGATCGGGATCCATAGTTCACTAGAGGTGGCTCTCCTTAAGATAGATAACATGCTGGGTGAACAAATTACAGCGGGGAAATTGACAAACATCGAGAAAGCAATACATGCATATACTAATCATCTTGACTCCTTTGAGATTCGATTGGGCATTACAACATTATACATAGACCGCCATCTAACTGCATCTATGACTAATAATCCACCTCCAGGTTATCATCCGAACCCCTTCCAGTAAAGCAACAGATTATTGCTTTACGAATTGCGTGTAAAGTAAACAATACGATTGTTCTATGAACAAAGGATTGTTGTTTTCTCCCTAGTAGCAATAGCACCTCTAGTACCTTAGAGATTTCTATCACTTCCCCAGATTACCAGAGGCATGAACCCACTATCGAGCATAAATACTAACTCTTGGAGTTGCTAGCATCTACTTGGCGAAGATAGGTACTAACAACGGAAAGCATGCAAGATCACAAATAACAAAGACATGATAGAATCAATAATAAATCTGAAATAGCATCTCAATATCCATCGGATCCCCGCAAACACAACATGCAGAATTACAAATAGATGATCTTGATCATGAACAGAGCTCACAAGATCTAAACATGAAAGCACAAAGGAGGAGAACCAGCCATCTAGCTACTACATGGATCCGTAGTCCAAGGATGAACTACTCACGCATCACACCGGAGGCTTGCATGGTGATGAAGAAGGCCTCCAGGGTGAATTCCCCTCTCTAGCAGGGTGCCAAGAAGAGCTTCAGATCCCTCCCGATCTAGGGATGGAGACGACGGCGGATGCTGACTCTTTCATGGATTTTTGATCGGGTGCTTAGGGTTTTCGTCCCGAGGGAATCTTATAGGCAGAAGGAGAGGCCGAGGGGGTACCTGGACTGGCCACACCACCCCCTAGCGCCGGCCAAGCCTGGCCGCGCGGCCAGGTGGTGTGGCTGCCCTCTAGCCCTTCTTCGTCTCGTATTCTGACATATGATGACTTCCGGAAAAATAGGCATTTTGGCTTTTGTCCCGTCCAATTCCGAGAATATTCATTTTCTGACTTTCCTGGAACCAAAAACAGCAGAAAACAGGCAGCTGGCACTGTGGCTCTTGTTAATAGGTTAGTCCAAGAAATCATATGAAAAGTACTCCAAAGTGTGGACAAAACACAAGAAAGTGGATAAAACCAAGCATGGAACATCAAAAATTATAGATACATTTGCAATGTATCAACATCCCCAAGCTTTACTCATGCTCGTCCTCGAGTAGGTAAGTGATAAAAAGAAAAAATAATTTTTTAGGTGGCATGCACCATCAAAGACTTGATCAAAGTATTTGTAAAACATTCAAAGCTGGGATCATAGTACTTTAATCATAGCATGAAAGACAAAGTTCTAGCAATAAGACAAAGAAACTATGATGCAACATGAAAAGGCACAAACAAAAGATTCATGAATAACAATGCTTTGCAAGACGTTTGTTTGTTTCACATAAAGAAAACATAGCATAATAGTATTCAGCTTGTCCCTCATAGAGTAGCAAATATAAATGCATAGGACACCTTCAAAGTTCATAAGAGTGACTAAATACAAATAGTTTAAAACAAGCAATATCAAGTTATGCATCAATCAACTAGTTTTGGGACAATGCACATAGAACTAAGAATGGCCACTATGCTCTCAAAGTAGGTGCATAAAGGTAGAAGGTGGAGACTCAATATAATGGTGGAAGAAAAGCCTTCATAAAAGGAAGTAGGGATTCAAGTCTCATAAAGAGTTTCCAAAAATTATGGTACTTATAGCTTTTAGCTCTCATTGCCCCTATCATAAGCATCTTGAAGGTGATTAAGGTTAAATTGACACAACTAAGAGGATATGCTTGACAAGTTATAAACCGATATCTCATGCCCCTTACTTACGAAGACCGAACCTCATTCGACTCAACTTTAGTCACGAGTAAGCTCTTGTCATTGTAAGTACATGTGTATCATAAAGAACCACCAACGGGGTACCCCTTGCACATGATATGGGAGCTTTCCCATAATCAAAATGACAAGGCAGGCAGACAATGAGCATCCCAGCGATCTTTTTATTTGCTATTTGCATAGGTTTTTATTGAGGATGCTTAATAGAGTGCTCATTATGGTGATGCTACAAGTTTCCACCATGATTAGGCATGGCTTAGGCTAGCAGCCTAGGCGTTTCTCTAACACACAGACAAACTCCATGATCTTACAAGTTCCACTTTTATTTCACATCGCCGGGATCCGTAAGCAAAAGAAGATGATATCGACGGGGTACAAAGTATAAGTGCAATGTTGAAAGCGTTCCCCATGATACATGGTTCTGCTAATTTCAACTTATAAAGCGCAAGCATATACGCAACAAAGAAGGACCCAATGGTTCATGTTTATTAGATGCAAAAAAGTAAAGTGTGCCATCGAGTTCGTGAGAGCTTTAATCACTAGTTTTCTCATAACTAGTTTAATTTGGAAGATAAACAAAAGCATGAATATACTTGGAATAGCATAAGCTAGTAGGTAGGTATGGTGGAATCTTTGGAATAACTTGGTTTAGGGAGTTGGATGCATGAGTGGAACTCATACTTGGTTGTGGAAGCTAGCAAAAGACTGGGAGCGACAAACTAAGAGAGCAATAATGGCCATAATCATGTAGAGTGACAAAACATCATTGATCAAAGCATAAAGTGATACTACAAGTTGAAAACTAAAGGATCATAAAGGCTATGGTGACTTGAGATAGTCATAACATGGTGTGAGCATGCGCCAAGTCAACCCAAATAAAGCATCAAAGGAGAATACCACTATACTATGCTTTAATATGCTAAAACAACGCATGATTCATCCAAAGCACATTAAGCAATCTAAATTGTTTATAACAAGTCATGATACAGCAAATAATACTAAGCATAAAGCCAAAACAATATCAAGCATGGCATGACAGAGCATAGGCCACAGTCAAAAACGAGCTCTTTTTACCACATAAGTATGAACTTTCCTACTCTTTTCCAAACCAAACCAAACTATTTGCAAACCAATGTATGAATGAGGGGGTCCAACCAATTTATTCAGAAAACTAAGCAAACCAAGCAAAATAAAAACCAAAAAAAAAGAAAAATAAGACGCTCCAAGAACAACACAACTGTGCATAAAACAATAAAAATGAAGCGCTTGGAAGAAACCTGGGATTTTTATTGATGAAGAAGGGGATGCCTTGGGCATCCCCAAGCTTTTAAGCTTGTACTTCTTGGATATTTCTTGGGGTGACACGCGTGGCATCCCCAAGCTTGAGCTTTAGTCCATCCTTCATCTCATTACTCATTCCTTCCATACACCTGAAATTTTGCCTTCATATAAAACTTCACACAATCTTTTTTAGCAACATTAGTGCACTCAAGATAAATAAGTCTTAAGGTTCAGTTCTAACACCAAATAAACTTCCATTTGAACACTAGCTACTGTAGCACTTCCCTCAAAAAGCTCAAGTCCCCAAAAGAACTCAAAAAGGAACCAACAAGAAGCAAATGCAGAAAATGGCAGAAATCTGTCAAAACAGACCAGCAGGTAAAGACGAATTTTGTCAAAGACCTTCTGTTGCTCAAATCAAAAAGTGTTGAACTAACGAAACTTATATAATAACCTGGGACAGAAGCACAAAAATTCACGCCTCAAAAAAATGTTCATAGATTTTACACGAAGTTTTACGGTGAAGCACAGAAATCTATTTCCGGACAACAACTTTCCCAATCATTACTTCTCTCTCATTAGAGGTTACTCTTGGCACAAAACGCAAATAAAAAGGATAAGGAGCGGTTATTACTAAAGTAATAACTTCCAAGACTCATCTAAAACTTTTGGGTTATCTCTCAATAAGTACTTTTCTTTAACGCCTTTAAGTTAGGCATAAGAAGCAAGAAAAAGAATCAAGTGTTCTCAAATGAAGAAGCATTAAGACCAAATTTTGTTTTCATAGGAGAAGAAAAAGAAATCTTCTCTCTCTTCTTAGGGAAGTGTTCTATACCCTTCTTGAGTGGGAGTTGATATTTAATGGTGCCTTCTTTCATATCAATAATGGCACCAACAGTTCTAAGAAAAGGTCTTCCCAAAGTAATAGGACAAGAAGCATTGTATTCAACATTCCAAACATAGAAATCAATGGGGACATAGGCATTGTTAACCATAATAAGAACATCATTAAGACTCCCATGAGTTTCTTTTTAGCATTATCATCAAGTGGGACATTCAAAAAAAAATCTTCAAGTGGAGGCAAATCAAGCATATCATAAATCCTTCTAGGCATAATAGAAACACTACTATCAAGATCACATAAAGCTTTGAAATCAAAGTAATTCACTTTCATATTAATGATGGGTTCCCAGCCATCTTCTTGTTTAATAGGAATAGAAGCTTTATGTTTTATCTTTTCTTCTTTAATTTTTATGAGAGCATCAGTAATGTGTTTTGTAAAAGCCATGTTCATTGCACTAGCATTAGGACTTTTAGCAAGCTTTTGTAGGAACTTAATAACTTTAGAGATATTGCAACCATCAAGATCAAAATCGAAATTATCATCTAAAGTAGTAGAACTATTACTAGCCTCAACACTAGTGGTGGTGATAGTAGAAACACTAATGTTTCTAGCAATTTCATCTTCTCTTTCCCACTTAGCATGTAATTCAGCTAATACTCTAACATTTTCATCAATTCTTACTTGTATAGCATTAGTAGCTGCAAAGGGATTATCATTAGTTTCAGGTTTAGCAGCCATTTTATTCAAAGAAGATTGAGCTTCAGCCAAAGATGCTATATTTCTTTCAACATTAGAGAGTTTTTCCTCAATAGTTTTATTGAAAGCAGTTTGTTTACTAATAAAATCTTTAAGCATAACTTCAAGTTCAGAGGGAGCACTCATATTATTGTTGTAAGAATTTCCATAAGCATTACCATTTTAGGAGGGTATGGCTTATAATTGTTGTTACCAAAATTACTCCTATAAGCATTATTGCCAAAATTGTTATTTCTTATGAAGTTCACATCAACTTGCTCTTCTTGAGCAACCAAAGAAGCTAAAGGGATATTATTTGGATAAATATGGGCTTTCCCATTAACAAGCATAGACATAATAATATCCATCTTATCACTCAAGGAGGAAGTTTCCTCAACAGAATTACCTTCCTACCTTGTGGAGCTCTCTCAGTATGCCATTCAGAATAATTAACCATCATATTGTCCAGAAGTTTTGTTGCAGCACCCAAAGTAATGGTCATAAAGGTACTTCTAGTAGAAGAATCCAATATGTTCCTTGAAGAATAGTCCAATCCTGCATAAAAAGTTTGGATGATCATCCAAGCAGTCAGTCCTTGAGTGGGACAATTCTTTACCAAAGATTTCATTCTTTCCCAAGCTTGAGCAACATGTTCATTATCAGATTGTTTAAACTTCATTATTTCACTTCTCATAGATATAATCTTAGCAGGAGGATAGTATTTTCCAATGAAAGCATCTTTGCACTTACTCCAAGAATCAATACTATTCCTAGTTAAGGAATTCAACCATTCTTTAGGTTTTCCTCTCAAAGAGAAAGGAAACAATTTCAGCTTAATAATATCACCATCTACATCCCTATGCTTTTGCATCTCACAAAGTTCAACAAAAGTATTTAGATGGGAATCAACATCTTCATTACCAATACCAGAAAATTGTTCTCTCATAACAAGATTGACCAAAGCGGGTTTTATCTCAAAGAAGTATCTTCAGGCACAGGTGGAGCAATAGGTGTGCCCATAAAATCATTGTTGTTGGTGCTAGTGAAGTCACACAACCTAGTTTTTGCAAGAGTAGTCATTTTTTTGGGTTTTCAAATAAGAAAGCAAACTAGTAAAACTAATTTTTTGTGTTTTTGAAAAAGAAAACAAGCAAACAAAACAAAAAGAAACTAAGAAAAACAAAAAATAACAAGGTAAAGAGATTGGTTATGAGGGACTCCCGTTGTGAAGATGTCCTTGACTCCCCGGCAACGGCTCTAGAAAAATGCTTGATGGCTCAGTGTCGGCGCCATAAAAATGCTGGTGCGGCGTTGATGTAGAGCTCGTTGGGAACCCCAAGAGGAAGGTATGATGAGCACAGCAGCAAGTTTCCCTCAGTTATGAAACCAAGGTTTAATCGAACCAGTAGGAGCAAGGAAACACCCCAAAGGTGTTGCTAGGTGCGCCTTGGCAGGGCGCACTACCGGTGCTAGTAGCAACGTGGAGACCTGCACAACGCAACCACATAACTTTGTCCCCAACTGAGGTTGTCAATCTCACCGTGTTTTGCGGAAAACAAAGGATTAAACGTATCGAATGGAAAGAAGTAATAGTTTGCAGAAAGTAAACACAAAGCAATAAACAGTTTGTAGATTGTATGTAAAAGAAAGAGGATCGGGATCCATAGTTCACTAGAGGTGGCTCTCCTTAAGATAGATAACATGCTGGGTGAACAAATTACAGCGGGGAAATTGACAAACATCGAGAAAGCAATACATGCATATACTAATCATCTTGACTCCTTTGAGATTCGATTGGGCATTACAACATTATACATAGACCGCCATTCAACTGCATCTATGACTAATAATCCACCTTCAGGTTATCATCCGAACCCCCTCCAGTATTAAGTTGCAAGCAACAGATTATTGCTTTATGAACTATGTGTAAAGTAAACAATATAATTGTTCTATGAACAAAGGGTTGTTGTTTTCTCCCTAGTAGAAACATCACATCTAGTACCTTAGAGATTCCTGTCACTTCCCCAGATTACCAGAGGCATGAACCCACTATCGAGCATAAATACTAACTCTTGGAGTTGCTAGCATCTACTTGGCGAAGATAGCTACTAACAACGGAAAGCATGCAAGATCACAAATAACAAAGACATGATAGAATCAATAATCAATCTGAAATAGCATCTCAATATCCATCGGATCCCCACAAACACAACATGCAGAATTACAAATAGATGATCTTGATCATGAACGGAGCTCACAAGATCTAAACATGAAAGCAAAAAGGAGGACAACCAGCCATCTAGCTACTACATGGATCTGTAGTCCAAGGATGAACTACTCACGCATCACACCGGAGGCTTGCATGGTGATGAAGAAGGCCTCCAGGGTGAATTCCCCTCTCCGGCAGGGTGCCGAGAAGAGCTTCAGATCCCTCCCGATCTAGGGATGGAGACGATGGCGGCTACAGACTCTTTCGTGGATTTTTGATTGAGCCCTTAGGGTTTTCGTCCCGAGGGCATCTTATAGGCGGAAGGAGAGGCCGAGGGGGTGCCTGGGCTGGCCACACCACCCCCTGGCGCAGGCCAAGCCTGGTCGCGCGGCCAGGTGGTGTCGCCGCCCTCTGGCCCTTCTCTGTCTCGTATTCTGACATCTGATGACTTCCGGAAAAATAGGCACTTTGGCTTTTGTCCCGTCCAATTCCGAGAATATTCATTTTCTGACTTTCCTAGAACCAAAAACAGCAGAAAACAGGCAGCTGGCACTGTGGCTCTTGTTAATAGGCTAGTCCAAGAAATCATATGAAAAGTACTCCAAAGTGTGAACAAAACACAAGAAAGTGGATAAAACCAAGCATGTAATATCAAAAATTATAGATACGTTTGCAATGTATCAGGGTTCCCGGTCGGCAGCCTAGAATCTATGGATTGGGACGTCATCATTATGCTTCAGGCCTCTTAGGCCATTTGTTAAGTTTGTTATACTTAATAGCATAATTTGCCTTCCGTTGTTTACGTGCTCGCAATGAGAACTTGCACAACATCTTTTGTCCTGCCAGCCCGTTTGCAGCGGGGCCTCTAGGGAACTACTGGCAATTAAGGTGCTCCTTTTAATAGAGCACCGGAGCAAAGCGTTAACACTCTGTGAACACATGTGATCCTCACATCAAAGCCTTTCCCTTCCGGCTACCCCGATTTCTGTCACTTTGGGACCATAGGTTCCGGACAACGACGTGTGTATACAACTTGTAGATAAGACCCAAAACAATACTATCATGATGAATCAATAATAAGTTCAGATCTGAAATCATGGCACTCGGGCCCTAGTGACAAGCATTAAGCACAACAAAGTTGCAACAAAGTCATAAATCACTAATAGAGATACTAGGCACTATGCCCTAACAATCTGATGTCATTACATGAACGATCTCATCCAATCCCTACCATCCCCATAGCCTACAGCGGGGGATTACTCACTCATAGATGGAAGAAACATGGATGGTCGATGAAGATGATGGTCGGGATCGATGGAGATGGCTCCGAGGGCACTTCCCCGTCCCGGCAGGGTGCCGGAACAGAGACTTTCTGTCCCCCGAATCTTCCCTTCGATGGCAGCGGCGCAGCGGAACTTTTCGTGGAAAAACGTCGAACCCCCCGAAGTTTTTAGGTTAGAAGGCTTCTTATAGGCGAAGAGAGAGGTCGAGGGGGTGCCTAGGGCCACCACACTAGGCCCTGGCACGGCCAGGCCTAGCCCACGCCTAGGGGGGTGTGGCCAGCCCCTGGCCCTCCTCCGTCTCGTATTCTGGCTCCATGAGTCTTCTAGAACAATATGCACTTTGGCTTTTGTCCCGTCCAATTTCGAGAATATTCATTTTCTTACTTTCCTGGAACCAAAAACAGCAGAAAATAGGCAGCTGGCACTGTGGCTCTTGTTAATAGGTTAGTCCAAGAAATCATATGAAAAGTACTCCAAAGTGTGGACAAAACACAAGAAAGTGGATAAAAACAAGCATGGAGCATCAAAAATTATAGATACATTTGCAATGTATCAACATCCCCAAGCTTAACTCCTGCTCGTCCTCGAGTAGGTAAGTGATAAAAAGAAAGAATAATTTTCGAGGTGACATGCACCATCAAAGACTTGATCAAAATATTTGTAAAACATTCAAATCTGGGATCAAAGTACTTTAATCATAACATGAAAGACAAAGTTCTAGCAATAAGCAAAGAGACTATGATGCAACATGAAAAGGCACAAACAAAAGATTCATGAATAACAATGCTTTGCAAGACGTTTGTTTGTTTTACATAAAGAAAATATAGCATAAAAGTATTAAGCTTGTCCCTCAATAGAGTAGCAAATATAAATGCATATGACACCTTCAAAGTTCATAAGAGTGACTAGATACAAAAGTTTCAAACAAGCAATAACAAGTTATGCATCAATCAACTAGTCTTGGGACAATGCACATAGAACTAAGAATGGCCACTATGCTCTCAAAGTAGTGCATAAAGATAGAAGGTGGAGACTCAATGTAATGGTGGAAGAAAAGCCTTTGTAAAAGGAAGTAGGGATTCAATTCTCATAAAGAGCTTCCAAAAATTATGGTACTTATAGCTTTCAGCTCTCATTGCCCCTATCATAAGCATCTTGAAGGTGATTAAGGTTAAAGTGACACAACTAAGAGGATATGCTTGACAAGTTATAAACCGAAATCTCATGCCCCTTACTTACGAAGACCGATCCTCATGCTACTCAACGTCAGTCACGAGTAAGCTCTTGTCATTGTAAGTATATGTGTATCATTAAGAACCGCCAACGGGGTACCCCTTGAACATGATACAGGAGCTTTCCCATAATCAAAATGACAAGGAAAGCAGACAATGAGCATCTCAGTGATCTTTTTATTTGCTATTTGCATAGGTTTTTATTGAGGATGCTTCATAGAGTGCTCATTATGGTGATGCTGCAAGTTTCCACCATGATTGGGCATGGCTTAGGATAGCGGCCCAGGCGTTTCTCTAACACACATACAAACTCCATGATCTTACAAGTTCCACTTTTATTTCACACCACCGGGATCCGTAAGCAAAAGAACATGATATCAACGGGGTATAGAGTACAAGTGCAATGTTGAAAGCGTTCCCCATGAAACATGGTTCTGCTAATTTCAACTTATAAAGCGCAAGCATATACGCAACAAAGAAGGACCCAATGGTTCATGTTTATTAGGGGCAAAAAGTAAAGTGTGCCATCAAGTTCGTGAGAGCTTTAATCACTAGTTTTCTCAAAACAAGTGGAAGGTAAACAAAAGCATGAATATACTTGGAATAGCATAAGCTAGTAGGTAGGTATGGTGGACTCTTTGGAAAAACTTGGTCTAGGGAGTTGGATGCATGAGTGGAACTCATACTTTGTTGTGGAGGCTAGCAAAAGACTGGGAGCGAAAAACTAAGAGAGCAATAATGGCCATAATCATGCAGAGCGACAAAACATCATTGATAAAAGCATAAAGTGATACTACAAGCTGAAAACTAAAGGATCATAAAGGCTTATGGTGACCTGAGATAGTCATATCATGGTGTGAGCCTGTGCCAAGTCAACCCAAATAAAACATCAAAGGAGAATACCACTATACTATGCTTTAATATGCTAAAACAACGCATGATTCATCCGAGGCACATTAAGCAATCTCAATTGTTTATAACAAGTCATGCTACAGCAAAGAATACTAATCATAAAGCCAAAACAATATCAAGCATGGCATGACAAAGCATATGCCACAGTCAAAAACAAGCTCTCTTTACCACTTAAGCATGAGCTTTCCTACTCTTTTCTAATCCAAACCAGACTATTTGAACACCAATGTATGAATGAGGGGGTCCAACCAATTTATTCAGAAAACTAAGAAAACCACGCAAACTAAAACCAAAACGAAAACGAAAAAAAGACGCTCCAAGAACAACACAACTGTGCATGAAACAATAAAAATGAAGTGTTTGGAAGAAACCTGAGATTTTTATTGATGAAGAAGGGGATGCCTTGGGCATCCCCAAGCTTTGACGCTTGTAATTCTTGGATATTTCTTGGGGTGACACGCGTGGCATCCCCAAGCTTGAGCTTTAGTCCATCCTTCATCTCATTACTCATTCCTTCCATACACCTGAAATTTTTCCTTCATACAAAACTTCACACAATCTTTATTAGCAACATTAGTGTACTTAAGATAAATAAGTCTTAAGGTTCAGTTCTAACACCAAATAAAGTCCCATTAGAACACTAGCTACTGTAGTACTTCCCTAAAAAAGCTCAATTCCCCAAAAGAACTCAAAATGGAACCAACAAGAAGCAAATGCAGAAAATGGTAGAAATCTGTCAAAACAGACCAGCAGGTAAAGACGAATTTGTTCGAAGACCTTATGTTGCTCAAATAAAAACGTTTTGAACTAACGAAAGTTAGATAACAACCTGGGTCAGAAGCACAAAAAATCACAGCTCAATCGGACGTACATAGCTCTCTCAGGAATTTTTACGGTGAAGCACAGAAATCTGTTTCGGGACAGCAACTTTCCCAATCATTACTTCTCTCTCATTAGAGGTTACTCTTGGCACAAAAAGCAAATAAAAAGGATAAGGAGAGGTTATTACAGAGGTAATAACTTCCAAGACTCAACTAAAACTCTTGGGTTATCTCACAACAAGTACTTTTCTTTAACGCCTTTAAGTTAGGCATGAGAAGCAAAAACTAAAATGGATAGAATAGAAGTAAGCGGAGATAATCATGGTGAAAACATTTTTTTGTTCAATGAAATCCTTTTGTTAATAAGGTTGATCAGGTCTTGTTACTAAAACAATTCCATATGAGACAAAACTTTGTATCCCACTAATGATTATTTTACCTCAACCTTGATAGCAATGGTCCCAATCATAATAGTTTCAAATTTTTCTCTTCGTATGGGACAATATATTTCTCCAACTTGAATGCCCTCAACATGTTCAATTGAATTCAAACCATAAGTCCTTTCAATCTTCTAGAGGAAATAGACAATGTGTTCATGGTCACCTTTCCTTGATTACAATTAATAACAGCTCCTGCAGTATTTAAGAAAAAGTCTCCCAAGAATAATAGACATATTATCATCTTCAGGCATAAAAGTTTGAAAGGATGCTCTCATAAGAAATATGAGTTGAAGTAAAAGAGAGCATCAAGAAGCATTCAAAACACATTTAAGTCTACCCCACTTCCTATGCATAGGAATAATGTACGCAAATAAATTCGCAAAGAACAAAGTGACAGGCATAGGAAGATAAAACAAGAGTGACTTCAAAACTTTCAGCACATAGAGAGGTGTTTCTATACCATGAAAACTTCTACAACCATATTTTCCTCTCTCATAATAATTTTCAGTAGCCTCATGAATAAACTCAACAATATAAGTATCACATAAAGCATGCTCTTCATGATCTACAAGCACTAGAGCTTTATTATAAACACTATCAAGAGAAACCTCAAGAACATAACATTCATTCTCCTTTAGTAAGCAAGGGGGACAATCAAATAATGTAAGGGATAAAGAGTTACTCTCATTAGAAGGTAGGCATGGGTAGCTAATCCATTCTTCCTCCTTTTGTTCATCACTCTCCTCCTCTTTTTCATCTAATGAGATTTCAGGTTCATCAATTTCTTCTTCCATAGGATCCTGCAAGGCATTAGTCTCTTCCATTTGTGGAAAGCATCTATTAAAATATTCAAGAATATAGTCATTTTCATCCTTGTAATTATCAAAGCAAAATTTAAGCATACCATACACCTCATATTTGTAAGGTGAATCATCAATATTTTCAAGCAAACTAGCAAGTTCAATAGCACCCTTCCAAGCAATAAATTCTTCAATTTGTTTCGCATCATAAAAGTCATAAATTCCTTTAGCATAGGAAGATATGGTATCATTATCACTATACTCACATTGAAAAGGGAGGTGTTTATACCTCTTTCTGCAACAAGACTCATCAAAGCAATAAGTAACATTATAAGTAGAGCACACGTTCCTAGCAATGGTATACAATCTATCAATTTGTTCCCATAAGTGTTTCCCTTTTTGTGACAAGCGGTGTTCCTTATAATAATCTTTTTGATCTTCCGTGAACCCACCTTGCCAATAAGATTCAGTTTCAAAGAAACCAACCATTGACATCAAGCATGATAAAGCAAGACAATAATAGACCAACGAAAATAACAACTAGAGTAGGAACTATTTTTTTTGTATTTTCAATAAAGGAACAAGCAAACAAGGCAGAAATAAACTTAGCTTGAACAATAGTGAATCCAAGTGAACTTGATAAATAAAGCTATGCTCCCCAGCAACGGCGCCAGAAAATAGTCTTGATGACCCACAAGTATAGGGGGTGTATCGAAGTATTTTCGAGGGAAGTGAAACCCAATTTATTGATTCGACACAAGGGGAGCCAAAGAATACTTATCAGCCTTAACAACTGAGTTGTCAATTCAGCTGCACCTGGAAACAATCTTGCTCACAGCAGTTTATAAGTAGCAACAATTTTGTAGTAGGAATAGTAAAGTAAAAGTAGCAGCAAAACAAAGACAGTAGTAACAAAAGCAGTAAACAGTGGGATTCGAGTGCGGTAGGCATAGGGATGGATGGACGGGCATTGCATGGACAAGACAATTCACATAGCAATCAGAACATAGGGCAATTGTAGATAAATAAGGTAAGGCACCCAAGTACTAGACAATCCTAGGAATGTGTTCCATATATAGTCATACGTGCCTGCAATGAGAACTTGCACAACATCTTTTGTCCTGCCAGCCCGTTTGCAGCGGGGCCTCTAGGGAACTACTGGCAATTAAGGTGCTCCTTTTAATAGAGCACCGGAGCAAAGCATTAACACTCTGTGAACACATGTGATCCTCACATCAAAGCCTTTCCCTTCCGGCTACCCCGATTTCTGTCACTTCGGGACCATAGGTTCCGGACAACGACGTGTGTATACAACTTGTAGATAGGAACCAAAACAATACTATCATGATGAATCAATAATAAGTTCAGATCTGAAATCATGGCACTCGGGCCCTAGTGACAAGCATTAAACACCACAAAGTTGCAACAAAGTCATAAAGCACTAATAGAGATACTAGGCACTATGCCCTAACAATCTGATGCCATTACATGAACGATCTCATCCAATCCCTACCATCCCCATAGCCTACATCAGGGGATTACTCACTCATAGATGGAAGAAACATGGATGGTCGATGAAGATGATGGTCGGGATCGATGGAGATGGCTCCGGGGGCACTTACCCTGGCGCGGCCAGGCCTAGCCCACGCCTGGGGGGGGGGGGGGTGTTGCCAGCCCCTGGCCCTCCTCCGTCTCATATTCTGGCTCCGTGAGTCTTGTGGAACAATAGGCACTTTGGCTTTTGTCCCGTCCAATTCCGAGAATATTCATTTTCTGACTTTCCTGGAACCAAAAACAGTAGAAAACAGGCAGCTGGCACTGTGGCTCTTGTTAATAGGTTAGTCCAAGAAATCATATGAAAAGTACTCCAAAGTGTGGACAAAACACAAGAAAGTGGATAAAAACAAGCATGGAGCATCAAAAATTATAGATACATTTGCAATGTATCAATCCACCAGTGTCATTGCATGTGTGTTCTTTTCATTAACCACATATGGATCCACCAGTGTCATTGAATGTCTGTTATTCTCACAGACCACATATGGATATCCACCATTGTCATTGCATGTGTGTCCTTTTCATTAACCACAGCTACAGTGATTGCATGTATGTTCTTTTCACAAACCACATATGGATCCACTAGTGTCATTGCATGTCTGTTCTTCTCACAAACCACATATGGATCCACCAGAGTTCATCGCATGTATGTTCTTTTCATAGACCACATATGGATCCACCAAAGTTCACTGCATGTGTGTTGTTTTCACAAACCACCAATGGATCCACCAGTGTCATTTCATGTGTGTTCTTTTCACAAACCACAACTACAGTCATTGCATGTGTATTCTTTCACAAACCACAACTACAGTCATTGCATGTGTGTTCTTTTAACAGACCAAATATGGATCCACCAGAGTTCATGGCATGTGTGCTCTTTTCATAGACCACATATGGATCCAACATAGTTCATTGCATGTGTATTCTTTTCACAAACCTCCTATGGATCCTAGTGTCATTGCATGTTTGTTCTTTTCATAGACGACATATGGATCCACCAGAGCTCATTCCATGTCTGTTCTTTTAACAGACCACATATGGATCCACCAGAGTTCATTGCATGTGTGTTATTTTCACAAACCACAACTAGAGTCATTGTATGTGTGTTCTTTCCACAGACCACATATGGATCCACCAGAGTTCATTGCATGTCTGTTCTTTTCACAAACCACCTATGGATCCACCAGAGCTCATTGCACGTCTGTCCTTTTCATAGACCACACATGGATCCACCAGAGTTCATTGCATGTCTTTTCTTTTAACAGACCTCATATGGATCCCCCAGAGTTCATTGCATGTGTGTTCCTTTCACAAACCACCTATAGATCCCCTAGTGTCATTGCATGTGGTTTCTTTTCATAAACCACAACTAGAGTCATTGCATGCGTGTTATTTTCACAAACCACATATGGATCCAACAGAGTTCATTGCATCTTTGTTCTTTTCATAGACCACATATGGATCAATCAGAGTTCATTACATGTCTGTTCTTTTCACAAACCACCTATGGATCCCCTAGTGTCATTGCATGTGTGTTGTTTTGACAAACCACAACTAGAGTCATTGCATGTATCTTATTTTCATAGACCACATATTGATCTAACAAGGTTCATTGCATGTGTGTTCTTTTCAAAGACCACCTATGGATCCACCAGAGTTCATTGCATGTTTCTTATTTTCATAGACCACATATGGATCCACCAGAGTTCATTGCATGTTTGTTCTTTTCACAAACCATCTATGGATCCACCAGAGTTCATTGCATGTCTGTTCTTTTCACAAACCACATATGGATCCATCAGAGTTCATTGCATGTATGTTCCTTTAACAGAATGCATTTGGTTCCACCAGAGTTCATTGCATGTGTGTTCTTTTCACAGACCACCTATGGATCCACCAGAGTTCATTGCATGTGTACTTTTCATAGACCACATATGGATCCACTAGAGTTCATTGCATGTGTGTTCTTTTCACAAACCACCTATGGATCCAACAGAGTTCATTGCATGCGTGTTCTTTTCACAAACCACCTATGGATCCCTAGTGTCATTGCATGTCTGTTCTTTTCATACACTACATATAGATCCACCAAAGTTCATTGCATGTCTGTTCTTTTAACAAACCACATATGGATCCACCAGAGTTCATTCCATGTGTATTCTCTTCACAAACCACAACTAGAGTCATTGCATGTGTGTTCTTTCCACAGACCACATATGGATCCACCAGAGTTCATGCATGTCTGTTATTTTCACAAACCACCTATGGATCCACCAGAGTTCATTGCATGTCTGCTCTTTTCACAGACCACATATTGATCGACCAGAATTCATTGCATGTCTGTTCTTTTATTAGACCACATATGGATCCACCAGAGTTCATTGCATGTGTGTTCTTTTCACAGACCACCTATAGATCCACCAGAGTTCATTGCATGTGTGTTCTTTTCATAGACCACATATGAATCCACCAGAGTTCATTGCATGTCTATTATTTTAACAGAATACATATGGATCCCCCAGAGTTCACTATATGTGTGTTCTTTTCACAAACCACAACTAGAGTCATTGCATGTGTGCTCTTTCCACATACAACATATTGATGCACCAGAGTTTATTGCATGTCTGTTCTTTTCACAAACCACCTATGGATCCACCAGAGTTCATTGCATGTCTATTCTTTTCATAGACCACATATGGATCCACCAGAGTTCATTGCATGTCTGTTCTTTTGACATACCACATATGGATCCACCAGAGTTCATTGCATGTGGTTCTTTTCACAAACCACCTATGGACCCACTAGAGTTCATTGCATGTTTGTTCTTTTCATAGACCACATATGGATCCACCAGAGTTCATTGCATGTGTTTTTTTTCACAAACCACCTATGGATCCCCTAGTGTCATTGCATGTGTGTTCTTTTGACAAACCACAACTAGAGTCATTGCATGTGTGTTCTTTTCACAAAGCACATATGGATCCAACAGAGTTCATTGCATGTCTGTTCTTTTCATAGACCACATATGGATCCACCAGAGTTCATTGCATGTCTGTTCTTTTCACAAACCACCTATGGATCTCGTAGTGTCATTGCATGTGTTTTCTTTTCACAAACCACAACTAGAGTCATTGCATGTATGTCCTTTTCATAGACCACATATTGATCTAACAGAGTTCATTGCATGTGTATTCTTTTCGAAGACCACCTATGGATCCATCAGAGTTCATTGCATGTGTGTTATTTTCATAGACCACATATGGATCCACCAGAGTTCATTGCATGTCTATTATTTTCACAAACCACCTATGGATACACCAAAGTTCATTGCATGTCTGTTCTTTTCATAGACCACATATGGATCGACCTGAGTTCATTGCATGTCTGTTCTTTTAACAGACCGCATATGGATCCACCAGAGTTCATTGCATGTGTGTTCTTTTCACAGACCACATATGGATCCACCAGAGTTCATTGCATGTGTGTTCTATTCATAGACCCCATATGGATCCAATAGATTTCATTGCATGTGTGTTTTTTCACAAACCACCTATGGATCCCCATTGTCATTGCATGTCTATTCTTTTCATAGACCTCATATGGATCCACCAGAGTTCATTGCATGTGTTTTTTTTAACAGACCAAATATGGATCCACCAGAGTTCATTGCATGTGTGCTCTTTTCATAGACCACATATGGATCCAACAGATTTAATTGCATGTGTGTTCTTTTCACAAACCACCAATAGATCCCAGTGTCATTGCATGTATTTTCTTTTCATAGACCACATATGGATCCACCAGAGTTCATTGGATGTGTGTTCCTTTAACAGACCACATATGGACCCACCAGACTTCATTGCATGTGTGTTCTTTTCACAAACCACAACTAGAGTCATTGCATGTGTGTTCTTCTCATAGACCACATATGGATACACCAGAGTTCATAGCATGTCTGTTCTTTGCATAGACTACATATAGATCCACCAGAGTTCATTGCATGTCTGTTCTTTGCATAGACTACATATAGATCCACCAGAGTTAATTGCATGTATGTTCTTTTAACAAACCACATATGGATCCACCAGAGTTCATTGCATGTGGTTCTTTTCAAAAACCACCTATGGACCCACCAGAGTTCATTGCATGTATGTTCTTTTCATAGACCACATATGGATCCACTAGAGTTCATTAAATGTGTGTTATTTTCACAAACCACCTATGGATCCACCAGAGTTCATTGCATGTCTGCTCTTTTCACAGACCACATATTGATCGACCAGAATTCATTGCATGTCTGTTCTTTTATCAGACCACATATGGATCCACCAGAGTTCATTGCATGTGTGTTCTTTTCACAGACCACCTATAGATCCACCCGAGTTCATTGCATGTGTGTTCTTTTCATAGACCACATATGAATCCACCAGAGTTCATTGCATGTCTATTATTTTAACTGAATACATATGGATCCCCCAGAGTTCACTATATGTGTGTTCTTTTCACAAACCACAACTAGAGTCATTGCATGTGTGCTCTTTCCACATACAACATATTGATGCACCAGAGTTTATTGCATGTCTGTTCTTTTCACAAACCACCTATGGATCCACCAGAGTTCATTGCATGTCTATTCTTTTCATAGACCACATATGGATCCACCAGAGTTCATTGCATGTCTGTTCTTTTGACATACCACATATGGATCCACCAGAGTTCATTGCATGTGGTTCTTTTCACAAACCACCTATGGACCCACTAGAGTTCATTGCATGTTTGTTCTTTTCATAGACCACATATGGATCCACCAGAGTTCATTGCATGTGTTTTTTTTCACAAACCACCTATGGATCCCCTAGTGTCATTGCATGTGTGTTCTTTTGACAAACCACAACTAGAGTCATTGCATGTGTGTTCTTTTCACAAAGCACATATGGATCCAACAGAGTTCATTGCATGTCTGTTCTTTTCATAGACCACATATGGATCCACCAGAGTTCATTGCATGTCTGTTCTTTTCACAAACCACCTATGGATCTCGTAGTGTCATTGCATGTGTTTTCTTTTCACAAACCACAACTAGAGTCATTGCATGTATGTCCTTTTCATAGACCACATATTGATCTAACAGAGTTCATTGCATGTGTATTCTTTTCGAAGACCACCTATGGATCCATCAGAGTTCATTGCATGTGTGTTATTTTCATAGACCACATATGGATCCACCAGAGTTCATTGCATGTCTATTATTTTCACAAACCACCTATGGATACACCAGAGTTCATTGCATGTCTGTTCTTTTCATAGACCACATATGGATCGACCTGAGTTCATTGCATGTCTGTTCTTTTAACAGACCGCATATGGATCCACCAGAGTTCATTGCATGTGTGTTCTTTTCACAGACCACCTATCGATCCACCAGAGTTCATTGCATGTGTGTTCTATTCATAGACCCCATATGGATCCAATAGATTTCATTGCATGTGTGTTCTTTTCACAAACCACCTATGGATCCCCATTGTCATTGGATGTCTATTCTTTTCATAGACCTCAGATGGATCCACCAGAGTTCATTGCATGTGTTTTTTTTAACAGACCAAATATGGATCCACCAGAGTTCATTGCATGTGTGCTCTTTTCATAGACCACATATGGATCCAACAGATTTAATTGCATGTGTGTTCTTTTCACAAACCACCAATAGATCCCAGTGTCATTGCATGTATTTTCTTTTCATAGACCACATATGGATCCACCAGAGTTCATTGGATGTGTGTTCCTTTAACAGACCACATATGGACCCACCAGAGTTCATTGCATGTGTGTTCTTTTCACAAACCACAACTAGAGTCATTGCATGTGTGTTCTTCTCATAGACCACATATGGATACAGCAGAGTTCATAGCATGTCTGTTCTTTGCATAGACTACATATAGATCCACCAGAGTTCATTGCATGTCTGTTCTTTGCATAGACTACATATAGATCCACCAGAGTTAATTGCATGTATGTTCTTTTAACAAACCACATATGGATCCACCAGAGTTCATTGCATGTGGTTCTTTTCAAAAACCACCTATGGACCCACCAGAGTTCATTGCATGTATGTTCTTTTCATAGACCACATATGCATCCACCAGAGTTCATTAAATGTGTGTTCTTTTCACAAACCACCTATGGATCCCCTAGAGTCATTGCATGTGTGTTCTTTTCACAAACCACAACTAGAGTCATTGCATGTGTGTTCTTTTCACAAACCACATATGGATCCAACAGAGTTCATTGCATGTCTGTTCTTTTCAATAGACCACATATGGATCCACTAGAGTTTATTGCATGTCTGTTCTTTTCACAAACCACCTATGGATCCCCTAGTGTCATTTCATGTGAATTCTTTTCACAAACCACCACTAGAGTCATTGCATGTATGTTCTTTTCATAGACCACATATTGATCTAACAGAGTTCATTGCTTTTGTGTTATTTTCGAAGAATACCTATGGATCCACCAGAGTTCATTGCATGTGTGTTCTTTTCATAGACCACATATGGATCCACCAAAGTTCAATGTATGTCTCTTCTTTTAACATGTCTCTTCTTTTAACAGACCACATATGGATCCACCAGAGTTAATTGCATCTGTGCTCTTTTCATAGACCACATATAGCTCCAACAGAGTTCATTGCATGTGTGTTCTTTTCACAAACCACCTATGGATCCCCAGTTTCATTCCATGTATGTCCTTCATAGACCACATATGGATCCACTAGAGTTCATTGCATATGTGTTCTTTTAATAGATCACATATGGATACACCAAAGTTTATTGCTTGTGTGCTCTTATCATAGACCACATATGGATCCCACAGAGTTCATTGCATGTGTGTTTTTTTCACAAACCACCTATGGATCCCCAGTGTCATTGCATGTCTGTTATTTTCGTAGACCCCATATGGATCCACCAGAGTTCATTGCATGTCTGTTCTTTTCACATACCACATATTGATTTATTAGAGTTCATTGCATGTGTGTTCTTTTCACAAACCACAACTAGTCATTGCATGTGTGTTCTTTCCACATACCACATATGGATCCACCAGAGTTCATTGCATGTCTGTTCTTTTCATATAAGACATATGGATCCACCAGACTTCATTGCATGTCTGTTCTTTTAACAGACCACATATGGATCCACCAGAGTTCATTGCATGTGTGTTCTTTTCACATACCACCTATGGATCCACCAGAGTTCATAGCATGCGTGTTCTTCTCATAGACCACATATGAATACACCAGAGTTCATTGTTTGTCTGTTCTTTTAACTGACCACATATGGATCCACCAGGGTTCATTGCGTGTGTGTTATTTTCACAAACCACAACTAGAGTCATTGCATGTGTGTTCTTTCCACAGACCACATATGGATCCACCAGAGTTCATTACATGTCTGTTCTTTTCACAAACCACCCATGGATCCACCAGAGTTCATTGCACGTTTGTTCTTTTCATAGACAACATATGGATCCACCAGAGTTCATTACATGTCTGTTCTTTTAACAGACCACATATGGATCCACTAGAGGTCATTGCATGTGGTTCTTTTCACAAAACAACCTATGGATCCACCAGAGTTCATTGCATGTATGTTATTTTCATAGACCTCATATGGATCCACCAGAGTTCATTGCATGTGTGTTCTTTTCACAAACCACCTATGGATCCCCTAGTGTCAGTGCATGTGTGTTCTTTTCACAAACCACAACTAGAGTCATTGCATGTGTGTTCTTTTCACAAACCACATATGGATCCAACAGAGTTCATTGCATGTCTGTTCTTTTCATAGACCACATATGGATCCACTTGAGTTCATTGCATGTGTTTTATTTTCACAAACCACCTATGGATCCCCTTGTGTCATTGCATGTGTGTTCTTTTCACAAACCACAACTAGAGTCATTGCATGTGTGTTCTTTTCACAAACCACATATGGATCCAACAGAGTTCATTGCATGTCTGTTCTTTTCATAGACCACACATGGATCCACCAGAGTTCATTGCATGTGTGTTCTTTTCACAAACCACCTATGGATCCCCTAGTGTCATTGCATGTGTGTTATTTTCACAAACCACAACTAGAGTCATTGCATGTATGTTCTTTTCAGAGACCACATATTGATCTAACAGAGTTCATTGCATGTGTGTTCTTTTCATAGACCACATATGGATCCACCAGAGTTCAATGTATGTCTGTTCTTTTAACAGACCACATATGGATCCACCAGAGTTCATTAGATGTGTGCTCTTTTCATAGACCACATATGGATCCAACAGAGTTCATTGCATGTGTGTTCTTTTCAGAAACCACCTATGGATCTCTAGTGTCATTGCATGCATGTTCTTTTCATCGACCACATATGGATCCACCAGAGTTCATTGCATGTGTGGTCTTTTAACAGACCACATATGGATCCACCAAAGTTCATTGCATGTGTGCTCTTTTCATAGACCACATATGGATCCAACAGAGTTCATTGCATGTGTGTTCTTTTCATAGACCATATATGGATTCACCAGAGTTCATTGCATGTGTGTTCTTTTCACAAACCACAACTAGAGTCATTGCATGTGTGTTCTTTCCACATAGCTATTGGGGGACACCCCCAGGTAGGGTCACGCCGGCGTATAGTGGCCGAGTTAGCCGAGGTACGGCAAGGTCAAAGCGAATGCTGGCCGAGTCACCTCAAGGCAGGCCGACGTACGGAGTAACCCGGACCGGAGGATGTCCACCTTACTGAGTCCCGGCCAAGGTATGTCGTATGCCGGCTGGTTTTATGTAACTTGTATGCAGGTTCCCGCGGGGCCGGATTAACTAGACATGATCCGGGTTATATCAGGTTTGCAAGAGAAGGAAGGTATCTCGCTAGTTATAAGGTGGTCTCTGTACGGTAGAGCATGAGCGAAGCGGACAGAGGGAAGGACCACCGAGGCCTGGCTGACAAGGGTGACGCGCCCTATGTCGGATGACGCTGGCGTCACAGAGGCTTACGTAGCCTCTGCATGGCTTACGATGGCAAAAGGTGACCCGGTCGGTTTGCTATTTTGGGAAGAAGCATATTCCTAGGAATATGCTTCCACGTATGCCCTAACAGGAGACCTAGCCTCCCCTTTATAAGGGGCACTAGGGCCTCTGTAGTAGGGGTTGGCATTTGAGTAGTTGGTTCCTTGGAGATAGGTAGTGGTGAGAGTAAGGGAGCTTCTTATTCCTCCTCTCCCCAATACAGCTCAAGGAGCATCTATAACCTTGCGAACTTGGCGAATACAAAACGTCTGCGTGTGGAATCACCACACTATCCCTCCCTGGATTCCTCTAGTGCATATTGGCCCCACCTTTAGCCTATCCATGGCATCTGCCGTGACACCACCACGACAGTTGGCGTCCACTGTGGGGCTAGCGGCGCTAGCAGGAGTGATGATCCGGACAGGAAACCTCATCGGCAACGGCGAGCGCATCCTCTCTGGGCTTGTTCATCGCTTTGGAGTGCTGGACTACGTCAGCGACAATGCTGGTTGCTTCGGCAAGCGACCTCTTCCGCGCAATGGCCTCTTCGTCAAGCTTGGCGCTCACAAGATCTATGTCGCCGTCGATGTGTCATGCGTTCACCCGCGGCACGTCGTCGAGGGAGGTGAGCCACCCCTTAGCGCGGCTTACGGGGTGCATATCATTCGCTTCCCTGACTGCACCAAGGTGATGATGACGACGCCTAGCGCTGGCGCGAGCAAGGATCCGACACCAGATCCGGAGGTAACACCCAAGGCACCAAGGAAAAGTAGAGGTCCTCCACTAGAGAGGCCAGAAAATGTGCTGCAGCAGGCGATAGATAGCTTGGCGAGCCCCATAGCACCTGTGGTAGATCCGGCTCAGGCATAGGCCGAGTTAGAGGAAACTAGGCAGAAAATACTAGAAGGTGCGAAAAAGATAGCCATGGCTCAGCGGTCGTTGAACATGACGCTGCGTGAGTATGCAAAAGCAAATAAGGTAGACGCTATAAAAGTGAAAGGGAGAAACCTCATCAGTGAAATGAACAAAGAGGGTGATACTAGGGTTGAGGAATCAGAGAACATTTTGTCCATGGGGCTGCCGAAGTACAGCACCCCGGCAAAGAACCTCAGAGCAGCAGATGCAGCCGCATCTGAGTTAGAAGGTTTGACGGGTGAAGCCCAGCAAAGGCAGTAGGAGAGGGTCAACGAGTTAGTTCTGATCGCTAACAGACAGAATGAGAAGTTGCTCAGAGCTAACCCGGCAAGAGCTGGGGCTTCCAAAGTCGTTTATTCAGCATTGGGTAATCTGGAAAAATCTGCTGGAGCTGCATCATCCCCTCATGATGGCCCTAGAAGAGAGGAGGTAGTAACCTTGGCGAGGAGAAACAAACAGATAGTCCCATATGACCCGGCAAGGGCAGAGAAAGGAAAATCAGTGCAAGGAAATGAGGATCGACGGAGTGTCAGCCGAGGTGAAGCCGGCTGAGGTAACCGCGACCAAGGCAATGCCGGTCAGAGAAACGTTGTCAACGGCAATGCCGGACAACGTAACTCGGCGGGTGCAGGGCAAAACCTACCTCGGCAACAGCAACAGCGGAACATACCTCGACAAGAGCAGAGTGCCGGCCAGGGTATGCAGCAAAAATGCGCTCAGCAATAGCAAGACAGATACAATGATGGTGATTCAGAAATGGTGAACGCAGGATACCCTAGGCCGGATTATCA
The DNA here is from genome assembly GCA_910589775.1 of Avena eriantha. NCBI lineage: Eukaryota > Viridiplantae > Streptophyta > Magnoliopsida > Poales > Poaceae > Avena > Avena eriantha. The sequence continues at coordinate 249,136,484 of OU342745.1, read as the reverse complement.
TGTGATAGGGTCAAAGTTGGGAGGCTGGAACTTGCTCCCAGATGACGGCAGGTTAAAGGTGGATCGGCTCTATAGGTCGGAACTAATTGAGGGGCAAGGTCCTCCGGGTCCGACGTGCTTTGGACCCTGGATCATGAAAGAGCCTCTGGTACCTAACTTCCAGTTACCCAGAGGCACGAAAACATATGACGACAGCACCAAGCCGGAGGATTGGTTAATCAATTACGCACCAGCAGGGAAGATTGCAACAGGTAATTTGAGATGGGCAGTGAAATACGTACCTCAGATGCTAGAGGGGCCAGCGAGGGTATGGCTAAACAATTTACCACCCGGTAGTATCAACTGCTAGATTGATTTTGAGGAAATGCTCATCAGTAACTTCTCGAGCATGTATCAGAGGCCGAATAGGCCACAGACCCTAGCAATGTGCAAGCAGATACCAAATGAAACAGACCGGGAGTTCCTAACCCGCTGGTGCACCGTGAGAAACTCGTGTGAAGGTGTGATTGAGTCTCAGGCCATAGATTGGTTTGCACAAGGATGTAGATATGCAAGCATGTTGTGGCAAAGGTTACAAAGGGATATGCCAACTACACTGGCGGAGACAATCCGGATTGCTGATTCGTATGCTTTGGGTGATCCGACTCAACCTAGGCTTGTATCAAATGAGTCAAATGAGGAGTATTATCAGCGAGATGGAGTCGGGTCATCCCGTCGAAATGATTATCGGGGTAAGAGAAGAGATGATAAACCGGATTATAGATACAGTTCGCAACAAGTTGCCACTGTAAATCAAGATCAACCCGGAGCAGGGAGTAATCAGCGTCAGAAAACTGGAAGGCAACAATGGACTCCGAGAAATGATGGCAAGAAAACTTGGATGCCCGAACAAAAGAGACAGTGGGAAGAAAAGAAACCGACCAAGGTATACGTATGAGGCAATGCTGGATCAGCCGTGCAAATTTCACACGCCAAATCCGAGTAACCCGACGGGTCATACGACTCAGCAATGCGAGTGGATGAGGAAGATAGAACAAAGTGGTTCGGGGAATGCTCAGGCACCTCGGAACGATCAACCTCGACAGGAGTTACCCCGACAGCAATTGCTCTCCGAAGCGAACACGCAACAGTTAATGTTGCCACCACCTCCGCCGAGGTATGAAAACCATGAGAGAAGGGATGCAGTGAATCAGGTGGAAAATCAGCATCAGCCAGATCAAAGATATTCTGGCAATGAGGGGAGAAATGAATACAGAGAGCATCACCAGAGTTACTGTGTGTTTACCACGAAGGAAATGGATAGAAAGAGCATGCAACACCGACATATGGAGGTGAATGCAGTTATGCCAGCGGTGACGAGGTATATGCCTTGGTCAGATCAGGAAATTACCTGGAGTATCAAAGACCATCCCAAGCTCATGCCAAGTCCTGGTTCGTATGCACTAGTGCTGGACCCAACGTTCATCGGGCCAAATATCAATGTGATATTCTCAAAGGTACTGATCGACAATGGCAGCAACATTAATATCATGTACGTGGATACAATGCGAAGTTGGGTATCTCAGAGAACATGCTCCAAGCTACAAGGACAACTTTCCATGGCATTGTGCCAGGCATTTCCTGTGAACCCATTGGCAAAGTCCGGGTTGATGCTGTTCGGCACGAGAGATAACTGCCGAACTAAGAATTTGGAGTTTGAGGTTGTAAACTTAGAAAGCGCATATCACGCGTTACTCGGCAGGCCTGCCCTGAACAAATTCATGGCAAGTACTCACATCAGTTACTTGAAGATGAAACTGCCTGGCCAAATGGGGTAATTACCATAGCTGGGGACTTCCGACGTTCCATTGAATGTGCGTCAGCCGGGTCTAGCCTGGCCGAGTCACTCGTGATTGTGCAAGAAAAAAGAAAGATCCAGGAGGTAGCGGCACTGGCTCAGTCCGCCCAGCAGTATATGTCGGCGCTGAGTAACCCGCATGGAAGTGTCTCATTTCAAGCAACGAAAGATACAAAGACAGTGCCAGTTGATGATCTGTTCCTAGAGCGCACCATAGCGATTGGTGCGGGGTTAACTGATAAATAGGAAAGCGAGCTTGTCAACTTCCTCCGTGAGAATCAGGATATCTTTGCTTGGTCCACACAGGACTTGCAAGGTGTTCCGAGGGAGTTGGCCGAGCACTCTTTAAATGTAAGACCCGGAGCAAAGCCGGTGAAGCAACCTCTCCGCTGCTTCGCCGAAGACAGGAGAAAAGTCATTGGAGATGAAATAGCTCAGCTCCTCGCAGCTGGGTTCATCATGGAAGTGCTTTATCCGGATTGGCTATCTAATCCGGTGCTGGTGGAAAAGAAGAAAGATGATCCAAATGTGGCAGTGGTTTGGCGTATGTGCATCGATTACACGAACCTGAATAAGGCGTGCCCAAAAGATCCATTCCCACTGCCAAGGATAGATCTGGTCATAGATTCTACTGCTGGGTGTGAACTGTTGTCGTTCATAGACGCATATTCTGGTTTCCACCAGATACCTCTGAACCCGAATGATCAAATAAAGACTACGTTTATTACCCTGTACGGGGCTTATTGCTATCGCACCATGCCTTTCGGTTTATGTAATGCAGGGGCAACGTACCAAAGATGTATGCAAAAATGTTTACATGACCAAATTGGTCGAAATGTGCAAGTGTATGTGGATGATGTGGTTATAAAAACCAAGGAAAGCAAAACGCTCCTTGATGATATCCGGCAAACGTTCCCGAACTTAAGGAGGTTCCGAATGAAGCTTAACCCGGAGAAATGTACCTTCGGTGTCTCGGCTGGAAAATTACTCGGATTTCTTGTCTCCGTCCAAGGTATCGAAGCTAACCCAACTAAAATCCGGGCCATAGAGCGAATGGAATTGCTGAAGTGTCTTAACGATGTCTAGAAGTTCACTAGTTGCCTGGCATCCTTAAGTCGGTTTGTATGTCGGTTGGGAGAAAAGGCACTGCCTCTCTATCAACTAATGAAAAAGTCAGACAAGTTCATATGGATGCCGTAGGCCAATGATGCCTTCATCGAACTAAAGAAAATGTTAGCTAAAGCACCGGTGTTAGCAGCTCCACTATCAAAAGAGCCAATGTTGCTCTATATAGCCGCAACCAACCGAGTTGTAAGTGCAGTAATTGTGGTAGAGCGCGATGAGGAGGGTAAATCAGTGCAAAGGCCAGTCTATTACCTAAGCGAGGTATTATCAGCATCAAAGCAGAACTATCCTCACTATCAGAAGATGGCATATGGTGTATATATGGCGGCAAAGAAGCTGAAGCACTATTTTAAAGAACACCCCATCAAAGTGATATGGGAGGCCCCCATATATGAGATAATGAGCAACAAGGATGCGAGCGGCCGGATCACAAAATGGGCAATTGAGCTAGCCCCTTATGATCCACAATACGACATGAGAGACGCGATCAAGTCTCAGGCTATGGCCGACTTTTTTGTGGATTGGGCCGAGATGCAATATGAGCCACCGTTGCCAGATCCGAACTACTGGAGAATGCATTTTGACGGATCGAAAACGAAAACCGGGTTAGGCGCCGGAGTTGTGCTTACCTCACCCAAGAAAGACCTGCTGAAGTATGTGTTGCAGATCCATTTCACAGCATCAAACAATGTTGCAGAATATGAAGCACTTGTACATGGACTCAAAGTGGCAAAAGAAATAGGAATACGCCGGATCCAGTGCTTTGGTGACTCGGATCTGGTAGTTCAGCAAGTATCAGGGCAATGGGATGCTCTGGATGCAAACATGGCATTGTACAGATTTCATGTGCAGAAGATATCAGGATACTTCGAGGGATGCTAATTTCATCATGTACCTTGGCTGGAAAATGAGGTTGCCGACGTACTGTCAAAAATTGGTTCAACTCGGCAAGCGATCCCGCTAGGTGTAGCACTTGAGCACCTCCGAAAACCATTTATCAGGCCCTCCCTGGAGTCCGAGTCAATCTATATCCCAGCAAATCCGGAGTCGGAAGTTGTGCCCATGGACATTGATGTGGGAAGTGATTCAAGAAACCCGGGGACTGCGCAGCATGATCCGGCTGAGGGTATGCCGGTGGATCAAATTGAAATTGACGAGGAAGTGTTTCCGATGTGAGCCATACCAACTTGGGCACTGCCCATATTCTAGTTCTTGAAGGATGGAATTTTGCCCAGTGAAGAAGTGCTTTCAAGGCAAATTCAGAGGAGGGCAAAGGCATACACGATTATCAATTCCAAGCTATACAAGAGAAGTGTCACAAATGTCCTCCAATGACGCGTTGACCCGGAAGAAGGGATTGACATCCTCCGAGATATACATCAAGGGGAATGTGGGCATCACGCCTTTTCCAGAGCCGTGGTAGCAAAGGCTTTCCGGCATGGGTTTTACTGGCCAAGTTCCTTGGAACAAGCAGAGGATCTAGTAAGAAAATGCAATGGTTGTCAGAGGTATGCCACCAGGACGCACATGCCAATGTTGGAGCTCAAGACCATACCAATTACCTGGCCATTTGTTGTATGGTGTTTGGATATGGTTGGTCTGTTTAAGCCAGCAAGAGGAAATATGACCCATATCTTGGTTATGGTTGACAAATTTACAAAATGGATTGAAGTAAAGCCGATAAGAAAATGTGATGGAGCTACAACCGTGACATTCCTCAAGGATATAATCCTGAGATATGGCTACCCTCACAGTATCATAATAGATAACGACACCAATTTCGCTGAAGGAGCATTTGCGCGATTCTGCCGGGATAAAAAGATCCAGCTAGACATTGCTTCAGTAGCCCACCCCGCATCGAACGGACAAGTGGAAAGATCCAACGGATTAGTGTTATCCGGATAAAACCTCGGCTCATTGAGACGCTGCAAAGATCAGCGGGGTGCTGGATAGAAGAACTACTAGCGGTACTGTGGAGTATAAGAACAACTCTGAATCGATCAACATGCTATACGCCATTTTTTCTGGTATATGGGGCAGAAGCTGTATTACCAGCCGACATAGAGCATGATTCGCCTAGAGTCACCCAATACACAGAAGCCGAAGTGTGAGAAGCCTGGCACAATGATGTTGATCTGCTGGAAGAAGCGAGAGAATTTGCATTGTCCAGATCCGCCATATATCAGCAAAATCTCCGACGCTATCATAGCCGTAAAGTAAACCCCTGAGTGTTCCGGGAAGGTGATTTGGTACTTCGGTTGGTGCAACATACTGCTGGCATGCATAAGTTATCCCCCCCATGGGAAGGGCCATTCATTGTGAGCAAAGCATTGCACAATGACTCTTATTACCTCATCGATGCAAAACCACAGGATAAGAACAAGGCGGACAGGTCCGGCGAGGGATCTAAGCATCCATGGAATGTAGCCGTACTTCGTCCATTATACACTTAACAAAGAAGTGTCTGTATCTGAGTCTCTCATATGTCGGTATGTATGCCGGAAATGAGTTTATCAATGAAATCTTGGCACCTCGAGCAGTAACTCGGGGACTGCATTAGTAATATTTATTGTCCTTTGTGTTAGTTATTTATTTTTATGTCGGCTAGCTTAAGTTACTTCTACCTAAGCCAGATTAGTAGTGTGTGAGCACCAAAAACTCAACTCTTCGACTTGCTGCTGTCCAACAAGAATTGGCTTCATGGCAAGCAAGAGAACAAGTTCGGAAATGCACATCGCACGAAAAACGACTAAGGAAAGGAACGTAATCGACCCGACGTTTATTGTTCGGACTAACCCCATGTTTATTTTACCTTTACTATGATGGATTATTTTGAGCTAATCCTAAAGTTTCCAAGTATTGTTAAGTCAATTTTTGAAACTCGGTCTCGTAAGTCACAAAACCGAATCAATGTAGATGCGAGCCGATCCATGAAATTGAAGGAACAAGAAAATTAAACTCGGGGACTACGCCCAAGTTAATCCGGTGTAAATCACTTAGTAGCAAAACAAAATCGGTATGCTTAATACATCTGCACCCGACATACCAGGGATCTGATAAATTTCAAAGTGTTTTTTGGCGCTCAAGGAGCAGTAGCATGAGGAGGTAACTCGGCGCCAGCAGGTGGAACTCCGGCCTCAGCTTCATCGTCATCTTCGTTTTCTTCGACGTCCGAGGCTTCGTCCTCTTCCCCCTCATCTGAACCATCTTCGACATATTCATCGTCAATAGCGTCAAGGGAGCTTGGTCCCTCGTTCCATTGATGGACGGGGTAAACTTGATGCAGTTGTGGGCACAAGCCTTGCGCCGAGCTACCCAATCCGGGTCATTTGACCACCTTGATCCGGTGCGTAAGCGCTCGAGAAGCTTCAGATTTAGTTTTTCATACCATGTAAGAACGAAGTGGAGGACAGTATCAGCTTCAGCGCGAGCGACGGATTCCCTCCAGAGGTCGAGTTGGGTCTCACAATCCATCAGTTTGTTGATCAGAGCAGTGGCCCCTCCGGAACATCCTCACCAGGCCAAAGGGCATGGAAGATCCGGACGGATGAATCCAGGAAACCCGAACCATAATTCTTCATAATTTCAACTCAGGAGGATAGGCTGATTATAAGATCCTCCAAGTCAAAAGGAATGGGGTTAGTGCCAGGACCAGTTGGAGTACCCCTCTGCTGGCGAAACTTGGCAACGACAGTAGATGCAATGGCATCGCCCTCTGGGAATTTGCCTGAAGACAAAACAAGTAAAATAAGCAAAAGAACTTAACCCGGAAAAATACATGTCGGCTTAAGGAAAGGATTTTAGGGAGATATGGCTATGGATCCGAGTAAGCTCCTTGGTGCAATTATCACGTCTTGTCCAGAGCTGCTCAAGTTTAGTATTAGCCGAGTCAAGCTTGACGTTGGCCTCCTTGAGCAATTCTTGATCCTTTGTGAGTTGGAGGTTAAGACGTTCTCGTTCCTTAGTGAAGTCTTGGCCAGCCTTGTCCATCTCTGTTTTGTGGAGCTCTTTGAGTTTTTTCATCTTGGCCTTTTGCTTGGCAATCTCATCATCTTTGGCTCGGAGTTTGGTGAGCTCATCATCCTTCTTCTTAAGTTCGGCCTGATGTTGCCCTGCTTGTTCGAGAAAATGCAGCATCATATCAGGCACGGGCACACTATCTTCAAGGGATGCTGCAACGGTTTGTTGACTCGGCAGAGCCGAGGTATGAATATCTGCCGAGCCCAGGAGAAAGGATAGAGAGCACGGAAATTGAGTAACCAAAGTGAATTACCTTTTATCTCGGCAAAGTTCTTCCTCATGATTGTATTTTTGGCTTCCACTCTGGTTGTGCAAACCGAATGACGGATTAGTTCGGCGGGAAAAGACAAAGAAAAATGCGAAAAAATCAAAGAGAAAACTTACCCCTTTTCTCAAATTCAGCAAGAAGCGTGGTATGTTTCGAGCGCAGCGTCTTGTGTGTGTGTCCAAGAGGCGCTGAAACTCACCACTCCGGCGATTGGTAGTGATCTGAGAAAAGAAAGGGTGGCTTAGTTATATGCATATTCGAAGTGCACAAGATCCGGGCCAAGTGGAACTTAACCCGGCCCTAGGTGTGTGCATATTCGAAGTGTACAAAATCCGGGCCAAGTGGAACTTAACCCAGCTCTAGGTGTGTGCATATTCGAAGTGTACAAGATCCGGGCCAAGTGGAACTTAACCCGGCTCTAGGTGTGTGCATATTCGAAGTGTACAAGATCCAGGCCAAGCAGAACTAACCCGACCCTAGGTGTGTGCATATTCGAAGTGTACAAAATCTGGGCCAAGTGGAACTTAACCCGACCCTAGGTGTGTGCATATTCGAAGTGTACAAAATCCGGGCCAAGTGGAACTTAACCCGGCTCTAGGTGTGTGCACAAGTGTACAAGATCCGGGCCAAGTGGAACTTAACCCGGCTCTAGGTGTGTGCATATTCGAAGTGTACAAAATCCGGGCCAAGTGGAACTTAACCCGGCTCTAGGTGTGTGCATATTCGAAGTGTACAAAATCCGGGCCAAGTGGAACTTAACCCCACTCTAGGTGTGTGCATATTCAAAGCTACTAAGGAGTTATGCTAGCTCTCTAAGGAGCATCCGACCGAGTAACAAGTTACCCCTCGGAGGCTCGGGGACTAATGGATATATCTCTAAGAACTTGTGCACGTTAAAGAAAGGACAAAGTAGCATACCTCCATCATCCGGCCAGCAAGGTTGATAGCCTTGGATGCGGTGTTCATTTGGGCACTAAATTCGGCGGACCCGAACTTCTCCGGGAGATCGTCGTTGAGATTGATGAACTCCGCTCTATTCCAATTATCTACATATTCGATCAGAGCCGGAGGATAACTCTCTCCACTGAGCATATGCGGCGTAACCAAACCCTTGGCATGGGCCTCCATCCTCGCAACTTGGGCAGCATCAGGGCTAGTATGCAGTGCGAGTTGCTTGCTAGCTAATCCGAGGGAGGCATCTTTCTTCGGCAGATCTTTCTTCGACAGCATGGACACGAGCGTGCGCTCTCCAGCCTTGATGGATGCTGCCCTGGTGGAGTCAAAACTTTTCTTGGCCTTTGGCTGTTGCTGAGAGGCTGAGGTTTGAGCTGCAGATTTGGACTTGGGTGCAGCCTTGGTGCTAGCTATGCCCTCTCACCGAGTCTTGGAAGACTCGGACGAGGCAGAAGGAGTTGGTGCTGGTGCTTGTGTTGCTACTGTTGGTGCTGTCACTGGTGCTTGTGCTGATGCTGGTGTTAGCGGTGTGTGCTGCTGCTGCTGCTGGTACCTCGGAGGTGGCGGGTTGCGGCTGAGCCGACAAGGAGCTGGGATCATCCGCTACCTCGGCCGTGCCACTTCCCCTGCTTCCGAGGTTGCCCTCCTCGGCACAAGGTGGGCTAGAATCCGGAGCACCTGCAGAACCCTCACGAATTGGGCTTAGTGGGCGTGTGTTGTCACCACGAGGGGGAGATGGGGTATGCCGGAGGGGTGAAGCAATGCTGGAGCCGCTCTGGGAACCTTCATCGCAGCCCTGTCGAATCAAATGATGAATAACAAGTTATAACAAAAGAAAGGCATATAGATAGAAAAGCATGAAGCAGAGAACTGGACCAAAGGAAAAAGTGACTTACTCATCAAAAGACAGAGGCTCCTTGGGCTTCCGAGCTCTCTGAGTTATGGCCTTAGTTGGAGGCTTGGTGGCGGACTTGTCAACGGACTTCTTTCGCCTCTTGGTTGTTTTAGGAGGTCTGGAGGAAACAGCGGAAGTGGCAGCCAATTTCTTAGACGCGGCTGGGACTGGCTCAGCCGTAGCGAGAGGAGGTCTTCATGAATCTGCCCAGCCAGGTTAGCTGAAGCCAGAAATGCGTAAGAAATGGGTACAGCGTCAAATCCCTCCATCACCTCAACGTCGGAATCATCTTCATCGTCAGGCCAATCCCTTAAGGAAGAGAAGTTACCAGTGGGTTGCTTGGTTGCATCCGGGAATGGCAGGAACATTTCCTGATCCGGCTCCTCCTCGTCTGAGACAAGTCGATCCTTCGCCCATTTGAGGGAAGGCTCGGTGCCATCTTCAAGGGTTTGCTGAACAAACAACTAAAAATAAAATGCAAAGGGATCAAATAAACAACATACTCCGGCATAGGATATAACTCGGAAAGGGATTGAATCACGAGATTTACCGTAGGAGGAGGCTTGTCCCGGAAGTAATGCTCCAACCCCCACTCCCAATCAGCGGAGAAGTCCTTGTCGGTCATGAAGAGGGCCTTGACCCGGCGGAATATCTTGTTGGGTCCACAGCATAGAAAACAAAAAATTTCCTACGATGAGAACTACACGCCAAGATCTATCTACTAGGTACAGAGCAACGGGTGGACATACATCCAATGAGAACTTACCCTCGAAGAAAACGAGTTTTGTTAACGAGTAGGAACTCATGGTTGATGTAGTCGTACACTTGCCGATCTCAAGATCGTGAGGAAGTCCAAGCGCCGTAACTCAGCAGCGCATCCACACTCGCACACACGTTCAAGCCACCGGACAACCTCCACCTCCTCGCTCCAGCGATCCAGCGGAAGCAACAACTCCTTCCAGACGAAATGTCACCGGGAACATGTATCTCGCTAATCCGAGACCATGGGGGAATAATTGTAGAGGGGGAGAGAGATCCTTCACAAGGAGGTGTGAGGAAGAAGGAGGAAGAGGGGGGACTTTTATAGGAGGAGGGGGTGCCTCTTCTCTCCATGGCCGGCGCATGGGGGGTGACTCCTCACCTCCCCCATTCATGTGGTGGTAACCCCTCCACATTAAAATGCCTCTTCACATTCCCCTTTAAAGTCCCTACTTTAAATGCATTAAAATTCTCCAAGTTTAATACTCTCTCATTTAATAAAACTCTTTTATTGAATTTATTCAGAATTTTGTTAATTACTTTAATTAACAAACATTCACATATAACCCCTTGCAATATTTCAATATCACATGCAAAACCACTTTCTGCAATTTCACCCGAAACAATTTCAGGTTTCTATCGATACAATTCCTGCGCTTTGCAATCCTTTCGTCTGAAACATATGTGCTCCAAAATAGTGTCCGGTAACTCTTAAGTGTGTCACCCTATGGTTCACGAATAATGCAGACATGATTGAGACTCCTCTCAGATCAATAATCAGAAGCGGGAACTGGAGGTCCATACTGACTCCTGCATATTCAACAATGACTTCTGTGATCGTGAGAACCTTTAACGCTAGTACTTTAATCCCTTTGTCTCATGATATAATACATGTCCGAGATTCGATCATCGGTATCCAAATACCTAGTTTGATCTCTTTACCGACATGCACTCTTTTCTCGTTCCCGTGATATAACATTCTACTGATCACATCACTTGCTTGCAAGCTACCTTAATGTGATATCATCGAGAGGGCCCAGAGTATATCTATCCGTCATAGGGATTGAAAAATTGCACTCTTGATCCATGAGCCTCAACATAACACCTTCGTAGTACTGAACCCATCTTTATAGTCACCATGTTACGGTGTGACGTTTGATGTTATCAAGATACTCTTCCAGTGTTAGCAATTAACATGATCTCATGGTCTAAGGATAAAGATTACTTCGTATGATGTTATAGCAATATAAACATAATGACTTGATCGTAATGCTATACTTCGGATGAATGGCCATCACATCATTTCACAAATGCTATGACCTTGTTATTAATAACATCCAATGTCCATGATCAGGAAACCTTGATCATCTTGTTAATCAATAAGCTAGTCTATAAGAGAGGCATAACTAGGAACCCTTTTTGTTTATTAAACACACATGTATTGACGTTTCTGATCAATACATTTATAGCATGCAAAATAAACATCTATCATATATAAGGAATACATAATAACAACTTTATTATTGCCTCTTAGGGCATATTTCCTTCATATCTCGGTATTATTCAATTCAAAGGAGGAAGTCCGGTTGGGGTCCAGTCGCCAGCTCATGTGGCAAAGTTTGTGTGTGCGCTTCTGGAGAGGGGAGATCCGGCTATGGACGAATGTGATCATCGCGTCCTCGTTGCGCAGCCCCAAATCCTTCAGCTCCTGGAACCGCTTGTTGACTTGATTCACCAAGACAGTTGGTTTCTTGGAAACCCGGTCCCACAAATCGGGATTAGGAGGACCCGGAGCATAGGGGCACAGCCAGATCAGATCCTCATCCGTGCCATTCCTCACGTAGAAGAAGGTTCGGACCCAACCCTTGCAAGAGTCAAGCCCCGTGACTCGGGGGAAGACAGATTGTTTCCGGGGAGAGATGGATGCGGCACCAAATTGAGTCATATGTTTGTTCTCCAAGGCACGCAGCTTATCCGGAATCATGTTCCTTCGCAGACCGAAGAACCGGATCCAGAGCTCTTTGGTGGGCCACAGGCCGACGTATCCTTCTATTGTGGAGGCGAATGAAGAAAGGGACGTAATGGTGTTCGCCGGAAGATGGTGAGGTTGGATTTTGTAGATGTTGAGGAAGTCATGAAAGAAATCACTCACGGGCAGGCCGAAGCCGCGCTAGAAGTGGGATAGGAACACGACGAACTCACACTGATTGGGTGAGGGAGCGAGCTCCTCAGAGGCAAGGCGGGCAATCACGCCCTCGGGGATGCGGCGGGTGTGGTAGAGCCAGTCCAAATCGTCTTGGCACACCCAGGAACCGGCCCAGGCACCGCGCTCCATGGATTCCCCTCCCCTCCTCCATCACTGCTTCAGCGACGACAAGCTCCTCTTCGGTCATCTCCAAGTCACTGTCCTCACCGGCCGTATTGGAGGTGGGAGGCAGAGGTTTGGATTGGCGCGGACCCGTGGTGATGAAGCAGTGCGGGAGCGGCGGCGAGGCTAGTGCGACAGAACACGATGCGGTGGCGGCGCTGCTAAGCAGATGCAGCGGCGGCGGCGCTGTCGCTAGGAAGAAGAAGAGACAGAGAGGCACAGGGGTGCGAGAAGGGGAAATGCCCAAGTAACGCGCCCCTACCCTATTTAACCACGCCCCAGCGGAGGTAGTGGGATCGTGCAATGCGTCAGGGCCACACGGTGTGGCCGTGTATCAACCGGGTCAGCCAATCAGAGGCAAGCCACAGGAAGGGCCGCAGGGCACAGGGGATCCCATGACGCAACGTGATGATACGGTTAACGAGGAGGCAGTTGTGATGCGACGTGCGCTGCAGTAAACACTGACAATAAGTGTAGTAACTGACGCATGCCCTTAAAATGAGGCAAGATAATGATTACCCTCCACGTAGGATGTGGGGAAGTGTATGGGAGAAGGAAGGATAACCCGGAAAACTGAAGGGTGACCCGGCCAGCGAGTGAAAACTCGGAATATGCCAAGGGAAAGCTAGCCCATGAAATTCGAGCTATGAGGTAACTCAGAAAAGGGAGAAAAAGGCTCGGTAAATTGAACCTGTTGTGGCCTTAGCAGTTGAAGCTGCTAAGACCGCACCAGCTTCGGGGACTAATGTTTGGGGGACACCCCCTGGTAGGGTCACGTCGGGGTATAGAGGCCGAGTTAGCCGAGGTACGGCAAGGTCAAAGCGAATGCTGGCCGAGTCACCTCAAGGCAGGATGACTTATAGAGTAACCCGGACCGGAGGATGTCCACCTTACTGAGTCCCGACCGACGTATGTCATATGCCGACTGGTTTTTTGTAACTTGTATGCAGGTACCCGCGGGGCCAGATTAACCAGGCATGATCCAGGTTATATCAGGCTTGCAAGAGAAGGAGGGTATTTCGCTGGTCAAAAGGGGGTCTCTGTACGCTGGAGCATGAGCGAAGCAGATAGAAGGAAGGACCACCGAGGCATGGCCGACAAGGGTGACACACCCTATGTCGGATGATGCTGGCACCGCAGAGGCTTACATAGTCTTTGCATGGCTTACGATGGCAAAAGGTGACCCGGTCGGTTTGCTATTTTGGGAAGAAGCATATTCCTAGGAATATACTTCCACGTATGCCCTAAGAGGAGACCTAGCCTCCCCTTTATAAGGGGCACTAGGGCCACTATAGTAGGGGTTGGGATTTGAGTAGTTGGTTCCTTGGAGATAGGTAGCGGTGAGAGGAAGAGAGCTTCTTCTTCCTCCTCTCCCCAATACATCTCAAGGAGCATCTGTAACCTTGCGAACTTGGAGAATACAAAACGTCTGTGTGTGGAATCAGCACACTATGCCTCCCTGGATTCCTCTAGTGCATATTGGCCCCACCTTTAGCCTATCCATGGCATCTGCCGTGACACCACCATGACAGTTGGCGCCCATCGTGGGGCTAGCGGCACTAGCAGGAGTGAAGATCCGGACGGGAAACCTCATCGGCAACGGTGAGCGCATCGTCTCTGGGCTCGTTCAGTGCTTTGGAGCACTGGACTACGTCAGGGACAATGCTGGTTGCTTTGGCAAGCGACCTCTTCCGTGCAACGGCCTCTTCGTCAAGCTTGGCGCTCACAAGATCTACGTCGTTGTTGATGTGTCGTGCGTTGACCCGTGGCACGTTGTCGAGGGAGGCGAGACACCCCTTAGCATGGCTTACGGGGCGCGTATCATTCGCTCCCCTGACCGTGCCGAGGTGATGTTGACGGTGCCTGGCGCTGGCGCGAGCAAGGATCCGGCACCAGATCCGGAGGTAACACCCAAGGCACCAAGGAAAAGTAGAGGTCCTCCACTAGAGAGGCCAGAAAATGTGCTGCAGCAGGCGATAGATAGCTTGGCAAGCCCCATAGCACCTGTGGTAGATCTGGCTCAGGCATAGGCTGAGTTAGAGAAAACTAGGCAGAAAATACTAGAAGGTGCGAAAAAGATAGCCGCGGCTCAGCAGTCGTTGAACATGACGCTACGCGAGTACGCAAAAGCAAATAAGGTAGACGCTGTAAAAGTGAAAGGGAGAAACCTCATCAGTGAAGTGAACAAAGAGGGTGATACTAGGGTTGAGGAATCAGAGAACATTTTGTCCATGGGGCTGCCGAAGTACAGCACCCTGACAAAGAACCTCAGAGCAGCAGATTCAGCCGCATCCGAGTTAGAAGGTTTGACGGGTGAAGCCCGGGAAAGACAGCAGGAGAGGGTCAACAAGTTAGTTCGGATCGCTAATAGATAGAATGAGGAGTTGCTCAAAGCTAACCCGGCAAGAGCTGGGGCTTCCAAAGTCGTTTATTCAGCAGTGGGTAATCCAGAAGAATCTGCTGGAGCTGCATCATCCCCTCATGATGGCCCTAGAAGAGAGGAGGTAGTAACCTCGGCGAGGAGAAACAAACAGATAGTCCCATATGACCCGGCAAGGGCAGGGAAAGGAAAATCAGTGCAAGGAAATGAGGATCGACGGAGTGTCAGCAGAGGTGAAGCTGGCCGAGGTAACCGCGACCAAGGCAATGCCGGTCAGGGAAACACCGTAAATGGCAATGCCGGACAGTGTAACTCGGCGGATGCAGGGCAACCGCAGCAGCAGAATATACCACGGCAAGAGCGAAGTGCCGGCCAAGGTATGCAATAGAGAGGCGCAATGATGGTGATTCGGAAATGGTGAACGCAGGATACCCTAGGCTGGATTGTCATGTGATAGGGTCAAGGTTGGGAAGCACGAACTTGATGCCTGACAACGCCAGGTTAAAACTGGATCAGCTCTATAGGTTGGAGCAGATTGAGGGGCAAGGTGCTGTGGCAAGGATGCACAAGGGTGCAGATATGCAAGCATGCTATGGCAGAGGTTGCAAAGGGATATGCCAACTACACTGGCAGAGACAATCTGGATTGCTGATTCGTATGCTTTGGGTGATCCGACTCAACCTAGGCTCGTATCAAACGAGTCAAATGAGGAGTATTATCAGCGAGATGGAGCCGAGTCATCCCGTCGAAATGATTATTGGGGTAAGAGAAGAGATGATAGACCGGATTACAGATACAGTTCGCAACAAGTTGCTGCTGTAAATCAAGATGAACCCAGAGCAGAGAGTAATCAGCGTCAGAAAACTGGAGGGCAACAATGGACTCCGAGGAATGATGGCAAGAAAACTTGGACGCCCGAACAAAAGAGACAGTGGCAAGAAAAGAAAGACTGGCCAAGGTATACGTATGAGGCAATGCTCGATCAGCCGTGCAAATTTCACATGCCAAATCCGAGTAACCCGGCGGGTCATACGACTCGGCAATGCGAGTGGATGCGGAAGATAGAACAAAGTGGTTCGGGGAATGCTCAGGCACCTCGGAACGATCAACCTCAGCAGGAGTTACCCCGGCAGCAATTGCTCTCTGGAGCAAACACGCAACAGTTAATGTTGCCACCACCTCCGCCAAGGTATGAAAACCATGAAAGAAGGGATGTAGTGCATCAGGTGGAAAATCAGCATCGGCTAGATCAAAGATATCCCGGCAATGAGGGGAGAAATGAATACAGAGAGCATCACCAGAGTTACTGTGTGTTTACCATGGAGTAAACAGATAAAAAGAGCTTGCAGCGCCGACATATGGTAGTGAATGCGGCTATGCCGGCAGTGATGAGGTATATGCCTTGGTTGGATCATGAAATTACGTGGAGTATCCAGGACCATCCCAAGCTCATGCCGAGTCCTGGTTCATATGCACTGGTGCTGGACCCAATGTTCATCGGGCCAAATATCAATGTGAGGTTTTCCAAGGTACTGATTGACAATGGTAGCAGCATTAATATCATGTACGTAGATACAATGCGCAAGTTGGGTATCTCGGAGAACATGCTCCAGGCCACAAGGACAACTTTCCATCGTATTGTGCCAGGCATTTCCTGTGAACCCATTGGCAAAGTTCGGGTTGACGTGTTATTCGGCACAAGAGATAACTACTGAATTGAGAATTTGGAGTTTGAGGTTGTGAACTTAGAAAGCGCATATCACGCGTTATTCGGCAGGCCAGCCCTGAACAAATTCATGGCAAGTACTCACATCAGTTACTTGAAGATGAAACTGCCTGGGCCAAATGGGGTAATTACCATAGCTGGGGACTTCCGACGTTCCATTGAGTGTGCATCAGCCGGCTCTAACCTAGCCGAGTCACTCGTGATTGCACAAGAAAAGAGAAAGATCCAGGAAGTGGCAGCATTGGCTCAGTCCGCACAGCAGTATATGCCGTCACTGAGTAATCCGCATGGAAGTGTATCATTTCAAGCAACAGAGGATACAAAGAAAGTGCCAGTTGATGATCTGTTCCCAGAGCGCACCGTAACAATTGGTGCCGGGTTAAGTGAGAAATAGGAAAGCGAGCTTGTCAACTTCCTCCGTGAGAATCAGGATATCTTTGCTTGGTCCACACAGGACTTGCAAGGTGTTCCGAGGGAGTTGGCCGAGCAGTCTTTAAATGTGAGGCGCGAAGCAAAGCCGGTGAAGCAACCTCTCCGCCGCTTCACCGAAGATAGGAGAAAAGTTATTGGAAATGAGATAGCTCGGCTCCTTGTAGCTGGGTTCATCATGGAAGTGCTTTACCCGGATTGGCTATCTAATCCGGTGCTGGTGGAAAAGAAGAAAGATGATCCGAATGTGGTAGTGGTTTGGCGTATGTGCATCGATTACACGAACCTGAATAAGGCGTGCCCAAAAGATCCATTCCCACTGCCAAGGACAAATCAGGTTATAGATTCTACTGCTGGGTGTGAACTGTTGTCATTCATGGACGCATATTCTTATTTCCACCAGATACCTCTGAACCCGAATGATCAAATAAATACTGCGTTCATTACCCCGTACGGGGCTTATTGCTATCGCACCATGCCTTTTTGTTTACGTAATGCAGGGGCAACGTACCAATGATGTATGCAAAAATGTTTACATGATCAAATTGGTCGAAATGTGGAAGTGTATGTAGATGATGTGGTCATAAAAACCAAGGAAAGCAAAACGCTCCTTGATGATATCAGGCAAACGTTCACGAACCTAAGGAGGTTCCGAATGAAGCTTAACCCGGAGAAGTGTACCTTCGGTGTCCCGGCTGGAAAATTACTCGGATTTCTGGTCTCCATCCGAGGTATCGAAGCTAACCCAACCAAAATCCAAGCCATAGAGAAAATGGAATTGCCAAAATCTCTTAACGATGTTCAGAAGTTCACTGGCTGTCTGGCATCCTTAAGTAGGTTTGTATGTCAGATGGGAGAAAAGGTATTGCCTCTCTATCAACTGATGAAAAAGTCGGACAAGTTCGTATGGACGCCGCAGGCCGATGAAGCCTTCATCCAGTTAAAGAAAATGTTGGCCACTACACCAGTGTTAGCCTCTCCACTATCGAAAGAGCCAATGTTGCTCTATATAGCCGCAACCAACCGAGTTGTAAGTGCAGTAGTAGTGGTAGAGCACGACGAAGAGGGTTAGTCGGTGCAAAGGCCAGTCTATTACCTGAGTGAGGTATTATCAGCGTCAAAGCAAAACTATCCTCATTATCAAAAGATGGCATATGGCATGTATATGGCAGCAAAGAAGCTGAAGCACTATTTTGAAGAGCACCCGATAAAAGTGATATGTGAAGCCCCCATATCTGAGATAATGAGCAACAAGGACGCAAGCGGCCGGATCGCAAAATGGGCAATTGAGCTAGCCCCTTATGCTCTGCAGTACGACAGGCGAGATGCGATCAAGTCTCAGGCTGTGGCCGACTTTTTCATGGATTGGGCCGAGATGCAATATGAGCCACCATTGCCAGATCCGAATTACTAGAGGATGCATTTTGATGGATCAAAAACAAAAACCGGGTTAGGCGCCGGAGTTATGCTTACCTCACCCAAGAAGGACCAGCTGAAGTACGTGCTGCAGATCCACTTCGAAGCATCAAACAATGTTGCAGAATATGAAGCGCTTGTGCATGGGCTCAAAGTGGCAAAAGAAATTGGAATACGTCGGATCCAGTGCTTTGGTGACTCAGATTTGGTAGTCCAGCAAGTCTCAGGGCAATGGGATGCTTTGGATGCAAACATAGCATTGTACAGATTTCATGTGCAGAAGATTTCAGGATACTTCGAGGGATGCGAGTTCCATCATGTACCTCGGTTGGAAAATGAGGCAGCCGACATACTGTCGAAGCTCGGATCAACTCGACAAGCGATTCCACCGGGGGTAGCACTAGAGTACCTCCGAAAACCATCCATCAGGCCATCCCCAGAATCCGAGTCAATCTACATCCCGGCAGATCCGGAGTCCGGAGCTGTACCCATGGACATTGATGTGGGAAGTGATTCAGGAAACCCAGGGACTGCTTCGCAGAACCCATGGACTGCGCAGCGTGATCCGGCAGAGGTTATGTCGGCAGAACAAATGGAAACTGACGAGGATATGTTTCCGGTGTGAGCTATACCGGCCTGGGCACTGCCCATATTCCAGTTCCTGAAGGATGGAATTTTACCCAGTGAAGAAGTGCTTTCAAGGAAAATTCAGAGGAGTGCAAAGGCATACATGATTATCAATTCCGAGCTATACAAGAGAAGTGTCACAAATGTCCTCCAACGATGCATTGACCCAGAAGAACGGCTGAACATCCTCCGAGGTATACATCAAGGGGAATGTGGGCATCACACCTCATCTAGAGCTTTAGTAGCAAAAGCTTTCCGGCATGGATTCTACTGGCCATGTGCCTTGGAACAAGCATAATATCTAGTAAGAAAATGCAATGGTTGTCAGAGGTATGCCACCAAGACGCACATGCCAATGTCGGAGCTCAAGACCATACCAATTACGTGGCCATTTGCCGTATGGTGTTTGGATATGGTTGGCCCATTTAAGCCGGCGAGAGGAAATATGACCCATATCTTGGTTATGGTTGACAAGTTTACAAAATGGATAGAAGTAAAGCCAATAAGAAAATGTGATGGAGCTACAGCTGTGACATTCCTCAAAGATATCATTCTGAGATATGGCTACCCTCACAGTATCATAACGGATAACGACACTAATTTTGCTGAAGGTGCATTTGCGTGATTCTGCCGGGATAAGAAGATCCGGCTGGACGTTGCTTCAGTAGCCCACCCCGCATCGAACGGACAAGTGGAAAGATCCAACGGATTAGTGTTATCCAGGATAAAAACCTGGCTCATCGAGCCGCTCCAAAGATCAGCGGGGTGCTGGATAGTAGAACTACCAGCGGTACTGTGGAGTTTAAGAACAACTCCGAATCGATCAACAGGCTATACGCCATTCTTTCTGGAATATGGGGCAGAAGCTGTATTACCCGCCAACATAAAGCATGATTCGCCTAGGGTCACCCAATACACAGAAGCCGAAGTGCGAGAAGCCCGAGAAAATGATGATGATCTGCTGGAAGAAGCGGGAGAATTGGCATTGTCCAGAGCCGCCATATATCAGCAAAATCTCCGATGCTATCATAGCCGAAAAGTAAACCCCCGAGTCTTCCGGGAAGGTGATCTGGTACTCCGGCTGGTACAACGTACTGCTGGCATGCATAAGTTATCCCCCCATGGGAAGGGCCATTCATTGTGAGCAAAGCATTGCACAATGACTCTTATTATCTCATCGATGCAAAACCACAGGAGAAGAACAAGGTGGACAGGTCCGGCGAGGAATCTAAGCGTCCATGGAATGTAGCTCTACTTCGTCCATTATACACTTAACAAAGAAGTGTGTGTATCCGAGTCTCTCATATGTCGGTATGTGTGTCGGCAATGAGTTTATCAATGAAATCTTGGCACCTCGAGCAGTAACTCAGGGACTGCCTTAGTAATATTTGTTGTCTTCCGTGCTTGTTATTTATTTTTATGTCGGCTGGCTCAAGTTGTTTCTGCCTAAGCCGGATTAGTAGTGTGTGAGCACCAAAAAATCAATTCTTCGACTTCCTGCTGTCCAACAAGAATTGGCTTCATGGCAAGCAAGAGAACAAGTTTGGAATTGCATAGCACACGAAAAACGACTAAGGAAAAGAACGTAATTGAGCCGACGTTTATTGTTCGGACTAACCCCATGTTTATTTTACCTTTACTATGCTGGATTATTTTGAGCTAATCCTAAAGTTTCCAAGTATTGTTAAGTCAATTTTTGAAACTCGGTCTCGCAAGTCACAAAACCGAATTAAGGTAGACACGAACCGAGCCATGAAATTGAAGGAACAAGAAAATGAGACTTGGGGACTACGCCCAAGTTAATCCGGTGTGAATAACTTAGTAGCAAAACAAAATCAGTATGCTTAATACATCTGCACCCAGCATACCGGGGATATGATAAATTTCAAAGTTTTTTTTGGTGCTCAAGGAGCAGCAGCAGGAGGAGGTAACTCGGCGCCAGCAGGTGGAACTCCGGCCTCAGCTTCATCATCATCTTTATTTTCTTCGACATCCGAGGCTTCGTCCTCTTCATCGTCGCCTGAACCATCTTCGACATATTCATCGTCAACAACGTCAAGGAATCTTGGTCCCTCATTCCATTGATGGATGAGGGCAAACTAGATGAGGTTGTGGGCACAAGCCTTGCGCCGAGCTACCCAATCCGGGTCATTTGACCACCTTGATCCGGTGCACAAGCGCTCGAGAAGCTTCAGATTCAGTTTTTCATACGACGTGAGAACGAAGTGGAGGATAGTATCAGCTCCAGCACGAGCGGTGGATTCCCTCCAGAGGTCGAGTTGGGTCTCGCAATCCATCAACTTGTTGATCAGAGTAGTGGATCCCTCCGGAACATCCTCACCAGGCCAAAGGGCACGGAAGATCCGGACATATGAATCCAAGAGACCCGAACCATAGTTCTTCATAATTTCAACTCGGGAGGATAGGCTGACTATCAGATCATCCAGGTCAAGAGGAATGGGGTCAGAGCCAGGACCAGTTGGAGTACCCCTCTGCTGGCGGAACTTGGCAACGGCAGTGGATGCAATGGCATCGCCCTCTGGGAATTTTCTTGAAAACAAAACAAGTGAAATAAGTAAGGGAGTGTAACCCGGAGAAATACATGTCGGCTTAAGGAAAGGAGTTTACGGGAGATATGGCTATGGATCCGAGTCAGCTCCTAGGTGCAATTATCACTTCTCGTAAGGAGCTGCTCAAGTTCAGCATTAGCCGAGTCTAGCTTGACGTCGGCCTCCTTCAGCAATTCTTGATCCTTTGTGAGTTGGAGGTTAAGATGTTCTTGTTCCTTGGTGAAGTCTTGGCCAGCCTTGTCCATCTCTGTTTTGTGGAGCTCTTTCAGTTTTTTCATCTCATCCTTGAGCTTGGCAATTTCATCATCTTTGGCTCGGAGTTTGGCGAGCTCATCATCCTTCTTCTTAAGTTCGGCCTGATGTTTCCCTGCTTGTTCGAGAAAATGCAGCATCATATCAGGCACGGGCACACTATCTTCAAGGGATGCTGAAACGGTTTGTTGACCCGGCAGAGCCGAGGTATGAATATCTGCTGAGCTCAGGAGAAAGGAGAGAGGGCACTAAAATTGAGTAATCAAAGCGAATTACCTTTTATCTCGGCCAGGTTTTTTCTCATAATTTTGTTTTCGGCCTCCACTCCGGCTATGAAATCCGAATGACGGATTAGTTCGGCGGGAAAAGACAAAGAATGATTGGGAAAAAGTCAAAGAGAAAACTTACCTCTTTTCTCAAACTCAGCAAGAAGCGTTGTATGTTTCGAGCGCAGCGCCTTGTGTGTTTCCAAGAGGCGCTGAAACTCAGCGCTCTGGCGATTGGTAGTGATCTGAAAAAAGCAAGGGTGGCTTAGTTATCTAAATATTAGAAGTGTACAAGATCCGGGCCAAGCGGAACTTAACACGGCTCTAGGTGTGTGCATATTCGAAGTGTACAAGATCCGAGCCAAGTGGAACTTAACCCGGCTCTAGGTGTGTGCATATTCAAAGTGTACAAAATCCGGGCCAAGTGGAACTTAACCCAGCTCTAGATGTGTGCATATTCGAAGTGTACAAAATCCGGGCCAAGTGGAACTTAACCCGGCTCTAGGTGTGTGCATATTCGAAGTGTACAAAATCCAGGCCAAGTGGAACTTAACCCGGTTCTAGGTATGTGCATATTCGAAGTGTACAAAATCCGGGCCAAGTGGAACTTAACCCGGCTCTAGGTGTGTGCATATTCGAAGTGTACAAAATTCGGGCCAAGTGGAACTTAACCCGGCTCTAGGTGTGTGCATATTCGAAGTGTACAAAATCCGGGCCAAGTGGAACTTAACCCGGCTCTAGGTGTGTGCATATTCAAAGGTACTAAGGAGTTATGCTAGCTCTCTAAGGAGCATTCGGCCGAGTAACAAGTTACCCCCCCCCCCCCCCCGGAGGCTCGGGGACTAATGGATATATCTCTAAGCACTTGTGCACGTTAAAGAAAGGGCAAAGTAGCATACCTCCATCATCCGGCCAGCAAGGTTGATAGCCTTGGATGCGGTGTTCATTTGGGCACTGAATTCGGAAGACGCGAACTTCTCCGGGAGAGCGTTGTTGAGATTGACGAACTCCTCTCTGTTCCAATTATCTACATATTCGATCAGAGCCGGAGGATAACTCTCTCCACTGAGCATATACGGCGTAACCAAACCCTTGGCATGCGCCTCCCTCCTTGCAACTTGGGAAGCAGCAGGGCTGGTATGCAATGCGAGTTGCTTGCTAGCTGATCCAAGGGAGGCATATTTCTTTGGCAGATCTTTCTTCAATAGCATGGACACGAGCGTGCGTTGTCCAGCCTTGATGGATGCTGCCCTGGTGGCGTCAGAACTTTTCTTGGCCTTGGGCTGCTGCTGAGAGGCTGAGGTTTGAGCTGCAGATTTGGACTTGGATGCAGCCTTGGTGCTAGCTAGGCCCTCTCGCCGAGTCTTGGAAGACTTGGACGAGGCAGAAGGAGTTGGTGCTAGTGCTTATGTTGCTTCTGGTGCTGCTGTTGGTATTGGCGCTGGTGCTTGTGCTGATGCTGGTGTTGGCGGTGGTGCTGCTGCTACTGTACCTCGGAGGTGGCGGGTTGCGGTTGAGCCGATGAGGAGCTGGGAGCATCCGCTATCTCGGCCGTGCCATTTCCCCCTGCTCCGAGGTTGCCCTGCTCTGGACGAGGTGGGCTAGAATTTGGAGCAGCCACGAAACCCTCACGAATTGGGCTCAGTGGGTGTGTGTTGTCACCACGAGGGGGAGATGGGGTACGCCGGAGGGGTGAAGCAATGCTGGAGCCACTCTGGGAAACCTCCACCGCATCCCTGTCGAATCAAACGATGAATAACAAGTTATAACAAAAGAAAGGCATATAGATAGAAAAGCATGAAGCAGAGAACTGGACCAAAGGAAAAAGTGACTTACTCGTCAGAAGTCAAAGGCTCCTTGGGCTTCCGAGCTCTCTGAGTTATGGCCTTAGTCGGAGGCTTGGTGGCGGACTTGTCAGCGGACTTCTTTTGCCTCTTGGTTGTTTTAGGAGGTCCGGAGGAAGCAGCGGAAGTAGCAGCCCGTTTCTTAGACGCGGCTTGGACCGGCTCACCCGTAGCGAGAGGAGGATCTTCATGAATCTGCCTAGTCGGGTTAGCTGAAGCCGGAAATGCGTAAGAAATGGGTAAATGTCAAATGCCTCCATCACCTCAGCGTCGGAATCATCTTCATCGCCAGGCCAATCCCTTAAGGAAGAGAAGTTACCAGTGGGTCGCTTGGTTGCATCCGGGAATGGCAGGAACATTTCCAGATCCGGCTCCTCCTCGTCCGAGACAAGTAGATCATTCACCCATTTGAGGGAAGGCTTGGTGCCATCTTCAAGGGTTTGCTGAAGGAACAACTAAAAATAAAATGCAAAGGGGTCAAATAAACGACATACTCTTGCATAGGATATAACTCGGAAATGGATTGAATCACGAGATTTACTGTAGGAGGAGGCTTGTCCCGGCAGTAATGCTCCAACCCCCACTCCCAATCAGCGGAGAAGTCCTTGTCGGTCGTGAGAGGGCCTTGACCCGGCGGAATATCTTGGTATTATTCAATTCGAAGGAGGAAGTCCGGTTGGGGTCCAGTCGCCAGCTCATGTGGCAAAGTTTGTGTGTGCGCTTCTGGAGAGGGGAGATCCGTCTGTGGACGAATGCATCACGTCCTCGTTGCGCAGCCCCAAATCCTTCAGCTCCTGGAACCGCTTGTTGACTTGATTCGCCAAGACAGTTGGTTTCTTGGAAACCCGGTCCCACAAATCCGGATTAGGAGGACCCGGAGCATAGGGGTGTAGCCGGATCAGATCCTCATCCGTGCCATTCCTCACGTAGAAGAAGGTCCAGGCCCAGCCCTTGCAAGAGTCAAGCCCTGTGACTCGGGGGAAGACAGATTGTTTCCGGGGAGAGATGGAGGCGGCACCAAATTGAGTCAGATGTTTGTCCTCCGGGGCATGTAGCTTATCCGGAATCATGTTCCTTCACAGACCGAAGAACCGGATCTAGAGCTCTTTGGTGGGCCATAGGCCGACGTATCCTTCTACCGTGGAGGCGAATGAAGAAAGGGACATAATGGCGTTCGCCGGAAGATGGTAAGGTTCGAGTTCATAGATGTTGAGGAAGTCATGGAAGAAATCACTCACGGGCAGGCCGAAGTCGCGCTGGAAGTGGGATAGGAACATGACGAACTCACCCGGATTGGGTGAGGGAGCGAGCTCCCCAGAGGCAAGGCGGGCAATCACGCCCTCGGGGATGTGGAGGGTGCGGTAGAGCCAGTCCAAATCGTCTTGGCACACCCAGGAACCGGCTGAGGCACCACGGTCCATGGATTGCCCCCCCTCCTCCATCTCTGCTTCAGCGATGGCGAGCTCCTCTTCGGTCATCTCCAAGTCACTGTCCTCACCGGCCCTATCGGAGGTGGGAGGCAGAGGCTTGGATTGGTGCGGACCCGTGGTGATGAAGAAGTGCGGGAGCGGTGGCGAGGCTACTGCGACAGAACACGGTGCAGCGGCGGTGCTGTCGCTAAGAAGAAGAAGAGACAAAGAGGCACAGGGGCGCGAGAAGGGCAAAACACCCAAGTAACGCGCCCCCTCCCCTATTTAACCACGCCCCAGCGTAGGTAGTGGGATCGTGCAATGCGTCAGGGCCACATGGTGTGGCCGTGTATCAACCGGGTCAGCCAATCAGAGGCAAGCCACAGGAATGGCCGTAGGGCATAGGGGATCCCATGACGCGGCGTGATGATACGGTTAACGAGGAGGCAGTTGTGATGCGACGTGCGTTGCAGTAAACACTGACAATAAGTGCAGTAACTAGCGTAGGCCCTTAAAATAAGGCAAGATAATGATTACCCTCCAAGTAGGACGTGGGGAAGTGTATGGGAGAAGGAAGGATAACCTGGAAAACTGAAGGGTGACCTGGCCAGCGAGTGAAAACTCGGAATGTGCCAAGGGAAAGGTAGCCCATGAAATTCGAGCTATGAGGTAACTCAGAAAAGGGAGAAAAAGGCTCGGTAAATTTAACCTGCCGTGGCCTTAGCAGCTGAAGCTGCTAATACCGCACCAGCTTCGGGGACTAATGTTGGGGGGACACCACCGGGTAGGGTCACGCCGGGGTATAGAGGCCGAGTTAGCCGAGGTACGGCAAGGTCAAAGCGAATGCTGGCAGAGTCACCTCAAGGCAGGCCAACTTACGGATTAACCCGTACCGGAGGATGTCCACCTTACTGAGTCCCGGCCAACGTATGTCGTATGCCGAATGGTTTTATGTAACTTGTATGCAGGTACCCGTAGGGCCAGATTAACCAGGCGTGATCCGGGTTATATCAGGCTTGTAAGAGAAGGAAGGTATCTCGCTGGTCAAAAGGTGGTCTCTATACGCTGGAGCATGAGCGAAGCGGACAAAAGGAAGGACCACTGAGGCGTCGCCGACAAGGGTGACGCGCCCTATGTCGGATGACGCTGGCGCCGCAGAGGCTTACGTAGCCTCTGCATGGCTTACGATGGCAAAAGGTGACCCGGTCGGTTTGCTATTTTGGGAAGAAGCATATTCCCAGGAATATGTTTCCACGTATGCCCTAATAGGAGACCTAGCCTCCCCTTTATAAGGGGCACTAGGGCCTCTGTAGTAGGGGTTGGGATTTGAGTAGTTGGTTCCTGGATGATAGGTAGCAGTGAGAGGAAGAGAGCTTCTTCTTCCTCCTCTCCCCAATACAGCTCAAGGAGCATCTGTAACCTTGCGAACTTGGAGAATACAAAACATCTTTGTGTGGAATCACCACACTATCCCTTCTTGGATTCCTCTAGTGCATATTGGTCCCGCCTTTAGCCTATCCATGGCATCTGCCGTGACACCACCGCGACAAGACCACATATGGATCCACTAGAGTTCATTGCAAGTCTGTTCTTTTCACAAACCACCTATGGATCCACCAGAGTTTACTGCATGTCTGTTCTTTTAACAGACCACATATGGATCCACCAGAGTTCATTGCATGTGTGTTCTTTTCACAGACCACCTATGGATCCACCAGAGTTCTATGCATGTGTGTTCTTTTCATAGACCAAATATGAATCCACCAGAGTTCATTGCATGTCTATTCTTTTAACAGACCACATATGGATCCACTAGAGTTCATTACATGTGTGTTCTTTTCATTAACCACAACTAGAGTCATTGCATGTATGTTCTTTTCACAAACCACATATGAATCCACCAGTGTCATTGCATGTGTTTTCTTCTCACAAACCACATATGGATCCACTAGAGTTCATTGCATGTATGTTCTTTTCATAGACGACATATGGATCCACTAGAGTTCATTGCATGTGCGTTCTTTTCACAAACAACCTATGGATCTCCTAGTGTCATTGCATGTGTGTTCTTTTCACAAACCACAACTAGAGTCATTGCATGTGTGTTCTTTTCACAAACCACATATGGATCCAACAGAGTTCATTGCATGTCTGTTCTTTTCATGGACCACATATGGATCCACCAGAGTTCATTGCATGTGTGTTATTTTCACAAACCACCTATGGATCCCCTAGTCATTGCATGTGTGTTCTTTTCACAAACCACAACTAGAGTCATTGTACGTATGTTATTTTCATAGACCACATATGGATCTAACATATTTCATTTCATGTGTGTTCTTTTCGAGGACCACCAATGGATCCACCAGAGTTCATTGCATCTGTGTTGTTTTAATAGACCACATATGGATCCACCAAAGTTCATTGCATATGTGCTCTTTTCATAGACCACATATGGATCCAACACAGTTCATTGCATGTGTGTTCTTTTCACGAACCACCTATGGATCCCAGTGTCATTGCATGTCTATTCTTTTCATAGACCACATTTGGATCCACCAAAGTTCATTGCATCTGTGCTCTTTTCATAGACCACATATGGATCCAACAGAGTTCATTGCATGTGTGTTCTTTTCACAAACCACCTATGGATCCCAGTGTCATTGCATGTCTATTCTTTTCATAGATCACATATGGATACACCAGAGTTCATTGCATGTCTGTACTTTCAACAAACCACATATGGATCCACTAGAGTTCATTGCATGTGTGTTCTTTTCACAAACCACAACTAGAGTCATTGCATGTGTGTTCTTTCCACAGACCACATATGGATCTAATAGAGTTCATTGAATGTGTGTTGTTGTCGAATACCACCTATGGATCCGCTAGAGTTCATTGCATGTATGTTCTTTTCATAGACCACATATGGATCCACCAGAGTTCCATGTATGTCTGTACTTTTAACAGACCACATATGGATCCACTAGAGTTCATTGCATGTGTGCTCTTTTCATAGACCACATATGGATCCAACAGAGTTCATTGCATGTGTGTTCTTTTCACAAACCACCTATGGATCCCCAGTGTCATTGCATGTATGTTCTTTTCATAGACCACATATGGATCAACCAGAGATCATTGCATGTCTGTTCTTTTAATATACCACATATGGATCCACCAGAGTTCATTGCATGTGTGCTATTTTCACAAACCACAACTAGAGTCATTGCATGTGTGTTCTTTCTATAGACCACATATGGATCCACCAGAGTTCATTGCATGTGTGTTCTTTTCACAAAACACCTATGGATCCACCAGAGTTCATTGCATGTATGATCTTTTCATACACCGCATATGGACCCACTAGAGTTCATTCCATGTGTGTTCTTTTCACAAACCACCTATGGATCCCTTAGTGTCATTGCATGTTGATACGTCCAAAACGTATCTACTTTCCCGAACACTTTTGTTGTTGTTTCTCCTCTAAATGTCACATCCCAAAATTTTCCAAATTTTGAAATGTGAAATTTTTTAAACAAAATAAAGAACCAAGTTCTTTGAAATTTCAGAAGGAACAAAAACTTTTGGAACATTTAATATAATGCCTCCAAAACCCAAGCCAAACAAAATGATTTTTGTTTGTGAAGTGGTGTGCATGTTTTAAAATCCCAAATCATGAAGCATGCATGAGCATCTTGACTTGGTTGCATTTTAAAAACCTAAGAGAAGTGAAAAATATCTCAAACCCTAAAACTCTAATTATTTGTTAACACTAAGAACAACACAATACTATGGATATACTCCATATTTATATTAAACAAAAGAACTCCTATGAGAGATAAAACGATAAAGGGCAAAAAAATAAAATAATAGAAATTGGTTTCATCCAATTTGGATTCATGGATAAAAAGATATGAATTATTTGAGAATAGAATTAAGAAAATACAACATTAGCTATTAAAGCCAAAGTGAATAAATTTGATTAGAAAAATTTGAGTTGGAAAGTAAAATGTGTTCTATAATGCCCTAAAAACCTGATTTGAGTTTTAATTTTTTTTGGAAATTTGTTTGATTCAAATTGGATCACTAAATCAAAAGTTTTTGAAGAAAACCAAAATAGAAAAAGAAAAACTGAAAAGAATAACAAAGAATAAAAATAGCAGCAGCAGCACAACCGGCCTGCTCGGCCCAAATCCTAGCCCACTAAGTCCACCCGGCTTACCCCTTCCCCCTCTGTTTCCCACCGTCCCCCTCTCACTGACACCGTAACCCCACTCCACGTCACCCTCCACCTCACCGTCTCCAACCAATAGACGAACAACCCCTCTCTCTCCCTGTGCCATTTCTAATCCGTTCGATTTCGAGCGTTTCCGCGAATTAATCTCCACTCCGATGACGCCCTCTTAACCGCCACCCCCTCCTCTATGTTTTACCTCAAACCCCACAACCCCGGATCCACTAGGCTGCTCGGAATCGAGCTCGAACCACCGTGGCCACCGACGAGCTCCGGAGAAGATTCCGGCGAGAACCGACAACCCCACGCCCTCCTCTCTGTCCTATAAGCTCCGCCATGCTCTGGCGCACCTACTCACACTTCCCATGCCTTTTTCTGTGCCCTAAGTCATCGCCACGGTCATCATCCGAGCCGTTTCTGCCGCCACCGTTCACCGACGAGCTCCGGCGAGGAATCGCCGGTGAGGCCGAGCGCCCCTTCCTCCACTACGGCCACCATCGAGACCACCGAGACAGCCGCAACCCGCCGATAAGATCACCGCTTCCCCTACCCCTCTAGAACCACCGGAGCGCCACCCACCCGACGCGCCGCCGGCGCGCGTTGTCGCCAGCGCCGCCAGTCGGTGGCCGACGCGCTGAGCACCATCCGATCTATCGCCAGCGGCCAGGATTAGATCCTTAGCCGAAGCGGTACGGGCTAATATGGATCGCCCGTTGCCACTTAAAATCCAACGGCCCACGCTGACCGATCCGACCGAATCGGTACCAGCCAATAAGAACACGCCACGTAGGCCTGAGCGTCTGTTTATATTAGAAAATAGGCAGAATTTGTATTAAACTTAGAAATTCAATAACTTTTGTTCCACGAATCAAAAAAATGCAAATTTGGTGTCTATGGATTTAGAAAAATGAGAGCTTCACTGCTGAGGCCTTATTTCACCCTTTAGTTTCTGTAAAATAGAAGTTTTAGGCAGAACCTTTTTAGGAGTATTTTACTCATAAAATTTGTTTTGTAAATTATTTTTGGGTCAATCTTTTTGCTATGGATTGCAAATTGAACCCTCTGTCCAGTGAGACCAAAATATAAATTTTGTTGACTATACCTAATAACATGGAAATTATTTAGTGAGTATAGCCTTTCTAAATACTAGAAATTATTGCTAATTGTTACAATTGCCCAAATGATTGCATTTGTAATCTTGCAATTTTAAAGTGTTCAGAAAACAATTACTAGTGTTCAAAACCTTTGTTATAACAATTTGTACAATAGAAATTGCCATCTTGCATGCTTGCATATTTTGCATGATTTTTGTATTGCCATTAGTGTTGACTTTGTGCATGTTTTGTCTTGGTTGTTTTGTTTGATAGATTGTGTGGATTGTCAAGTGTGTTACTGCGAAGAGTGTACCAACACCACCAACTACTAAGGCAAGTGGCACTATCATCCATATCCTACTATTTTCATTACACTTAGTGGATTTTTGTAGTATGCATGATAGGACTACTATGATACTATGCTATGCTATGTCCTATTTGGGATATCCTTTATATCTTCCTTAGTGAAAACACTGTAGTTGTAGTATGCTTAGCCCTGCTATATATTCAGGGTGGAATATACCATATTGTGATTATATGAAGTGTTGGAAAAATATATATTTTATATAATAAAACAAGTACTCAATGAATCACCTGGGTGGAATGTGGATACTCAGTTGAGAATAAGGTGGCAACGAAGGGAACCATATCTATGGCTATCTCTTTTATGTGTGCACTAGAAGAATACCACCCAGGAACTTAGAGATTGAACATGTTTCTCGTACAGTGGCTTTCGTGTACAGCCACATGCCAAATGGGCTATGGCTTAGTCAATTACATAGTGGAAGACCCATGCATTGGTACCTCTTCAGGTTAACTAGAATTATGTATTGGAAGTATATCCTTGCATTGGTGCTTGGTAGACGTGCTAGCATTATGTATTGGGAGGACTTCTATGGAAAGACTTTGTCACATTCTCGATCTGCCGGTACTCCATCTTGGTGAGTACTAATCCAGCGGCCACTGGTGGCGTCAAGACGAGATTGTGTCATGTGGGTAAAGTGTACAACTTCTGCAGAAGATCAAATTCTAAGTACTTAGCCGTGTCCCCGGTTACGGACAACTCTGAGCAACTAAGGCCTGAAGCTATGGAAGATCTCGACATTCCAATTTCTCAAAGTAAAACTTGATGGTGACAACAAGAGAGTAGAAGCACTTGGAGTTTGCCAAGGAGTTCAGGAAGTTGTTGAAAGATCAAAACTATTTTTGCAAACATAGGATAAAACCATATTGCTTTCTGCAAATGAGCCTAAGATCTACTTAGCGAAATATGCATGCTGTGATTGTCCAACTTATATTCACCAACTTGTGACACTTGCCAATATATTCAAAGTATTGACCCTTTTGTGGGTGCAACCTATCATGTTGCAGGTTATTCTATTGATGACTGAGGATTGATGATAGGATTATGAGTCTGTATCCAACATGTTTGCCTGTGGCACATGAAGATGAAGGACTCCATGCTTTACTTGTATTCTGCTGCTTTGTAATAAGATAACCTATGGCTATGAGTATGTAATAAAGTATTCATATTCTGGATCATGCGATGTAATATGACCTTTGTATCTTGATATTACATCTTAAACTGTGGGTGCTAGCTATTCGATCCAGGGACTAGCACTGTAATCACAGGGATTCGAACCAAGCCAGGTTTGGGTCTTTACACTAAACTTGTATGATTTGGATGCAACTAACACGGTCTGACGCTGTTTTCAGCAGAATTGCCTTGGTGTCTAGTTTTTGTGCAGAAAATCAACTATTAGGAAAAATCCCGGAAAATATGCTAAAAATCCTATTTCACCAGAAGACTCCTGGAGCCAGAATACGAGACGGAGGGGGGTTGGGCCCAGCCCACACCACCTGGCCATGCGGGCTAGCCGAGGCCGCACCGGGGGGTGGTCTAGCCGCCCCAAACACCCCTTCGGTATCCCTCTTTGCATATAAGAAGCCTTCTGACCTAAAAACTCTAGGGGTTCGACATTTTTCCAGAAGGAGTTCCGCTCCGCTGCCACCACCAGATTTCACGAAACAGCACCAGAAACTCCGTTCTGGCACCCTGCCGGGACGGGGAATTGGAGGAGAACATCGCCATCATCATTACCATCGCTTCTCCATCGACCATCCATGTTTCCCCCATCTATGAGTGAGTAATCCCCACTGTAGGCTATGGGGATGGTAGGGATTAGATCAGATCGTTCATGTAATGGCATCAGATTGTTAGGGCATGGTGCCTAGTATCGTCTATTAGTGCTTTATGACTTTGTTGCGACTTGTTATGCTTAATGCTTGTCACTAGGGCCCGAGTGCCATGATTTCAGATCTGAACATGTTATTGATTCATTATGATAGTATTGTTTATGGTCTTACCTCAAGTTGTATACACATATTGTTGTCCGAAACCAAAGGCCCCGAAGTGACAACAATCGGGATAACCGGAGGGAACGGCTTTGATGTGAGGATCACATTTTTTCATGGAGTGTTAATGCTTTGCTCCGGTGCTCTATTAAAAGGATCACCTTAATTGCCAATAGTTCCCTTGAGGCCCCGCTGCAAACGGGCTGGCAGGACAAAAGATGGTGTGCAAGTTCTCATTGCAAGCACGTATGACTATATATGGAACACATGCCTATGATTATTTAGTACTTGGATGCTTTATCTTATTTATCTGCAAATGCCCTATGTCTTGATTGCCATGTGAATTGTCTTGTCCATGCAACGCCCGTCCATCCATCCCTATGCCTACCGTGCTTTAATCCTACTGTTTACTGTAATTGTTACTATTGTCTTTACTTTTAATACTGATGTTACTTTACTATTGCTATTACAAAACTGTTGCTACTGATAAACTGCTGTGAGCAAGATTGTTTCTAGGTGCAGCTGAATTGACAACTCAGTTGTTAAGGCTTATAAATATTCTTATGCTTCCCTTGTGTCAAATCAATAAATTGGGTTTCACTTCCCTCAAAAATACTGAGATACACCCCCTATACTTGTGGGTCATCAAGACTATTTTTTGGCGCCGTTGCCGGGGAGCATAGCTTTATTTATTAAGTTCACTTGGATTCTCTATTGTTCGCTGCCATCCATCCATCATGGGTAAGTCTCTTGATGGCAAGGTTCCTATTTTACCATCCACTACAAGAAGAGGTACTGTTCTGAACACCTCTGTTGCTCTTGATTCACCATCTGTTATGAGTAAGCTCGTTACACCACCACACACAAATGCCATGCACACTGCTACTACTGCTGAATCTGAAACTTCTGATGCTTATGATGCTGCTTCTACTATGCTTGATAAGAGTGGTTCATTAGGTCCTTTCCTAGATGCTACGATTGCTAGAACTATAGCTGGAAATATTGAAACTCCTTATGAAGACACTACTACACCTGTTAGTTCACCTGAGTCTAGTGAGAGTTATGATATTGAAGACGGTTATGTTGAGATGACCGATGAATTTATTAAAGAATGTAAAAACACCCATGATAGGAGCGCTGCTAAGAGTCTCCTTGAGAGGCGTACTATTAGAGCCAAATTGTCTCCTATTGCTAAGTTTGCTGCTTCTCCCATAAATATTAAAGATAAAGATTATGATTTCCCTCTTGATCTATCTTACATAGCTATTGTTGAGAAAGAACCTTTTTGTGGGACTAAGAATGAAAGTGCGGTAGCACATATGAATGAGCTTTCTACCATGAGTGTCTTGTTTTCTGATGATATTAAGATGCGTACTTACTTTGTTGCTAAGATTTTCCCCTTTTCACTGAAAGGAGAAGCTAAAACTTGGTTTAGTAATTTACCTCCTGGATCTATTGATAGCCCTGATTGCTTGATTAGTACTTTCCTGCAGAAATTTTTTCCTCCTAGTGCTTGACATGCTATTTTGCAGGAACTTTTTGATTTTAAACAGGGAGAAAAATAGATATTGCCTGAATCATGGGCAAGGTTTTGTGCTTTGATTCATGCACAGGCTGGAAGTCCATTACCCAAGAATGAGCTTCTTGATATATTTTATAATGGACTAACCGAAGAATCTAGGACATACCTAGATAGTTGTGTTGATTGTGTTTTCAGGAATAGGACTCCTAAGGAAGGTGAGGAATTAATGGCTAAAATAAGCAAGAACTATGAAGACTGGACTCCTCTTGAACCAGCTATACCTGAAATAATTATACCTGAACTAACTATTCCAGTGCTTGTTCCAACATCAAAGAAGAGGGGAGTTATTGAATTAAATGATGAAGTGATGAAGGAAGCTAAGAAATGTCTTAAGGAGAAGGGAATTAAAGCTGCAGATGTCAAGAATTTAGCTCCTATAGAAGAATTATGTAAGCCTATTCCCTACTCATCCACTATTGAGGTACCTCTCTCCAACACTTCGATGAAGGAGATATCCCTTACTCTAAACCTCCTGATCAATGCTTAGAAGAATTCGACATCTTTATTGTTAAGCAGGATAATTTTAATAAAAGGGTGCAAAATCATCTAATGGAAAACACTAGAGCTATTGTTGAGTTAAAAGATATTGTGGAAAGAACCTCTAATGATGTTAAAATGATTGCTAAACACTTTCAAATGGTTCAAACTCAAATATATCAACTCATTAAAGTGCAAAAAGACTTGCTAGTTAATGCTGCTAAAGAAAAACATGCTTATGAAATTAGAACCAGAAGTGGTGCTGCTACCCATGATCCTCTATATCCTGAGGGGCATCCCAAAAGAATTGAGTAGGATTCTCAACAAGCTGAAAATAGTAGCTCTACTCGTAAGAAAAGGAAAAATAAAAATAAAAATATTGTAGAACCCTCTGAACCTGCTGTAGATCCTAATAGTATATCTATCTCTGATGCTGAAACTGAAAGTGGTAATGAAGAAAATGAAGCTCCAAATGAAGAAAAAGTTGAAGAAGAACTTGAAAAGCACACTAAGAATACTAAATACACTAAAGAAGATTTTATTGCTAAGAAACATGGTAGTGAAAGAGAGCCTTGGGTCCAAAAACCTATGCCTTTCCCTGATAAGAAACACAAGTCAAAGAAGATGAACACTATAATAAGTTTTGTGAGTGGGTGAAACCTTTATTCTTGCAAATTCCTTTGACTGATGCTATTAAATTGCCTCCTTACTCAAAGTATATGAAGGATATTGTCTCGAACAAAAGGAAGATCCCTAATGAAGAAATCTCTACTTTGCTTGCCAATTACTCCTTTAATGGTAAGGTTCCTAAGAAACTTGGAGACCCAGGGATTCCAACTATCCCTTGCTCTATTAAGAATAGTTATGTTAGAACTGCTTTGTGTGATTTGGGAGCTGGAGTTAGTGTTATGCCTTTCTCTCTCTATAAGAGGCTTCAACTAGAAAAATTAATACCAACTGATATATCTTTGCAAATGGATGATAAATCAACCATTATTCCCGTTGGTATATGTGAGGATGTACCTGTTTAAGTGGCTCATAATTTCTTGATATTAACTTATTTTGTGGTGCTTGAAATGCTTGAAGATGATAATATGTCTATTATTCTTGGGAGACCTTTTCTTAATACTGCAGGGGCTGTTATTAATTGTAATCAAGGAAAGGTGACCTTTAATGTTAATGACAAGGAACATACTGTCTATTTCCCCAAGAAGATTGAAAGGACGTATCGTTTGAATTCAATTGAACATGTTGAGGGCATTCAAGTTGGAGAGATATATTGTCCCATACCAAGAGAAAAATTTGAAACTATTATGATTGGGATCATTGCTATCAAGGTTGAGGTAACATAATCATTAGTGGAATATAAAGTTTTGTCTCATATGGAATTATTTTGGTAACAAGAACTGATCAACCTTGTTAACAAAATGATTTCATTGAACAAAACAATGTTTTCACCGTGATTATCTCCGTTTACTCTTATTCTATCCATTTTAGTTTTGCTTTCTTTTAGTTTACCTTTCTTGTGCTAGTTGCTTGCATTTTAGAGTGTCTTATAACTTTTGTAGCTTTTGCTTTGTTTTGCATTGCATCTTTTCAAAATCATTTTTCTGCAGAAAAATCATTCATCTATGCCTAAAAATTGCTCAAAAATAAAGTGTCTCGAAAAATTCCAAAAAATTCATATTAAATTTTTACGTGAAAAAAGGGGCAGAGGAGTGCCTAGAAGGTACTAGGGGGACCCACCAGGCAGGCACACCACCTGGTGGCACGGCCTGCCCTAGGTGGCGCCATGCCATGGTGTGGGCCACCCCTGGCCCTCCACTCAATCTCTCACTTGCCACTTTCTTCTCTCTCCCAAGCAAACTCCAGTTCATTGCTCAAAATCGAATTCTTGCTATGCTTGCCCTCGATTTTTCGATCTCCTTGCTCAACCCATCTTTGCTGCTGAAATTTGGAGCATTTGTTCACCGGTATGTGACTCCTCCGCTTGTCCAAGTAGATTTGTGTTTAGTGGATTATATCTTGAGTATTTTGCTGTTGTAGGTGACATGTTATGAGAGCTTGTAAGCTTGTTTGATGCTTAGAGATATAGTTTTTATGCATGTTTAGGCATCTTACAAGTCCCTATGAGTAGTGCCCTCCATTATATTCACTTTGCAATCACTTTTTAATAGGTGTTTAAATTTCAGAATATCAAGCATGAACAACCATACCTTTGGAGAGATATGTGAGAGGGATGCACCTAGGACGTCGAGGCCCTCAAGATCAACCTCTCAGTTTAGGACATCATACAACGAAGATCTCATTGCACCTCTTATTGGTAATGAAGGGGATGATGGGGATTCTCACCCATCTACTTTTCCTTGTTTTACTTTCTTGCAAGCTGCAGGGATTCTTGATGATTTCTTGCTACTGATTCAGAGGGTTGGTTTGACCTCATATATGCAAGATGAGAGTGAGCAATATGCTATGCTCACCAAGACTTTTGTTGAGAGCTTTGTGTTTACTAACACACCCTATCAGTCAACTGTCTCTTTCAAAATTTATAATCTGCCCTTTACCATGTCATTGGAAAGATTTTGCAGTGTTGTAGGTGTAAGCATGACAGCGACTATGAAGAAGATTCAAGGGCGATCGCTGATTTGCTGGAGCTTTACCGAGGGGTGACCAATGATGATGACCGCGTGGCTCAGGGCGGAAAGATAAGAAACATCCAACTCCCTGCTCTTAGATACTTTGCATATTATCTTGCTACTAGCGTTCTTGGTAGGGAGAATACGAGTAATATCTCCAACTATCATTTAGCCTTCCTTGCTGCTGCGCTTAATAATGACACTCGGTACAACCTTGGCTCGCTTATTGCTTGCCGTCTAGCTGCTAGAGGGCCTATCTATGGGGACATCATTGCCTCATGTATGGTTAATACATTAGGGCTTTTAGTGGACCCCAATGATACTATATTAGCGCCACAAAGGCTTGACCTTGTTGCTATGAAAACTCATCACTTTGTCACTGCTGATTCTGATTTGGACAGTCTAGTATATAGGATGTTGTTTACTGACGGGGATGAGAGGGAGATCCCTTTGCCGCAGTCATCTTTGTTTAGTGTTCACAGGAGACCGAGGTCGCAATCTAAGGAGGAGGTGGACGAGAAGCTTCGCTTGCTGGGTTTCCACAAGCAGCACTAGGAGGATGTGCCCTCCTACGATTACTCTGCGCACTACGGAGGGACGTACTCGAGCTCGCACCAGGACGAGGGTACCGCCTCGTCATACCACGGTGACACTTCATCCTGGCCAGCTTGGGATTGACACCCACTTTGGCCAAAAGCCTAAGCTTGGGGGGAGGTACACCGACATCACACTCATCTCCCTATCATGTTGTGTCGGTACTTTGTGTATTCATGTTTCGTTCTCTTTTTAGTTTTCATTCTTTTTTTCCTTTTGCTTTCTAAAACACAAAAAAGACCAAAAATATTTCTGTTGTTTCTCTTTGTTTGCTTCTTCTTCTTTTTGCCTTGGTTTGTTTTTCCCTTTTTGCTTTGTTTGAACTATTCGAAAAACCCAAAAAGATTTTGCTTTGCTTGTTCTTCCCTTTTTGGTTCTTGCTTTAAAAAAATTGAAAACACCAAAAATATTTGTTGTTCTTCTTTGGCTTTGTGAGTTTGTTGCAGGGTTCAGCAGTCCTCAGTGGATATTGGTTTCATATTATTATTCAAGCCACACAAGTGAAGAGCAATAATGAGGATTAATGACAACTTGAGGTGTGGTAAGAGGCTTGTAACAAACTCTATTTGTTTTCATTTTTGTACATATACTCATCATTGTGGGCATGCTTAGTTTGTTCATATAGGGTGTATGTTATTTATGGATGCTTAGTAGTTCTTGCTTTCATATGATTAGTTCCAACTTGCTAATAGTTTGTAGCATGTCTTATGAATGTTTGCTTGCATTACTCTATTCATAACTTGGTATGACACCATGGTATCCTCCTCTGAATGTTTCATTTGAATTGACTTGGCACATGCTCATGCATGCATATGACTGAAACATATCAGTTAAGCCTCGATGAATTATTTTGCCTTGAGGGTCTTGAATCACTTCCATGCCATGATTAGTCTTGTTTTGTTGCAAGCATGATTATGACAGCTATTGCTCTCTCTTTTGTCGCTCCCTTACTATTGCTAGCCTTCACTTACACTGAGTATGTTTTACTCTTGTTTCCAATTCCCTAAAACCAAATATTGCCAAAGTGTCCACCATACCTACCTATTTGCATCATTTGCTATTTCCGTGCATATTCAATATGCCTTATTTTCTTCCGAATAAAATGTTTGATTCTTATGAGAAAGTTAGTTAGTAAAGCTCTCACGAACTTGATGGCACACCTTATTTCCTGCACTTAATAAACCTGAACCATTATGACTGTCCATGAAAGTTATATGATTGCAAATTATAGGCTGGGGATTAGCAGAACCGTGCTGTCACGAGGAACGCTTTCAACACTTGTAAATATATACCCAGTTGATACCATGCTCTTTTGTTTGCGGATGTCGTGGGTGTGAAATAAAAGGGGAGCTTGTAAGTCCATGGAGTTATGTATGTGTGTTAGAGAAATGCCTGGGCCGCTGATCTAATCCATGCCGTCATGGTGGAAACCTGCAGCGTAACCATAATGATATCTATGAAGCATTATTCTTATAAAAAAGAGAGACATAGCTATTGAGAAAAAGAAAAAAAAAAGAGATTTGAGAAAAGAGGAAAGAAAGAAAAAAGCATCATTTTCCCATGGTAAATAGGAAGATTATTGAGATACTCATTGTCTGCTTGCCTTGTCATTTTGATATGGGGATTCTTCCGTATCATCGGGCAAGGGGTACCCTGTTGGTGGTTCTCTATGATACGCACGTATTTACTATGACAAGAACTTACCGGTAACTAAAGTTGAGTAGCATGAGGAGCGGCCCGTGTACTCAAGGGACATGGGATTTCCAGTTTATAGTCTGCCAAGCATATAACTCAGATTGGACCTCACTTTCACCTTAACCATATTAAAGATTCTTATAATAGGGGCAATGAGAGCTCAAAGCTAATGAGTAGCATACTTTCAGCATTTGGAAGCCTTTCAAACTATTTAAAACCTTTTCATTTCTTTGTTGAGTCTCCACATATTCTTTGAGCACTTTCTTGAGAGCATAGTTGTCATTCTTTGTGCCTGTCTCATTACTTGATTATTTGTGTTATGACTTTGATGCTTGTATCTTTGACATCTTTACTTCTAGCCTTCACCTGAACTTTAGAGGTGCCTTGGAAAAGGCAAGCGAGATACCACTCTATCATACCTTGTTATGAGCATTGTAATGTTGCTTATATTTATACTTTATGCTACTTATTATTTTTAAGTTGGAATCTCTTCATAGCTTGCAATGCCTATTAAGTAAACTTAGTTGCATACTCTTTATTATGAATTGTCTAAGTAGTTGATAACATGTTGAGAATATATACATCATATGATGCAAATGTGTTCATGAAAGTTCTTTTATTGCACTCAGTTTTCAACTGAATTGCTTGAGGACAAGCAATAAGATAAGCTTGGGGGGGAGTTGATACGTCCAAAACGTATCTACTTTGCCGAACACTTTTGCTGTTGTTTCTCCTCTAAACTTGTGTGATTTGGATGCAACTAACACGGACTGACGCTGTTTTCAGCAGAATTGCCTTGGTGTCTAGTTTTTGTGCAGAAAATCAACTATCAGGAAAAATATCGGAAAATATGCCAAAAATCCTATTTCACCAGAAGACTCCCGGAGCCATAATACGAGATGGAGGGGGGCTGGGCCCAGGCAACACCACCTGGCCACGTGGGCTAGCCCAGGCCACGCCAGGGGTGGTCTGGCCGCCCCAGACACCCCCTCGGTCTCCCTCTTCGCCTATAAAAAGCCTTCTGACCTAAAAACTCTGGGGGGGGTTCGACGTTTTTCCAGAAGGAGTTCTGCTCCACCGCCACCACCACCACGAAACAGCACAAGAAACTCCATTCTGTCAATCTGTCGGGACGGGGAATTGGAGGAGATCATCGCCATCAACATCACCATCGCTTCTCCATCGACCATCCATGTTTCCCCCATCTATGAGGGAGTAATCCACCACTGTAGGTTATGGGGATGGTAGGGATTGGATGAGATCGTTCATGTAATGGTATCAGATTGTTAGGGCATGGTGCCTAGTATCTTCTATTAGTGCTTTATGACTTTGTTGCGACTTGTTATGCTTAATGCTTGTCACTAGGGCCCGATTGCCATGATTTCAGATCTGAACATGTTATTGATTCATTATGATAGTATTGTTGATGGTCTTATCTACAAGTTGTATACACACGTTGTTGTCCAGAACCAATGGCACCGAAGTGACAGAAATCGGGATAAGCGGAGGGAATGGCTTTGATGTGAGGATCACATGTGTTCACGGAGTGTTAATGCTTTGCTTCGGTGCTCTATTAAAAGGAGCACCTTAATTGCCAGTAGTTCCCTTGAGGCCCTCCTACAAACGGGCTGGCAGGACAAAAGATGTTGTGCAAGTTCTCATTGCGAGCACACATGACTATATATGGAACACATGCCTAGGATTATCTAGTACTTGGATGTTTTATCTTATTTATCTACAATTGCCCTATGTTCTGATTGCCATGTGAATTGTCTTGTCCATGCAACACCTGTCCATCCATCCCTATACCTACCACACTCGAATCCTACTGTTTACTGCTATTGTTACTGCTGTCTTTACTTTACTACTGCCGTTACTTTACTATTCCTACTACAAAACTGTTGCTACTGATAAACTACTGTGAGCAAGATTGTTTCCAGGTGCAGCTGAATTGACAACTCAGTTGTTAAGGCTTATAAATATTCTTTGGCTCCCCTTGTGTCGAATCAATAAATTGGGTTTCACTTCCCTCGAAAATATTGTGATACACCCCCTATACTTGTGGGTCATCACATGTGTGTTCTTTTCACAAACCACAACTAGAGTCATTGCATGTATGTTCTTTTCACGAACCACATATGGATCCAACAGAGTTCATTGCATGTCTGTTCTTTTCATAGACCACATATGGATCCACCAGAGTTCATTGCATGTCTATTCTTTTCACAAACCACCTACGGATCCCCAAGTGTCATTGCATGTGTGTTGTTTTCACAAACCACATCTAGAGTCATTGCATGTATGTTCTTTTCATAGACTACATATGGATCTAATAGAGTTCATTGCATATGTGTTATTTCCGAAGACCACCTATGGATCCACCAGAATTCATTGCATGTGTGTTCTTTTCATAGACCACGTATGGATCCACAAGAGTTCAATGCATGTGTGTTCTTTTAACAGACCACATATGGATCCACCAGAGTTCATTGCATGTGTGTTGTTTTCATTAACCACATCTAGAGTAAATGCATGTCTGTTCTTTTCACAAACCACATATGGATCCACCAGTGTCATTGCATGTGTGTTCTTCTCACAAACCACATATGGATCCACCATAGTTCATTGCATGTGTGTTCTTTTCATAGACCACATATGGATCCACGAGATTTTATTGCATGCGTGTTCTTTTCACAAACCACCTATGGATCCACCAGTGTCATTGCATGTGTGTTCTTTTCATAGACCACCTATGGATCCACAAGAGTTCATTGCATGTGTGTTATTTTCACAAACCACCTATGGATCCCCTAGTGTCATTGCATGTGTGTTCTTTTCACAAACCACAACTAGAGTCATTACATGTGTGTTCTTTTCACAAACCACATATGGATCCAACAGAGTTCTTTGCATGTCTGTTCTTTTCATAGACCATATATGGATCCACCAGAGTTCATTGAATGTCTATTCTTTTCATAAACCACCTATGGATCCACCAGAGTTCATTGCATGTCTGTTCTTTTCAGAGACCACATATGGATCCTGTAACATCCCAATTTCAGCAACCCTTTTGGAGGTCTCCCTTTCTCAATCCTTGTGCAGTATTGGTAATGCACTTGAACCATCTTGTTAACCATCCTAAGGACTACCAAGGCCCACTCTTTCCCTTGGTTATATCATCCTCCAACCCACTTGTTCTTGATGGTTTTGCAGGCAAGAAATTAACCATCCTGGAAATCTAGTCAACATGCCTCCTTTGATAGAAGCTCACACCACGATCCACCATTCTATGGACCAACTCTCTGCATGGTTGTGCTATACTCATATAGGCCTATCAATATCTACTTCACTTGTTCCAAGTGGATCTTTGTGCTTCTTAAACCCACAAGGTTTTGAAGGCTAGTTGATAATCTGCTTTGGCAGGCTTATTTTATTCAAAGTTTGAAATCAATTCTTGGTGAACTCAAGCAAGATCAAGCTCAAACCTCTAAACCATGTTGATGTACATCACTTGGTCTATCCATTCATGTACCCCATGCCCAAGGGGAGATCTGAACTCCAAGATACAACCATGTTTTGATGGTATGAAATTAACATCACCCTAGATCCTTAATCTAGGGTATTTCACCAAAATCAACTTGGATTCTCCAATCCCAAGGTTGCAAATGCTTGTTACACCTTGTCTACATCATCTACCTTGCTCATCGAGTTTTATCAAAATTTATCCATATTTAATATGGCTCCAAATCTAATAAATCTTCTTAATAGTCAAATTCTCCAAAACTCCTTTCCCAAAGGAAGGTTTGGTTTTTTCCAAAACACTTCCCCAACTCTAATCACTTTTGAGTCCTATATATCATACCCTATCTTACCACTTCAAAAATAAATATTTTTGAAGAGCTTTATTATTTCTTTTTGCCAATTTTCTAAAATGGATGAAATGGAATAATAATAGTTTTAAATAGTTTTAAGCCCCAATATATCTTGGTAAAATTCACCTAAGTATGTATTCACATTTGGGACCATCTCACATCAAAATCCAACATTGTACAATGTAAATTTATCAAATGAGCTTCTATAAACCACTTATGCACTTTTTGAATAAATAGATTTAAGTGGACTAAAACTCATTTGAAAAATCCCAAGTAAATCTTGGAGAGATATCTTGACCCCATCCACACACTAGTACCATTCCTTCACCTTGTCCAGTACAAGTTTTTCAAACTCCTTCACAAGCCATCTTATGATAAAAATTTGCAAAACCATCTAGACTTAAGCTAGATCAAACCAAAGCTACCTCCAAACTTGTCCATTACACCACCTCACCAGCATCACTCAATATGGTCGAACTACACTGTAGCCTTACTGTAGAACCACCCCCTCTTTTGTCCCATGTGCTTGTATGAGTGAAGGAGAGGCATATCTTGCATCATATCTTGTACATCGAAAGCAGCAGCAGCCCTGCACGGTCCGACCTCTCCCTAGTCTCATCTCTGCGTGATACAACTCCCTAGGCACGCCTACGACCTTCCTCCCCCTCACCCTCGCACCCCACTGACCCCCAACCAGCGGCGTCCACGACGGATAGATCGACCTCGCCCACTCTCGCCTCACCCTCCCTGCGGTGCAAAACCAACACGAGACCGCGTGGGAGACAGCCCCTACCCCTAATCATCTCCCTACTCCTAGCCTCGCCCCTCACATGCGCCTATCCGAGCCCTAGACGCCTCGAAGCGTTCCGTCGAACAGCCTGCACGCGGAGGCGTTGTCACCCTCACCTCGCTCACTCCCGAGGCCCCTGGCCCGCCCCATCGCGGAGACCACCAAAAAGCAACTCCACGACCCAAGCCACTGCGCATCCTGGCCAACCCAGCGCTCCCACGCACCCTCCCCAGTCCGCCGTGCTCTCGGTGCACCATGGACGCGCTCGTCACGATAAATAGAACCCCAGCCTAGCCCGCGCATGCCAACCAGCCCATTCCACTCCTAGAGCTCCCCAACACCCTCCTCCCCCCCCCAGATAGGAGGCCAAGCCTCCTGCTCTCTGTTGCATGCTATCCTCGCCGCACCGTCGTGGTC
The DNA here is from genome assembly GCA_910589775.1 of Avena eriantha. Lineage (NCBI taxonomy): Eukaryota > Viridiplantae > Streptophyta > Magnoliopsida > Poales > Poaceae > Avena > Avena eriantha. The sequence continues at coordinate 249,091,590 of OU342745.1, read as the reverse complement.
CCGAGGAGAAAACAAAGGGGTAGCACCCGCTGCATGCCCTTCTCTTCTCTCCATCGACTTGCATGCGCTCCTCTGGACTAGCACTGACTCCCCCACCCCTTTTTATCCCGCATGCAGGCCTCCCTGAGCTTCTCTGGCGAGCTCCCGAAGCCGCGCCGTGGTTGCTCTCCCATGAGCCACTTCCCGGAAGCGAAAGACGCCATGTTGCCCCTCTCCGGGATCGCCGCCGTCGACCGAATCTCCTCTGCCGCTCCCGGCCACTGGCGGGCCCCTAGGTGGGCCTCCCCATCGTCGCCGTCTGCTCTAGGATTTCCGCCGCAGCTGCTCTGATTTGCTGGGGACGACAAAGCCTGGCCGTCGATCGCCACTTAATCGAGCGGCCAGAGATGCCCCATACCTTTTCGCAGGTTTTGTCCCGCTAACGACCGGGCCCCGCTGGTCAGCAATTTAAACCCGTCTCCCGCCTGTGCAGGCGAGCCCAGCTGGGCCGAATTCTCTCTCCCCGTCCCAGTGTGCCCCAGATCCTAGCCCAGCACTGCCCCTTTCTTTTCTTTTTAGTGGTTCTTTAAAATCCAGAAATTGACCTTCAGTTTAAATAAATTCAAAAATTCTAAACAACTCTAAATGCCTTGAAACACATATCCCCAGGTAAATGAAGGTTTTCTTAAACATTCAGGGCCTATAGTTTTACCAGATATTAATTTCACATTTTCTGGAAATTAATCTACCAGAACATATCTTGTTTAGTAAATAAATTCCTTAGAGAGTTTCACATCTCAAATTGGGTAAACCCAACCTTCTAAGGTAGGTATATCAGATAACTACCTCATGGCATTAGTCTTTCCCCAACGTGAAAAGTTGTTTGCCTGTGGCAATTTTAACAAGTAGTCGCTAGTTTGTCTTCAGAAAAATTATTGAGACCAAACCAACTTTGGTATGGACCCCAAATCCAACTCCCTGTGATGTGGCACACCCAATACTACCAAAACCCAGGATCTCACCATTTATTGGGCTTCTGATGAATTTGAATGAATTAAACATTTTTGTCCCTAGTGTTATCACTAGATAAATCACTACAGTAGCTTTGTAACTCCAAAAGGAGTGATTCCAGTTGGTACTGGGAGGTATTTGCCATACCTATCCATTTCCCTTTCCCTCCTATCAAAAACCTCTGTAGATTATATCTAGTGAAAAAGACAAGTTGTCTATAGAACTGCCTTCGGAAATTTCCTGAGGGCATTCTGGTAATTTTCTTGACCTGATTCCAACTCTCAATGAACAAGTACATCAAACCCTACTGAACCATCCAAGGAAATAATTGTTGGATCTCCAGAACTCTTCTGGTGAATTATTCCCTAAAACTAGAAGTTATTTCACTAGAAAAATCATAACTAAATAAAGAAAAGTGATAAATTAGTGAAACCACTTTTGTTGGTTTCATTTTATCAACACCTATCTGATGGTATCATTTTTACACAATAGTATCCTACAGAATAGGTCCTTGGTCCAAAACTCTCTATTAGGTAGTTCCTCGACTATGAACCCTAAGGGATGTTCTTCCATATCTCCAAGACTATCTCAATCTTCTAAATCATTTCCTCTCAAATCCTACTGAATCTTAATTTGGTAGTATTCAATTGCTTGTTTTTTGTATGGCATTTGTGATGGTATGCCTTGTATTGATTGTGCCCCTTTTGTTTGTTGCTTGTGTTCCCTATCAACGATAGTTGCGATTACATCGGAGACCAGAAGAAGTGGTTATTACTGAATTATTATGTTTTTCCAAAGAAGAATTCCAGGGACATATTGCCATATTGCTGATTCTCAGGCAAGCCACCTTCTTGTTCATACGCCTTGTCCTACTGTTTTACTTGTGCATGTTTTATCTACCGTTTATTAAAACTACATTGTTTTATTGTATGTTGATGTATATATGGTAGTGGTTTGGCTCCTCCAAACTACTACACTTTTGTACTATTAAGTACAACCCCCTTGATGACACCTACTTGTCCCTAGTATGGTAGATGGTGTAATACACCATACCCGTTGGAGACCCTCATTTGGCCGAAGCAAAGCTATAGGATGGGAAGACCCCGGAAAAGTTTTACCAAATGTTTTATGATAAAACCTTGGTGAGGTGGGACCTCCCAAGAGTTGTTGAGAAATAAAAAGGTTTTGGTTTTACAAAATGTTGAAGGAAAGATGGAGGAAAAAGGTTTACAAAAACGCACTCGATTCTTTTGCAGTTTAGCTATAACAACTTAACCCGTGCAACCACATTACTCTGGAATGGGACAGGGTTGGATTTGATGTTTGTCTATTCTGGTATAAGCGGCCTCGCAACTACTACAGGGGATGAAACTCCCTGGAGGGTGGGCCTTCTCTGGACAATGGTCCATGTGAGACATCGACCGGGAGAAGGAACGAAGGGTCTACAAACCTCCACGCGTTACTATGAGCCCCTCATTGAAAGCGCGCACGTGGGACGTGCAATATGCGCTCCGGTTGGTCTTCGGTACCCGACGTACCGGTGTTGAGGGGAACAACACTCATAGGGTAGGCACTTATATTGGAGTGGGCATCCGGAGAGTCTTGATCGGTTACTCGACCCACGATCGGTGAAGATCAGGGTAGTGTATCCAGATGGTGTGGGTAAAGTGTACAACCTCTATAGAGTGTAAATCTATTCGAATAGCCGTGTCCACGGTTAAGGACGGGTTGGACAAAGTTCTGTAGAGCGGTGCTGGTTTTGTTTTCAAAAAGGATTTCGGAAAAGAAATGTCTTTGGAAATGTTTTGACCATGGGATGGTCTAAAAGGATCCCTGTTTTGACCATGGGATGGTCAGAAAGGGATGGAAGGAGTTTGGTCATGGGACGACCTGAAGATAGGAACAAATGGGTGACCCAGTCCTGATGTTTTTCCAAAACTTTTCAAAAAGGTTTCCAAAATGTTTACAAAGGTTTTTCAACAAAGATATGTAGATGCTATATCTACAAGAAAAACTAATTGAGAAAATAACCTCTCTTGGAGCCCTCCTACTGCCACATCCATAATGCATATCCTCTTGTTATTATTACTGTTATCTTAAGGTGGTTTGCGAGTACATTCAAAGTACTTACTGGCATTGTCCCTGGCTATTAGCATGGTCAGATATCAAGAAGAAGATGAGGTTGGCGACTATGCGAGCTAGGACGTTCTCCCAGCCAGTTGCTTGTAGGTTGAGGCATGAATGGGCTCTGCACGTGATGATGTTCCGCTGCTGAAGATGATGTAGCCATAATGGCACCTATGTAAGTCTCGTAATTCGGTATGTTTCAGATGTTGTAATGATACTTTTCGGTTATGTGCCACGACAAACTGATCATGGGATCGTGGTTGTATGCATAACAGGGATTCTCAGAGGATTAATCCGAGGCCCCACAGATCTACCAGAGTTCATTGCATGTTTGTTCTTTAAACAGACCACATATGGATCCACCAGAGTTCATTGCATGTGTGTTCTTTTCACAGACCACATCTGGATCCACCAATGTCAATGTATGTGTGTTCTTCTCACAAACCACCTACGGATCCACCAGAATTCATTGCATGTATGTTCTTTTCATAGATCAAATATGGATCCACTAGAGTTCATTGCATGTGTGTTCTTTTCTAAAACCACTTATGGATCCCTTAGTGTCATTGCATCTGTGTTCTTTTCACATACCACATATGGATCCACCAGAGTTCATTGCATGTATGTTCTTTTCATAGACCACACATGGATCCACTAGAGTTCATTGCATGTGTGTTCGTTTTACAAACGACCTATGGATCCACCAGTGTCATTGCATGTGTGTTCTTTTCACAAACCACAACTAGAGTCATTGCATGTTTGTTCTTTTAACAGACCACATATGGATGCACCAGAGTTCATTGCATGCGTGCTCTTTTCATAGACCACATATGGATCCACCAGAGTTCATTGCATGTGTGTTCTTTTCACAAACTACCTATGGATCCCAGTGTCATTGCATGTCCGTTCTTTTCATAGACCACATATGGATCCACCAGAGTTCATTGCATGTCTGTTCTTTTAATAGACCACTTATGGATCCACCAGAGTTCATTTCATGTGTGTTCTTTTCACAAACCACAACTAGAGTCATTGCATGTGTGTTCTTTCCACAGACCACATCTGGATCCACCATAGTTCATTGCATGTCTGTTATTTTCACAAACCAACTCTCGATCCACCAGAGTTCATTGCACGTTTGTTCTTTTCATAGACCACATATGGATCCAACAAAGTTCATTGCATGTGTGTTGTTTTCATAGACCACATATGGATCCACCAGAGTTCATTGCATGTCTGTTCTTTTCAGAAACCACCTATGGATCCCCTAGTGTCATTGCATGTGTGTTCTTTTCACAAACCACAACTAGAGTCATTGCATGTATATTCTTTTCATAGACCACATATGGATCTAACAGAGTTCATTGTATGTGTGTTCTTTTTGAAGACCACGTATGGATCCACCAGAGTTCATTGCATGTGTGTTCTTTTCATAGACCACGTATGGATCCACCAGAGTTCAATGCATGTCTGTTCTTTTAACATACCACATATGGATCCACCAGAGTTCATTGCATCTATTTTTTTTTCATTAACCACAGCTAGAGTCATTGCATGTCTGTTATTTTCACAAACCACATATGGATCCACTAGTGTCATTGCATGTGTGTTCTTCTCACAAACCACATATGGATCCACCACAGTTCATTGCATGTGTGTTCTTTTCATAGACCACATATGGATCCACCAAAGTTCATTGCATGTGTGTTCTTTTCACAAACCACATATGGATCCACCAGTGTCATTGCATATGTGTTCTTTTCATCGACCACCTTTGGATCCACCAGAGTTCATTGCATGTTTGTTATTTTCACAAACCACCTATGGATCCTAGATATGACAAGGTATTGGAGTTTGTTTCTCCTGACATCCTGAAATGGTTTGTCTTGACGGACCACAAGAGTATCACTACTAGAGAAAGGCTTATGGATAGATTTATTATCAGTGGAGATTTTTTTTGAATATGCTCCACTGATGGTTATCAGTGCCGCATTTAAAAATATGATTCACTGATATTTTGTCTAACCAATGGCACACATCGCAAATAATGCACCACTGATAATGTGGGCTCGTCACCCTGGAGGGCTGTGGACCAATTATCAATGGCGCATATGGAAATATGCGCCATTTATATGTTCTTATCAATGGCGCATATGCAATATGCGCCATTGATATTCTTCTCACCAATGGCGCATTTTGTACTACATGCGCCATTGATAATTATGTGGGCCCCACCTAGACCCCACCACTCGTAAAGGTGACAGGATTATCAATGGTGCATTTCAAAGATGCGCCACTAGTATTGTTTTTCCAATAGCGCATTTTATAAAAAATGCGGCACTAATAAATCTATAGTAGTGAGAATTGTCAACATGTTGATTTTATTGGTTTTATTTGCGATTTCTAGATGGTTTTATTTGCGATTACTAGATGATTTGTCTAGGACTTTACCCACCAGGACCAGGTCCAAATCCCCAATCTAAACCTCTCCTCTCAATTTCTCTCTCTCTCTCTCCCCGAGCCAGACCACCCACGCCGCTGGCATCCCTTGCCCCCGCACCTCACCTCGCCGACCAACCAAGCCCCTCCCCTGCCACTTGCTAGAGTTGCGCGGCCGCCACCTACCCGGCCGTTCCCCCTAACCAACACCGCTCTCACCAGGAGGCCCACCTCGTGCTGCTACCCATCGCCTCTGACGGCAGACTAGGAGGAGACTGTCCATAGATTCAACGGGGATTTTTTGATTTGTATTACTAGTATTCACCTGGAACCTAGAGTGTAATTATAGAATTTCTATTTCAATTAACATGAACGATGCAGCTATCGAAGACTGAGTACCGTGACAAGGTGGCCGCGATCAGTGCCAAGATTGACAACCAACATGAGCTTGCACGCTCCCTCACCCAAGCTAATGAGATCCTACACAAGGAATTATCTGCAGAAGGAAATCTCGCTAGATTTTGCACGTGACATCGTGAGGCTGCAGAAAGTGCTCGACCGTAACTTGAATAGGCAAGAACAGGTCATCAAGATAATCAATGAGCTCATAGAGGAGAAGAAGAATCTCATGGAAAGGTGCACCCTCCTGTAGGACGAAGTCACCGAGGCACTCAGAGGACGCGTCAAGGAAACCAAGGCTGCCATCCGAGCCTACCATGACAGGAACCGTTGCCTGGATGCAGTGAAAGAGATGAAGGAGGACATGATCATCGGGATCACCATACTCGAGGGTGTTCGGAAAGAGAACGAGGAGCTAAGGGATTGTCTGGAGGCGTATCGGAGCAATGCCCAAGTCTGATATCCGTTAGAGGGGGCATGAATATCAGTTCTTGCTCCACTCCTTTTGTAATATTTAGGGTTCAGGGAGCAATGCCCAAGTTTGCTTCCCATTATAGGGTGCAATAAGAATCCTAGGGCAACTACTTATCTATCTGGACATATGTAGGTGTTCATGTTCATGAATGGACACCATGCGCTCTTTACATTATGTATCTGGACATCGGTTTCTGCATTATGAGTTTGCCACTAGCTCACTACTATTTGGTGACATTGGAAAAAACCCATAGCACACTAAACTGCAGATAAACCTTATTTGTCTTTGAAATTGAAATTATGACAGTGCCACTAGTCGATTCATAAAATGTTGATTAGTCCTAGATTGCTTCTTCCTTGAAATTATGACAGTGCCACTAGTCGATTCAGTTAATTATGGAAACTAACCAGCTTGTCCTGGTGAACTGAACAAACCATACTATGCATTTTTGTTGCAGGGAAAGAGGCGAAAGCTCAACCAGGACCTGGCGACCTGGCTAAATGACAAGATAGCCATCCAAAGGGAGAAGCAGAATTCCCAGAAACTGGCCTTTGACCACCTGCGCGTTGAAGTCCCGATCCTTTTTAAAATTGTGCCAGGAACTGAAGGAGGTAAACGTCGGCTGGGTGAAGCTTCATAGGTAAGGTCGCACCTCGGCTAGGAAGCAGACGGAGATCATGAAAGGGATCTTGAAGGAAAATCGTATGGCTACGGACCAACTTCTCGAATCCGTGATGGACCGCTGGAACCTGCAGCTGGCGCACGACAAAGTACTAAAGGAGTTGGCCGATCTTAGGGAGGAAGCAGCTCCGGGCGAGGCTCGCTTGAACCCAACATATGTCTAGCTAGCACTGAACTGCCTAGTTTATCCTCTGTAATGGTGATTTTGTAAACGTGAACTTAACACTATGCACGATATGTGTGTTCGCCTGAAATTAATTTGCTCAAGGATAGAGTTTGGCTTAGTTAAGAAAGTGCAACTGCAAGTCTTACAGTTAACTAGTTTCAGGCATTGGCACAACATAAATTATTCATCTTGAATTTGCTTTACCCTTTGTGGTCTGTCCTTGTTCACCCTCGCGCGCCTTCTTCAGTTCCTTCAAAAGATCTGCAATGCAGTACTCTAGCTTCTTCTTGTCTTCCCTGAGCTGATCCCTCTCCTTTTCTGCATTATGAACCATCAACCCATGACTATCCTGAAGCTTCTTTGTAGTTCCAACAACCAAGCTCCCATTGATTCTACCACTTAGTTCTAACTGCAAATTCTCGATTTCTTGTTCCAGCTCCTTATTTTGTACTGGCAGCTTGTAAATTTTTTCAGCTGCATCACAAGCATCAGTAAATCTTCCCGAGCTTTCCAACTCATACATCTCCCATAACCGTGCCAAACATTTCTTAAGTGCATCTGGCCACTCAAGATCCCACTCTACTACTTTACACACTGGGCCAACCTTAAAAAACAAACACTATAGTGTTATGAACATACACGATACATTTTTCTTCATGTCACCGTTGCACATAATGTAAACAAACCTGATTTGTACACCCCAAAAACCATCTCCCAGTGTTACTGCCTTTGAATGCAACATATCTCCTCAGTTTTAGCCCATGGTCACATGGTACTTCTCCATCGAGATCTAGGCCCTCCCATTCGGAGTCGTAGATCGTTCGTGGTACCTATAGGTAAACGCAAAGCTGGAATTGAACATATGGAGCTCAGATCGAGGGATTCACCAATGCCTAACCCTAGCCCAAGAAAGCAGAGGAACTCACATCATGGAAGGAATACTCGATGTTGGAGAGAAGGCTCTCGCTGCTCGACTGGTCGTCCTCATCATTCCAGGACAACATGGTAAATGCATTGTCGCCGGCCACAGCGTCAACATCGGTGAGGAGAGAGAGAGCAGCCATTCTACCGCTACAACAATGACTAAATTGGCATGTTACAGTAGTTTAATGGATACCATGCCCTTTCCCTAGATTACTGTCTCCTGCCTAATATGGTTTCTCTTCATATATTCTTATTTCAAATATTAAACATGTACTCCCACCATCCCAATTTCAATGCCTAAGGAAAACATACCAGTATATTACATCATCTAAAGAAACAAAATCATGTCAACTATAAGGTACTTGTGCATCACTTGTTCAGTCATGGTTTCACAAAACATTACATTACAATCTCTCAACAAACATAATCACAGAACCAAGTATATTACATCATCTAAAGAAACAAAATCATATCAACTACAAGGTACTTATGCATCATTTGTTCAGTCATGGTTTCAGAAAACATTATATTACAATCTCTCAATAAACTTAATCACAAAACCAAGTATATTACATCATCTAAAGAAACAAAATCATGTCAACTAGAAGGTACTTATGCATCACTTGTTCAGTCATGGTTTCACAAAACATTACATTACAATCTCTCAACAAACATAATCACAGAAACAAGTATATTACATCATCTAAAGAAACAAAATCATGTCAACTACAAGGTACTTATGCATCACTTGTTCAGTCATGGTTTGACAAAACATTACATTACAATCTCTCAACAAACGTAATCACAAAAACAAGTATATTACATTATCTAAAGAAACAAAATCATGTCGACTACAAGGTACTTACGCATCACTTGTCCAGTCATGGTTTCACAAAACATTACATTACAATCTCTCAACAAACAAAATAACAGAAACAAGTACAGTACATCATCTCAAGAAACATAATCATGTCAACTACAATGTATTTATGCATCACGTGTCCAGTCATGGTTTCACAAAACATTACATTACAATGTCCCAACAAACATAATAACAGAAACAAGTATAGTATGTCATATCAAGAAACATAATCATGTCAACTACAATGTACTTATGTCTTATTACAACAACGATAGTTTCAGTGAGTGCCATGTCCTAAAATCTCAACAGCTCGCACAACATTATATCGCAATCTCTCAACAAACATAATCACAGAAACACGGTCTAAATGCAATAGCAGTCAATGTTACAAATACAGGCAGGGGAACCCCGTGGTCTATATGACAAGCCTAGGGTAGCAGCTCTCATCAGATCTCATCAATGTTGACCACCTCATTCTGTTCATCCACTACAGGGGCCTCTACATCCACTACAACCTATTCAACAACATCAGAAATGGTACCAAGGAAGAACACCTTCCTGTTTCTCTTCTTTCGTCGCATAATCTGCATAAGATCTTCAGTATCCACAACATCTATTAATTGCTGCTTCTTATGATTCCACCACCGTATTTGTGCCATCTGCTTAGGGCCAATACTGATTTCCTTACCGATCATCTCTCTCATTTCATCAAGATTTATGGTTTTGGAATCAACAGTGATCTCCACAATACATGATGAAACTAGCTTATTAACTCCCTCATCAAGTTTTGCCACGTATGAATCCACCTCTAAGCATATACTGAACTTATCTAGATCAGCATCTATTGGTCCATAGTCTCTAGGATCCGAAGCTCTGACAGCAAGATCTCCAACATCTACATACATATCGTCAATCATCGCTTCAACTTTCACCTTGCGATCAGCTACACAACACTCCCAAACCATCTGGATCCCATGGGAGTGCTCAATTTGCTGATAGGTATCATTCATGTTGCGCCACACCAATTTTGTCCTCTCTCTAGAACCCCAGGGAATCCTAGCGGCAAGCATATCTACCAACTGCGAAACAGACACAACCACTTTGCAATTCACAAGCAGATGCACATCTTGCCCAAACACAACCCTCTCGGAACCAAAATCAAGTTTTGCAGTGTACTGGCGAACGTGAACTGTGAACTCATATAGGTCCCTTGTATCAAAGTTGTGCCTAATTTGATTAAAAAGGGGGAATTTTTAGTTCATTCGATTCTAGTATGCCGTAGATAATCTACTTGTAAGATAAGGCATAGATAAGAAAAAATCACCTCTCGCTCTTCTCCCGGGTTTTTCTCTTTGAGATCTGGATGTCGTATCCGCCCACCGGATCCGAACAATCCGTCGCCGGTCTTGATTTTCCCTTCAACTCGCTGCTCGTAGGTACCTTGGGAGCAGAATCCTTGCTGACTTCCTCGCTAACCGGGGCTAAAGACCTAGTCGCTGCTTCGTGTTGAGCCCCAGACTCTGGCCTCGATGGACCCGAATCAATCGGAAACGTAGCTACAACCTTCGCCTTGCAAGACATGTTGGGCCGCCGCCATCGGATTCAGTGTCGGGGGAGGGATAAAAAGGTCCTCCGCCGTCGGCATATTCAGGGTCGGGGAAGGGAAGAAAAAGGACCGCCGCCGCTGCAGCTAGATTCAGTGTTGAGAGTTAGGAAAGTACATTAATGGATTTGCCCCTACGGCACGTGCAGGGTGGCTAAGAAGAGAGACCAGCAAAGAAGGGGCACAGCAGGAACTAGTGTAACGGAATATCCTGACTTAACGTGCACGATTTGAAAATATTGGGTTTGGCCATCATTCACTCGAAACACCCCTCTCAGAAATTGATGCCCCAACTTTTCGAATGACGGTGATTAAAATCAACTTGGGTACCGCGTTGCCTGGGAGCCTCAACTTTCGGGCCACAAAATGTTATTCTCCCCTCCAAGTCCTTGGAAATATTTATATATGTCAAACCGGGTTTGTGGCTGCTCCTCTTGATAAGGAACTTCTTGCTCCTCCTCTTGGCCCTCATCCTCTTTCGGAATCTCCTCCTCGGGTTGGTGTTGTTCAACCTGCAAATCATATAGCAAACGTCCTTCCATGATAGAGAAAAGACCATTAGGCATAGGAGCGGGGTAGAGACGCCCAGCTCCAGCAATATGCAGGTAGTAAACACCACCTCTCCTAGTGAGCATTCCATAGGCTCTCAAAGTGGAGAAACCAACACGTGTTTGACCTAGTACGGGTTGCACCTCACATAGGTTGAGGCCTAGGCCAGTGGCAAGCACGGTAATGACGCATCCACCTATGATTGGCCCTTGGCTTTGGTAGGCTTGGTGCTCCAAGTAGCGCACAAGGATGGCACCAAAGTTAAGTGACAAGCCGCGGTTGATGTAAGCAGCCTTTGAAAGGACTAGGATGTGTTCCTCGTTGAGTGTCGTGAACTCATTACATGCCTGCAAGGTGTTAGAAATAACATAGAACAAATAGCGAATTGTAGGGTGTTAAATATTCTTCCTCTTGTTCACTCTACTAGTGAAACTCATTCCATTATACTATTGTTCAGGGGTAGGTTCTAAGCCAATAAAGGATGCGCGTAAGGCATGAATATCATTGTTTGGCAAATTAAAACATGCGCACCATTCATCTAATGTTAAGGTGTAGTTGTTGTTCATCAGACGGAGAGAAATAGTGTCCTCTCCTTGCCATTGTTCAATGGTGCTTTGCAACGAACTTAGAAATTCAATGGTTGAGCGGCGATAAGTAGGAACATCATTTTACACAAAGTTTTGCAGGACAGCTCTATTGCAAAGTAAATTAAAATCATCATAAATACCGAGTTGTTCAATATAATGGGGAAAGCCCACTTGGTGGCCTTCACTTCGCGGTTCTTGATCATGTTGAAGCGATCACGATGGGCCTCATCTCTGAACCGTATCCCCATGTGTTCCTAAGCAGCAGCCCGAGAAGCGCTAGTGGCGGCATGAGCATGAGTTTGGCTTCTTGTGTTCATCATATAAAACATTGAAGAACGGCAAAAATAAAAAAAAATTATCCAACAACAGTAAGTGCATCATATTCCTCAGCATAGCACACTAAAGAATTCTCCTCAAAATAGTAATCTAGGCAAGAAAATCATGGCAATTGGTTCATAGCAGGTCTCACCCTAGATTGATAATGATAATAGATCAAAGATGAATTTGCAAAAAGTAATTGGAGGATCGGAGGAGAAACATACCGTAGATCACTCGTGTGTGAGAAAATCGAACGAAATTGAGTAGAGATGAAAATCTCTTGAGGTTTTGAGAGAGTTTGGAGGTAGAAGAAAGAAAAAGGATTGAGGTTTTGGAGTTGGAAGTACCTTCCCGTGCGATTTTATGGTCGGACACAACTATACGGGCGGAACTATACGGTCGGAACAATGTGTTCCGGTCGTATAGTTGGCCTTTTGTCAAAATATTAGGGTTTCCTCCTGGCGGCGCAGCTATACGGACGCAACTATACGGCCAGAACAAAATGTTCCCGCCATATAGTTGGTCATTAAACTGCCTGTCCCTGCGAAATAAAATATACAAAGGCATCGATATCTATACGACCGGAACTATACAGCCGGAATTTTTATTCCCGCCGTATAGTTGATCATTAAACTCTCAGAACATTGGAAAAGAAATTGTATGGAGGCACTAATATCTATACCACCGGAGATATAAGGCTAGAATTTTCTTCCCACTGTATAGTTGGTCGTTAAACTCTCAGTACATATGAAAATAAATTTATCGATGGCAAAGATATCTATACGGCCAGAACTATACGGCCGGAATTTTTATTCCCGCCGTATAGTTGGTCGCTAAACTCTCTGTGTGCATAAAAAAATTCTGTTTCTTCAAAAACTATTTCTTTTCCATTAACTTAGTGATATACCTTGTTTTTTGACATAAAATTGACAGTAAATGTTGTCGACCAACAATAGCATGAATAAAGTAGAATTTTAAGTACTACTGAACTTCTTCTCCTCAAATGGAGTTTTCTAGCACTCTTTATTAAACATAAACTTAAACTAAAACTAAAAAAAACTTAACTCAAACCTTTATTTCACAGGGTTGCCTCCCATGAAGCGCTCTTTTATGGTCAATAGCTTGACCTTCACGATACTCACTTGGGCCAGATGAGTGTAACACCCACTCCAAAGTAATTGGCCTTCAAAGTTATGACCTCCTTTTCATCATGCTTGGCTTTCTTCTTCCTGGGGAAATGAATAACAAAAGGATCCCGCGAAGGCAATTGCAACTTCATGTTCCCTTCATGCAGATTAATCAAAGCGTTAATATTTCTTAAGAAAGGATGGCCTAATATAATAGGAGCAGTAGCATCTTTAGGCATGTCAACAATAACAAAATCCATGAGAGTAGGACAGCCTTTAATGTATACTAAAGTGTTCTCCTTAATTCCTACAGCTTGTGTGTAGGTAGAATTTGCTAGATGCAATTTTAACTTAGTAATTTCAAAGGATCCAAGATTTAACTTGTTAAAAAGACTCTTTGGAATTGTTGAGACGCTTGCACCTAGATGACAAAGTGCAGCTATCTCATTGGTTACAATTTTAATCTTAGTAGTAGGCTCAAATATGTCATCTAGTTTAACAGGTAATTTTTCAGCAATTTGCTTGTATTCTTCCTCAAGCTCACGTACCTTTATTGCTACTTGATTGACAAAGTGTTGGTACATAGCTTCCTCGCTACCTTCACTTACCGGAATCTTGACGTTGATCCTTTTTACGAGATCTTCAACGGTGTAGCTTTGTGAAGGGGCATTACTATAGTCAAGTTCTTCAGTCTCCTCCCTTTGGATCCTCATCATTTTGAGTTCTTCAATAGGACTGGGCTCAGCTTTACCTGCAAATTTAGCTAGAATGAGAGTTTGACTCTCGGTTATCTTACCTAGCTGTGCCTCAATGATCCTCGTTCTTTCTTGGAGGGCCTTCAAATCATTTCTCAAACTAACAGGTTAGATAATTTACCAAGCATGGCATCATGGTTCTCCGTTATTTTAACAAGAATATTGTTTTGTTCATTTGTTGAGTTATTTTAACCAGGGATGGCCCGCGCTAGGGGTTGTGTGGGCCCCCTGTGGCCCATCTCCACTTCCCATTATGGCCTCCTTCGTCTTCTGGAAAAATAGGAATTTCCGTATATTTTCTGGGATTTAATGACCTTCGCGAATTTTGCCTCCAAATAGTGCTTTTTCCATCAGAATCCGGACTTCGGTGGTTCATCCTCCCAAAATAATCAATCATGCATGAAATAACATAAGTACCATCTCTTAATTTGAAATATATCAATGAATAACTGTGAATTATGATCTAGAATGGTGATGCAAAATGGACGTATCAACTCCTCCCAAGTTTAGACTTCGCTTGTCCCCAAGCAAAAACTGAGCTCAATAAACATGTCCACAGGTTTATGGAGTGAAGTGTCGATAAAGATAATACGGACAAGAAGCATCACATTCATCAATACACAAATCATAATAGAAAAAACTCACTATTATATAACTTAACTTGCAATCAGTAAGGGAACACAATAAATATGCATAAAGTAAATCATAATTGGTAATGGCAAACTTTGTTCTTGGTCATAGAATGGTTAACAAATTGCAGGAGTCAAACATAATGGGTTTTCAATGATAGCTTCCAAAGTAATATCCACTAAGATAAAAGCAGTGTGCAAAACAAGGAACATAAGAAACATGATCGAATATATCATCATATGGGTGATTGAATCACAACAACTCAAATGCTTGCTTAAGATAGAAAGGAATAGGTTTACTGACTCAACAAAAAGTAAAAGATAGGCCCTTCATAAGAGGGAAGCAGGGATTTCAAGTTCATAAAGAGCTTCCAAAAATTATGGTACTTATTAGCTTTCAGCTCTCATTACCCCTATCATAAGCATCTTTTAGGTGATTAAGATTAAAGTGAACAAATATGAGGATATGCTTGATAAGTTATAAGTCAAAAATATCATGCCCCTTGCCTATGAGTACTGAACCTCATGCTACTCAAATGTAGTCACGAGTAAGTTCTTGTCATTGTAAGTACATGTGTATCATGGAGAACCACCAACGGGGTACCCCTTGTCCCATGATACAGGAGCTATCCCATATCAAAATGACAAGGCAATAGACAATGAGCATCTCAGCGATCTTTTTATTCGCTATTTGCATAGGTTTTTATTGAGGATGCTTCATAGAATGCTCACTATGGTTATGCTGCAAGTTTCCACCATGATTAGGCATGGCTTAGGCTAGCTGCCCAGGCGTTTCTCTAACACATATACAAACTCCATGAGCTTACAAGCTCCCCTTTTATTTCACATAGACGGGATCCATAAACAAAAGAACATGATACCAACTGAATAATAAGTGCAATGTTGAAAGCGTTCCCCATGACAGCATGGTTTTGCTAATTCTCAACTTATAAAATGCAAGCATATACGCAACATAGATGGATGCAATGGTTCAAGTTTATTAAGTGCAAGAAAGTAAAGTGTGCCATCAAGTTTGTAAGAGCTTTAATCACTAGTTTTCACATAACAAGTTTAATTTGGAAGGTAGATAAAAACATGAATTTACTTGGAATGGCAATAATGCTAATAGGTACATATGACATAGGTTTTAGTTTTAGGATTGGATGCACAAGAAGCATTCCCTCTCAGTACAGGAATTTGGCTAGCATGGTTGGGTAGCAAGCTTAAGATTTGAAGGAAACAAACAGACATACAAGTGATAGAAACAATCATGCAATCTTCCTTGGAAGCACAAAAGATCTTAACTAGAGAATACTAAGCTTTATGATCCAAACAAGAAAGAAATATGATGAATTTATATTAAAAAGTACTTCTCTTTTCCATTCGATCCTTAAATAATGTTGCTACTGACCAGAGCTAAATTTTCCAAAACCAACTAAATTTACCTAATGATCCCAAAGTGATACCAATACTAACAACAAGATCAATCATATAACAAAAATTGCAAACTAAAATAAGATGTGCAAAAAGTAAATGATAGAACTTCTCATTAATATTCCATAACGGCAACTCACACCAAGGGATACATAGATATCTAACTAGAGGGGAGATACTTCCATAATGCAAACCATCCTATATGATAACTTCTCTATTCATGATATGACTCTACTAAAAAGGTAAAAAGATGAAAGATAATGATGTGATACTGAGTCACTCCCCTAAGCTTGGAACAAACTAAGGGGATGCCAAAACCTTATGATGAATTACTCCTTCGGTGGTGGTGGTATTCTCTCGTCATCATCCTACTTCCAAGGTAAAGGCTCTCCATCGACAAAAGACATCTGGGATTCCAATATCCTGAAACTAGTAGCAGTACTTATGTGTTTAAACCTAGCCTCATACTCACAGTTTTGATTTTGTATGTCGTAGAGCTATGCTTGCAGTTAGTTGGTTGGTTGATGGAGTGAGAGAATTTCATCCTTAAGCTCAACAGTCTCCTTCTTGTGCTTGGCGATGAGTTCTGAACTTATCTTATGGATGATATCCACTTCGTGTTCTTCCATCTTCTTATACCTAAAGACTTCTTGCTCCAGCGCTTCCATCCTGTCCCCCATACTACCTTCTCCTTTAGGGCCCTGAACCTCTTTTATCTGTACCTTCCCATCTTCGAGCAATAACTCCTTGGGGTGAATCTTCAACTCATACATGTATGGGTTGATGATGTCCGCGGAGGAATCCTCCTTGGGTGATCCAGAGGAAGACATTGTGGCTCCAAAACTAAGAATCTTCCTATCAGAAACAGATCGAAACGAAAACATGATATACGAACCTCAGGGGATCCAGGGGATTATATATTTCAAAGTTTAACAACAAAAGGAAAGTACTGGGAGAAAAAGGGGTCGGAGACGGGCTCCGGGTGGCCACACCGACTGGTTGCGTGGCCAGGTGGGCCTGCGCCACGGGGTGGTGTGATCCACCCAGGCTCTGTTTTCGTCCCTTTTTTGACTCATTAATTTCCATGTTAGATAAAAACTACAAAAATATAACTTGAAAAGTTTTTTGCGAACCTTTTCTTACCAGAACTGTTACCTATTCGAGAAGGGATTCTACAAGTCTCTGAATTTGGCCTTTAATAAATTCTTCTGGAGTCACCGCTTGAATAATATCAATATCTTTGTTGTAAGAATCTTAAAAAATTTAGTCCTTGAGTCCTTTGACCATTCTTCATCTCATTACATCATTTTCTCCTACCACCTGAAAATTTCTTTCATACAAAACTTTACACAATCTTCATTAGCAACATTAGTGTATGCAAGATAATAAATCTTTAGGTTTAATTTTAACTGAAATCCATCAAAACATAAGATACTGAAACAACTCCTTTCGAAATCCCAAAAGGAATTCAACAGGGAAATCGATTTAAGAGGCAAATGCAATATGGCAGAAATCTGTCAAAACAGATCAGCAGGTAAATATCAATTTTTTCGAAAATCTTCTGTTGCTCAAATCAAAAAGTGCCAAACTAAAGAAAGTTAAATAATAACCTGGGGCGTTCACACAAAAAATTACAGATCAGTATGACGTTCTGGGATTTTTCACGATTTTTTACGGTGAAGCACAAAAATATGTTTTGGGACAGCAACTTCCCCAAGTCTTACTTTTCTCTCATTAGAGGTTGATCTTGACACAAAAACCCAAACAAAAAGGATAAGGAGAGGTTATTACAGAATTAATAACTTCTAGGACTCAAAAATAACAAAATAAACTGAAAGCGAAAATATATTGGGTTGTCTCCCAAAAAGCTCTTTCTTTATAGTCATTAAGATAGGCATGATAAATTTCAATGATGCTCACATAAGAGTGTGAATTGAAGTAAAAGAGAGCATCAAGAAGCAAATATACACATATTTAAGTCTAACCCACTTCCTATGCAAGGGAATTTTGTAAGAAAATAAATTGTTGAAACCGGAGGCTACTAGCATAGGAAGGCAAAACAAGTGCAATATAAAGACTTTCATCATCAAGCGAGGAAACTTAATATTATTGAGATGTATAAGAAGAATTTTCCCTCTCTCATAATAACTTTTAGTATCATGCATAAATTTAACGATATAACTAGAACATGAACCATTATAGCAATGATCACTTATTTTGACAGAAAACACAGGGACACTAGCTTTCCTAGTTCCATTAGGATGTGAAACAATTTTAGAAGTATCCTTACAAAGGATAATGTGCCCATCTTCTACATTTTTAGTGAAAAAGTCTTTCATATTTGCTACTGCTGGTTCAACATATATTTGTTCATCAGGTACTACACCTTTCTTTATACTTTCGTTAACCATACTAGTTGTCATAGAATGTTCCTTTACTTTAACTGGGAAAGGTATTTTATCGATGTAAGGTTCAGGTAAAATATGATCAATAGTATAAACTTCAGTATTTCTAGCAGGAACACAATTAACAATATCTTTATATGGCTCGTGATACTTGTTCCATTTCTTTTTAGGAATTTCAATATAAGAAGCAAAAGCCTTAAAATAATTTGCAATACTTTGAGAATCAAGACCATAAGCATTACTAATATTATGAAAGTCATCAGTTCCCATAAAAGATTTAATGCATTCATAATCATAATTTATACTTGACTTTCTTCCTTTGTCATTCTCCCATGCTTCAACATTGTCTTGAATACGGTCTAGAAGATCACATTTACCTTCTTCCATACGTGTAAATGATCCAAAGCAAGAAGCATCCAATAAATCCTTATCATGAAGAGAAAGCCTTGCATAAAAGTTACCGATAATAATGTTATTAGGGAGCTCATGAGTAGGAAATTTGAGCATTAATGACTTCAATCTCCCCCAAGCTTGAGTTGTACTCTCTCTATCATGAGGCCAAAAGTTATATATTTGATTCTGATCTTTATGAATCTCACTAGGAGGATAAAATTTGGAATAAAAGAGAGCTACAATTTCCTCCCATTGAAGAGATTGACCATTCTTTAGCAGCTTATACCATTCCTCAGCTCTTCCTTTCAGTGATACAGTGAATAACATTTTCTTAACTTGATCTGTTGTAATACCTGCACACTTAAACAACCCGCATAATTCAAGTATAAAAAGCAAATGATCACCGGGATGGACAGTTCCATCTCCAAAATAGTAGTTATCCATAACACGGTCAACAATTCTTGTAGGTATCTTAAAAGTATCATTTTCAGCAGGTGCAGGTTCATCTACTACCTTCGCAGTGGTAGTAGCATTACGAAATAAGAAACTAAGTGAATTATCCATATTGAAATAATGTAACTAACAGAAATAAACAATACTCACAGCAGAAGTTTCCTTTACCAGTTCCACTCTCCAATAGCGTTCACTCCCCGGCAACGGCGCCAGAAAATAGTCTTGATGACCCACAAGTATAAGGGGTGTGTCGCAGTATTTTTGATAAGTAAGAGTGTCGAACCCAACGAGGAGCATAAGGTGTTGACGAGTGGCTTATATCGGGAATTCTCTATAAATACTTAGCAAACGGATTTTTAGGGGTTTTTGATAATGCAGATAAATAAAGTGAGAGTAAATAAAAGACAATGATAATAATTGCATCAAGTGTACCAATCCTTTATTTAGCAAAGGACAAGCCGGTTGTATTACTTAAGGTGACCAAACATTCTCGAGGACACATGGGAATATTGTCAAGTGCTTTCGCTTCATATAATTGATTAATCTTCTTTGGTTAGATAAGTGTTGTGTGGGTGAAACTGTGCTAATGTACTGACCTTCCTAGGACTAATACATACTTGTGATTATACCCCTTGCAAGCATCCGCAACTACAAGAAAGTAATTAAGATAAAAACCTAACCACAACCTGAAACTATGAGATCCTACACTCCCTTATGCAAAGGTTTCCTAACGGGGGTTTAGGTTTCTGTCACTCTGGATAACCCTACGATTAGTATCCAAATACACAATGCATTCCCCTAGGCCCATAAAGGTGAAGTATCATGTAGTCGACATTCACATGACACCATTAGAAGAATAACACCACAACTTAGTTATCAAACCATTGAATCTTTCTCAACACAATTCCACTACTAACAACATGACTTCTCACATGTCCTCAAGAACTAAACGAACTACTCACGAGACATCATATGGATCAAGATCATAGATGAAATAATGATAAGTAACAATCTGAACATAACAATAATTCAATGGTTCCACTCAATAGCATCAACTACAACAAGTAATCAACACCAGGAAAGTTTCCCCTAAGAAGTATGCAAGATTCAAACCAATTGTTAAAGTGGTATAGAGTGGTGATGATGGTGTTGGTGGATATGATGGTGGAGATGATGGCGATGATGATCCCGATGAAGTCCAGCTTGATGATGGTGTTGATGGCGATGATCTCCCCTCTCCAAGAAGAAATTTCCCTGACAGATTTCTGCCTGTCGAAGAGCTCTTTCTCTCTCGGCAGTTTTCCGCCCTGCAAAGGCGGTGGAATCTTTCTGTAGTCGCTCCCCGAGTCTTAGGGTCTTGAGGGGATTTAATGCATCAAAGGGCGATGCCAAAGGTGGGCCAGGGTGGCCACGCCACCTGGTGGCACGGCCAGTGCTGGCCCGTGCTAGGGGGTCGTGTGGGCCCCCTGTGGCCCATCTCCACTTCCCCTTTTGGCCTCCTTTTTCTCTTCTGAAAAAATAGGAATTTCTGTATATTTTCTGGGATTTTATGATCTTCGCGAATTTTGCCTCCAAACTGTGCTTTTTCCATCAGAATCCTGACTCCGGTGGTTCATCCTCCCAAAATCATCAATCATGCAAAAATAGATGAAATAACATAAGTACCATCTCTTAATATGAAATATATCAATGAATAAAAGCAAATTATGATCTAGAATGGTGATGCAAAATGGACGTATCATTGGTCATTAAAGCGTTTGCCTCTGTTTTCCGGCTCCTGGTTTCTTCTGCTTGTTGGAAATCTCGTATCTTTGACTTTAATATAGTGATTCCCTCCTTTAAACGACATTATCTGTGCAGGAAAAATATAAAAGAAAGGATTCCATACGCCTCTGAATATTAGCATTAGTGGTAGGGTTTAGAGAGATATTTCATCAAGAATATGAGTAATATCCAGTTTTAATGTGGACGTAGATGGCTATATTTCAGAGCCATCAAGTAGTATCGGAAGAGAAGAAGACTCAGTTCAATTCTGAGATATCCCTCACAAAGAGAGACGTGGGCACTAAGTTGTAACATAGAATTTGGGGAGACATTATGGAGCTGGACGCTGTAATGGGATATTACATAGGAGAATATTCCGACGGTGGGAAGCTCAATCCACGATCCATATGGGTCCCAAAATGAACCAGCTCGTCGTTGTGGGGCAGGAAGAAGCTCGCCATAGCCAGTCTGCCACTCGCTGGTGTGGAGAAGTCCTTCCTTCTCCATGGCTTGGAGTTTCTCATCATCCAGTAAACACGGGATACAAACCCCATGGTACTTCTTATCCTCCACCGCTGGTGACGCCGTGCCCCTAAGCTCGATGCATTAGTGATGTCTGCAAGAGGTAAGTGTTTATTGGTGAAGTCTCTGTCACACCCGAAGTTGTCACATGTCTTCAAGTGAATTGACAGCAAGTGTTGAAATAAGCATGGGGTTTTGATTAAATGCGATAGATTCAAAATAAAACTAAAATGTAAACTTCAGAAATATAAAGCATAAAAATAAAGAATGACTTTGCTTGTTTGTTGTTTCCTGCAAATGACAAAAGAAGACGCAGGGAGATTCAGTTCATGGTGAGAGTGACTGTGCCAGGTGGACGAGTGGTAAATATAACAATTATAATCTTATAGATATATGTGTAGGTGATCAACCCATAATTAGCCGGAACTCCTCTTGGTAGATTTCATCCCAACTTCAATAATCCTACTAGCCTGCTACCAAAACCATGGTCAGACACTAGACGATTAATACCCTTCAGGTTGCTTAGCGATTAAGCTCCTTGGATCATACTAATGCAATAAGCATAGTGGTTACTCTTTATCCTTGAGTGAACTAGCTTTCCATTGATATCCCCATGTCACCCAAGGGTCACCGGTCCACTAGCGTACAAGATCGTATCTGTCTAGAACAAGGTATCATGTTGCCTGGGCCCTTAATTGGACAACAAGCATTAGACATCCCATAGATAGTCAAGCACACATAATATAGCAATTAGAATCAATCACAAACTAGCAGAAAATATATGAAGGCACATCACATCTCACCAATGCCCTACATCTTCCACGCCCAATGGAATTACTCACACATGAGAGAAGAACAGATCATCAATATAATTGAATAAAGGGAATTCGTCTTTGTATTACCATGGAGATCCACAATAAGAATAGAAAAATATCCAACACAATTCAAGATGGGAAGAAACAATCTCAAACCCTAGTCTTGCAAGGTGGAGATCCCTTTCTCTCTCAAGTATGAGTATTAGCTATGGGGTGTATTGGCTAGGAGGTCGAAGATCGTGGAGCGCGATGAAGAACGTCTTCTCCTTCTTCTCCGGATCCCTTCTTTCTCCCTTCTGGATGGTGTGGCGGCTGCTGCATTGTGTTTTCGTCCTCGGTCCCTTCACGGAAGTTGTCCCTTTTGACAAGATAGAGGCGGCGGCAACTATACGGCCAGAAAAATATTCTTGCTGTATAGTTGCTTGATAAAGCTTCTGTTGACTCCTCTTGCGTGCTTCTAGAGTGAGACTCGCTTGTTTTCCCCAGAATATTGTGTTTCTCTAGTTAAATCCTCCTATTGACATTCAGACCCTAAAACACACATTAAAAACCAAGTTTTCTTTGCTACCGAAGTATTAGCGTTAGGTAAAGCTAGAAAACGATCAAATCTAGGAGAAAACCATCAAATAAAGCCATAAAAAATGTGTCGAATCTCACAGATATCAACTCCCCCAAGCTTAGATGTTGCTCGCCCTCGAGTGACAAGGAAATAAAGAAGAATAGCGAAGATTCGAAATTGAAAATAGAGGAACTCACAAGTTTGAATTGGTGTCAAATTATTTTCTTCACAATCCCTACAATCTTAAATATAATCATATAGGTATTCACAAGATTTTACTGATTCAACTTCCTAACCACGTGTATCTTGTTAGCAAATAAATCATATGCCCAAGAAAGTGTCGAAAGTTTTAGCTAGGAAAGTGAGACAAATTCTTTTGGTCACTCTCTTTATAGAGAGATGAAAGCCTTTTGCTCTTGTTTGTTTACCAAATTAAGAGTACTCAAGTAGGCATCAAAGTATGTAATTTGATAACAACTCATTTATCCCATGTCAAAATCTCAAGACTATCAAAGCACCTTTTTTCTTTTCTTTTGCCTTTCAAAAACATCAGCTCTTTCATAGAGAAATCATGCCACTATTTTTATCATGTTTAATTGGGGTTGTGTTGTGCACTCGTGACCATGCCAATAAATAATTGTTGAGCAATAAAGGGCCAGAGGAGTACTACAACTTCACTTGGAACGTGATACCATGAGGAGACTAAAAATTCTACCCATCATAGCATTGCTGCTACATACATTTACATAACTCAATAGCCGAAATCAAGTGGTTTCCCACATTTAGATCGTTCGTTGGCCAGCGGAGTTAATAGTTCCCCATGGAACACGACGGAGTTGTAATGACACGCGTAAAGCAATATCTTACGGTAATTATTAGAAAAGGTAGTGGCATAATTTCTACTACTTCATCAAACAATTTCAATCAAGGGTACTATCAATTCTATTTATATTAAGCACAAATGGGATGGAGTGGCTCCAAAATTAAATTCTTCGGGCTAAACATGGACTCAAGTAATCTTTCAGATGCTTTTTCTTGTTGTAAAAATGTATGAAGTATTTTAAACCAAGTTATTGCAAGGCTAAAAAGGAGACACTAGGAAAGGAATAAAATTTATGGGATAACAACTTAAGTGGGGAGCCTCCTTAGTGCAAGCGAGTAAATATGTGTAGGATCAATTTAAGGTTGCAGAGAGGATGATGAAAGGAACGTGATAGCTCTTATAGCTTGCTTCATTCTTGTATTTGAGTCGAAACCCCTCTATGCTTTCATATTGCCAAGTCACCTGAAATTAAGCAATCTCTAGGAGACACAAATAAACAAACTTGCAAATTAAATTACAACTAATTTTTTTGTATTTTTTTGTTTAGACATGCAAAGCTGAAAGTAAACATGCAAATTTGAAGTAATAAAATAAATGAAAAGAATAAAATAAAAATATGTATGCAAAGTTTGAGATTTTCAAACCTCCCCCAAGCTTAGGCAATCGCTAGGCTCAGTTGTTGCCGTCATTTGGCGGCTAGCGCGAATACTGCTGGTAGAAGTCGGGGAAGTGGGTCATGAAGTGAATGAAGTTTTGAGTCAAAGTGTTCACATCTTCATTCACATCCTGAAGAGTGTGGTCGATCTCCCCAACGCACTGGTTGAGCAGCTGGAACTCCTGGTAGGGGACGTAGTCGTACCCCTGTTGTGGCTGGTTGGGCCACGGGTCCCATGCTCCTCCTTGCTGATGATGCTGATGTCCTTCCCAGGCAGGGTTGTGTCCTTGCTCTTCCTCCTACTCCTGCTCCTCATCATCCCGCTACCATTCTTCTTCCTCCTCGGGCGGGTGCTCAGCCAAGATTGTCGTCACTTGGTCCTTGGTGAGGATCCAAGTGTTCTTTTCCACAATTGAGAAGGCCTGGGGGCAGGGCAACTGAACCTGCTCACCCTGTGCATCATCAAGATAACAGAATTGATATGCTTAGAGCCTTTGGTTAGCATGGTAAACACCAAGGAAGCTACAAGCAGTCAAATACTTAACGTCCATAAGTTTGAAGCCGTCAACAGGTTCCATAACAGGTAGTATAACATTCAATGCATAGACAAGGTGGGTTACCAATCCACCAATGCAAATATCAGCTTTGGTCTTGTTCCTTTGGTGGCGGAAGTGCTAGATGAGTAGAGTTGCAGGACTGGGGCTCTGTGGTGAAGTAGGGAAAATAGTCTTGGTTTTCATTGCCATGTCCGCATTAGCCATGGAGCATGTGTCACCTCTCCCTAGTAGTGTGTTGGCGAGGAACAGAGCATAGTAGCGAATGGTTGGGTACTGAATGGTGGACATATTCTTCTGATAAAAATGCCTGCCACCATTAACAGAAATAACCTCCCAAGTCGTCCCACTTCTGACGCTATAGAGGTTAGTAATATTGGGCTCCCTAGTATGAGGGAGGCTAAAAGCAGTGAAAAATTGTTCGAAATTTATTTCATAGTGCTACCGGTTCATGGTGAAGCTGATAGTGCACATGTTACCTTTCTCCTTGCTATCATCGTAGAAGGAGGCAAGGAACTCGTGGGTGAGTGTCAACACCCGGATTTTTAAGTCCAGATGCCTGTTATGCCGTACATCGCAATCCCAGGATTACCATTTTTGCGAGAAATAACAAAATTGGTACCACAGTACATCATCCATTACAAACCATATTAAAGGTCTTACAAATAGAGGATCTCATGATCCAGTCTTAATACAATCAAAGCAGCGGAAAGTAAACGTAGTAGGGATCCATCTTCAGAGTCACAGGCAATGCTGACGATGGGAGATGATCCTAGTTATCATAGACCTCATAGTCTAGCCATGGGAATAGCCAGGGAAAAGCTATAAGTACTCTTTAAGTACTCGCAAACTATCACTAACATAAGTAAAGTAACACTAGTAGGAATCATAAGCTCTAGGTTTATTTGCAAAAACCTAGGTTTATTGCATAAGGAATTTAAGAGTAAAGACCTAGTTTAGTTCTCTACATAACTTAAGTGGGAAACTAGTTTTTAACTCTATTGTGGCATAGTCAATGTCATCTTTCAAGTCACAAGTCATTTTGAAAACATCTGACAGCGGAACAGTATGGCCACTCCAACTGTCCATAACCGCGGACGCGACTATTCAAATAGTTTGACACTCTGCGGAGGTGGTACACTTTCACGACAAAATTCGTTACATCCGTTAGGGATAACCTTGAATCATCATACTTGGTATGCGGATAATCAATCCTAACCTTTCAATTACACACCCTAGTATAGGCACCTCCCCTATGAGCTTGGCCTCCCAGCCATGACCAACTGTCATCCCGGGAACTGCATAGGTGGACATTCATTCACGAGGTATCCTCAACTCAACCTCTTCTGCAAGGGAACCCATACTAAGACATATAAAATTCCAGTTAAGCCCTACCCAACTCAGGTATTGTGGTTGTATGGTAAAATTGGAATGGTATCACATCCGAACCCAAGCATTAGTTTTTATCAAAGTCAAGGCTCATGCCTCTTTCAGTTTCAGCATCAACCATTGTGTTGCATAACACATGTCAAAACATTTCAATAGAATGAATCATCATTTCAAGGTTTTCATAACCATTTTTACCAAGTATTCCCATCTAAAGTGATCAAGTTTTAGTTTAGCACTAGCCACTAGTGTTGAGTGTATCACTAGTATTAAGGGGTGCTAATCAGGTATAAGTACCGAAGAATATTTCTATTATCTTAGTAGTATCCATCCTATTTTTCCATTAATCACAATTCATTAATTAGATAAGAAACTTTAATAAAGGAAAAATAACGCTAGTAAGTAAAACTAGGATTGGTATAATCAAGTTGCATAACCAAGCATGCATAGTACATCTTGCATAGGTTATTTAGTATAGTGGGCTTGCATAGATATCATGCAAAGTTCTAGCTTGCCTTGAGCAGTGCAGTTGTTGAAGTTCTCTTCTTCTTCCTCAAAGTACTCCTCCTCGTCGTAGCTCGGGTCAGTACTAGCGTCAATAAATACATACAAGGTACACAATCACCAAACAACACTTGACTACTGCCATTTAGCACTCAAAGGCTCACACTAAATGATCTAGCATCATCTCAATCATCACATGAAATAATGACACATTATTATTTATCTTATTTTGGGAAAAGTAGTTTCTACTCATTGAAAAATACTTAAGATTTAATATTCTCAAATTAAAATATGGGATCATATTGACACATGTCATCACCACATGTTGTAATACTTGGGAATGTGATTTAAAGTGGTGGTCATATATTACCAGATTTAATATTACTATTTAATAATATTAAAGTGACTAGAAATGCCAATATAGCATTCTTTTAATACTAATCCATGTTTAGTATTTGTAAAAACCAACTCTTTATACATATTCATGTAGAGCATGGCAAATGTGATTTTTGAGAGTTGGAATCAACTCAAAAGTATTTATGGTTAACTTTATAAAAATCTTTGAAGTGGCAAAAGTCTCTGTCTTTTTATTTTTGGTATAGATCATCTATAATTTCAAATGAATTGAATCCAACGGGAGTGATTAGATATTTTCAACCCCCTTATACCAAAATTGGAATCATGCATTTTGTTTTAGTACATCTCTTTGAATGGAATTTTGAATCTACTAACAAAATAGGGTTTTTAACTAAATAGACAAATTCTATTTCAATTGATGGGCTCTGCGCAGGAAAAGAAATGGGCCGGCCCAACTGCACAGCGTGCACGTAGCGGGCTGCTGACACATTGGTCCCACGCGTCAGCGACTAATTCTAACCGAAACGGTATCTATCAATATCAGCCCTACGATTAGAACGAGATCTACGGCTGAGGTTCGTCGTCTACGTCGCGGTGCTCCAGCAAGATTCTAAACCTAGCGGCACGGCGGGGGTTGCTGGGGGCTTACCAGGGCTCCAGCTAGGTCAGGCGATGGGTGCGACCAGGCTTGTCGATGACGACGAGTCGATTGGCAGTCACGGTGGCTCCTAGGGTGGCTCCAATCGATGGCGCTCTTCCTTCATTGCAGCGGCGGGCTCCGGTCCAATTCTGGCGGGGTGGTGCTCGCCTTGCTCCAAGAAGGGGTGTGGGGTGTTGCTGGGAGAGTGGGGAGTGAGTTGGTGTGCTATTTGAGGTCTCGGGTGGCTCCTATTTATACACCGGCGATGGAGGCAGGGCGGCATGGTCGAGCTTCATCGGCCACGCTGCTACAGGTCACGCTAAGCATGGCGGAGGGCATGGGTCAACGTGGTAGACTGCGGCGATCGTCACATGCATAGTGGCGCGACAAGGGGCGGTCTTAGTCGGTCGGGCGACGTCGGCGCTATGTTCAGGTACGTCGGTGTTCGTCAGCGAGTACGATGGTCACGAGGCGTGTGGCGGTGAATGGTCATGTCTGGGCGGTCGCTGGTGACGCCACGGGTGCGGGTCCGAGCGGAGAAAGCGAGGCACGGCGTGGCTGCGAGAGGCAGCTTCGGTGCTTCATCGTGCTCTTGGCATGGCAGTGGCTTAAATGGGCACAACGATTTTAGCTTCTCCACTCCTCGCCGTTGGTCAAGGGGTGGACAGAGAGGGGCGGTGAGGTCACGGGTAGCAGCTAGGAATCATGGGAGAGGGCGGTGTGGCGTGTGGCAACCTGTCCATGGTCGACCGGCTTGACCTCGCTCGGGTACGCATGACACTGGTGCAACAACGAAGGGAAATGGCTCCACTACATGGCTATGTACTAGGGGTGATCGTGGGTGAGATATTGGGTAGAATTGGGGTACAATTGATGATCAATTGATTGATCACAAACAGTAGATAGTTGGTAGTTGTACTCTGTCTGCTAGGTGTTCGATCAAATGGCCGCATGAACTTAACTTTCAAATTTTTGGATGAATTTTGGTGGGTGAGATAGTCACATGCTTAGTAGTCTCTGGTTGTTGGTAATTGTCAAGTCGTGGAGGTTTAAGAGATTTTTGAAAAATGATGATCTATATACTTACACTTGATTCAATTTTGAAGTGCCTCTTAAATAGATTTGAAAATAGTTTATGTAGGGTTGTAAAGTTTGCTTGGGTTCATTTTTACTTGGTCTAGCAAGGGGTGAAAAGATGTAGAATTGTTTCGGTTGGAAATCTTTTACTAGAGATACCCAAAGTGGGTCAGTGGTTAATTTTGGCCAAAGTAACCATATGCTTATATGATTCATATTTGATTTTCTTCCATTTGATTTTTCTTGGAAATGATCTAGATGATGTGGTAATCCTTTTTAAACTAATCCTTACCATTTGTAGCAATTAAACATGGAAATTTGCAAGCATTCATGCATTAATGGAAATCACACATGCATTCATATCAAGTTTTATAATAAAAGTTTTTGTTAACCCTAAACTTGGGTGATTAGAACTTGATAAGCTTGTCTAATATTTTTGGGATGTTACAAACCTTCCCTCCTTAAACAGAATCTTGTCCCAAGATTCAGGGAAAACTAGGAACTAAAGAGATTGGGAAACTCAGTCCTAATATAATCTTCTCGCTCCCAAGTGGCTTCTTCTTCGATATGGTTACTCCACTGGATTCTAAGAAACTTGATACTCCTGGTCCGGGTTGTTCTGAATGCTTCTTCCAAAATACGGATGGGCACTTCACGATAGGTTAAATCCTTATTGATATCTATGGCTCTGTGATCGACATTCTTGAACACTTCGATCTTCTCCGGAACTTCTAGGCATTTGCGAAGTAACGAGATATGGAACACATTATGCACGGCTGACATCTCCTCATGCAGTTCTAGTTGATAGGATAATTCTCCTCTGCGGCTTAGAATTTTGAAGCGTCCAAT
The DNA here is from genome assembly GCA_910589775.1 of Avena eriantha. Taxonomy (NCBI): domain Eukaryota; kingdom Viridiplantae; phylum Streptophyta; class Magnoliopsida; order Poales; family Poaceae; genus Avena; species Avena eriantha. The sequence continues at coordinate 249,061,769 of OU342745.1, read as the reverse complement.
ATATCTAGGGGCAAGCTTCCCTTTCAGTTGAAAATGATGCATTCCTTGTAAGGGGGATACTTTGAGATACACAAAATCTCCGACATTGAAGGTCAGGTCTCGACGTCTTTTGTCAGCATAACTCTTCTATCTGGATTGAGCGGTTTTGAGGTGCTCATGAACTTTCTAAACCTTCTCTTCGACTTCTCTTAGGATGTCGGGTCCAAAAATCTGACTCTCCTACTTGCGACCAATTCAAGGGGGTACGACACTTTCTTCCATACAAAAACTCAAATGGGGCTATTTGCAAACTGGCTTGATAACTATTTGTGTATGATAATTCCGCGAAAGGCAGACAATCTTCCCATTTAGATCCATATTCTAACACACAGACTCTCAACATATCCTCTAAGATCTGGTTTACTCTTTCTGTTTGTCCGTCGGGGTTTGCGGGTGATAAGCTGTGCTGAAATTCAGTTTGGTTCCTAATCCTTCCTGGACTTTCTTCCAGAATCTTGAGGTAAACTGGGTTCCTCGATCCGACACAATGGTCTTGGGGGTTCCATGCAGACTGACTATTCTAGCGATATGCAACTCTGCTAGCTTCGAACTTTGGTAGTCTTGATGGGTATGAAATGAGCTACTTTAGACAGTCTATCCACTGTGACCCAAATAGAGTCATTTCCCCTACTAGATGTAGGAAAACATGTGATGAAATCCATTCCGACAGAATCCCATTTCCATTCTGGAATCTGCAATGGTTGCAAAAGTCCTGTGGGTCGCTAATGTTCCGCCTTGACTCTCTGACAGATATCACACTTGGCTATGTAGCTCCCGACTTCTCTCTTCATTTTGTGCCACCAAAATTTCTCCTTCAAATCCTGATACAACTTGTGTCCTCCCGGGTGAATAGAATATAGGGTATCATGGGCTTCCTGCATGATGACTTGCTTCAACTCCGAATCTGCTGGCACACAGATACATCCTTTATACCACAGAACTCCTTCATCTTTGGTGAATCCACGTACCTTCCCTATACCGATACGACGCTTGATTCCTGATGACCCACAAGTATAGGGGGTGTATCACAGTATTTTTGAGGGAAGTGAAACCCAATTTATTGATTCGATACAAGGGGAGCCAAAGAATATTTATAATCCTTAACAACTGAGTTGTCAATTCAGCTGCACCTGGAAACAATCTTGCTCACAGCAGTTTATCAGTAGCAACAGTTTTGTAGTAGGAATAGTAAAGTAGCAGCAGTAGTAAAGTAAAAACAGCAGTAACAATAGCAGTAAATAGTAGGATTCGAGTGCGGTAGGCATAGGGATGGATGGACGGGTGTTGCATGGACAAGACAATTCACATGGCAATCAGAAAATAGGGAAATTGCAGATAAATAAGATAAAGCATCCAAGTAATAGATAATCCTAGGCATGTGTTCCATATATAGTCATACGTGCTCACAATGAGAACTTGCACAACATCTTTTGTCTTGCCAGCCCGTTTGCAGCGGGGCCTCAAGGGAACTACTGGCAATTAAGGTGCTCCTTTTAATAGAGCACCGGAGCAAAGCATTAACACTCCGTGAACACATGTGATCCTCACATCAAAGTCATTCCCTCCGTCACTTCGGGGCCATTGGTTTCGGACAACAACGTGTGTATACAACTTGCAGGTAAGACCATAAACAATACTATCATAATGAATCAATAACATGTTCAGATCTGAAATCATGGCACTCGGGCCCTAGTGACAAGCATTAAGCATAATAAGTCGCAACAAAGTCATAAAGCACTAATAGAATATACTAGGCACCATGCCCTAATAATCCGATGCCATTACATGAATGATCTCATCCAATCCCTACCATCCCCATAGCCTACAGCGGGGGATTACTCGCTCATAGATGGGGGAAACATGGATGGTCGATGGAGAAGCGATGGTGATGATGATGGCGATGATCTCCTCCAATTCCCCATCCCGGCAGGGTGCCAGAACGGAGTTTCTGGTGCTGCTTTGTGGAATCTGGTGGTGGCGGCTGAGCGGAACTCCTTCTGGAAAAACATCAACCCCCCCTGAGTTTTTGGGTCAGAAGGCATCTTATTGGCGAAGAGGGAGACCGAGGGGGTGTATGGGGCAGCCAGACCACCCCCTGGCGCGGCCAGGCCCAACCCGCGTGGCCAGGTGGTGTGGCTGGGCCCCAGCCCCACTCCATCTCATATTCTGGCTCCAGGAGTCTTCTGGTGAAATAAAAAAAATTGGCTTTTGTCCCGTCCAATTCCAAGAATATTCATTTTCTGACTTTCCTGGAACCAAAAACAGCAGAAAATAGGCAGCTGGCACTATGGCTCTTGTTAATAGGTTAGTCCAAGAAATCATATGAAAAGTACTCCAAAGTGTGGACAAAACACAAGAAAGTAGATAAAACCAAGCATGGAACATCAAAAATTATAGATACATTTGCAATGTATCAATTCCATCAATACTTGTGTTTCCTTTCCGAGCTTCCTTGATCTGACTGATCAACATGGGTTGAAGTTTAATACTGGCTAGACGTTTGTTTGTTTCTCATAAATAAAACATAGCATAGTAGTATTCAGCTTGTCCCTCATAGAGTAGCAAACATAAATGCATAGGACACCTTCAAAGTTCATAAGGATTACTAGATACAAATAGTTTAAAAATAAGCAATATCAAGGTATGCATCAATCAACAAGTCTTGGGACAATGCACATAGAACTAAGAATGGCCACTATGCTCTCAAAGTAGGTGCATAAAGATAGAAGGTGGAGACTCAATATATAAGTGGAAGAAGGGCCTTCATAGAAGGAAGTAGGGATTCAAGTCTCATAAAGAGCTTCCAAAAATTATGGTACTTAATAGCTTTCAGCTCTCATTGCCCCTATCATAAGCATCTTGAAGTGATTAAGGTTAAAGTGAACAGACTATGGTGTATATGCTTGGTGAAGTATAAGTTATAAATCTCATGTCCCTTGAATACGAGGGCCTATCCTCATGCTACTCAAGTTTAGTTACCGGTAAGTTCTTGTCATCGTAAGTACATGTGTATCATAGAGAACCGCCAATGGGGTACCCCTTGCCCGATGATACGGAAGAATCCCCATATCAAAATGACAATGCAAGCAGACAACGAGCATCTTAGCAATCTTCTTATTTACCATGGGAAAATGGTGCTTTTTCTCTCTTTCCTCTTTTCTCATATCTCTTTTTTTCTTTTTCTCCTTTTTATCAATATCTGACTCTTTTTTTATAAGAAGAATTCTTCATAGACAGCTCATTATGGTTACGCTGCAGGTTTCCACCATGTCAGCATGGATTAGACCAGAGGCCCAGGCGTTTCTCTAACACATATACACAACTCCATGGAATTACAAGCTCCCCTTTCATTTCACACCGACGACACCCATAGACAAAAGAGCATGATATCAACCAGGTACAAAGTACCAGTGCAATGTTGAAAGCGTTCACCATGACAGCATGGTTCTGCTAATCCCCAACAAATAAGTGTAAGCATATACAACATAGACGACACAATGGTTCAAGTTTATTAAGGGCAAGAAAAGTAAAGTGTGCCATCAAGTTCGTGAGAGCTTTAATCACTAGTTTTCTCATAAAAAGTTTAATTTGGAAGGTAAACAAAAACATGAATATACTTGGAATAGCATATGCTAGTAGGTAGGTATGGGGGACTCTTTGGAATAACTTGGTTTAGGGAGTTGGATGCATGAGTGGAACTCATACTTGGTTGTGGAGGCTAGCAAAAGACTGTGAGCGACAAACTAGGAGAGCAATAATGGCCATAATCATGTAGAGGGACAAAACATCATTGATGAAAGCATAAAGTGATACTACAAGTTGAAAACTAAAGGATCATGAAGGCTTAGTGACTTGGGATAGTCATAACATGGTGTGAGCATGCGCCAAGTCAACCCAAATAAAGCATCAAAGGAGAATACCACTATAATATGCTTTAATATGCTAAAACAATGCATGATTCATCCAAGGCACATTAAGCAATCTCAATTGTTTATAACAGGTCATGCTACAGCAAGTAATACTAAGCATAAAGCCAAAAAAATATCAAGAATAGCATGACAAAGCATATGCCACAGTCAAAAACAAGCTCTCTTTACCACTTAAGCATGAACTTTCCTACTCTTTTCCAATCCAAACCAAACTATTTGAAAACCAATGCATGAAAGAGGAGGCCCAACCAATTTATTCTGAAACTAAGAAAACCAAGCAAACGAAAAACCAAAACAAAAACGAAAAAGAAGACGCTCCAAGAACAACACAACTGTGCATGAAACAATAAAAATGAAGTGTTTGGAAGAAACCTGGGATTTTTATTGATGAAGAAAGGGATGCCTTGGGCATCCCCAAGCTTTGACGCTTGTACCTCTTGGATATTTCTTGGGGTGACATGGGTGGCATCCCCAAGCTTGAGCTTTAGTCCATCCTTCATCTCATTACTCATTCCTTCCATACACCTGAAATTTTTCCTTCATACTAAACTTCACACAATCTTTATTAGCAACATTAGTGCACTTAAGATAATAGGTCTTTAGGTTCAGTTCTAACACCAATAAAACTTCCATTAGAACAAAGTGACAGGCATAGGAAGATAAAACAAGAGTAACTTCAAAACTTTTAGCACATAGAGAGGTGTTTCAATACCATGAAAACTTCTACAACCATATTTTCCTCTCTCATAATAATTTTCAGTAGCCTCATGAATAAACTCAACAATTTAACTATCACATAAAGCATGCTTTTCATGTTCTACAAAAACATAATTTTTATCAAGCTCAAAAATAGTGGGATTAAAACCTTCAAACCCACTTTTATCAATTCTATAACAAGATGATTGATCATTCAATATAGTACCATCATCTAGAGCTTTATCATAAACAATTTCTAAGCAAAACTCTTTAGTACTATGCATCTCGATGTTAGGCACACATAAAGGATTATCACAGATAACATGAGCATAACATTCATCCTCCTTTGGTAAGCATGGGGGACAATCAAATAATGTAAGGGGTAAAGAGTTACTCTCATTAGAAGGTAGGCATGGGTAGCTAATCCATTCTTCCTCCTTCTTTTCATCACTCTCCTCCTCTTTTTCATCTAATGAGCTTTCAGGTTCATTAATTTGTTCTTCCATAGGATCCTGCAAGGCATTAGTCTCTTCCATTTGTGGAAAGCATCTATTAATATATTCAAGAATACAGCCATTTTCTTCCTTGTAATTATGAAAACAAAATTGAAGTATATCATAAACCTGATGTTTATAAGGTGAATCATCAATATTTTCAAGCAAACTAGCAAGCTCAAATGCACCCTTCCAAGCAATAAAGTCCTCAATTTGTTCCACATCATAAAAGTCATAATTTCCCTTAACATAAGAAGATATGGTAACATTATCATTATACTCACATTGAAAAGGGAGGTGTTTATACCTCTTACAGCAACAATATTTATCAAAGCAATAAGTAACATTATAAGTAGAGCACACGTTTCTAGCAATGGTATACAATTTATCAATTTATTCCCATAAGTGTTTCCCTTTTTGTGACAAGCGGTGTTCCTTATAATAATATATTTGATCTTCCGTGAACCCACCTTGCCAATAAGATTCAGTTTCACAGAAACCAACCATTGACAGCAAGCATGATAAAGCAAGACAATAACAGACCAACGAAAATAACAACTAGAGTAGGAACTAATTTTTTTTTGTATTTTTGATAAAGAAACAAGCAAACAATGCGGAAATAAACTAAGCTTGAACATTAGTGATTCCAAGTGGACTTGATAAATAAAGCAATGCTCCCTGACAACGACGCCAGAAAATAGTCTTGATGACCCACAAGTATAGGGGGTGTATCACAGTATTTTCGAGGGAAGTGAAACCCAATTTATTGATTTGACACAAGGGGAGCCAAAGAATATTTATAAGCCTTAACAACTGAGTTGTCAATTCAGCTGCACCTCGAAACAATCTTGCTTACAGCAGTTTATCAGTAGCAACAGTTTTGTAGTAGGAATAGTAAAGTAGTAGTAGTAAAGTAGAGACAACATTAACAATAGCAGTAAACAGTAGGATTCGAGCGTGGTAGGCATAGGGATGGATGGACAGGCATTGCCTGGATAAGACAATTCACATGGCAATCAGAACATAGGGTAATTGCAGATAAATAAGATAAAGCATCCAAGTACTAGATAATCCTATCCATGTGTTCCATATATAGTCATACGTGCTCGCAATGAGAACTTGCACAACATCTTTTGTCCTGCTAGCCCGTTTGCAGCGGGGCCTCAAGGGAACTACTAGCAATTAAGCTCCTTTCAATAGAGCATTGGAGCAAAGCATTAACACTTCGTGAACACATGTGATCCTCACATAAAAGCCATTCCCTCCAGTTATCTCGATTTCTGTCACCTCGGGGCCATTGGTTCCAGACAACAACGTGTGTATACAACTTGTAGGTAAGACCATAAACAATACTATCATAATGAGTCAATAACATGTTCAGATCTAAATTCATGGCACTCGGGCCCTAGTGACAAGCATTAAGCATAACAAGTCGCAACAAAGTCATAAAGCACTAATAGAATATACTAGGCACCATGCCCTAATAATCCGATGCCATTACATGAACGATCTCATCCAATCCCTACCATCCCCATAGCCTACAGCGGGGGATTACTCACTCATAGATGGGGGAAACATGGATGGTCGATGGAGAAGCGATGGTGATGATGATGGCGATGATCTCCTCCAATTCCCCGTCCCGGCAGGGTGCCAGAACGGAGTTTCTGGTGCTGTTTTGTGGAATCTGGTGGTGGCGGCGAAGCGGAACTCCTTCTGGAAAAACATCGACCCCCTGAGTTTTTAGGTCAAAAGGCATCTTATAGGCGAAGAGGGAGACCGAGGGGGTGTTTGGGGCGGCCAGACGACCCCCTAGCATGGCCAGGCCCAGCCCGCGCGGCCAGGTGGTGTGCCTGGGCCCCATCCCCACTCCGTCTCATATTCTGGCTCCGACAGTCTTCTGGTGAAATAAGATTTTTGGCTTTTGTCCCGTCCAATTTCGAGAATATTCATTTTCTGACTTTCCTGGAATAAAAACCAGCAGAAAACAGGCAGCTGGCACTGTGGCCTTGTTAATACGTTAGTCCATGAAATCATATTAAAAGTACTCCAAAGTGTGGACAAAACACAAGAAAGTAGATAAAACCAAGCATGGAACATCAAAAATTATAGTTACATTTGCAATGTATCAATTCCATCAATACTTGTGTTTCCTTTCCGAGCTTCCTTGATCTGACTGATCAACATGGGTTGAAGTTTGATACTGGCTAGAAATCCTTTGCTAGCTAGCTCCGTTCTAAAATTCTCCATTTCCTTATGCAGACTTGGCTGGGCTTCCTTAATCATGGTGTTTAAGCTACACGGTAGTCTACTAAGAGCATCCGCTACCACATTGGCCTTTCCGAGGTGATAGTGAATGTCAAGGTCATAATCCTTGATTAACTCTATCCATCTCCTTTGCCTCATGTTTAGCTCCTTCTGGGTAAAAATGTACTTCAAACTCTTGTGATCCGAATAAATCTCACAGCGGTTACCCATAAGGTAATGACGCCATGTCTTCAAAGCTAACACTACGGCTGCTAGTTCTAAATCATGTGTGGGGTAGTTCTGTTCATGTTGCTTCAGTTGTTTGGACAGATAGGAAATGACTTTGCCTTCTTGCATCAACACACATCCGAGACCAATCTTGGATGCATCACAATACACATCAATCTCTTCTTGAGATCTTGAAAACTTGCTTCACATTTGTCAGTCCATTCAAACTTCTTATCTTTCTTCAACAACTAGGTCATCAGGCTTGCGATGCTTGAAAATCCTTCAACAAACTTGTGGTAATATCCGGCTAATCCAAGAAATGCGTGAACTTCAGTTTGGGTGGTTGGGGCTTTCCATTCTTCAACATCCTTAATCTTGGCATGATCGACAGCAACTCCTCATGCCGACAAGATATGGCCTAGGAATCCTACTTCCTTTCACCAGAACCTACATTTGCTAAACTTGGTATACAACTGATGCTCTCTAAGGGTTTCAAGTATGGTTCTTAGTTGCTGTTCATGGTCCTCCTATGACTTGGAGTAGATCAGAATGTCATCTGTAAAAACAACGACAAACTTATCTAGAAAATTCATAAAAACCTTATTCATGAGGTTCATGAAATAAGAGGGGGCATTGGTTAATCCAAAAGACATGACATTGTACTCATACAATCCATATCTAGTGGTGAAGGCAGTCTTTGGGATATCCGTTACACGGATCTTCAATTGGTGATAACCAGTTCTAAGATCAATCTTAGGAAACACTCTGGCACAAGTCAGTTGATCAAACAAATCTTCTATCTTCGGCAATGGGTACTTATTCTTAATCGTGACGTCATTCAACTTCTGATAATCTGTACACAAACGGTTGGCACCATCCTTCTTATCAACAAACAAAATAGGTGACCTCCATGGCGATGCACTTGGTTGTATCAAACCTTTTCCTAGCATATCATCAAGTTGCTTCTTCAGGTCCACCAGTTCAGATGGGTTCATACTATAGGTTCTCTGAGCTATGGGTCCAGTTCCAGGAACTAGTTCAATGATAAACTTGATATCTCGATCTGGGGGCATACCAGGCTATTCATTTGGGAACACATCGAGGTATTCACAGACTACTCTGACTTGGTCAATGGTTGTTTTTGCTAAACTCTTGTTGCATTTGAATTGACGGGGCAGTGTCTCAGATACATGCTCTACTGATACTCTAGTGCTACTGGTCATGGTTATGGCTTTCTTGGCATAGTCGATAAATCCTTGATGTTTAAACATCCAATCCATTGCTAGTACTACCTCCAAACCTTTGGTTCCAAGTACTATTAGATTGGCATAAAAATCTATCCCATGGATTCTGATAGGTACGGCCTTGTAAATTTTTCTAGCTTTGGTGGTTGAACCGGGTATTTGAACTATCATAACATGCTTCAAATTTGTTTGTTGAATCTTACTGGTGCATGCAAATTATTCTGTAACAAATGAGTGCGATGCTCCAGAGTTAATAGAAAACATACCCAGCACGACATCTGGCGCTTCCTGGGCTTCTTCAGCATTCATGTGGAATAGACGGCCGGTATGGTTGTGCGGGTTTCCTGGGGCAAATCTCCTTCTGGTCTAGACACGACGTTGTTGTTGGGTAGGTGCAGTAACATTGGTTGCTGTGGCAAGCTTCTTGGGACACTCGTTGGAGTAGTGACCCATGACTCCACACTCAAAACAAGTGATCATTGACTTGTCTTTCCCTGCGACAGGAACATCATTACTTCTAGTCCTTGGGGCAGTATTGTTGTTGTTGTTGCTGTTGTTGTTGGACCTTGGCGGTGCATGGTTGAAGTTATTGGGGTTTCCGGGGTTGTTGTTGTGGTTTCCTTCGGGCCTCGGGTTTCCTCCGCCACGATTGGGATAGTTCGGACGGTTCATTGGTGGCCTGTTGTTTCTTGGGGCATATCCGGCTGATGGGTTGGGGCGATACTTCGGGGTCTGGTGGGGTCCTAGTTGGTGCATCATACGATGCTTGCAGTTCTCACTGGCTTGGTTGATCTTTCCTTCCATCTGAAGGGCAGAATCCACTAAAGCTTCAAGGTCGTCAAATGGAATGTTGACTAGCAATGTCTGCATCTCATCATAAAGACCATTCAGGAATCTCTCCTTCTTCTTCTCTTCCATGTCAATCTCATCGGGTGCATACCTAGCTAGTGATAGAAATTTTTCATGGTACTCAACCACAGTCATTCTTCCCTGTTTCAGCTCCCTGAATTCATCCCTCATCCTTTTGATCAAACCTAGGGGTACATGGGTCCTACTGAACTTGAGCTTGAACTCTTCCCACGTCATCATCTGACCTCCATTCATGGTACAGGTGCTGTTCCACCAAGATCTTGCATAGCCTGCCAGATAGTGGGTGGCAAACAGTACCTTCTCATTTGCATAAACTCCTACGACTTCTAAATTGTTTTCCATTGTTTGCAGCTAATCATCAGCATCTAAGGGCTCCTCGGACTTGCTAAACATGGGAGGATTGGTGTTCTGGAAGTTTTTGAGTTTGGATCCATGGTGATCTTGGTTTCCATGGTCTTGATTATTGTGGGCCATCTGGGCTATCTGTTGAAGAGTTACTAGATTGGCTTGATGTTATGCTCTACCGACTTCACGACAGATACAAGCGTTTGCAGAATTTGAAGCATTGGGTCCTGAGATGAGCTGCCTCCTTCGGGGTTACCGCGAGTCATCTGGAGATTGAGATAGATAATGAGACAAGAGGGAAATTTCTATGGTTTATGGGTTTGTTTCAAAAAGCATTAAACTTTGAGTATGACTCAGGTTTTGAAAACTAACAACTTCTTCTCATTCATTCATTCCAAGCACACAATACAAACACACACCACAACTACAAAACAGATGGTTTTAAGAACCATTCTGTGAAGCTACGATACAGTGGGACCGGGTACAACTCACACCTATGATTGTGCTCAGGTGCGACTACCCATCATCGAGGGTGTCAGGCTCCTCATCATCAATGAAGTCAGCATCATCCTCATTAGTGTGGTCCTCCATGGCTGCATCCTCCAGGTAGTCATCATCGTCACTAAGGTAAGAGTGAATATCACCACGGATATCTTCACCTTCCTCCTCCTTCTCCTCCAGCTGGATCTCCTGGTCGTGGATGGTCTCCTCCAGGGTGGCTATCTTTTGAACAAGACGGGCATGATGTGATCCTTTTTATCGCGCTGGCGACAAAGTGACTTGTGCTCCTTGGCAGGGATGGCGAGGGTTTGCTTCCTCTCAACAGCTTCAGCATGATTCTGATTGGCGTATGCACAGGCGTTGTCCAACTCCTTCTGAGTCTCATGCAGCATGAAGTCCAAGTGCTCCATGTGATGCCTTAACTCCGGATGTGACGGCATTGTTGGGCCACGTAGATATAAACAAAACTTTTTCCCTACGCGGTGATCCCAAGATCCAGCTCAGGTAGAAGGCCACGAGGATTACCACTAGACGAGCAGTTGCAGAATTGATGAAGCACGTCGCTTGATGCAGTGCAGTCCTCACGATCCATTCCGGTTCCACGATCCACGATCCGTACTTTCTTCACGATCGTCGAAGTGCTGAACGTACAGCACCTCCGCCGGTATCCACACGTACGAGGAGGAGCGCCGGCGATGGACTGCTAGGTCCGGTACGGCAGCGACAGGATGGACTGGGGCTAGGGTTTCCAACACATGGAGTGACCTAACCTTGTGCTCTAAGCACCTGTGCCCCAGCTTATATAGGGAGTGAAAGTGGGCTCCACTCACTTGTGGCCCATTCACTAAAAAGGCCTATATTAGCCACTACAAGTCTCACTTGCTGACTAAGTCCATGTCTCTATTTGGGTCCAACCCAAATAGGTTTCCTGTTCGGGTCTAACCCAAACTTGCTCCCGCTCTTAAGTGTGTGACCCGACAGGCTCATGGTAACCCGGACACGATTCCGAGTCTCACTCGTGATCGATCAGTTAGTAGCGGCTCCTAGCAGAACGTGCCAACTCCCAAGTACCAATAATTCATGACGACATACCTTCCAATGCGACTTTCGTCTGAGTCCCTTTTGCCTCACGATATACCTTGTCGGACTATAGGCAAATGATTGTCATCCCTTAAATAGTTCGACTCTCTTTCTCGATCTGAGATAAGTGATTCATCCGACTAACTCTTAGTCGGTTGCCTCGGTTAACACTTAATCCGAGACGCGCATGGCCATGCTTTCCGAATCATATCTTCCGAGAGGGCCCACAGAATATCTCTCCGAATGGAGGGGCAAAATCCCGTCTTGATTATTCACATCACGCAGCTTGATTCTCCGTCGACCCGAACTGCACCTTTATAACTGCCCAGTGACGGAACAGCGTTTGACAGAACCTAAGTCGGAGATCCTCAACTCGGATTGTGCAATAACCTCAGGTCTAAGGATTACATTGATTGAGACATGCAAATGACGACTTGTTCATTGCATCTCAATGTGGGTCAGTCCGACTCGCTAAACTCTTTAGCTGAATCCGTGTAAGTCGGAATAGCATCTCCATGCCCATGACAAGTGGAACCTAGTAATCTGCCGACTTTCACATTGGTCTAAGTTGTGTGTCCGGCACAACCTCAATGACCAAGGACAGTTAGTATGAACAACATGAATATGTAGTTCCAAAATCAAATCACATATTCGATGATACATATCAGCAGTTCATACATGGACCATAACCTTATGAATACACAGGAATATCATCATACATGATTGCCTCTAGGGCATATTCCCAACAGGCATTGCCAAAGGTTGTCCTGTAGATTCACGTCTTGCATAGTGGGCATAGCGGGTGCCACTAATCTGGTTGATGTTCTGAGCACACAAACGAGCAAGTGCCTCCTGCATTGCCCTGGCTAGACCGTCTAACCACTTTTTTCTCTCGGACGCTAAACTGGATCTTCTCTATAAGTGGTGGCTCCATTTTGGCTCTTAGGTCGGCAACAATCACCCACTGTAGCTCCCCTCCAGATTGGTCATTGAGCTGTGCTCCGAAGAACTCCGGGTGCGGGTGTCCAAGATACTCCGAAAGCTGGTCCAAATCCCTCTCAAATACCAGCTCCCCTCCATTGCCCAACTGGTAAAACTTGTTATATTTGACCTCCATCTATAAGCAATTAAGATGAGTAAGTAAGTGAGGTGATCAAGTGTGTCAACTTTTATGTAGATTTCCAAGAATTTTGAGGAACAAGTGATGTCTTTTTAAAAGAATCTCAAGGATAAGAGTGAGAATAGGTCTTTGTAAATACCCACTTACTTTGTTTTGAAACTAAGTTTGGCAGACGTCCGTTCTAACTAGGGTCTCCTATGGTCAAGATGGCTCTGATAACAACTTGTCAACACCCGGATTTTTAAGTCCAGATGCATGTTATGTCGTACATCGCAAATCCTAGGATTACCATTTTTGCGAGACATAATAGAATTGGTACCACAGTACATCATCCATTACAAACCATATTAAAGGTCTTACAAATAGAGGATCTCATGATCCAGTCTTAAAGCAATCAAAGCAGCGGAAAGTAAACGTAGTAGGGCTCCATCTTCGGAGTCACAGGCAATGCTGACGATGGGAGATGATCCTAATTATCATAGACCTCCTGATGTCCATCTTCCGGGTAGTTCTCCTCATAGTCTGGCCATGGGAATAGCCAGAGAAAAAGCCATGAGTACTCTTTAAGTACTCGCAAACTATCACTAACATAAGTAAAGTAACACTAGTAGGAATCATAAGCTCTAGGTTTATTTGCAAAAATCTAGGTTTATTTCATACGGAATTTAAGAGTAAAGACCTAATTTAGTTCTCTACATCACTTAAGTGGGAAACTAGTTTTTATGCCCACAACTCTGTTGTGGTCCAATCAACGTCATCTTTGAAGTTACAAGTCATTTTGAAAACATCTAACAACGGAACAGTATGGCCACTCCAACTATCCATGACCACAGACGTGGCTATTCGAATAGTTTGACACTCTGCAGAGGTGGTACACTTTCACCACAAAATTAGATACATCCGTCCGGGATAACCTGAATCATCATACTTGGTATGGGGATAATCAATCCTAACCTTTCAATTACACACCCTAGTATAGGCACCTCCCATATGAGCTTGGCCTCCCAGCCATGACCAACTATCATCCCGGGAACTGCATGGGTGGACATTCATTCACTAGGTAGCCTCGGCTCAACCTTTTCCGCACGGGAACCCATACTAAGACATATAAACTTCTAGTTAAGCCCTACCCAACTCAGGTATTTTGGTTGTACGGTAAAATTGGAATGGTATTGCATCCGAACCCAACCATCAGTTTTATCAAAGTCAAGGCTCATGCCTCTTTCAGTTTCATCATCAACCATTGTGTTTCATAACACATGTCAAAACATTTCAATAGAATAAATCATCATTCCAAGCTTTTCATAACCATTTTTACCAAGTATTCCCATCTAAAGTGATCAAGTTTTAGTTTAGCACTAGCCACTAGTATTGAGTGTATCACTATTAAGGGGTGCTAATCAGGTATAAGTACCCAAGTATAGTTCTATGATCTTAGTAGTATCCGTCCTATTTTTCCACTAATCACAATTCATTAATTAGATAAGAAACTTTAATAAAGGAAAAATAAAGCTAGTAAGTAAAACTGGGATTGGTATAATCAAGTTGCATAACCAAGCATGCATAGTGCATCTTGCATAGGTTATCTAGTATAGTGGGCTTGCATAGATATCATGCAAAGTTCTAGCTTGCCTTGAGCAGTGTAGTGCAGATGTTGAAGTTCTCTTCTTCTTCCTCGAAGTACTCCTCCTCGTCGTAGCCCGGGTCGGTACTAGCATCTATAAATACATACAAGGTACACAATCACCAAACAACACTTAACTACTTCTATTTAGCACTCAAAGGCTCACACTATATGATCTAGCATCATCTCAATCATCACATGAAATAAGGACACATTCTTATTTATCTTATTTAATTTATACTCATTAAAAAATACTTAAGATTTAATATTCTCCAATTAAAATATGGGATCATATTGACACATGCCATCACCACATATTCTAATACTTGGGAATGTGATTTAAAGTGGTGGTTATATATTACAAGATTTTATATTAGTATTTAATAATATTAAAGTGACTAGAAATGGCTATATAGCATTCTTTTAAAACTAATCCATGTTTAATATCTGTAAAGCCAAATATTTTTACATATTTATGTAGAGCATGGAAAATGTGATTTTTGAGAGTTGGAATCAACTCAAAAGCATTTATGGTTAATTTTATAAAAATCTTTGAAGTGGCAAAAGTCTCTATATTGTTATTTTTGGTATAGATGATCTACAATTTCAAATGAGTTGAATCAACGAGAGTGATTAGATATTTTCAACCCCCTTCTTACAAAATTGGAATCATGCATTTTCGTTTAGTACATCTCTTTGAATTGAATTTTTAATCTACTGACATAATAGGGTTTTTAACTAAATAGAAAAAAATTATTTGAATTGATGGGCTCTGCGCGGGAAAAGAAATGGACCGACCCAACTGCACAGCGCACGCGCAGCGGGCTGCTGACAGATTGGTCCCACACGTCAGCAACTAATTCTAACCGAAACAGTATCTATCAATATCAGCCCTACGATTAGAACGAGATCTACGGCTGAGGTTCGTGGTCTACGTCGCGGTGCTCCGGCGAGATTCTAAACCTAGCGGCATGACGGGGGTTGCTGGGGGCTTACCAGGGCTCCAGCTAGGTCCGGTGATGGGGGCGAACGGGCTTGTCGATACGGTGAGTCGATTGGCCGTCACGGTGGCTCTTGGGGTTGCTCCAATCGATGGCACTCTTCCTTCACTGCAGCTGCGGGCTCCGGTCAAATTCCGGCGGGGTGGTGCTCGACTTTCTCCGATAAGGGGTCTGGGGTGTTGCTGGGAGAGTGGGGAGTGAGGTGGTGTGCCGTTTGAGGTCTGTGGTGACTCCTATTTATACACGGGCATTAGAGGCAGGGCGGCATGGTCAGGCTTCATCAGCGACGATGCTATAGGTCGCGCTAAGCATGGCGGAGGGCATGGGTAGACACGATGGATTGTGGCAATCCTCACGCGCATAGTGGCATGACAAGGGGCGGTCTCAGTCGGTCGGGCAACGTCGGTGCTCTGTTCATGTATGGCGGTGTTCGTCAGCGAGTACGGTGGTCATGGGGCATGTGGCGGTGAATGTTCATGTATTGCTGGTCACTGGTGATGTGGCGGGTGCAGGTACAAGCGGAGAGAGTGAGCCGCGGCGTGGCTGCACGAGGCAGCTTCGGTGCTCCTTCGTGCTCTCGGCATGGCAGTGGCTTAAATGGGCACGGCGATTTTAGCTTCTCCACTCCTTGCCGTTGGTCAAGGGGTGGACAGAGAGGGGCGGTGAGGTCACGGCTAACAGCTAGGCATTGTGGGAGAGGGCGGCGTGGTGTGTGGCGACTTGTCCATGGTCGACCGACATGACCTCGCTTGGGTACGCATGGCACTGGTGCAACGACAAAGAGTGGTAGAATTGGGGTACAATTGATGATCAATTGATTGATCACAAACAATAGATAGTTGGTAGTTGTACTCTGTCTGCTAGGTGTTCGATCAAATGGCCGCATGAACTTAACTTTCAAATTTTTGGATGAATTTTGGTGGGTGAGATAGTCACATTCTTAGTAGTCTCTGGTTGCTGGTAATTGTCAAGTCGTGGAGGTTTAAGCAGCTTTTGAAAAATGATGATCTATGTACTTACACTTGATTCAATTTTGAATTGCCTCTTAAATAGATTTGAAATAAGTTTATGTAGGGTTGTAAACTTTGCTTGGGTTCATTTTTACTTGGTCTACCAAGGGGTGAAAAGATGTAGAATTGTTTCTGTTGGAAATCTTTTCCTAGAGATACCCAAAGTGGGCCAGTGGTTAATTTTGGCCAAAGTGACCATATGCTTATATGATTCATATTTGATTTTTTTTCCATTTGATTTTGCTTGGAAATGATCTAGATGATGTGGTAATCCTTTTTAAACTAATCCTTACCATTTGTAGCAATCAAACATGGCAATTTGCAAGCATTCATGCATTAATGGAAATCACACATGCATTCATATCAAGTTTAATAATAAAGTTTTTGTTAACCCTAAACTGGGGTGATTAGAACTTGATAAGTTGTTTAATATTTTTGAGATTTTATAGTGAGCTCAGCATAGGTGTCGGGCTTGCAAAGCTGATCACCGCTAGCCCCGACCTGTTTCAGATGAGGTCGAAGTCCTCCTTCAACCCTGCCGCAGTGGGAAAGTTGTGGTCGGCCCAATGTGTGGGCAGCACCCTCCTCGCTGAGACAATGTCCAACTTGGAGCTGCGCGAAACCGTAGGCATATAGTTTATATTTGATATATTACGATTCTACATGGAAAAATTCAATCCTAACATGAGAAATTAGTAGGAAAAACAATATAAGCTTGAGTTCATCCACTAGATCAATGCGAGAGTTTCAACCATGGAAATCTGAAAATAAAGCATGGATAGGGAGAGAAACATACTGATATGTTGATTCCCCCACCCAAACGAATGAAATCCGCGAAGAATCGAAAGTTCTAGGTGGATTTGGAGAGGTTTGGAGAGAGAATGTGAGAGAAATAATGAGGAGAGGAGGAAGACCTAGCCGCCCCGGTGCGATTAAGTGGTCGCGCCGAAACTATATGTGCGGGTGATGTTGCTCCTCCCGTATAGTTGCGGCGGCGTAGCAAACTATGGTTTCTTTATTCAGAAAACAGCTATACAGGCGCAACTATATGGCCTGATCAAAATGATCCTGCCGTATAGTTGGTCGTTAAACCGTCTGCCTCTCGAGATAAATTTCTAAAACTAGCATCGATATCTATATGACCGGAACTATATGGCCGGAATTTTTATTCCTACTGTATAGTTGGTCGTTAAACTCTCAGTACCTTTCAGAAATCTTTGTACGAAGGCATCGATATATATACGACCGCGGCTATACGACCGGAATTTTTATTCTCGATGTATAGTTGGTCGTTAAACTCTCAGTACCTTTCAGAAATCTTTGTACGGAGGCATCGATATCTATATGATCGCATCTATACGGCCAAAAGTTTTATTCCCATCGTATAGTTGGTCGTTAAACTCTCTGTGCCTTCGAAGAAAATTTGTTGATGCAAAGATAACTATATGACCGGAGCTATACGGCCGAATTTTTTTATTCTGGTCGTATAGTTCGTCGTTAAACCATTAGTGAACGTCAAAAAATTTCTATTTTTTCGAGGATACCTTCTTATCCCATAACTTAGCGGAATACCTAGTTTTTAACAGAAAAATGACAGTAAAAACTGTTGACCAACATTAGCATATTAAAAGCAAAATTTTAGCTTCTTCAAATAGAAAACTCAAAGTTTTATTCTTATTATTATTCTCTACTTATTCAATCGATATTTCTACTACTTTTTGACAGCTGCATCTTTATGGGCGCGCTTCTGCAAGAATGTCTGTGAAAAAGTGGTAGGAATGTGATGAACTTCTTATTCTTTATTCTACTAAATTGACGAAAATGGGTTGACTCCCATCAAGCATTTATTAAGAATGGTTGAAGAACTCAACCTCCTCTCTTCGAATTCTTACCTTCGGTTGCCCCTTATCAATGGCACTTACCACGTGAACTCGTTTTGCCGGTGGAACATATATTTCTCCTGCTTCTAGCTTCTTTGGAAAATACCGGATGATTTCAGCATCATTACATTAAATATTATCTTCCCCTGTGCACAATCTACTAATGCACCTACAATACTAAGGAAGGGTCTTCCAAGTATTATAGATAATCTTCCATCTTCTGGCATTTCAAGAATAATAGAATCAGTGGGAATAACATGTTCATCTATCCTAAGTAAGACATCCTCAATCATACCAACGGGTTGTTTAGTGGACTTGTCAGCCATCTGTAAAGTGATAGTAGTAGGAGAATACTCCCCTAATCCTAACCTTTTATAGAGGGAGTATGGAATTACACTAACTCCTACTCCTAGATCACACAAGCCATTGTGAATATCAGTTTTACCTATTGAGCATGAAATAGTTGGTATTCCGAGATCTCCATACTTAGACAACAGCTTCCCATTAGCAGGTTAGCTAGTTACCATGGCAACAGTTTCAGCTATTTCTTTCTTTATACTAAGAATATCACAAAGGAATTTACCATAAGTAGGAACTTTGATTACATCCGCAAATGGAATTTCTAGACGAAGGTCACTAAGTGCCTTTGTAAAAGAATTATAAATTACCTCATCCGGTGCTTTCTTTTTCGATCAGGATAAGGAAGCTTTTTCTCACTTGACTTACTCTTGTCCTTTACCTTTTTTGGGGGTCGGGTTCTTTTGTTGCTTTCTTTTGCTGTTTCTTATTGCTTTTCTTATTTTCTACTACAACAACTTCATCTTCCTTACTTGTTTCTTTATCTTATCTTGGATCAACCGTCTCTGCATCAGAGTCATAGTGATCATCTCGTGCATCATTTTGGTCCCCCTTGGTCTGCTCTTGCATCTCAGTTTCATATTGAGGATCCACCAATGTATCATCTTCTTGGCTTGCTTCAAGCAAGGATTTTACCTTGCGCTCTTTTTTAGCTTCATATTCCGGTGGTCCTAAGGGTCCTGTAACAACTGCACCCCTTCTTGTGACAACATTAGCAGAAACAGGAATATCTTCGTCTTCACGAAGAAAAATTTGATAACCAGATGTTATTTGCTCACACTGGGTTTCAATCATACTAAGATACTTATGAAATAATTTTACTTCTTGGCCTATCTCATCATAATTTTCTGTGAGTTCTGCCAAAATCTTTTTATCTTTTTGGAAATGCCTATGCAAGTTATTATGAGATTTTACTTATCGATGTTTTAATTCTTGAAAAACTTTTCTAGTTTCATCTTCTTCAGTAAAAACTTGGAACAAATCTTCTTTGTTTTCCTTAGCAAGTTCAGAAGGTATACCTTTTTCTTTCATAGTTTTGCGTACCTCAGGCATAAGATCAGGACTTATCTGAACTATCCCTTTTTCCGTCTTAGTGCCCAAATCAGGATTATATAAAGAATCATTCTTAGCCCTAGTAGACATTAATTCCAAACATTCTTTAATAGTTAAAGTATTTATTGATCCTCCTGCTGAGAAGTCAAGCAACTCTCTATATTGAGTATTGAGACCATGGTAAAATAGATGGCAAATTGTTAGTTCAGAATAGCCATGATTAGGAATACTATTGATCATTCCAAAGAATCTTTCCCAGGCTTGTGGGTAGTTTTCCCCCATGTTCTGAATAAAATTGCCTATGTTCTTTCTTAGTTCAGTTACCTTTTTAAAAGGAATAAACCTGTTTATGAATTTAGTAATGCAGTTTTCCCCACATTTAATGTAATGGTGAGGGAGAGAGTATAACCAGTCTAGAGCTTTACCTTTAATAGATCACATCGTCGAATTCACTAATGTGTCTTCCTGGGTCTTCATTTTCCCTTCCACGGAAAGCTTTTTCCTGCAAAATTTTAATGATTCCACCATCAAATCGATATTCTCTAACTCCAGGATTAGGGAATTCTATTGGTTGCTTAAGAAATTCAGAACTTGGAGCACTGTATTCCCTTAGAGTTTTCTCAGGTTCCATAGGAGTTGTCCTGTAAATAGACATAATTTCCATAATATCACTTAGGTTTTCAACTTCAACTTTATTTGATCTTAAAAGTTTTTCAATAATTTCTTCGCGCCTTTGAGCAGAAACGCGCTCAATATAATCTGGCAGGTAGGTCCTACCAGAGCGTGTAGACCATGTATCCTAAGGAGAAAATTTTGTAGTAGCAACACCTGAAATGTCAAAAGACAAACACTTAGTGCTTAGCTCCCCACCAACGGTGCCATAAAATAGCTTGATGTTTGCAAGAGCACAAATCTTTTGTAGCTAGTTTTGAAGTTTAGATATCGATCACACAAGGAGCCCAAAAGTAAGTGTTTATTGGTGAAGTCTCTGTCACACCCAAAGTTGTCACAGGTCTTCGAGTGAATTGACTACAAGTGTTGAAATAAGAACAGGGTTTTGATTAAATGCGACATATTTAAATAAAACTAAAATGTAAACTTCAGAAATATGAAGCATAAAAATAAAGAACGACTTTGCTTGTTTGTTGTTTCCTGCAAATGACAAAAGAAGGCGCATGGAGATTCAGTTCATGGTGATAGTGACTATGCCAGGTAGACTAGTGGTTAATGTAACAATTACAATCTTATAGATATATGTGTAGGCGAGCAACCCATAATTATCCGGAACTCCTCTTTGTAGAATTCATCCCAACTTCAATAATCCTACTAGCCTGCTACCAAAACCATAGTTATGCATTAGACGATTAAGACCCTTCATGTTGCTTAGCGATTCAGCTCCTTGGATCGGACTAATGCAATAAGCATAGTGGTTACTCGTTATCCTCGAGTCAACTAGCATACAAGATCTTAATTGGACAAGGTATCATGTTGTCTGGGCCCTTAATTGGACAACAAGAATTAGGCATCACATAGATAGTCAAGCACACATAATATAGGAATTAGAATCAATCACAAACTAGCGGAAAATATATGAAGGCACATCACATCTCACTAATCCCCTACATCTCCCACGCCCAAGGGAATTACTCACACATGAGAGAAGAACATATCATCAATATCATTGAATAAATGGAATTTGTCTTTGTATTATCGTGGAGATCCACGACAAGAATAGAAAAATATCCAACACAATTCAAGATGGGAAGAAACAATCTCAAACCCTAGTCTTGTAAGGTGGAGATCCCTTTCTCTCTCAAGTACGAGTAGTGGCTATGGGGTGTATTGGCTACGAGGTCGAAGATCGTGGAGAGAGATGAAGAACGTCTTCTCCTTCTTATCCGGATCCCTTCTTTCCCCCTTCTGGATGGTGTGGCGGCTGTTGTGTTGTGTTTTCGTCCTCGATCCCTTCACAGAAGTTGTCCCCTATGACAAGAGAGAGGCGGCGGCAACTTTTCGTTAGGAACTATACGGCCAGAAAATATTCATGTCCTATAGTTGCTCGTTAAAGGTTCTGTTGACTCATCTTGCGTGCTTCCAAAGTGAGACTCGCTTGTTTTCCCTAGAATATTGTGTTTCTCTAGTTAAATCCTCCAATTAACGTTCAAACCCTGAAACACACATTAAAGCCATCAAAAATGTGTCGAATCTCACAGCTATCAGTCAGCCATCTCATCGCTGGTGGACCTTGGATGGGTGGTGCTGGTGTATTTGGAAGAGGAGAGAGATGAAGATGAGAAGCGCAGGGGTTCCCGGGGATAAGGATGAGTTGGTGCAGAAGAATAAGAAAATGAGGATGCTTACCCCTTATAAGGAAATCATCTGCACCGAGATTAGCGTTTAAACGCATGGATTTAACACCACACATCACAGAACATGAGGGGCAACTTCCTTGCGAAGGCTCCACCACCTCGATCTCCATGCTCGCATTGAAACGGCGCCTCGGTTCCACGCAATGCGGACCCACCAATAGTCATGCTGACACAATATTTTTCTGTGATAAGACAACACTTGAAAAGTTGTTAGGTTACGTCACCGACCAAACTCGAGCTCAGTTTGAAATAGAGCAGGGAAACCATGATGAGATATCAACAAGTCTGACTCGTTTTGAGACTCAGATACGACCTTTTGTTTTAAAGTTTCAGGAACCCTTCAAGATTCTATAGCCGAAGAAGAATCAAGCTAGACGATGGAATCCGACTTTGGATCTTGGAGGCTTCCGGGGGCTACTATTGGGGATATACTTTCCGGGTATACCCACCATGACTTGATGACTAGGGTGGCCTACTTCGGGTTAGAGCTATGCTTCATGGGTGGCTTAGTAAGGGAGAGAAGATGGAGGCCCGTCCAGCTACGGGAAGGCCCAGAAGACTTACCGATTTAGGCATGTAGGAATACTTGTAGTCTAATATGTACTATGTAACCAACTCTATATCGTAGCCGGATAGGACTCTCCTATAACCCTAGGATCGGATGACTATATAAGCTGTCCTAGGCATCGGCCTTTAGGGCATAATTCACTACAACCTCAACTCGTACAGGCGAAACCTCTCTTGTGATATGTACTTCTAGCTCTCCCGATATACTAGATTGCTAGAAGGAGTAGGATCCGTCTACCGCAATCGGATCTGAACCTGGGTAAACTTGTGTGCTAACCATCCCGGAGAACCGTACGTCCCACACCCCACCTTTTCCCACGCCTCGAGGACCCCCTCATGGCGTACTTGTCTTCAATTTGGCGACAACATATTTATGACACACATACATATGTGCTTCACCTTGACACACCGGCTATCTACTACATATTTTCTTGTAACTTATGCTAAACCACAACAACCTATGCTTGCCCCATCGACCTATGATATGAACTTTTTATACTTGTACATGATCCTTTAGATTTTTGCCATGTGGCACAATATAAACATTACACCATACTTATAGAATACTCTACAAAGTCTAGACATTTCATACTACTCCTAAATATCTTACTCTAGAACATTCCTAATTCTAGAGTTCTCCCTACATACCATGGATACTTCATGACCTAGATAGCTCCTTCTACTTGCCAACTACATTAACAAGATTACTTCTAACAATAAACACACAACCTATGCATGCTCTACAGCCTGCACACAACCTATGTGTGCAGATCACACCATGGAAATATTACATTCAAGCTAACAATCACCCCCTAACCTTCTCATCTTCAATCATCATCACATCGGCACTAAATGTTCATCTGCGGATGCAAAAAAACGCTTCTTATTTCTTTGGGTTGTAGCACTTGGATGATTAGTCTCCACAGATGCCACAGTTGTATCACTTCCCATTCTTCTTTCCAGCCTTGCACCCACTACGCACATTGGTGCCAGAGTCACCACTATTCTCCCTGCAGACAGCACCACGACCACTCTTCCCTGACTGATATGACCTCCATTGTTTCTTAGACAACAACAAATGTTTCCCACCAATAGGATCACCAAAGAGCATTCACAGTCGCTCCTCATGCGCCTTCTTTGCCATCTCCAGGATCTCCTAACTTGGTGCTCTGATACCAATTGTTAGTGTTCCCTCTCTGTTATCTCTTCTCTCTATTCTCTCTTTTGAGTAAAACTAGAAAATGAGGGACTAGCTCTATAGAGGAGAACACACAGAAGTTTTAGGCAACAAATGTCTTCTTACTCTATTAGCTTTTGCAGCAACAGATTCCACACTACTCGGCAACAAATGCCTACTGAAGTCAACCCATTCTTACACACATATGCATGACACACATACATATGTTCTCCAACTTGACACATAGGATATCTACTAAATCTTGGCTTGTAAATTATGCTATCCCACATCAACCTATGCATTCCCCAGCAACCTATTCTAGGACCTATTTATACTCGTGTGTGCCCTTTTAGATTGTTTCCATGTGGCACAGTCTAAACCCTGCACCATACTTTTAGAATACTCTACAAACTCTAGACATTTCATACTACTCCTAAATATCTTACTCTAGAACATTCCTAATTCTAGAGTTCTCCCTACATACCCTAGATACTTCATGCCCTAGCAATATCCTTCTACTAGCCAACTACATTGACAAGATTACCTCTAACATCAAACACACGGCCTATGTGTGCTCTACAACCTGCACACAACCTATGTGTGCATATCACACCATGACAAGATTACATTTAGGCTAACGACCTTTTTTCCTTTGATCTTGTTCTTTTGGTTGTTTCTCCACTTGTTACAATAACCTGGTATTTTGATCTTTTCATTTGGTTTGCCACCTTTCTCACCCATCCACCATATAAATTTTTTGAGTGTTTGTTGCTTTTTGTGTGAGGTTTTCCTTTTCACTCCTTGTTTCGTGTCTTTTGCTCTCACAAGTGTGGCTACTTGTCCAAAATGATCTCTTAAAGGTAAGGTGAAAGGACTGACCTTCCCTCCATATTCCACTTAACAACCTGAATCAGTAGGATTAGAAGTCTCTGTGTTTATAGTGATATCCCTAGATCAAAGCTAGCACACATATTAACAAAATGAAATACCAAAATAAACATACGTCCTTTTATTACTCATCGATAGATACAGAGTTTACATAATACAAGTTGCACAACATATAGTGGTTGGCTCACTTTACATCGGAAACATAATCGATAATCTTTGGCACCATCAACGTCATAGGGCTTGTTGAGTATAGGCCCGCAATACTAGTCGTCCTCACTCGTCATTAGATCACCCTACAACATGACATGTTGCAGCCAACAAATTTGGTCAATACATTGAATATATTGGCAAGTTACACCACCTATGCCTATTTCTACATGCATAAGGCTTTATGTCGAGGACATATGATTTATTTACGCAAAGCAAATTTTGTAAAAGTTGTAAAACTCTATTATCCTAGTTTGAAAATCTTTGATAAAATACTATAGGGTTGAGTGGCGAACAAGCAATCCACCAAGCTGCCATCCCCCAGCCTAACACCTGGCACCCTACCAAGTGCCCCAAAATCCCACCTATGAACAAATCCACGAACATAGGGTTTTGAACACACCACCTATACTGAATCCATAGCTATAGGGGTTCACCTATGTCGAATCCCCGGACATAAGTTTTGAAATCTCACCTACACTAAATCTCACAAATACAAGGTTTTGAAAATGTTTTGAAAATAGAGGATATCCTTCAGAGGATTCAGTCTACAGTCGCTCAAATTACTCATAACCGGGAGCAAGGCTAATCGATTAGGTCATACACTCTATAGAGGTTGTACACTTTCCCCACATGTCACAATCCAATCCCTTCGTTGAGACTCCGTTCATGGATAGTGACAAAGTCTTCCATAGAATCCCCCTATGCATGTACCTGATATGCCCGCTACTATGATCGAAACACCCCTCTCCAATGGCGGTACTGATGCAAGGGTTTGCTCCATGGTCAACTAAGCCAGAGCCCATGTACCATGTGGCTGTAATGGAAGCTCCTTTGACTGAAACATGAAAGATCTCTTTGAATCTGAGCGGCAGCCCCCACCAATTCCTGGTCACGCAGAGCCATTACAAGATTGCGACCCTTGTCGACGTTCCCAACATACCACTCCGTCTAGATGAAAATAGTTTTATTTTCCTTTTTCTTTGTAAACACTTTTCTAAAACATATGCTCTTAACTCGAGCACAATTATTTAGAAAATTCTTTTGCTCTGAACCTTGCATCAAATTCTTTTAGCATAGAAATTGCATTTCACATAAAACAATAATAATTCACCTAGGGTACTAGGGGACTATTTGTGTGAGGTAAAACCTAAGTTTACAACTACTTAGGATCATATCTATAATTTTGCAAAGCGTGTGGTTTGCAAATATACTTGTGTCAAAATACTACTGCAATCTACACATGCATATTACCATTTGATAAACAAAAGCATGCATTGTTGAAAACATAGTTGATGGAAATGAAAGATGGTATAACTTGCCTTTTTGGAAAGAAGAATTCCAATAATATTTCCTCAGTAATTTATCCTTGACAATTTATCCTTGATAGTTTATCCTTAATAATTTACTCCCCAATTATATATATCCTTGTCACTATTTGTGAAATCTATCGCAAATAATATGGTACTATAAATATACACACACAAGCATGACATTTAAAAATGCAAAAAAAATCATGAAAGTATGCATGCATGCAATGTGGTGATTTCTATTGTGCAAACTAGTATAACAAGTTTCTTAATCCTAACAAATGACTCCTGAACATTTTGTGTATGTATGATGCAAAGTGCAACAATTTTGGTAGTTGAAATTGTTAAAGTATTTTCATTTCGAAATATATTGATATTGAGCCCTAATTCCATGAAAAACATAATCTAATCATCAACTTGGTTGAAAAGTTTATCCAATGGTACTGGTTGATAGGCATGATCACAGGGTTCAATATTTGCATGAGGAAATATTTTCAAAGGGATTATAGAATTCGAGGTATATCAAAATTACTCAAATATTCCATTTGAAATTTGAATAATTTAAAGTATGCCAAATCCTAAATACAATGATTTAATTGTGTTCTGTACTTCCTAAGGATTCCAGGTACATATTATTTGACAATTTTGGATAAATAGATCATTTCCTATAATTAAAATACCATTAATTAGTATTTCAATCATTTAATTTTTTATTTATCCAAAAGCGAGATTTTATTGCCAAAATGTGTTGTTCATATTTTTTTGAATCCATAGACACCAAATTTGCATTTTTCTGAGGTTTAAATCATATTTTGTTTCTATTTTTAATTTAAATTTCAAATAGGAATGTTGACTGCGCTGCTGACTAGGCTTAGCTAGCTGATGTGTGCTGACTGTGCAGCCACACAAGTGCTGACGTGGCGCATTCTGATTGGATGGTACCTGTTCAGATAAGTGATCCAATCTAGGCCTATGGATTGGGATCTAAAGGTCAGGAATGAAAACAAGCGGAACTGCTCACCTTCTTGCCGGAGATGGAGCTCGGGGTGGCCGGCGGCATCGGTGGTGGATGGTGACGGTGCTGTAGAGGAATTCGAAGATAGATAAGTGTATGACGGTGATCGCCGCAACAATACAAAGTTGAAGGTGAGGTTCCCGTCATCGCTAGCTTCCTAGAACGGTGGGTAGCGACATACAGACAAGCTCCTGGCGGTAGTGACCGTCAGGTGGTGGTCGTGGGCATGGTTCCCTTGGTTCCTAAGGCAGACCAAATGGTCAGTATGATGTGCACGCGGAAGGGGATTGTAGGGGTACCAAAAGGGAGCAGTGGGACAACCTGGAGGCATTAGAATCGTGTAGGAAAGGCGGTGGCACGGAGAAAACTCCTTCAAGAAATTTATCCCTCCAGAGGGGCAGTCTTGGGGCGAGAGTTTGGGTAGGAGATGGAGTGAAAGGAGGGGAAGGTATGGTGTGATTTATATAGTAGGAGGAGGCCGAGAGCGAGCAGGGAGGAGAAAGGGTTGTAGGGGTTCCACGCATGAAAACAATAAAATTTTACCCTACGCCCCTGAACCTCTGAAGCTTCCAGGACCTATCTATTAATAATACAGTAATGGGAGGGGCTTTTCGTGAACTTACCCTTGAAGAACGAAAAGCGTTGTCAACGCTCAGGAGAGCGTGGTTGATGTAGACGAGCTGAAGCCGACCTCAAGGTCGTGATGAAGTCCTTGTGCTCCTTCTGGCTCCAACAACTTGAGTGCCTCAAGTGTGACACCTCGTGGGAGTTACACACGTCCGGCGCCTAGTGATGACTCCCGCTTCCCTGATCCAGCAGCAATTGCGGAAGTAGAGCTCCCAGATCCGAATCCCACAGCGCAACGGCGCTCCGCAGTGAAGATGTCTCTCGCTCGCGCAGTCCAGACTTGGGACCACGGTCACGAGAGAGAGAGGGGAGAGAGAAAATATCAATTAGAGGTCCTCCCAAAAGTGGGGAGACCTTTATTAATTATTGGTGTATTTTCTAGGCCAAATACCCCACTTTATATAGGGAGAGGGGAGGTACTACCTCCCCTCAAGTCCCGCGGTGGGACTAAAGGAGAGGAGGGGGAGGGGTGGCACCGCCAGCCACCCCCATGGGCCCCGCGCAGGGGGGGGGGTTGGCCCACTAGGGCGCCGGCCACCCCTTGGCCCTTTCTCCCTCTCTCCTTTCCCTAATGGGCCCTCTCCCTCCGGAATTGGCCCATTAAGCCTTTGACCATTAAAATTGATTTTTCTCTTTATTAAATAATTATGAATAAATGATTCAATCAATATTTAACATTCATTCACACATTATCTCATCTCCGTGGCCATGGAACACCTTCCACCTCCACTCCGGACATCCTTCGGACTTACCGAAACCCTTCTGGTTTTCTCCTTTTTCTTCTTCGGCGATTCTACCGATCCCATAAACACTCTCTAAGCATCATCAAGCCCTTAAGCTTGATACCCTACGGTTCGGGAACACTCCAGACATGGTCGGGACACTCCCGCACCAATGATCGATAGAGGGACCTGGATGGCCATGTGACCCCTGTGCATTCCACAAAGATCTTTCGTCGTTTGAACCGGGACAGTCGTGTCTTATTCCCTTTGTCATTCGATACTTGCATTGCTCGAGATCTGATAATTGACATCACCATGTCAGGTTCAATCTTTTTACTGAACAATGATATCCTCGTTCCGACAAGTGATATCCTCGTGATAAAATCACACGCTGCGCAGCTATTGGATATAACTTCTCCGGGTGGGCCCTTGAGTATCTTCCCGTCTTATGGACGGACAAATCCCGCTCTTGACATATATTGCCTCTACGGTTTCCTCGGAATACCTGAACACACCTTTATAACCACCGTTTTACCAGATGGCGTTTGATGCTATCTAAGCACTCTCGGGAGACAGTGATTGATATAGCCTCACGGTCTAAGGAATAGTCTACGAGGATCCATTTCTAATCATCATAACTTGAACTTCCGATGTGTAGCTTGGGTATTGGTTCATCATCTCATTCTCCGAATGAGATGACCTCATTTCCAACTGGCATAAATGCCACATGATCAGGAAACTTGATCATCTGTTGACCAATGAACCAGTGACTAGAGTTTCACTGGGAACCCCTGGTTGTTTGTATATCACACGTGTATTGATGTTTCCACTCAATACAGTTAGAGCATGATATAAAACTTAATCATAAACTATATGAAATATGATAATAGTCCTTACTTATATTTGTCTCTAGGGAATATTTCCAACAATCTCACTTGCACTAGAGTACAAATACACTAGCTGCATTTGTTCTCAATCATTAGCACCAAGTATCCGGTACCCTGAACATGCTTGCTCATGGAAGAGGTTGAGTCTTGAGTCTGTACTTTACAGTCCCAAATCCTTTGCAACTTACTAATTTCACCTTGATTGACATTAATACTCTATCATCACATGATAACATCTGTGTGTATGCATCGTCGCCATGGCAGCAGAACGAGGCCTGATTCCAGGAGCCTACAGTGACGTTAGATCAACCTCGAGGGCTTTCTCATGGGCACTGTGCCCTGGGACACATCATTCTACGTTAAAAGTGAACTAGCCCCGCCATAACATTATACAACACTTTAGATGGTACCCTTATGTATTATTATAAATGTATTCATCGAAACACTAGTGCACTCTGTGCAACTTTCGATGTTTTGTTCTCCTCGCTTCCTATTTGACTTTAATTGGTATCTACAGGAGTTTCCAACATATTTCCTTATAACATAACCCTTTATGCTTTAAGATATGTCATCCTTTATGGATTTGGAAAATATGTCCACAGTTCTCTACTAGACACTGCGGACAAACTTAGCTCAAACGTTTTGTGATTCGAATTTAATCACTTTCAAACGTTTCTTATTTGATCACATATTATGTTAAGTTATCATCATGGTTTACTAAGATAGAACCTATGTATTAACATAGTAGATGACGATCATCCTTTTCTTTCTTTCAACCATTGATGTTCAACTTAATTCTATTCCTAATTTGAGTTATTAAGGACCAGCTCCTTAATTAAGTTCTTTCCCGAAACACTTTTCGAAATCCCTTAAGGAATACTACATAATATTATAATACACCTATTATTAACTTCTACATCTTATAAATCATTGTTTATAAGTGTTTGTGCCTTTCATTCTTAACACGCTTAAGAATTACTCCTTATGAGCTCCCACTCAAAATATATTCCTATATATATTTGAATTTGAGACTCATATTGCTCCCACTTAAAAATATGTCAATCACATATTTTTTTTGGAAGGCTTTCATAGCTCCCACTCAATTTTATGCAAATTGCATATCCACTCACTATTTTGAACAATTTCAAAATCCTTTGATCAAATATCAACTTGGAGAATTACTATGAGACACTAGTACTTTACTAGTTTTAAATCCACTAGACATCTAGCACACATGAATCAAATTCATTTGAATTCATCCAATACTTGACAAATTGTGCTTTTGTCATTCACCCCTTTTTCCTACTATGGATTTGCAGTCATTTAGGAAAATTCCAAGTGACCCCTTTACTTGTGAGACCCATCAACGAATTGCTTTCTAATCTAGTGAATTATGCTTTTAAGATTTCTCATAATTCTAGTTTTCCATTATTTCCTTTGTAGTTCGTAGGTATGTGATATTTCAAAAACCATGACAAGTGATTCACAAATGTCTCTATACAATATATGGATTTACATTTTGAATCCTACTTCATATAGCGAAAAACAATAGTGGAGGGAAAAACACAATGATCAAAATCATTGATTCTTTCTTTCTGTGAAGAGAATCTATCAGGAACGTTGTCCGTTGCGCTTCTCAACACTCTGATGCAGGGTTTTGAATCCTCACCTTGTTTTACACTATTTTCCATTTGCTCATAATTGAGAAACATCACTAGAGGTGAGCTTTCTCAATAATGCACCAAAATTCCCAGCAAGACGAATCTTGCTTTCGTTTTGGTTTCAGCTATGGATTTCGTATTCAAAGTTTCCAATGAATACTCTACAAGGACTTATTCGCTATTGTTTTGGTTATATCGAATAAACCCCAAAACTTTCACGAATTCTAATTGAGTGCTAACTATTTCTTAACTAATGGTCTCTACATATACTCTACAACGATTTATTTGGTGCCTTCTATTCAACCCCTTTGATATCTAATATCACATTGTGATGCTTTGTATTTTGACGTTTCAAAACACTTTGCATTTCATAATTTTCTTTCATGCCATTCTTATAAAGTTGAATTTCATTACTATTGATCAAATCATAGCAATTGGATTCTCTTTTATATTTATACCCTTTTATTGATGAAACACTTTGATCAAATCAAATAGTTTCATATTCATGCTTCCTTTGGCAAACTAATTTGCACATTTAAACAATCAATTAATGATAATTACCATTTTTGTTAAAACCCAATACATCGGATATGTATTAACTTTTAACAATTCATTAAACACTTTGTATTCAAGTAATACACGGTGTTCAAGTTATTTTGCCGAACTTAGGCATGATTTACATGTGATAAGAAATCGAATGACTTTCACATATTATCACATAACTTTAAATTTAAACAATGGTTTCATTCATTTAATGAAATATCATTAAGTTGGGTATTTTTAAACAAGGCATTTTTTTAATGTTTTATAAATGTTCATACATTATCAATTAGTTTCAAACAATAAGGATAATTCTCACATAATCAAACAAGATATGAACACGAATAGAAATCATTCATAAAAGCAGAACAACTGTTTGTTACAAACTCATATGAATAACCGCCTCACGAAGTGTGAGACACACTAAAGAAGTTCACAATCTCTTGATTACAAAATCATCCTAAAACACAAACTAAGTGATAAATGTCGAGGGAGAGTGTCGTTGGCTGTCATCATCATGCTCGCCATCAACACGCAACGTCACCTCCTCTCCAGCAAGCACCTCTCATGTAGAAGGACCTATTTTCAGTAAAACAGAACAAGTATCAGATATACTTAACACTGCAATGTGTTTGCAAGATTATAACATTTATAAAACTGTATATCAAATATATACCTTGGTCATCGATGACCTCTCCGGCGATGGGTTCAACCTTTACGTTCTGAAAACATAATATGAACTCATGGAAATCCAATGCTTCCGTATCACCACTCATGATGCTACTCCGGACATGTCCTTCGTAGCTGGGAGGTAACGACCGAAGCAGTACGTCTATCGCAAATGGATCAGCCATCCAGTAATCCACTAAGTGAACCAGTCTTGTGTGTGCATCAAGAATGCGCTCCAAGTGACCCTTCAGACATGTATGCTCCTCCATCTTAATGGAAAGGAACTCTCCAAGCAGCTCATGCTTCCACATGCGCACATGGCCTATGAACTCTGCTCTCAGCTGATCCACCATCGAATATGGATCAAGATCACCCATGAGCGGATGTAGTTCATCCACCATCCCATAATGCATTATTATCTGAATGTAGGTGGACATCTCTTGACGATAGTAGCGGTCTACCAGCTCTTGTGGGGTCTCATAGTAGTCTGGCTCAGTCAAATCCATCATGTGGCGTATGTAGTCTACCACATGATTCCTAGTAAGGAGATCGTCTAGGCGCACAAGCCAACTAGGGAAGTTGGATCCATCAAGTCTAAGTTTTTCACCCTTTACCCAATCCTCAATCTCAAAGTAAGCTTCACGGTAAGCCATCTACATTTATAATTTGCAAAAGGAATTTAGACTAAGTTCATAATTAAATGAGTCAATAATAACTCCACTCAGAAACACCTATCCCCAATGAGGGTTCCTAGTGATAACACGACCCCTATCAGCCACATCTCCCCCGATCATCACGGCCATCAATGTGGGTTCAAGGGTGGACGCTAAACATCAGTCACATCATTCATGCGACTCGTGCTCGATCTTTCGACCATCCACGTTCTGAGGCCACGCTTCTCTAGCGTGCTAGGCTCGCCAACTAAACCTTAGTGTTTTTGTTGTGCAACATGGCTTGCACCCACTGTATGTGAACGTAGATATGTCTGACACCCGATCATCATGGCCTGCCTCATACCGAAGAACTTTCTTGGTGGTGCACACTAAGGGGGAACACAATCGTTGGTTACTTTAACAGGGATCATCTTATTAGGCTACCGTCGAGTGTCTAATACTAGCACACAATAAGACATACAAACAATAACATTGAATGTAAATGCTATGTGATATGGTCCTTCACGTCGTGATCTCCATCCGTCGTTACCAGGTTCCGGCGCCAGGGTACTGGCGCCGTAGACACCAGGGTACCAGTGTCATTCCGGCGTGGTAGTTTGTCATTACCGTGACTATCTACTACTATGCAACAAAAGGTAATTACTTTACCTTTGCCACAACCATATCACAAAGCAATGCCCCCTGCAAAACAAAGTTAGACGCCTCTACTCTATATTTGCATGTTTTACATGGCTGAATGGGCTTTCATACAAGAACCGTTCTTACCTACAAACTTTCAGCACAACGCTGATCAAGTAGTTGTCTCTATTACACCCCTTTCGAGGCCCTCCATTGCAAATGGCATACCAACTAATGTGAGAGAGACAGACACCCCCCTAAGCCACTTTATACGGTACAAGCCGTATGTCAAGCGTGGACCAGTCTCGCGAATGAACGCGTAAAGTCGGTTGGGGGCCGCTTCATCAAGCATTACTAAGGTATTCACAAGTACACGTGGGAGGGTAAAAACTAAAAGATCAACGCCCACACGCTACATCTCGTGTGTTCTACCCGTACTAGCATTACTACGCATAGATCTAGCTCTGATACCACTGTAGGGGTTCTGCGCATGAAAACAATAAAATTTTACCCTACGCCCCTGAACCCCTGAAGCTGCCAGGACCTATCTATTAGTAATACAGTAACGGGAGGGGCTTTTCGCAAACTTACCCTTGAAGACCGAAAAGCGTTGTCAACGCTCAGGAGAGCGTGGTTGATGTAGACGAGCCGAAGCCGACCTCAAGGTCGTGATGAAGTCCTTGTGCTCCTTCTGGCTCCAACGACTTGAGTGCCTCAAGTGTGACACCTCGTGGGAGTTACACATGTCCGGTGCCTGACGATGACTCCCGCTTCCCCGATCCAGCAGCAGTTGCGGAAGTAGAGCTCCCGGATCCGAATCTCGCAGAGCGACGGCGTTCCGCGGTGAAGATGTCTCTCACTCGCGCAGTCCAGCCTTGGGACCACGGTCACGAGAGAGAGAGAGGGGAGAGAGAAAATATCAATTAGAGGTCCTCCCAAAGTGGGGAGACCTTTATTGATTATTGGTTGTATTTTCTAGGCCAAATACCCCACTTTATATAGGGGGAGGGGAGGTACTACCTCCCCTCAAGTCGTGGGGTGGGACTAAAGGAGAGGAGGGGGGAGGGGTGGCACCGTCGGCCACCCCCATGGGCCCCGCGCGAGGGGGGGTGGCCCACTAGGGCACCGTCCACCCCTTGGCCCTTTCTCCCTCTCTCCTTTCCCTAATGGGCCTTCTCCCTCCGAAATTGGCCCATTAAGCCTTTGACCATTAAAATTGATTTTTCTCTTTATTAAATAATTATGAATAAATGATTAAATAAATATTTAACATTCATTCACACATTATCTAATCTCCGTGGCCATGGAACACCTTCCACCTCCACTCTGGACATCCTCTGGACTTACCGAAACCCTTCCGGTTTTCTCCTTTCTCTTCTTCGGCGATTCTACCGATCCCATAAACACTCTCTAAGCATCATCAAGCCCTTAAGCGTGATACCCTACAGTTCAGGTACACTCCAGACATGGTCGGGACACTCCCACACCAATGATCGACAGAGGGACCTGGATGGCCATGTGACCCCTGTTCATTCCACGAAGATCTTTCGTCATTTGAACCGGGACATTCGTGTCTTATTCCCTTTGTCATTTGATACTTGCATTGCCCGAGATCTGATCATTGACATCACCATGTCGGGTTCAATCTCGTTACTGAACAATGCTACTTAACTCGTTCCGACAAGTGATATCCCCGTGATCAAATCACACGCTGCGCAGCTATTGGATATAACTTCTCCGAGTGGGCCCTTGAGTATCTTCTCGTCTTATGGACGGAAAAATCCTGCTCTTGACATATATTGTCTCTACGGTTTCCTCCGAATACCTGAACACACCTTTATAACCACCGTTTTACCAGATGGCGTTTGATGCTATCTAAGCACTCTCGGGAGACAATGATTGATATAGCCTCACGGTCTAAGGAATAGTCTACGAGGATCCATTTCTAATCATCGTAACTTGAACTTCGTGACATGATCGGGTCATGATGTTTAGGTTGGGTATTGGTTCATCATCTCATTCTCCGAATGAGATGACCTCATTTCCAACTGGCATAAATGCCACATGATCAGGGAACTTGATCATCTATTGATCAATGAACCAGTGACTAGAGTTTCACTGGGAACCCCTGGTTGTTTGTATATCATGATATAAAACTTAATCATAAACTATATGAAATATGATAATAGTCCTTACTACTATTTGTTTCTAGGGCATATTTCCAACAGGGGTCGCTGGCGGCGCCGGCGTTGGCCATTAATGGGCACCAAAGCTTGATTAAAAACCCACTAACATGGGAAGACGAAGAGGGAGAGGTTCGGTAGCGCCTTGTGTGGGTGTGGATCCACCGAGCGAAAGGGATGAGGTGGGGCGCGTGGCTCCAGCGCAAGTTTCTGACCGTTTCCTTCTCTGGCGGAAGGTGGAAGGAGGGGAGGTGGCGGTGCAACATGGTAGGTGACGTGGCTGTGTGGGTCCCGATAGTTAGCGAGTGGGTGGGCGATGGTGGAGTATCGATTCAATGAGGAAGGGAAGGCCGGGTGGGCTGGTTTTTGGGCCAGTGAAGATGGGCCGTGGCGGTGGGCCAAGGTTGCCGGTTGGGCTAGATTAGGTCTCTGGGCGGTAGTGGCCTTTTATTTCTTTATCTATTTTTTCTCTATATCCTTTTTCTTTTCTGTTTTCTATTTGTTCTTTTTATTTGAATTACCATATTGATTCAAATTCGTGTCAAATGTGTATTTAAAATTTGATTAAAAGTCAGTGATTAGCCTACACAAAATAGGAGATTTTGGAAATGTTCTTGTAATTTAAAATATTTGTATATTATTGCACATAGGCAAATATTTGTTCTTTTCACCTTTTCATATAAAATCCATATATTTTGTTTTAGGCCTTCAAAAAAGTTCAAACAAATTTCTCTAGCTTTATAATTTTAATGTTTATCATATTTACTCATTTAGGAATACTTTTCTATCTTTTGAACAATGGATTTAGTCATGGCCTCATCATGACTTTATTTCTCTTCATATTTCTTCTAAATTTCATATCTTTTTGTGTGGAACTTCAAATATGGTCAAATTAATTCATATGGTTTGGTAATATTATTATTTACCATTATGGATCACATAGGAATGCTTTTGCACCTTTTAAATATGGAATATATCCACACCCTTGTGATGTCCTTAAGTGGAATCAATAATTAGGGTTTTAGGGTTTTGAGAGAAATGATATTTCTCTTAGGGTTTTAAAATTCGATCATGCATGCTTCATGATTTTTGAGCTTTTTGATAACATGCACACCACTTCACAAACGAAATAATTTTGATTGGCTTGTGTCTTTAGAGGAATTGCATTGAAAGGTCAAAAGTTTTTGTTCCCTCTGAAATTCAAAGGGTTGATTCTTTATTTTTTAAGTTTCTCACATTTCAAAATTAAGAAAATATTGGGATGTGACACAACACTTGTCGTGGTTCATGATGGATAGAACTGAGACGGTAGTCAAGCTAATGTGGAAGATGATGGTCCATACATGACTCGCAACAAGCACTTCATAGTGTAACAAGCTTTAAAGCAACACTTTGAGGGCATTGAGACGTGCCTTGATGAACAATATTAAAAAGTTTGAGTCGCCTACAAAAACATGGATCGTCGCATGGATGACTTCGGACAATATATGCATGCTATGAACCATAAATTTGGACATCAATTCGAAGTCTCCTATGCTCCGTCACCGATCTTTGTTCTTGACCCCGACATCATTCAAGTGCTTCAAGTTCTTCAGAACATCATACTATGCATTGACATGAACACCATTCAAGTGCTTCAAGGCGGCATGACAACTCTTTATGAACAAGAAAGTTCTTCGCACCATATACCGTCTCCATAGTAAGCGACAACCTCAATTTATCATGGTGACTCATCATCAAGGTCCAACTTAAGGGATGGAGAACAACGCTAGTGTGCAAGAGCACTCGTTATTCGAGAGGAACCACCACGTGAAGAACCTCAAGCACGACATCGACAAAATCCTCATCCTCATGACTTTCACTCGACTAGAAGCAACGAGTCTAATGAGGAATATCAAGCACACCATCAACATGAAGATTTAGAGGATCCACCAAGATGCCATCATCAACACGAACATCACCATCAACACAATGGTCATGACGAGGAGAAACAACCACAATGGAGACCATACGTATCACCATCGTCATGAAGAAAAAATGCTCCATGGAGAATTGATGAGAAACCTCAACCTCTTAAAAAACCTAGGTATGAGCCTAAAGTACCACCATCGCATCAATAGGACCAATAACCTCAACCACGCCATGATAGCCAAGCACCACCACCGCACCACAACGCCCGAGTACCTCAAATCGCTCCAAGACACACAAGCACCTCAACCTCAAAATGCGGCTCAACAACCGCAACAACAATGTAAATCTCCACCTTAACAACCGAGGCAACGAGCCAATTATCACCAACAACCTCAAGCACGTCAAGGTGACCGAGACCTAGGTGATGACCAACATGATAGCTATGATAATGAGGACAATAACCACCACCAATGTCATCGTTGAAATGTGAATCATCATCATCAAAATTGCCAACAAGATGAAGAAATGTTTGGCAAACTCAAATTCATGTAATCAAGTTTAAAGGTTCCAATGATCCAAAAGAATAGTTCCTCAAATGGGAGGAGAGGGGTCATTCATTAGATGGAACCTAAACAGAATAGCTGGTGCTAATTCCTCACCTAGCAACTTCTTCAACCAAGCAAGGGAGGACACTCAAAGTTGACAAGATCTTCCGCATGCACAACCATAGTGAAGAGAAGATGGTGTCTATGGCATCCCTCGAGTTTGATGATTATGCAAAATTTTGGTGGGAACAACTCCAAAACACCGTCCAATAAAGAAGAAG
This sequence comes from Avena eriantha, assembly GCA_910589775.1. Lineage (NCBI taxonomy): Eukaryota > Viridiplantae > Streptophyta > Magnoliopsida > Poales > Poaceae > Avena > Avena eriantha. The sequence continues at coordinate 249,023,203 of OU342745.1, read as the reverse complement.
TCCTCCTATCAATACATGGTGAGAAATGAAGGAACATATGCACCCTGCTTTGTCCCATCACATTACACAGCAAACCTCTTAAACAAGTTTCAAAAGCTCAACAAAGGGATAAAAAGTGTGGAAGAGTACTTCAAAGAGATGGAACTTCGCATGATTCGAGCCAACAGACAACAGAGATATGAGCAAACAACGGAATGTTTCTTGTCTAGTTTGAACCATCCAATTAAGTGGATTGCGGAGTTCGAACCCTACAACAACCTGGTAGATCGATCTTGTGCAGAATGCAACCAAGGATGAGCGTCAAGTTCAAGAGGACCTCAAATATGCTAAGGCAAAAGCAATCTTTGCAAAAAAGACCGCTTCGACCACCTCGTCTACAAGCTTAAAAGGGAACTCCTTAATAAATACAAAGCCAACTTTCAATTAAATGACAACACCAAGTCAACCTCCAACAAATGGCAAGCCAACAACATCCACCACAAGCGACTCCTCTAGTAGGAAAGTGGAATGTTACAAGTGTAGAGGAAAAGGACACAAATCATATGTGTGTAGAAATACCAAGGTCATGTTCATCAATGATAATGGATATTATGAATCCTTGACTAAAGAAGAGTATGAACCAAGAGCAAAGGTAGCACTCTCCAATCATGGCATGGATACCGGTTATCAATGTATCTCATGTGTGAGCGTGATGCTATCCCATCACTCGTTGTCACAAGGGTGTTAACCACACAAGACCAAGAACATGAAGCTCAATGATGCAATTTTTTAAAAATCAAGGATGACATTAATGGAAAGTCCATCAAAGTCATAATTTACAGAGGAATTTTCCACAACCTCGCAAGAACCGAGTTGTATGAGAAGCTCAAACTCCCTCTCTGTCAACATAAGCACCCCTGCCATGTGCAATGGTTGAGCCATGGTGGAACCATAAAGTTAAAGCACACTTTGTCGGTCTCTTTATCCGTTGGCCCATATAAGGATACAGTTGAGCATTATGTGGACCCCATGACCGTTTGCCACATGTTGCTCGGTAGGCTGTAGCAATTTGACAAAGGTGTTATCCATGATGGCCGCACTAACACCTACAATTTCAAGTGGCTTGGTAAAATGTGTGCCATGCAACCGATGACTCCTAGCTAAATAATTACAGACAATGCAAAAGCTTTAGTGAGGATGCAAGCTACAGAAACTCCTAGTGAGGTGAGTACTGAGCAAGAGAACCAACAAAAGGCGAGTGAGAGCCACAACCAAATATGAGTGAAAAAATGAAGAGTGCTCTCCTTTCCACCAAATGTGAGATGAGATAAGGGAGGCCAAACCCATCCATTGTAATCCCTAGAGCGCACATTTCAAAATCACAAGCAGGTATAATCCGAATTTGGATGAAGGACGTACTGCAATGGAGGTTCAAAGGCCATCCACAAGTAGGCCATAATGGCAGGGAACGGTACCGGCAAACCATCCCACACAAATTCATGGTTATAGCTTCAAGTGCGAGAAATATGCACGGCTGGCTACGAATCTAGTGTACACAAGTGAGTATGTATGCCATCAACGTACAAGAGTACATCAGAGCATATCCATCTGTGAATAAATCGGAATCTAATGCAACGCCATTATGGCAAGCTCCAAATATACAGATAGTAGTATCATATTTGGTCACATGACCTCATACACCATTCAACAAACATCAAGCAGAAGTGGAAACACAAATTCGAGTACATATTAAGAGTCAAATGGGCATAATATGTCATCAACAAAGCACATTCCTGCCCATAGATCTCAGGGATCTCAAACCCCGGAATCTCTACTCAAGGGAGTCATTGCCTCCATCATCGGCCTCATCAACGAAGTAACTTCCATATGGGTATACCTGACAATCTAATCAACGGAGTGTGAGACCCTAGGGGCACAATCATCAAGTCTTTATGCATCTAAAAGAATTAGCCGAGTTGACGCAATTACAGTGAAAGATAAAATATCTACACAATTCTATAGAGACACACTAAAACATCTGCCTAAACAGATATAGATGGATGCTCGTTAATTGGAGCCAACGGTTATATATACAACATAAAGTAAGCATAACTCATCATCCTTCTTGCTTACCAAATGAGAATGTGAAAGAATATCCCATCCATAGGTAATTTTAGTAACCATTCCATGAGTATTGCATTAATTACTAGTCATGTTTTTTCAAGTTAAACACAACTATTTAATTAGAGTTATCTATGATCGAGAAACTGTGCTCCAAGTAGTCCATAACCACGGACACGGATCTTCTAAAATATTTACCCTGCAGGGGTGCACATATAGCAACACGTATGATACACATTGGGGAAAACCAAATAAGTAAAGAGGTATCACAACAAAGCATTCACAAGATTCAAAAATGATTTCAGGGGTCCACCCTACTAAGCTACTCGCAACAAAGTTGTCCAGGCTTTGAAATGGACCCAGCGGTTTGCGACAATGGCTATAAACGACTAGAAACCCATAAGTGTGACTAGGCTTGTAGATACCGTGAAAACACTACGCGGTTTTTTCAAAATAGTACAGGTAAATGTTCCTCGAGCAACATTAGTAAATAAAGCAGTAAAACATGGCATAAGTATAGGATAGTAGTAAAGCCCCAAACTATCTGTGGCCCCAAGAAAAAAGATGTGAATCATGCTCATACCAAGGGGGATCCCAGAAAGTCTCCCACATATGGATAGTGCGATAGTCAAGTGAACAAGCATCAAGTACTCGGGTCCTATGGGACACAACTGAGTGGATAAAATACAAATCTCAGATATTACCCACCGGTGCCCCTTTCTTTAGTTATCCTATTACTATATAATTTATTTGTTTAGGTACCTCATTATCCACATGAGACTCGCACAAACCCTACACATGCAGTCTATGACTCGCATGGCTCAATCAACTCATGTAATAATGGATGATAGGATAAGGGAACAAGATTTATAGTGGACTAAAAAGTAAAGGTTGTATAGTACTTGGGATTGCAATTTAATTCAGAATCGTGACACAATGATGCAAGAATAAATAAAGAGGCATATGTGCTACCAATATAAATTCAAGCAAGGAGATTTTATTGCCTAGAATCTCAGGGATGGAATAATTTGTTTATGGGTAATAATCCGGTGCCTCTTGGTATCCTCGCTCGGTGTCTATCCGGAATAAAAACTAAACACATAAAGGGTCATAACAAATAAAGTGCGTAAACATATAAGGCATCTGCAATAAGAAAAACATGGTGTGACATGATAGAATGATGCCCAATTGCATGGTATAACATAGAATGGCATTGGTGAGGCATAATAAACAAGAATAAAGCATTGTCACATTTTATTAATCATGTTTTGCTTGCATAAATGGTTCTGGTTATTCAGGTTTGATACTATCCATGCTTAAAGTGATATAAATGCATAGTTCGAAAGGGCTCACCGCGCTGATCGGTTTAGACATATTATTTGTTGAATTCTAATTTACTGAAGTGAAGTTATGAATTTATTAAGAAAAGGCCATTTATTGCAATTAAAAAAAATTCGAAATTTTAATTGTACAAAAATCATTTTGGATGGCATTTATTAATACTTGGATTTTTCTGGTCAGAAAACATATATTATTTGCAATATTTGAAAATATTAAATAAAAGTTATTATTAATTGCACATTAAATAGAAAAGGGCAAAATTATCGATAGTGGCAATACTTAGGGGCATTGAGGTAATTTTCCAAATACAAATATGGATTGACATTTCAAAAATATTTACTTTTGATTTTGAAAGCGACATGATCTACAATGACATTTGCAAAACATAAGACTAAGTTCATAACACGAGTTCTAGTTTTATAATCAAATTATTACAAGAGCTCCGACTAAAACCATCATCCCTAAGAATATCTCACCCTTATACAGTACAATCAGTCTCTCATGCTTTCATGGATAATGTTTTTTAGTGGAATGGATTGCCAAAGCGCTCATCCGGTGAGTAAGATATGGGAACTCGGATCTGCTTCATTCTTCCTGACTAGAACAATTAGAATTTCGATCTCATTCTGTTCAATAATCACTGTTTTCATGATCCATTTGATTTGAATAGAAATCTCTTCTATCCCACCTCACCTACTAGGGTCTCGGTGGCCTCGTGATCTATGATAGATCACTACACGACAAACCAAATGTTTGATCTTATTCCATATTATGGGAGGTCTTATTGATTGAATGTTTCATATTGTCGAAATACTTCCACAAAAGTCCATTAGTGGTCTATATAGTACTCATGCAAGTTTGCATTGCCATATAGAGCATTTGCTTACGTATCCCATGTACCATTGGCTGGGCCATCTTTCCAAGTTGTAAAACTTCAGTTAGATGCTTACTCTTCGCCCTGTGCCTCTAGAGCTGCTGCCGGTGGTATAGTCTGAGATTACCCCTGCTTCTTCCGGCGGAACCCCAGGTTGAGGAGTTACTCAGAATGCTGCCAATATATCAGTAAGGAAACACTATTTTAGATACAATACCCATTTTAGAATCGTTCACTACTAACAAATAGAAAATCTCAAAATAACAAATAATATAGTTAATGGTTCCAATTCAACAATTTGTGACTTTCTCTTTTCAATAGAAAGAGAAGGTATTTAAGCAGTGTGTGTTTTGAGATAAAATCAATCGAAAAGAATAAAATAGGGTCCAATAAAAAACAAGAATGAATTTATTCATAGGGAAGGTAAAGAAAGACGGTAAAGTCAATTAAAAAGAGTGCCACGCATAAGCACCCCCTATGTCACTCGATCCAAACCCGACACATCTTTCTTTCTATACGAAATGAGTTCGGCCTTTTTTCCAAAATAGAAACAGAAAACCAATTTAGGAATCAAGTGCGGGTGCGATAGAACGAATCAAGTGAAACAGAAAACCCGACACATCTTTCTTTCTATACGAATCAAGCGATAGAACGAATCAATTTAGGAATAGTCCCCCTTATGACATTTTTTCATCCAAGCAAGACCGGTTGTCTTTTGCCGATCGCTTGCTTACTAGCTTTCTAGTTGACAGAGATGGGGGGAAGGGGAGATGGTCTATGTAAATTTAGGGATAGGGACGAATGACCAGTTACTATAGCTGACGAGCCTATTGAACGGCATCAATTTGCTCCTGCGTCCGAAGATCTATTGTAATATATTTGCAGAAGGATTTGAAAATCAAGTCCGAATTATCATGAAATTTACGGAAGGTGCCGGATGTCAATTTTGGTGGGCGATGCGGCCTCTAAAGATGACACTCGAGAAACGACTTTTCATGTGATTTCCAACTATCCACTTTTTTTCAGCGTGGGTGTCTGCTAGATGCAGATTTCACGTTCTCACAATTTGATCATAGTGAGATCCTTTCCAGTCTAAATCTTATTCTGATTCAAGATCCTCTATTAACAAAAGCACTGAACATGGAGTCATTCGTGACAGTTTGACTACAAACTCGAGGATGCTGGGAACAATCTCTTTTCGGGGAATCACTCTCGTCGAGAGGCCCTCTTGCTCCCTTTTTATGAATCTAGGAGAGAGGCAAAAGATAAGTCCACGTAGATCCATTGTAATCTTGAAATTCTATAAAAATGGAAACAGCAACTTTAGTCGCCATCTCCATATCTGGTTTACTTGTAAGCTTTACTGGGTATGCCTTATATACCCCGTTTGGGCAACCCTCTCAACAATTAAGAGATCCATTCGAAGAACACAGGGACTAATTCAATGAAATTATTTTATTCTTTTAGTTGGAGTTGGTGGAACCTTAGGTGGTTCTCGGAAAAAGATAGCGAAAAAAATGGAGCTCGGTATGCCAACGCTTTCTCCTGTGTTAATGGATCAAATCCAGCAATCATGTTTTTCTTCAATTCCTGAGTTCCTCTTGTATCGGTTCAAGCGAACCCACCAGACTTATTTAAGTGGATGGATGCCAGTAAGGGCTGGCTCTCCTCTTCAGGGCCAACGATAGAAGGCAGCGTAAAGAAAGGTAGGGTGCCGTAACTTCTACCCCCGATTCGTTCTTTACCCGTTTTTTCTATATCCAAAGAGACTCGATTTCGGATGAGACAAATAGAAACAGATCCAAGAAAAAGGCACTACCACTGTAGACTTTATCAACATATGTTTCCTGCTTTCGTACTTCTCCAGGTGATAGTGCGGGTGTGGGAAGCATAGTTCTAGTTTTTAGTTTAGCTTCTGCTGAGCCTTCTAGTCTTATCTTCTTGTCCCAAAATCAATGAAAGGAATAGGAATCCTATGAGTTTTTGGATAGGTGTGATCACTTTTGTTTATAAGCAGAGGTTTACTACATGCTATTAACTTAAGCTTTCGCTTACTGAGGATTTACTTGCTTAATAGCGATCACATGATCCCTTTACATTGTATCATTGTTGATCATCACGGCCTTTCATACAACTGCCAGGATGGACTAATCCGTCGATCGCATCATTCATGCAACTCATGCTTGATCTTTTGATCTTCTTGTGTTCTGAGACCATGTATTTACATGCTAGGCTCGCCAATTCAATCTAAGTGTATTCGTAGTGCATACATGGTTTACACCCACTCATCGAAATGTCTAGAACCCGAGCATCACGACCTGTTAATAACGATGGATTTTCTTGGTGGTGCACACTTTAGGGAGAACACTAGTATTGGTATTATATTAGGGATCATCTTATTAATGCTACCGTCGCGTATCTACTAGAACTAAGAAAAACAAGATACACACAAAATAACATCACATGCAATTTATAATGTGTGACATGATATGGTCCTTTCATGTCTTGCGCCTTGATCTCCATCATGTGCCACCAGCATGACGCCAAGTCCATGGCGCCACCAGTTGGTCGTCTCCATGAAGTGTATTCATACAAGATTATAAAATTGACCATATGACATCACATACCCCTTCTGTAACATAAATTTAGACGCCTCTACTTTATTTCTTGCAAGTTTTCCATGGCTGCTAGGGGTTTTCGAGATAGAACCGTTCATACCTATGAACATCAACCACAACATTGATCAAGTAGTTGTCTCTACTACACCCATCTCGGGGCCCTCCATTATAAATTCCATATCTACTACCGTGAGAGAGAAAGACGTTTGTTGGCTACTTATATGATACAAACCGTATGTCAAGTGTGGAACCAATCCTGTGTAAGATTACGCGTAAGATCGGTCTAGGCCGCTTCATCTCACAGTGCGCGATATGAACAAGTACATGGAGGAGGGTAAAAACTAGGCGATCAATTCCCATATTCAACATGTTTTCTACTCATACTAGCATAACTAGGCATAGATCGGCTCTGATACCACTGAAGGGGTTCACAGTAGAATACAATTTTTACTAGCTAGCGCAAACCCGATGCTAGGATCTACCTATGATTTAAGCAGTAACAGGGATGATGTTTCCGTTACATACCCTTGTAGACCGAACACGGTTAATATCCCGCAAGGAAAGTTGGATAAAGTAGTCGTACTCTATAGCCGACCTCAAGGTCGTGTTGCTCGTTGTACGTGACCTCCTAGTCCTTGCACGACAGCTCCGGCACCACAAGTGGTGGCACCCCCAAGGTATCGCACACGTAGGATGTCTGAAAGTGACTCCCGTTCTCCTTGATCTAGTCGGGATGCGGAAGTAGACCCTCTAGAACTCGGATCGAGCAGCGAGACAATGTGCCATAGGTGTTGTCTCTCTCGTGCACAATTCTTCGTGGAACCGCACTCGCAAGATACAACAAAGAAAAGAGAGAGGAAAAATTCCCTAAGAAAAAGCCTTAGGAACTCCCCTTTTATTTTATTGTTGTATTCCCCACCAATAAAGACCTTCTTATATAGGGGAAACGGGATGACCTCTCTCCCTAAAGTCCCAATGTGGGACTAGAGGAAAAAGGGAAAGGGAGGAGGCAACCGTCTGGGTGAGGCGGTGCGGCTGGCCAAGTGGTCCCCACGCCAGCCCAACAGCGGCTCACGCGGTAGCGGCAGCCGGGTGGGCCCTGCCCCACCGACAAACATCGCACCCCCGCGCCTTCCTGCTGCACCCTCACCAACGCATGTGCATGCACGCATGCCTGTCCACATGGGCTGACCTGGCAGGTGGGGCCTAGCTACAGTGGGGGCTGTCCTTTTGGGGTGGCTTCCCTCTAGGCCTTTTCACTTCGGGGATTTGGCCTAATAGAGGATGTTGCCCCATTAATATATATTTTAAATATTTATTTAATATATTAATTTAGAATTAATATATAAATGCATATTATAAAATATCTATTAATCTGAAAACACCTTTTGGCTTCTTTCTTCTCTAAAACACCTTCAGATCCTCTTCGGAACTATTCTAATAATCTTTTCTTTGGAATAATTCTGATACTATCTTTCTCATCGGTGGTCCCTTTGCTTCCACAACAATCTCAGAATGTCGTAAGACCCTTAAGTTTGTTACCCTACTGTTTAGGAATAACATAGCCATGATAGAGATCTCTCTATGGTCAATGATCAATAGCGGGACCAGTATGTCCATAATGACCCCTATGCATTCCATGAAATTATGTCGTTTGAACCATAAACTTCGTGTCCAATTCCTTTTATCTCTTTGATACATTACTTTTCCGAGATTTGATCTTTAGTATCAACATACTAATTTATAGGATCGAATGGGCACCTAGAGGGGGGGTGAATAGGTGCTACTCCAAATTTTACTCGTTTTCAATTTAGGGTTTGACACAAAAGGTAAATTCTCTAGATTATGCAACTAAGGTGAATTTACCTATATGTCAACCTAGCACAAGTACTAAGAAAGAACTAGATAAGTAAAGTGCGGTAAAGGATAGAAGTAACCAAAGTGGAGCGCTCGGAGACACAAGGATTTGTTTCCCGTAGTTCCTTCCTTTTGAGGGGAAGTACATCTACGTTTGGAGAGGGGGTGGTATCAAACCACCATCGCCACGAGAGGCCTCCCTTGTTCTCTGATGAACCTCACCCCAAGGGGTTCGATTCACCTCTTCCACTATACGGCAACCTTTGAGGTGGAAGCCGGCACCTTTACAACGAGTTCGGGGCACACATCCACAACTTAATTGGAGGATCCCAAATACAAGCAACTGTCAAACAATCAAAGACAAGCTTGTAAGAACCAAATCAAAACCTAGGGTTTCCAAAGAAACACTAGAGCATGGGGGCCCTCAAGTGAATGAGGGGGAAATGAAGATCTCTCTTGGTGAAGCTGTAGATCAAGGCCTCCTCCTTCGATTCTCCAAAGATCAATGACTTTGGATGGTTGGATGAAGAGATCTTGTTGATTTGGTGGCGCAAATGTACATGGTGTTCTTGAGGTGGACAAGCAGCTGGAGGACAGGGATAAGGTCCTCTATTTATAGCCCTTCACTCCACTGAACCATTTTCTGACCGTTGGAGAAAGTTTAGGCCGGAGACTCCGGTCTGCACACCGGAGACTCCGGTCTACACCGGAGAATCCGGTCAATCTCTGGACTAGCCTCTGGACTGTCAAACAGAATGACCCAGCCCTTCTGTGAGCCGAGTGGACCGGAGACTCCGGTCCCTCTGCACTGGAGACTCCGGTTTGAGGTACGGACCGGAGACTCCGGACCTTCCTCTGGACCACCTCTCTGGCTGACCCAAGCAGGAAGTAGGAACCCCCACCGGAGACTCTTGGGGAAACTCCGGACCACACCGGAGACTCCGGTCTAGGCAGACCGGAGACTCCAGTCTGGAAATTCCAGGAGACAAGTAAATATGTAGGGAATGTTCCGCAGGCCAAGGGTCCTTTTCACTTTGTAAAATATCAACCTATAGACATTTGCAAACTGTAAAAAGGCTCTACTTGTTGTTAACGAACACCAAAAGTGATTATGAAAGTAAATGTCCTTTCAATCTCCCCCTTTTTGGTGTTCGATGACAACAAGTGATTTTGCATGAAAAATAGTTTGCAGTGACTTATGACAGAGTGTGGACATGCTCCCCTTGACTATGTGCACCAAGATAAATATGTAAAGCAAGCATGGTAGGTAGAGCATGTATAAAACACATAGTTCTCACACGAGTTACAATAATGTAGGATAATGTAGGAGCACCCATAGAGTCACACACAAATAGCAAATAGAGTGTCATAAGGCAAATAGGTATGAAGGTCGAGATAGCAAATAAGAATCAAATAGCCCAAGCCCATGCAAATCCTGATGACAATGTCTTCTCCCCCTTTGGCATCGAAACACCAAAAAGGGAAAAGACCTAAGATAGCGCCCCAACAGATCAGTAGTCCTCGTCATCATGCTCCTCGTCCTCCTCATCCATATCTTGACCCTCATCATCATAGTCCTCATCACCATCTGTAGCTGCAGGCCCTTTGCCGTGAGGGAGAGAAGAGGAGGTACCTTGGTACCCATATCCAGACGTGACATCAGAAAAGGTCTTCCAATCCACCAAGTTGTCATGTTGGGCATTCCATGCCCCAAAATAAAGAGTGTAGTCTGACTTAGTGGATGGCTGAGCGCCATGCTCATCAGTGTACTCATCCTCACCTTCCTCATCATTTGCTGCACCCTGAGCCTTGATCTCCTTGAGTAGTTTCTCGATGCGACGGTTTCTCTTGTAGGAAGCATGATGTTGCTTAGGAATGTCCACATTCATGCAACATAGGGTCCTCTCCTAGAATGAGGCCTTCTTGACCTTCTCATGTACATAGTCACGTGTCATGGGAGGAAGAGCTGCATTGGAAGCATTCTTCCTCTGAGCCCTGGGAGAAGAGGGGGCCCTCTCGGTCTCTGAGATCTCCTCCTCCACTTGGGCATGGGAGCGTCTAGGAGGAGCCCTCATTTCCCCCTTCTTCTGCAGAGATACAAGAGTGTGCTCGGTAAGGTTGGGAGGCAAAGCAAGTGGAGAACCATGTTCCTGAGTGTTGATGAGTCTCATGACAAATGGTGCATATGGTGGGGCCTTCTTGTATAATATGGCATGGTACATCTCCTCAAAATGTAATCCATAACATCAATAGGATCTGCATCTGCATCGAGACCAGCCATGTAAATCCTGTGGGTATGATACAACAAGTTGACCAAACCACATCTGATGGCATCATCATTCCCAGCACTAGTAGAAATGGTCTGGTGGAAGATCCTCAACATCAGATTGTAGAGAGGCTTGAGTCCCTTGGACCCACCCACAACACCCTCACTACCATATAAAGGGGCAAGCTTGTTCTTGTTCACCCCAAGAGCTACTGAGTGCATGCGCACCCCAACATGAGTAGACACCCCTTGGAATGTCTCAGAGATGGCCTCAGCAAAATCATAGAAAGTTGTAGAACAGCGGTGGTCGCTAGTCATCCAAGTCATAGTATTGGCTTGGTCAGTCCCAAACACAACTGTGGCGTAGAACTGCTGCACAAGGGTGATGTTGTAGTCTTCATGGAGCTCCATCAAGTTGAACAGCCCAAACTTCTCACTAATCCACAGTGCATCAGAGAAGTAGGGGCTCTTCCTCATCTGCTCAACACTCAAGTACTTCTGGGGCACATGGGGGATCTCTTGAGCACGTTGTAAATGTCTTTCATGAAGACAGCTTGCTCCTTCCTCCAATAGCATTGGGTCATCACTGGTGCGAGACAAGGCATAGAAATTAGTCTTCCACAGCTCACGGTACTCCTTCTTTGACATGCGGGCCAAAGGCTGAAGGTTGTCGTATTTTTCCCTCTTGGCAAAGTTCTCTTCATCAACCCATTCCTGCTCCCTCCGCGTATAGGCTGCATCACGGGCCTGCTGTCTATGGTTGGACGGGGGCACAATGTACTGACCCTTAGACTCATCATAGCGAGGATCCCCCTCTTCATCTTGGCCTTGGTGCGAGGAGGACGACGAGAGCTAGAACCTGTGAAAAGCAGCGAGGGAGATAGCATGGAGGTAAGTATATATGTCCCAAGGAGGCATCACATGATCCTTGAGGCTTTGCAAGATATGTTAGATTCAAACCATATCGGAGTCTCCGTGGTCCACATCAGAGTCTCCGGCTCAGACTGGAGTCTCCGGTCCAAGGGACCGTAGTCTCTCGCCTGGACCGGAGTCTCCGGCCCTAGGGCCGGAGTCTCTAGTCGGGAGACTCGGGGGAAGAGCAGGGAGGCTCTAGTGGTGTTGAATCCAACAGATCGAGCAGGGCAACAAGGGTAAAGTACTCATGTGCACACAAACAAGAGATTTCTGTGGGCAGAAATAGTACCAATCCTCAAAAAACAAAGCAAGGGATGAACATCCTTGTGATCATACCCCTTGCAAACATCCGTAAGTACAAGAAAGTAATTAAGGTAGAAACCTAACCACAACTTTAAACTCTAAGACCCTTACGTCCCTTGTGCAATGGTTTCCTAACGGGGGTTCAGGTTTCTGTCACTCGGGCAACCCCTATGATTAGTAGCCAAATACACAATGCATTCCCCTAAGCCCATATAGGTTAAGTGCCATTTAGTCGACGTTCACATGACACCACTAGAAGAAGTACACCACAACTTAAATATCAAACCATTGAATCTTTCTTAACACAACTCCACTACTAACAACATGACTTCTCCCATGTCCTCAAGAACAAAACGAACTACTCACAAGACATCATATGGATCATGATCAGAGATGGAATAATGATGTATAACAATCTGAACATAAACAATAATTCAATAGTTCACTCAATAGAATCAACTACAAAGAGTAATCAACACCGGGAAAGTTTCCCTAAGAACTATGCAAGATTCAACCCAATTGTTACAGCAATACGGAGATGGTGGTGAGGGTGCTGCTGATCATGATGGTGGTGATGATGATGATGATGATCCCGATGAAGTCTAGCTTGATGGTGGTGTTGGTGGCGACGATCTTACTCTCCGGGAAGGGAATCCCCCGGCAGAAATATGTCTGCCGGAGAGATCTTTCTCTCTCGGTGTTTTCCACCCCGTAGAGGCGGCGGAATCTTTCTGTGGTCGCTCCCCGAGTCTAAGGGTTTCGGGAGGAATATATACGCCAGAGGGGAGAGCCAGAGGTGGGCCAGGGCGGCCACACCACCTGGTGGCGTGGCCTAGGGTGAACCGCGCCAGGGGGTGGTGTGGGCCCCCTATGGCCCATCTCCACTCCCTCTTCTGGCAGCCTTCGTCTTCTGGAAAAATAGGATTTCCCGTATATTTTTCCGAATTTTCTAATCTTCGCAAATTTTGCCTCCAAACAGCACATTTTCCATCAGAATCCTGACTGCAGTGGTCCATGCTCCAAAAGTCATCAACCATGCAAAAACAGATGAAATAACATAAGTATCATCTCTTAGTATGAGATATATCCATTAATAACAATAAATTATGATATTGAATAGTGATGCAAAATGGACGTATCAACTCCCCCCAAGCTTAGACTTCGCTTGTCCCCAAGCAAAACTGAGCTCAATAAACATGGCCTCAAGTTTTCGGAGTGAAGAGTCGATAAAATAATACGGACAAGAAGCATCACATTCATCAAATACATAGATCATAATAGAAGACAACTCACTATTATATAACTTAACTTGCAATAAGTAAAGGAAACACAATAAAGATACATAAGGTGAATCATAATTGGTAATGGCAAACTTAGCTCTTGGTCGAAGAATAGTTGATATTTTGCTAGCGTTCACAAACAACTAGTTTTCAATGATAGCTTTCAGAGTAGTAATCACCAAGATAAGAGCAATTTGCAAAACAAGGAACATAAGAAACATGATTGAATAAATCATCATATGAATGAATGAAACACAACAACTCAAAATACTTGCTGACATAGAAGGCAATAGGTTTACTCACTCGACTAAAAAGTAAAAGAAAGGCCCTTCGCAGAGGGAAGCAGGGATTTCAGGTTTCATAAAGAGCTCCCAAAAATTATGATACTTATTAGTTTTTAGCTCTCATTGCCCCTATCATAGGCATATTTAGGTGATTAAGGTTAAAGTGATCAAATACGAGGATATGCTTGACAAGTTGTAAATTGAGAATGTCATGTCCCTTGAATATGAGGTCCGCTCCTCATGCTACTCAAGTTTAGTCACCGGTAAGTTCTTGTCATCGTAAGCATATGTGTATCATAGAGAACCGCCAACGGGGTACCCCTTGCCCGATGATACGAAAGAATCCCCATATCAAAATGTAAAAGGCAAGCAGACAACAAGCATCTCAGCAATCTTCTTATTTACCATGGGAATAAGGTGCTTTTTTCTCTCTTTCCTCTTTTCATAATCTCTTTTTTTTCTTTTTCTCTTTTTTCTCAATATAGGACTCTCTTTTATAAGAAGAATGCTTCATAGACAACTCATTATGGTTACGCTGTAGGTTGCCACCATGTCAGCATGGATTAGACCAGCGGCCCAGGCGTTTCTCTAACACACATGCATAACTCCATGGACTTACAAGCTCCCCTTTCATTTCACACCGACGACATCCATAGACAAAAGAACATGATATCAACTAGGTACAAAGTACCAGTGCAATGTTGAAAGCGTTCCCCATGACAGCATGGTTCTGCTAATTCACAACTTACAAAGCGCAAGCATATACGCAACATAGGTGAGCACAATGGTTCAAGTTTATTAAGTGCAAGAAATTAAAGTGTGCCATCAAGTTCGTGAGAGCTTTAATCACTAATTTTCACATAACAATTTTAATTTGGGGGTAGATAAAACAAGAATTTACTTGGAATAGCAATAATGCTAATAGGTAGGTATGGTGGACACAAATGGCATGGTTTTTGGCTTAAGGAAGTGGATGCACGAGAAGTATTCCCTCTCAGTACAGGTTTTTGGCTAGCAAGGTTGGGTAGCAAGTATAAGAGTTGAAGGAAACAAACAAACATACAAGTGATAAAAACAAACATGCAATCTTCCTTGGAAGCACAAAAGATCTTAACTAGAGAATACTAGACTTATGAGAAAATCAAGAAAGAAAGATGATGAAATTATATTTCTTTAGAGTACTTTTATCTTTTTCTTTCAACTCTCAAAAATAGTGTTCCTACTCAAGCCACGTTTTCCAAAACCAACTAAATTAACTCAATGATCCCAAAGTGATACCAATACTAATAACAAGATCAATCATATAACTATGAATTGAAAACTAATATAAGATATGCAAAAGGGTAAATGATAGAACTTCTCATTAATATTCCATAACGGTAACTCACACCAAGGGATACATATCTAATGAGAGAGGGGACACTTCCATAATGCAAACCATCCTACATGATAACTTCTCTATTCATGATATGACTCTACTAAAAAGGGTAAAAAGATAGAAGATAGTGATGTGATACTGCGGCACTCCCCCAAGCTTGGAACAAACCAAGGGGATGCCAAACCTGATGATGAATTACTCCTTCGGTGGTGGTGGTATCCTCTTAATGAGCTCTTTGATCAATTTCTCCAAGTCCTCAATCTTGAAGGTGAGATTACGAATAAGTTGTGAGTTTTGCTCAATGCGGCTCATGATCATGTCAGGTTGAGAATCCCAGCTCATGCGATTCTTTCCCTACTCTACCTCCTTGAAGTCTTCTTTTCCTACATGACTAGAACGAGGCAAATCCCAATTGGAGGGTAATTTCCCCTTGGGCATATTCTGGTATTGATGCTCATGGATAAGAGTATGGAAAGGATTCTTGGTGTGTGGAGGAAGTGACCAGGGATCTGAATGGTGATGAGGAGGGTTCCCTCCAATTGACATACTCCTGGCAGGGTTTGCCACCACTCCAATGCTCGCAATGGTAGTGCCGGTGTGCTTTGCCTCCTCTTCTTCTTCGCTCTTGATCTCCTTCTCCTGCCCGGGGTCTTGGAGATCTTCCTCCATATGCTCATTTCCTTTATCCTTGGTGGACACCATTGTGCTTCTAAGCTTTAAAAGATAGTTCCTGGTAGAAACAGGTCGAAACAAGAACACGACGAAAACACAATATACGAATCTCGGGGGATCCGAGGGATTATATATTACGAAGTTTCACAACAAAAGGAAGGTACTAGGAGAAAACGGGTCGGAGACGGAGTCCAGAGTGGCCACACCACCTAGTGGCGCGGCCAGGGGTGGGCCCGCGCCACAGTGGAGTGAGCCACCCTGGCTCCGTTTCCGTCCCTCTTTCGCTTCGTAGCTTTCCTTATTGGCTTAAAACTGCAAAAATATAACTGGATAGTATTTTTGCGGAACTTTTCTTACCAGAATTGTTACCTATTTGAAAACAGACTCTGTGGGTCTCTGAATTTGGTCTTTGGTAGATTCTTCCGGAGTCACCACTTGAATAACATCAATATTTTCATCTTCATACACTTATTACTTGAGTCATGAAACCTTTCATTTCCTTATTACACCATTATCTCCACTACGTGGAAATTTCTTTCACATAAAACTTCACACAGTTCTCATTAGCAACATTAGTACAAGTGAAGTGATAAAACCTTTTGAGTTCAACTTCAACTTAAAACCATCAAAACATAAGATACTGTAGCAACTCCTTTCGAAGACCCAAAAAGAATTCAAAAAGGAAATCGAATAAAGAAGCAAATACAAGAGTGGCAAAATCTGTCAAAACAGAGCAGCAGGTAAAGATCAATTTTCTTGAACCTCTTCTGTTGCTCAAATCAAAAAGTGAAAAACTAACGAAAGTTAAATAACAACCTGGGGAAGAAGCACAAAAAATTACAGCTCAATACTAGATATCTGACGAATTTTTACGGTGAAGCACAAAATTTTGTTTCGGGATAGCAACTTCCCCAAATCTTACTTCTCTCTCATTAGAGGTCGATCTTGACAGAAAAACCAAACAAAACGGATAAGGAGAGGTTATTACCGAAGTAATAACTTGAAATACTCAAAGAAACAAAAACAAACTTAAAGCAAAAATAAACTGGGTTGTCTCCCAAAAAGCTCTTTCTTTATAGCAATTAAGATGGGCATGATAATTTTGAAGATGCTCACATAGGAATATGACTTGAAGTGAAGGAGAGCATTAAGAAGCAAAAATACACATTTTTAAGTCTAACCCACTTCCTATGCAAGGGACTTTTATAAACAAACAAGTTGTTGAAACTAGAGGCTACTAGCATAGGAAGGCAAAAGATGTGTAACATAAAAACTTTCAGCATAAAATGGGGAAACTTGATATTATTGAGATGCATAAGAACACTTTTCCCTCTCTCATAGTAACTTTCAGTATCATGCATAAACTTAACAATATAGCTATCACAAGGACCATCATAACAATGATCACTTATTCTAACAGAAAACACGGGAATACTAGCTCTCATAACACTACTTTGTGAAACAATATTAGAGGTATCCTTACAAAGGATAGTGTATCCCTCTTCTACATATTTAGTGATAAAGTCTTTCACATTTGCTATTATAGGTTCATCATCCATTTCTTTATCAGGTTCAACAGCTTTACTTGTACTTTCATTAACCATACTAGCTATCATAGAATGTTCCTTTATCTTAACTGGGAAAGGGATTTTCTCAATGTAAGGTTTAGGTAAGACATGATTAGAAGTGTAAACTTCAGTATTTCTTACAGGAACACACTTAGCAATATCTATATAAGGTTCATGATACTTATTCCACTTCTTTTTAGGCACTTCAATGTAGGAAGCAAAAGCCTTAAAATAAGAAGCAATAGCTTGAGAGTCTAGACCATAAGCATTTTTAATATTTTGAAAGTCATCAGTTCCCATAAATGATTCAATGCATTCATAATCATAATTTATACCTGACTTTCTACCTTTGTCATTCTCCCAAGCTTCAGCATTGTCTTGAATACGGTCCAGAAGATCCCATTTAGCTTATTCTTCTTCCATGCGAGTGAACGATCCAGCACAAGAAGCATCCAATAAATCCTTATCATGTAGAGAAAGCCTTGCATAAAAGTTATTGATAATAATATTGTTGGGGAGCTCATGAATGGCATTAGTAACTTCAATCTCCCCCAATCTTGAGTTGTACTCTCTCCATCAAGAGGCAAAAAGTTGTATATTTGATTCCGATCTTTATGAATCTCACTAGGAGGATAAAATTTTGAATAAAAGAGAGGCACTATTTCCTCCCATTCAAGAGCTTGACCATTCTTCAGCAGCTTATACCATTCCTCAGCTCTTCCTTTCAGTGACAATGAGAATAACTTCTTCTTAACTTGATCTATAGTAATACCTGCAGACTTGAATAACCCGCATAATTCGTGTATAAAGAGTAAATGATCACCGGGATGGACAGTTCCATCCCCAACATAATAGTTATCCATAACACGATCAATAATTCTTGTAGGTATTTTAAAAGCATCATTCTCAACAGGTGGTGGTTCATATACTGCCTTAGCAGTGGTAGTAGCATTACCAAATAAGAAACTCAGCGAATTATCCATAACAAAAATAAAGCAACTAACAGCAGTAAACAATACTCACAGTAGAAGTTTCCTTTACCAGTTCCACTCTCCAATAGCGCTTCACTCCCCGGCAACGGCACCAGAAAATAGTCTTGATGACCCACAAGTATAGGGGGTGTATCGCAGTATTTTCGATAAGTAAGAGTGTCGAACCCAACGAGGAGCAGAAGGTGCTGGCTAGTGGTATGGATGAGGAATTCTCTGCAAATACTTAGCAAATGGATTTTTAGGGGTTTTTGATAAAGCAAGTAAATAAAGTACGAGTAAATAAAACATAGTAGAACAAATGCAGCAAGTGGCCCATCTTTATGCAGCAAAGGACAAGTCGGTTGTATTACTTAAGATGACCAAACGTTCTCGAGGACACATGGGAAGACTGTCAAGTGATTTTGCTTCATATAGTTGATTAATCTTCTTTAGTTTGCTAAGTGTTGTGTGGGTGAACCTCTGCTAATGTACCGACCATCCTACGACTAATACATACTTGTGATTATACCCCTTGTAAACATCCATAAGTACAAGAAAGTAATTAAGGTAGAAACCTAACCACAGCTTTAAACTCTAAGACCCTTATGTCCCTTGTGCAATGGTTTCCTAACGGGGGTTCAGGTTTCTTTCACTCCGGCAACCCCTATGATTAGTAGCCGAATACACAATGCATGCCCCTAGGCCCATATAGGTGAAGTTTCATGCAGTCAACGTTCACATGACAGTACTAGAAGAAGTACACCACAACTTAAATATCAAACCATTGAATCTTTCTCAACACAACTCCGCTACTAACAACATGACTTCTCACATGTCCTCAAGAACAAAACGAACTACTCACAAGACATCATATGGATCATGATCAGAGATGGAATAATGATGTATAACAATCTGAACATAAACAATAATTCAACGGTCCACTCAATAGCATGAACTACAAAGAATAATCAACACCAGGAAAGTTTCCCCTAAGAACTATGCAAGATTCAACCCAATTGTTACAGCAATATGGAGATGGTGGTGAGGGTGCTAATGATGATGATGGTGGTGATGATGATCCCGATAAAGTCCAGCTTGATGGTGGTGTTGATGGCGACGATCTCCCCTCTCCAGGAAGGAATTCCCCCGGCAGAAATCTGTCTGCCGGAGAGATCTTTCTCTCTTGGTGTTTTCCACCCCGCAGAGGCGGCGGAATCTTTCTGTGGTTGCTCCGCGAGTCTTAGGGTTTCGGGAGGAATATATATGCCAGAGGGGAGAGCCAGAGGTGGGCCAGGGCGGCCACACCACCTGGTGGTGTGGCCTAGGGTGGCCTGCGCCAGGGGGTGGTGTGGGCCCCTGTAGCCCATCTCTACTACCTCTTCTGGCAGCCTTCATCTTCTGGAAAAATAGGATTTTCCGTATATTTACCCAGATTTTCTAATCTTCGCGAATTTTGCCTCCAAACAGAACCTTTTCCATCAGAATCCTGACTGCAACAGTCCATGCTCCAAAAGTCATCAACCATGCAAAAACAGATGAAATAACATAAGTATCATCTCTTAATATGAAATATATCAATGAATAACAATAAATTATGATATAGAATAGTGATGCAAAATGGACGTATCTGTTCCTCACCACAATTCCATGCTCATCTTGCTTGTTCTTGAAAATTCACTTAGTGCCTATAACATTGCGGCGATCTTTTGGCTTTTCAACTAACTTCCACACTTTGTTTCTCTCAAAGTTGTTGAGCTCTTTGTGCATTGCATCCAACCAATCCGAATCTTCAAGAGCTTCCCAAACTTCCTTTGGTTCCACCATGGAAATGTGTGCTTGGTGCTCACCAAAGTTCTTCAGTTGTGCTCGAGTAGATATCCCTCTTCTTACATCTCCTACCACATTCTCAAGAGTGTGGTCTCTTAATTCCAATACTCTATCCATTCTAGCTTGGCGATGAGTTTCGATCTCCTTGTTGTTTCTTGGGGGATCACTTCATCATTTTGGTCCTCGTCTTTACCATTAAATTGACCTTGATCATCATTGGAATTATTTTCTTCTCTAAGAGGCAAAGATTGACCTTGGTCTTGATCAAGCATACTTCTAAACAGGCATTGAGCTTTCCTAATGGCATTTTCTATAGATCTTCCTTGTGTAATAGACTTAGCACCATTGGACATTCTAGCAAATGGAGACTCAGGTAACTCTTGGCTAGGGGTTTCTTCTTGATCAGCAGGTTGAGGGTCCACAACTTGTCTTTGGCATTGGTCATTGTCCTCCTCGATAGGAGCTTGTTGATGTAGTGAAGATGAGGGCTCCACTTGAGTGGAGCATAGTTCTTCTCGATCCGCCATCAGGGGTTACTGCACGGGGTGGATGAAACCCGCGCCCATTCTTCCTATGGAATCCTGAGGCATTTCATCATCTACATCACAGACATCAACACGCCCCGCTTGGGGACCATCATATTCCTCAAACACCACACTACAAGATTCTATGACAAGTCCGAAGAGCTAGTGTGGGATTCGAGACCATAACCAACAAAAATACCCTCTAATGCTTTGGAATCAAACTTGGACAAACGAATCACTTACAACCGAACACCTGGAAGTAAGAAACATTGGGCTTGTTACCGGTAAGGATTTCATATGGAGTCTTGATCAATTCTTTGTGGAGCTAGAGACGGTTTGATGCATGGCATGTGGTGGAGATAGCTTCAAGCCAAAAATTGTATGGGGATTTAAATTCCGCCAACATAGTCCTTGCCATATCAATAAGATTCCGGTTATTCCTCTCAGCTATACCATTTTGTTGAGGGGTATATGCAGCGGAATATTGATGTTTTATTCCCTCATCACTAAGAAATCCATTCAATGTGTAGTTCTTGAACTCGGTACCATTGTCACTTCTTATTGTTAATACTGGGACATTGTGTTGACGTTGAGCCATGTTGATGAAGTCAATAAAGTTCTCTTGGGTATCACTTTTTAGCTTGAACAAATATACCCAAGTGTAACTTGAGTAGTCATCAACAATCACCAAACAATATTTCTTCCCACCAAGACTTGCATGAGAAGGAGGACCAAAAAGATCCATATGAATCATGCATCTTCCTCTTGGACTTGATGTAGTTCTTTGGCTTGTGGGGAGAATCATGCATCTTTCCTTCAACACATGCCCTGCAAACACGATCTTTGGCAAAGCAAACATTTTCTTTTAGTCCAACAATATGACCATCCTTGTGGAGGCTTTGCAAAGTTCTCATGTTGACATGGTCTAGACGGCGATGCCATAGCCAACCCACATCGGCCTTTCCGATAGGCACATCAGACTTGTAGTGGTTTTCCCCGAGAAGTCCACCACATACAAGTCATTCTCAACGTACCTAACAAAAGCGACCTTTAGAGACTTGCTCCACATGAGGATCACAATATCATTATCAATGAAGACGGCAAAGCCCATCTTTCCAACAGCACAGACTAAAAGTAAATTATACCCAAGGGTCTCAACAAGCATGACATCCACGAGAGTGATATCGTGTGCAACCACAACTTTGCCAAAACCCATTACCTTAGACTTTGACTTGTCGCCATATGTCACGGATATTTGATCAACATTTGGTCTCAACTCCTAAACACTAGACGCGCTTTCGGTCATATGACTTGTGCATCCACTATCAAGCACCCATTTTGACCCTCTGGAAGCATAGGTCTACAAAAGATCAAACTAGTTTTTAGGTATCCATTTTTCAATGGGTCCTCTTTTGTTAGCAACAAGGGTCTTGGGAACCCAAATAGACCATGCAATATAACCATCAAATGGGCCAACATATTGTGCATACACATCACCATAATAATCACGCATTAAAACATAGTGAGGGTTAGCACTACGCGCAAAATCATCATGAGACATAGTTTTGCCACTTGAGGTCTTACTTCCCACAATGACCTTGTTCTTTTCTTGGGCGGGCTTGGCCTTCTTCTTCTTGTTGTTCTTTTTCTTCTTGGCTTTAGAGATAAAACCAATGCCCCCTTTTCACTATTTGACCTTTGCTTGCTTAAGAGATCATCAATAGACTTATTTCCTTTTGGAAAGGAGGTCTTAGCTAGCTCCTCCTTCAACCTAGCATGTTCTTCAAGTGTATGTGTACAACTAGAAGGAATGAACATACTAGGTGAGGGGGTATTGATCAATGGAGTTTGAAGCTTTTTACGAGACTTTGTGAGCGACAAGAGTTCACCTTCCAAGGCCTTGTGAGCCTTGTCAAGTGTCCTAAAGTCCTCGGCAAGTTTTTCATGAACAACATCAAACTCAATCTTGTCCTTTTTAGCCTTTTTATATTTAGAAATAGCATGATCACATTCCTTGATGACTTTATTAATAATGAGATCATTTGCTTCATCAAGACCCTCTAGTTTAGTTTCAAGAGATAATCTAGTTTCTTGTTCTTCTTCTAGAGCATTATTTAGAGCCTCTACCTCAATCATGTGCTCTCTTCCTAATTGACATCTCTCATCTAGAAGTTCTTGTGTGTGTGCAAGTTGATTTAAGAGGTCCACAACGTGTTTCTTGTGTTCCCCTTGCAAGTTGTTCATGAACACATCAAAAGCAACTAATTCCTTTTTGACCTCAAGAGACAACTCATCATCAAAATCATCATTGATTAGGGAGGTGGAGTGCTGATACGTCCATTTTGCATCACCATTCTATGTCATAATTCACTATTATTCATTGATATATTTCGTATTGAGAGGTGATACTTATGTTATTTCATCTGCTTTTTGCATGGTTGATGACTTTTGGAGCATGGACCGCTGTAGTCAGGATTCTGATGGAAAAGGTGCTGTTTCGAGGCAAAATTCGCGAAGATCAGAAAATCCGGGAAAATATACGAAAAATCCTATTTTTCTAGAAGACGGAGGCTGCCAGAAGAGGGAGTGGAGATGGGCCATAGGGGGCCCACACCACCCCCTGGCGCGGGCCACCCTAGGCTGTGCCACTAGGTGGTGTGGCCGCCCTGGCCCACCTCTGGCTCTCCCCTCTCGTGTATATATTCCTCCCAAAACCCTAAGACTCGGGGAGCGACCACAGAAAGATTCCGCCGCCTCTAAGGGGCGAAAAACACTGAGAGAGAAAGATCTCTCCGGCAGACAGATTTCTGCCGGGGGAACTTCTTCCCGGAGAGGGGAGATCGTCGCCATCAACACCACCATCAAGCTAGACTTCATCAGGATCATCATCATCACCACCATCATCATCATCAGCACCCTCATCACCATCTCCATATTGCTGTAACAATTGAGTTGAATATTGCATAGTTCTTAGGGGAAACTTTCCCGGTGTTGATTACTCTTTGTATTTGATGCTATTGAGTGAACTGTTGAATTATTGTTTATGTTCAGATTGTTATACATCATTATTCCATCTCTGATCATGATCCATATGATGTCTTGTGAGTAGTTTGTTTTGTTCTTGAGGACATGGGAGAAGTCATGTTGTTAGTAGTGGAGTTGTGTTGAGAAAGATTCAATGGTTTGATATTTAAGTTGTGGCTGTAACTACCTCGGTGAATTACGCTCTTAGTTGCATGCCTGGATGAGCGAAAGTGGTTAAAATAGTACGGTGGGGCCCGGGGCCACTCACGGTAGACCTTTCGGCCGTCCTAACCACTTTCAGAACATCGGAACAAGAACGAGTGGCGTAATCGGCAGGCGAAGGGATCAACTACATACACAAGTGAGTATGTATGCAAGCCACATACAACAGTCCTCAGAGCCATTCCAACTAAAAGAAATAGAAATATTGCAACGCCATACGTCAAGATTCAAATATCCTAGATAGAGATATTATTTTTGGATAGCTCCTCATACAACAAACATCAGAGTATCAGGCGGAAGCAGAAAACAAGATCCGAGTACGGATAAGAAGCAAATCGGCATAAGATGCCACATAAATAAACACATCCCGCCCACAGATCTCACGGCTCCTTGTTCCCGGAATCTCTACACCGAAGGATCGTTGCCAACATCATCTGTCTCCTCCACCCAGTATCCATCTTGCGGGTACACCTGTTCATCTGAATCAAACAATTTATCGTGTGAGACCCTAGGGGTACTCAGCAAGTC
Source organism: Avena eriantha (assembly GCA_910589775.1). Lineage (NCBI taxonomy): Eukaryota > Viridiplantae > Streptophyta > Magnoliopsida > Poales > Poaceae > Avena > Avena eriantha. Next base: position 248,998,651 of record OU342745.1, on the reverse strand, counting down.
TTTATGCCACTAAAGGGGACACAACCTGGGATGACGCAATTGCAGCAAAAGATAATATCTAGCAATTCTATAGATACTCGCTAACCATCCGCCTAACCAATGATAGACGGATGTCCGTTAATTAAGAACAACAGTTATAACAGTATAATTACTAGATCCATCCTCCTCCTCGCTTACCAACGAGGAAGCGGACGAACAACCCCCATCATCCGTTGGCAGTTTTATTAACCATTCCATGAGTATTGCACTATTTACTAGTCAAGTACTTAGTCAAATTAAAAGCGGTACTTTAGTTATACTTGTCTATGATCGAGAAAATGTGCTCCAAGTCGTCCATAACCGCGGACACAGCTTTCAGAAAGATTTACCCTGCAGGGATGCACGAATAGCAACACACACTCGATCAACCTCGGAAAAACCAACTCAAAACCCAACGAGGCATTCACGACAAAGCAATCACAGGATTCAGAAATATTTCAGGGGGCCACCCCATTAAGCTACCCGCAACGAAGTTGGCCGGCTCCGAGACGGACCCAAGGTTTGTGTGGACGGCGGTAAATGACTGGGAACCCGAAAATGTGACTGGGCTTGTCGATACAGCAAAAACGTGTCATGATCCAAAACAGTACAGGTGCTCTACGCACAATCTTAATAAAACAGTAACATGGCATAAGTATAGGATAGTAATAAAGCCCCAAACTAATTGTGGCCCCAAGAAATAAGAATGAATCAAGCTCTGGCTCAGGGGGGTCCATAAGGCCTCCCGGATGTGGATAGTGCGAATAGTCAAGGAACAGGAATCAAGTACTCGGGGTCCTACGGGACACAAGTGAGCATGAAAAACAAAATAGCAGATATTTCTCACCGGTGCCTCTTTCATTAGTTATCCCATTACTACTCGGGTTAAGTTGTTTAGGTACCTCGTTATTCATCAGACACTCACATACCCTACACATGCTTTTCTATGACTCGCATGGCTCAAACAACTCATGTAGTGATGGCTCATGGGATGGAGGAACAAGCTTCGGTGGGGTTTAAAAATAAAGGCTATGCAGTACTTGGGATTCAATTTAATGCAATCGCGACTCAATGATGCAAGAATAAGATAGAGGCAATAGGTACTATATGTATGCAAGCATGTGGTAGTGCTTGCCTGGCAGCTCAGTGGAAGCGAGAGATGGGTCTGGGTAGTACTCCTGTGATTCCTGGTAATTCTCCTGCTGGGCGTCTATTCGAAGAAGAACCAAACAAACAAGGGCCAACATAAATAAAGTGCACAAGCATATGAATTAAAATGCGTCGAGCAACCAAGCATGCCATGATGAATGATGCACAATTTACATGGCAATAAAGTAGCATGGCAAGGGTGAGGTGTGGGGTACAAGAATAAAGCATTTTATTAATTATTTAGCCAAGTTTTGTTGTCATAAACAGTTCAGATTTTTAATAATGACATGATGCATGCTTCAACTCAGAACAAGGACTGCATAGATAGAACGGGCTCGTCACGCTGATCGATTCAGACATATTATTTGTCAAATTTGGAGTTATAGATTTAAAGTTATTAATTTATTAAGAAAAAGGCATTTTATTGTAATTTTAATCATCTCGAAATTTTAAAGTGCTCAAACATTATTTTGAATAGCATATTTGAATACCTCACATTTTTCTGATTCAAAAACATATATTATTTGTATGATTTGGATTTATAATTTGAAAGTTATTTAAAATCTGATTTGAATTTGAATTTAAACAATTTCTGAAAAGTTTATTTAAAAACAGAAAAACAGAAAACGTTTTACACTCAGACATACCTAGCCACAGACGCTGATGGGTGGGCCAGCTGCTGGCTAGGACACACGCGCATGGAAAACTTTTCTCAGCGCGGCGTACTTAGCCTCTGCGACTGACAGATGGGCCAGCGGCTACGGGCCCACGTGACAGAGGCTGAACCCCGCAGCGGCTGACAGATGGGGCGTGCTGGAGCGCGGGTTGAGCCGGTTAAAACGTAGGCGCCTTTTTGTAAAAATGCAATGGGAGACTGACTGGTGGGGCTGGGCGTACCGCGGGTTGAGGCGGCAAAAGAAGGAGGGGGTATTTGCAAAACAGGGCCGCGGTACTGTGGACTTCTCCACTGTCTGGAGGCAGATCTGCGTGCGGCGCGGAACGGGGACTCGAACCAGGGACCTGGGACTAGCGCTCGGTGGCGGCAACCAGTGCGGTAGGACGTGGGTGTTGACAGGAGGGAGCAATGCGGCTAGGTGAGGCTCTATGCGGCGCGGAAAACGTGCAGACGCCAGCGACTGACGATGCACCGAGGGCGTTCGGTGTAAGGTCCGGTGCGGCTAGACGACGATGGTGAAGATGGGGTTGTCTGGGAGGTACAGGGGCTACCCGCGGGCTCGACGGAGGGCTCAGATCGAGGCGAGGAACGGCGGAGCGGCGAGGTTGCAGACGTCCCGGATCTAGGGTTTGCGGTAGAGCGGCGAGGGTACTGGCGGTTCTGGTGCTCCTCCTCCTTGCTGGCGCATCCAAGGCAAAGCAGGGGATCCTCCTCGAGCGCCTCGACCACCTCCACGTCAACCACGATCGCCGGAACGAGGGAGCGGTGGTGTTGCTGGCGGCTGACCGGCGAGAGGCGTTGGCAACGGTGAAGAAGAAAGAGGGGAGAGGCAGGGCTCTGGGGTGGATCTGGGCGACGCCAGGAGGCGTGAGGAAGGAGGTAAAGCGAGAGGGAGAGAGGAGAGGCAGCCGTGGGGATCAGGGTAGATAAAGTGGCTTCGGCCACTTTTTCCCTTCTCCTCCTCGCACATGCTCGGGCTGGGCAGGTAGGGCATGGCAGGGTAGGGTGGAGGCTGCCAGGTGGGGACGGCGTGGTGGTACAGCTGGGGCCAGCATGGCATAGAGGGACAAAGAGAAAAGAGAGAGGGAGGCTCGAGTTAGCTAGGTTAGGAGGGAGTAGATGGCTCGGGTTAGGGTTTGGGTAGGTTGGAGAGGTTAGTTGGGGTAGGGCATGCATGGCAGGGAGAGGGGACCTTGACATGGGGAGAGGAGAGAGGTAAGGTGAGGGTTTAGATTAGAACTAGTTTTAGAGAGAACTAGAGGAAAAACTAGGGCTAGGTTTTAATTAGGTGTTTAGGTTTTAAAACTTGTTTATAAGATCGAACCAAGAGGAATAGTGAGGGCTTTGATTTAGCCTAAGAGGAGGTGAAGGAGAAACCAAGGAAAAGAGAAAGAAAAAGATTTATGGGAAAAAGGCCTCATTTGAATCATGCATGGCACCTTTCCATGTGAGGTTGATAAGGTGGAGATGGGAGAGGTGAGGTTTTGATGCTCAAAACAAAGTTCTAGGATCAAGATGAGGAGGGTGGAGTAAGAGAGAAAAAGGAATCTCACAAAAGAAAAAGGTTCACTCCAAAATCCAAGAAATTCAAAGGAGAAAAGATGAGTGCTTTGCATGGCCCATGCAAAATAATTAATGCCATGTCTTATTCTTGTGAAAACAATAATATTATAACATGACATGATCCCATGCATTAGCAAAAATGTGGAATAAGGCCAAGCAAAAGAAAAATAGATTAGATCCACACTAACCCACATGAGCTAGATTAAATGCCAAAAATAAATAAAGCCCATGTGAGATTAGGGTGGTGGAATTGTAAGGTGGTGACAAAGAAAGGTGGTGGACTGGAATAAAAGATATGCCCCCAACTCAACTTGGGCATTAAACAATATATCAATAACCAAAAACAATATCAAGAGGCAAATACAATTAATAATGCATATGAGATAAGAACCATAGAAACAGGGTTTTATATGATGCTCAAATGCAAGGTGCCATGATGACATGAGCATGATATAATTATGATGTAACAATTATATATAGGAAGTAGCCATTATATTACTAGACCAGGTAGCATTACAATTGTTAGATAATTGGGATGCTACAGTGGTGTACTTCTTCTAGTGGTGTCATGTGAACGTCGACTACATGACACTTCACCTATATGGGCCTAGGGGAATGCATTGTGTATTTGGCTACTAATCGTAGGGGTTGCCCGAGTGACAGAAACCTGAACCCCCGTTAGGAAACCATTGCACAAGGGACGTAAGGGTCTTAGAGTTTAAAGTTGTGGTTAGGTTTCTACCTTAATTACTTGCTTGTACTTACGGATGTTTGCAAGGGGTATAATCACAAGTATGTATTAGTCCTAGGAAGGTCGGTACATTAGCACAGGTTCACCCACACAACACATAGCAAACTAAAGAAGATTAATCAACTATGTGAAGCGAAAGCACTTGACAGTCTTCCCATGTGTTCTCGAGAATGTTTGGTCATCTTAAGTAATACAGCCGGCTTGTCCTTTGCTGCATAAAGGATTGGGCCACTTGCTGCATTTGTTCTACTGTGTTTTATTTACTCGTACTTTATTTACTTGCTTTATCAAAAACCCCTAAAAATCCGTTTCCTAAGTGTTTGCAAAGAATTCCTGATCCATACCACTAGCCAGCACCTTCTGCTCCTCATTGGGTTTGACACTCTTACTTATCAAAAATACTGCGATACACCCCCTATACTTGTGGGTCATCAAGACTATTTTCTGGCACCGTTTCCGGGAAGTGAAGCGCTATTGGAGAGTGGAACTAGTAAAGGAAACTTCTACTGTGAGTATTGTTTATTTCTGTTAGTTGCTTTATTTTCATTATGGATAATTCGCTGAGTTTCTTATTTGGTAATGCTACTACCACTGCTAAGTTAGTAGATGAAGCACCACCTGCTGAGAATGATTCTTTTAAAATACCTACAAGAATTATTGATCGTGTTATGGATAACTACTATGTTGGGGATGGATTTATCCATCCCGGTGATCATTTACTCTTTATACATGAATTATGCGGGTTGTTCAAGTGTGCAGGTATTACTATAGATCAAGTTAAGAAGAAGTTATTCTCATTGTCACTGAAAGGAAGAGCTGAGGAATGGTATAAGCTGCTGAAGAATGGTCAAGCTCTTGAATGGGAGGAAATAGTGCCTCTCTTTTAGTCAAAATTTTATCCTCCTAGTGAGATTCATAAAGATCGAAATCAAATATAAAACTTTTGGCCTCTTGATGGAGAGAGTATAGCTCAAGCTTGGGGGAGATTGAAGTTACTAATGCTCAAATGTCCCATTCATGAACCCCCAACAATATTATTATCAATAACTTGTATGCAAGGCTTTCTCTTCATGATAAGGATTTATTGGATGCTTCTTGTAATGGATCATTCACTCGCATGGAAGAAGAAGCTAAATGGGATCTTCTGGACCGTATTCCAGCCAATGCTGAAGCTTGGGAGAATGACAAAGGTAGAAAGTTAGGTATAAATTATAATTATGAATGCATTGAATCTTTTATGGGAACTGATGACTTTCAAAATATTAGTAATGCTTATGGTCTTGATTTACAAGTTATTACAAATTGCTTTAAGGCTTTTGCTTCTTATATTGAAATTCCAAAAAAGGGATGGAACAAGTACCATGCACCTTATAAAGATATTGTTGACTGTGTTCCTATTGGGAGTGCTAAGTATTGCACTATTGATCACATCTTACCTGAACCTTATATCGAAAAGATTCCCTTCCTAGATAAGGTAAAGGATCATCCTATGATAACTAGTGTAATCACTAAAAGTTAAAAGAGAACTGTAAAACCTGATGAACAAATAAACGTTGAACCTGTGGTAGCAATTGTGAAAGACCTTGTCACTAAAAGCATAGAAGATGGACACATAGTCTTTTGTGAGGATGCTTCTAATATTGTTTCACATCCTAATAGAACTAAAAAGTCTAGTGTCCCTGTGCTTTCCGTTAGAATTGTTGATCATTCCTATTATGGTTTATGTGATATTGGTGCAAGTTCTAGTGTTATTCCTTATGAGCTTTACAGAGAAATTATGCATGAAATCAGTCCCTGCGAATTGTAAGAGATTGATGTGGTTATTCACCTTGCTAATAGAGAGACCATCTCTCCAATTGGTATTGTACGAGATGTGGAAGTTCTTTGTGGTAAGATTAAGTATCCTGCTGATTTTCTAGTACTTGGTTCAGCTGCTAGTAAAACTTATCCTATCATTTTTGGTAGACCTTTCTTGAGTACTTGTGGAGCTATTATAGATTGCAAGAGGGAGAAAATCTTGACTAAGTTTGATGGGGAATCTTATGAGTTTAATTTTTCTAAATTTACTAAAGAACCTTGTGAAAAGGAAACCCATAATGAGGATTTTAGAGTTGAACAACTTGCTTCTATCTCTCTTGCTCCTAACAATGCTTTGCAGCAATTTATGGAAGATCACGAAAGTGAGACCTTCATGGAAGAAATGAATGAGATTGACGAGATTCTCCGTCGTTAACCCAAGATGCTTAAGCATAACTTGCATGTAGAAGACTTGGGTACCATGTTGCCACCTAAAAAGGATCCGGTCTTCGATCTAAAACCTCTCCCTGATGATCTTAAATATGCTTATATTGGTGATAAAAATATATATCATGTTATTATTAGCTCTAAACTTTCAGGGAAGGAAAAGAAAGGTTATTGGAGGTTTTGAAGAAACACCAAGAGCTATGGGCTATACTCTGGATCATTTAAAAGGGATTTCACCTACTATATGTCAGCATTCTATCAATATAGAATCAGATGCAAAGCCAGTAGTAGAGCACCAACGATGTTTAAATCCTAAGATGAAGGAAGTGGTGAGAAATGAGGTATTGAAACTCCTTGATGCTGGTATTATTTACCCTATTGCTGATAGTGAATGGGTTAGTCTTGTTCATTGTGTTCCTAAAAAAGGAGGAATTACCATTGTTCCTAATGATAATGATGAGCTTATTCCCCAAAGAATAGTAGTAGGCTATAGGATGTGCATTGATTTTAGGCAAGTCAACAAAGTTACTAAGAAAGATCACTACCCGCTTCCTTTTATTGATCAAATGTTGGAAAGGTTGTCTAAAAAGACCCATTTTTGTTTTCTTGATGGTTATTCTGGTTTCTTTCGAATTGCTATTAAACAACAAGATCAAGAAAAAACTACTTTTACTTGTCCTTACGGGACTTATGCTTATAGACGTATGCCTTTTGGTTTATGTAATGCTCCTGCTAATTTTCAAAGATGCATGTCTGCTATCTTTCATGGTTTTTGTGAGGAAATTGTGGAAGTGTTCATGGATGACTTTTCTGTCTATGGAACTTCTTTTGATAATTGTCTGCACAACCTTGATAAAGTTTTGCAGAGGTGTGAAGAAACTAATCTTGTTCTTAATAGGGAGAAATGCCACTTCATGGTTAATGAAGGGATTGTCCTTGGGCATAAGGTTTCTGAAAGAGGCATAGAAGTTGATAGAGCTAAGGTTGAGGCAATTGAGAAAATGCCATGTCCAAGAGACATCAAAGGTATTCGTAGTATCCTTGGTCATGCTGGTTTCTATAGAAGGTTTATTAAAGATTTTTCTAGGATATCAAAACCCCTCACTAATCTTCTTCAAAAATATGTACCCTTTGTTTTTGATGATGATGGTCAGGAAGCTTTTGAAACTCTTAAGAAGGCTTTAACCACAACTCCTATCGTTCAACCACCTGATTGGAGTTTACCCTTTGAAATAATGTGTGATGCTAGTGATTTTGCTGTAGGAGCTATCCTTGGGCAACGAATTGATAAAAAGCTAAACGTTATTCATTATGCTAGTAAGACTCTAGACGCTGCTCAAAGGAATTATGCTACTACTGAAAAAGAATTTCTAGCTGTCGTCTTTGCTTGTGATAAATTTAGACCCTATATTGTAGACTCAAAGTCACCATTCATACTGATCATGATACTATTAAGTACCTTATGACGAAGAAGGACGCTAAGCCTAGGCTTATTAGATGGGTGCTGCTTTTACAAGAGTTTGATCTACATATAGTAGATAGGAAAGGTGCTGAAAACCCTATAGCTGATAATTTATCTCGATTCGAAAACATCTCCTTTGACCATATGCATGTTAATGATAGTTTCCCAAATGAACAGTTGGTTGCAGTAGGGGTAAGCTCACGAAGGAGCCCTTAGTACGCTGATTATTCTAACTTTATTGTCTCCAAGTATTTGCCTCCAACTTTTACAACTCAGCAAAGAAGGAAGTTCTTTTATGATTTGAGGCATTATTTTTGGGATGACCCACACTTATATAAAGAAGGAGTGGATGGTATTATGCGAAGATGTGTTCCAAAATATGAACAAAAGGAGATATTGCATAAATGTCATGGTAGTGCTTATGGAGGACATCATGCAGGAGATAGAACTGCGCAAAAGGTGCTACAATCAGGTTTCTACTGGCCTACCCATTTTAAAGATGCAAGAAAATTTGTTTTATCTTGTGATGAATGTCAGCGTGTTGGTAATATTTCTAGACGCAATGAAATGCCTATGAACTACTCTATAGTTATTGAACCCTTTGATTGCTGGGGATTTGACTTTATGGGTACTTTTCCTCCCTCGAAAGGTTATACTCATATTCTTGTTGCCGTTGATTATGTTACTAAGTGGGTAGAAGCCATTCCTACGAAGAGTGCTGACAGGGAGACTTCTCTAAAAAATGCTTAAGGATCTTATCTTTCCTAGGTTTGGAGTGCCTAGGTATCTCATGACTGATGGTGGTTCTCATTTCATTCATGGTGGTTTTAGAAAGACCCTTGCTAAATATGATGTTAATCATAGAATTGCTTCAGCTTATCACCCCCAAACTAGTGGGCAAGTAGAGTTATCAAATAGAGAAATTAAATCCATCTTGCAAAAGACTGTTAATAGATCTAGAAAAAACTGGGCTAAAAAGTTGAATGATGCTTTATGGGCTTATAGAACTGCCTACAAAACCCTCCTTATGGGAAAGCTTGTCACCTACCTTTAGAATTAGAACACAAAACTTACTGGGAAGTTAAAGAACTCAATAGAGATTGTAAGCTCGCAGGTGAGAAAAGATTATTTGATTTAAGTTCCTTAGATGAATGGAGGAGTGAAGCCTATGAAAATGCTAGGCTCTTTAAAGAAAAAGTTAAAAGATGGCATGACAAGCGAATACTTAAGAGAGAATTTCATGTTGGTGAGAAAGTTCTATTGTATAGGTCTCGTCTTAGATTTTTTGCAGGAAAGCTACTATCAAAATGGGAAGGACCCTTCATTATTGAAGAAGTGTACCGTTCGGGAGAAATAAAAATTTCTTCTTTAAAAGATAATACTATACAAGTAGTGAATGGGCAGCAACTCAAGCACTATATTGCTGGAGATTCTTACAATGAAGATGTTGATGCCTTTCAAGTTATAACTCCAGAGAAATTTATCAAGGACCAAATTCAGAGACTTGCAGACTCCATTTTCAAATAGGTAACAGTTCGAGTAAGAAAAGTTCCGCGAAAATACTATCCAACTATATTTTTGCAGTTTTTAGACAATAAGGAAAGCTACAAAGCAAAAGAGGGACGGAAATAGAGCCAGGGTGGCTCACACCACCCTGTGGCGCGGGCCCACCCCCGGCCGCGCCACCAGGTGGTGTGGCCACTCCGGACTCCGTCTCCGACCCGTTTTCTCCAGTACCTTCCTTTTGTTATGAAACTTCGTAACATATAATCCCCCGGATCCCCTGAGGTTCGTATATCGTGTTTTTGTCGTGTTTTCGTTTCGATCTGTTTCTGATAGGTAGAGTCCCAGATTTGGAGCACAATGTCTTCCTCTAGATCAGCCAGGGGAGATTCCTTAGAAGATATCATCAACCCATACATGAGACAGTTGAAGATTCATCCCAAGGAGTTGTTGCTTGAAGATGGGGAGGTCCGGATAAAAGAGGTTCAAGGCCCTAAAGGTGAAGGAAGTCTGGAGGACAGGATAGAAGCACTACAGCAAGAAGTCTTTCGGTACAAGAAGATGGCGGAACGCGAAGTGGATATCATCCATAAGATTTGTTCCGAACTCATCGTCGAGCACCAAAAGGAGACTGTTGAGCTCAACATGAAGTCCTCTCACTCCGCCAAACAACCAACGAACTGCAAGCACAGCTCTACGATGTTCGAAATCAAAATTGTGAGGACGAGGTTAGATTTAAACACATAAGTGTTGCTGCAAGTTTCAGGATGTTGGAGAGCACAATGTCCTTTGTTGATGGGGAGCCTTTACCCTGGAAGTCGGACAATGATGAGAGGATACCACCACCACCGAAGGAGTAATTCGTCATCAGGTTTGGCATCCCCTTGGTTTGTTCCAAGCTTGGGGGAGTGCCGCGGTATCACATCACTATCTTCTATCTTTTTACTTTTTTAGTAGAGTCATATCATGAATAGAGAAGTTATCATGTAGGATGGTTTGCATTATGGAAGTGTCCCCTCTCTCGTTAGATATGTATCCATTGGTGTGAGTTGTCGTTATGGAATATTAATGAGAAGTTCTATCATTTACCCTTTTGCATATCTTATATTAGTTTTCAATTCCAGGTTATATGATTGATCTTGTTGTTAGTATTGTTATCACTTTGGGATGATTGAGTTAATTTAGTTGGTTTTGGCAAACCTAGCTTGGTCAGTAGCAACACTATTTTTGAGAGTTGAATGAAAAGATAAAAGTACTCTAAAGAAATATAATTTCATCATCTTTCTTTCTTGATTTGCTCATAAGTCTAGTATTCTCTGGTTAAGATCTTTTGTGCTTCCAAGGAAGATTGCATGTTTGTTTTTATCACTTGTATGTTTGTTTGTTTCCTTCAACTCTTATACTTGCTACCAACCTTGCTTTCCAAAAACCTGTACTGAGAGGGAATTCTTCTCGTGCATCCATTCCTTAAGCCAAAAACCTATGCCATTTGTATCCACCATACCTACCTATTAGCATTATTGCTATTCCAAGTAAATTCTTGTTTTATCTACCTCCCAAATTAAACTTGTTATGCGAAAATTAGTTATTAAAGCTCTCATGAACTTGATGGCACACTTTACTTTCTTGCACTTAATAAACTTGAACCATTGTGCTCACCTAAGTTGCATATATGCTTGCGCTTTGTAAGTTGTGAATTACCAGAACCATGTTGTCATGGGGAACGCTTTCAACATTGCACTGGTACTTTGTACCTAGTTGATATCATGTTCTTTTGTCTATGGATGTCGTCGGTGTGAAATGAAAGGGGATCTTTTAAGTCCATGGATTTATGCATGTGTGTTAGAGAAACGCCTAGGCCGCTAGTCTAATCCATGCTGACATGGTGGAAACTTGCAGTGTAACCATAATGAGCTGTCTATGAAGCATTATTCTTATAAAAAAAGAGTCCTATATTGAGAAAAAAGAGAAAAAAAGAGATTATGAAAAGAGGAAAGAGAGAAAAAAAAAGCACCATATTCCCATGGTAAATAAGAAGATTGCTGAGATGCTTGTTGTCTGCTTGCCTTGTCAGTTTGATATGGGGATTCTTCCGTATCATCGGGAAAGGGGTACCCGTTGGCAGTTCTCTATGATACACATATGCTTACGATGACAAGAACTTACCGGTGACTAAACTTGAGTAGCATGAGGAGCGGCCCTCGTATTCAAGGGACATGAGATTCTCAATTTACAACTTGTCAAGCATATCCTCGTATTTGATCACTTTAACCTTAATCACCTAAAGATGCCTATGATAGGGGAAATAAGAGCTGAAAAATAATAAGTATCATAATTTTTGGGAGCTCTTTATGAAACCTGAAATCCCTGCTTCCCCTCTACGAAGGGCCTTTCTTTTACTTTTTAGTTGAGTCAGTAAACCTATTCTCTTCTATCTCAGCAAGTATTTTGAGTTATTGTGTTTCATTCATTCATATGATGATTTATTCAATCATGATTCTTATGTTCCTTGTTTTGCACATTGCTCTTATCTTGGTGATTACTACTTTGAAAGCTATCATTGAAAAATAGTTATTTGTAAACTCCAGCAAATTATCAACTATTCTTCGACCAAGAGCTAAGTTTGCCATTACCAGTTATGATTCACTTTATGTACCTTTATTGTGTTTCCTTTACTTATTGCAAGTTAAGTTATATAATAGTGAGTTGTCTTTTATCACGATCTATGTATTTGATGAATGTGATGCTTCTTGTCAGTATTCTTTTATCGACTCTCCACTCCATAAACCCGAGGCCATGTTTATTGAGCTCAGTTTCGCTTGGGGACAAGCGAAGTCTAAGCTTGGGGGCAGTTGACACGTCCATTTTGCATCACTATTCTATGTCATAATTCACTGTTATTCATTGATATATTTCGTATTGAGAGGTGATACTTATGTTATTTCATCTGTTTTTTGCATGGTTGATGACTTTTGGAGCATGGACCGCTGCAGTCAGGATTCTGATGGAAAAGGTGTTGTTTGGAGGCAAAATTCGCGAAGATCAGAAAATCCGAGAAAATATACGGAAAATCCTATTTTTCAGAAGACGAAGGCTGCCAGAAGAGGGAGTGGAGATGGGCCACAGGGGGGCCATACCACCCCTGGCACGGGCCACCCTAGGCCGCGCCACCAGGTGGTGTGGCCACCCTGGCCCACCTCTGGCTCTCCCCTCTAGCGTATATATTCCTCCCGAAGCCCTAAGACTCGGGGAGCGACCACAGAAAGATTCCGCCGCCTCTGTGGGGCGGAAAACACCGAGAGAGAAAGATCTCTCCAGCAGACAGATTTCTGCTGGGGGAATTCCTTCCCGGAGAGGGGAGATCGTCGCCATCAACACCACCATCAAGATGGACTTCATCGGGATCATCATCATCATCGCCACCATCATCATCATCAGCACCCTCATCACCATCTCCATATTGCCGTAACAATTGAGTTGAATCTTGCATAGTTCTTAGGGGAAACTTTCCTGGTATTGATTACTCTTTGTAGTTGATGCTATTGAGTGAACCGTTGAATTATTGTTTATGTTCATATTGTTATACATCATTATTCCATCTCTCATCATGATCCATATGATGTCTTGTGAGTAGTTCGTTTTGTTCTTGAGGACATGGGAGAAGTCATGTTGTTAGTAGTGGAGTTGTGTTAAGAAAGATTCAATGGTTTGATATTTAAGTTGTGGTGTACTTCTTCTAGTGGTGTCATGTGAACGTCGACTACATGGCACTTAACCTATATGGGCTTAGGGGAATGCATTGTGTATTTGGCTACTAATCATAGGGGTTGCCCGAGTGACAGAAACCTGAACCCCCGTTAGGAAACCATTGCACAAGGGACGTAAGGGTCTTAGAGTTTAAAGTTGTGGTTAGGTTTCTACCTTAATTACTTTCTTGTACTTACGGATGTTTGCAAGGGGTATGATCACAAGGATGTATTAGTCCTAGGAAGGTCGGTACATTAGCACAGGTTCACCCACACAACACTTAGCAAGCTAAAGAAGATTAATCAACTATATGAAGCGAAAGCACTTGACAGTCTTCCCATGTGTCCTCGAGAACGTTTGGTCATCTTAAGTAATACAATCGGCTTGTCCTTTGCTGCATAAAGGATTGGGCCACTTGCTGCATTTTTCTACTGTCTTTTATTTACTCGTACTTTATTTACTTGCTTTATTAAAAAACCCTAAAAATCCGTTTGCTAAGTATTTGCAGAGAATTCCTGATCCATACCACTAGCCAGCACCTTCTGCTCCTCGTTGTGTTCGACACTCTTACTTATCGAAAATACTGCGATACACCCCATATACTTGTCGGTCATCAAGTGCAATGATGATTATACCTCCGTTCCTCTTGCCATAAGGCAAGTGACGTTCTTGTTGGAGATATTCTCATTTGGAGAATCGAAGAGGGAGAATGACGGGGTAGAGGTAATGGCAAGAGCCGCCACACCACTTGATGTATCCTCTTCTTCATCTTCATCATCATCATCGGAGGAGTACTCTTCATGTGTGATCAATACAATTTCTCCCGGCTTCTTGTTGGTTGAGTTCCTTTTGATGAAGGGTTTGTTGTAGGGAGCTTTGGAGGTCTTCTTCAACATAAGTTTACCCCATGGTCTTCTCATTTCTCATTGGGACAAGCCGCAACAAAGTGATAGCGGTCACCACAATTGAAACAAGTTCTCAACTTGGACCCATTATCTCTTCTCCCATTGGGGTTGCTTCTTTGTTGCATTTCCATCTTGGCCTTGGCGGGATCTTTCCAAAAGTTTCTTGCATAGAAGGCCATGTATTCACCATGAGCAACCTTGACATCTTCGGGGTGGCTCATTGGAAGTCCCTCATCACTTCATTCATCTTCATTATACTCCACAACCTTGGCCTTCAAGGCAAGATTGACACCACTACTCATTCCAATGGCACGAGCACGGGCGTCTTTGGCATTCTTGGCGGCAACCTTGAAGGCGGACATCTCTTGCATCACTTCATTGGAGGTCATGAGATGGTAGTTGTGTCTTCCTTGGAGACTCTTCAAGTCAGTAGACTCAAATGGCATGAGTGCACTCACATACTTCCTCTTGATCCAGGCATCATCAATGTGAGAGGCACCAACATTCCTGAAGGCGGTGGCTGTGGATTTGAGTCTTCGATACATGTCTTCATGATCCTCACCATCCTTCATGAAGAAACCTTCGGCCTCATTGCTTAAGGCATCATATTTATTTCATCTCATACTCTCATTGCCAACAAACAAGTCAATGAGAGCATCCCAAGCTTCCTTGGCGGTGTTGTAGTGCTCAATGTGGGGAAAATCCTTTGGTCCCACTCCAAGTTGGATCATGTGCAAGGAAGTCGCATTGAGTTGGCTATTGACCACTTCTCTTCAAGTCAAATTGGTTGGGTCCTCAATTTTGAGTCCTTATTCAATAACATTCCACAAATCAATGCAAGAGCTGCGCACATGAGATTTCATTAAAACTTGCCATTGAGCAAAGGTATGTGCAGCTAACTTAGGTGGGTCGCCTCTATTATTTATATGTGGGTGAGGGATAGGAGGTTCGAGAGAGTACCATCCGGGAACCGCATGGTGCTCTTCCTTCCCATCACCCTTTTTGGTGGTGGAGTTACTGGAATTATGTTCATCTCCTGCCACTTCCTCCAAAGGCTTAGCTGGAGCATTAGCCTTTGGGTTAGGTGGTGGTTCCTCTTGAGAGGGAGGAGGTGAGGTTTGCTTATCCCTAACAAGTTGCTCAACAAGTTGACGCAACTGTTGGATTTTGTTGCCCAAGGTAGATCTCAAGCTTGTTTCAAACTTCTTGAGAACTACCATGGTCACTGACGACCCACAATTATAGGGGGTCTATCGCAGTATTTTCGAGGGAAGTGAAACCCAATTTATTGATTCGACAAAAGGGGAGCCAAAGAATATTTATAAGCCTTAACAACTGAGTTGTCAATTCAGCTACACCTGGAAACAATCTTGCTCACAGTAGTTTATCAGTAGCAACAGTTTTGTAGTAGGAATAGTAAAGTAACAGCAGTAGTAAAGTAAAGGCAGCAGTAACAATAGCAGTAAACAGTAGGATTCGAGTGCGGTAGGCATAGGGATGGATGGACGGGCGTTGCATGGACAAGACAATTCACATAGCAATCAGAACATAGGAAAATTGCAGATAAATAAGATAAAGCATCCAAGTACTAGATAATCCTAGGCATGTGTCCCATATATAGTCATACGTGCTCGCAATGAGAACTTGCACAACATCTTTTGTCCTGCCAGCCCGTTTGCAGCGGGGACTTAAGGGAACTAGTGGCAATTAAGGTGCTCCTTTTAATAGAGCACCGGAGCAAAGCATTAACACTCTGTGAACACATGTGATCCACACATCAAAGCCATTCCCTCCGGTTATCCCGATTTCTGTCACTTCGGGGCCATTGGTTCCGGACAACAACGTGTGTATACAACTTGTAGGTAAGACCATAAACAATACTATCATAATGAATCAATAACATGTTCAGCTCTGAAATCATGGCACTCGGGCCCTAGTGACAAGCATTAAGCATAACAAGTCGCAACAAAGTCATAAAGCACTAATAGAAGATACTAGGAACCATGCCCTAACAATCTGATGCCATTACATGAATGATCTCATCCAATCCCTACCATCCCCATAGCCTACAGCGAGGGATTACTCACTCGTAGATGGGGGAAACATGGATGGTCGATGGAGAAGCGATGGTGGTGATGGTGATGGCGATGATCTCCCCCAATTCCCCGTCCCGGCAGGGTGCCAGAACGGAGTTTCTAGTGCTGTTTCGTGGAATCTGTTAGTGGCGGCGGAGCGGAACTCCTTCTGGAAAAACGTCGACCCCCCCACCCCCGAGTTTTTAGGTCAGAAGGCATCTTATAGGTGAAGAGGGAGACCGAGGGGGTGCCTGGGGTGGCCAGACCACCCCCTGGCACGGCCGGGCCCAGCCCGCACTGCCAGGTGGTGTGGCTGGGCCCCAGCCCCACTCCGTCTCATATTCTGGCTCCGGGAGTCTTCAGGTGAAATGGGATTTTTGGCTTTTGTCCTGTCCAATTCCAAGAATATTTATTTTCTAACTTTCCTAGAACCAAAAACAGCAGAAAACAGGCAACTGGCACTATGGCTCTTGTTAATAGGTTAGTCCAAGAAATCATATGAAAAGTACTCCAAAGTGTGGACAAAACACAAGAAAGTAGATAAAACCAAGCATGGAACATCAAAAATTATAGATACATTTGATATTGTATCAACATCCCCAAGCTTAACTCCTGCTCGTCCTTGAGTAGGTAAGTGATAAAAAGAAAGAATAATTTTAGGTGACATGCTCCATCATAAACTTGATCAAAGTATTTGTAAAACATTCAAAACTGGGATCATAGTACTTCAATCATAACATGAAAGACAAAGTTCTAGAAATAAGACAAAGAAATTATGTTGCAACATGAAAAGGCACAAACAAAAGATTCATGAATAACAATGCTTTGCAAGACGTTTGTTTGTTTCACATAAAGAAAGCATAGCATAGTAGTATTCAGCTTGTCCCTCATAGAGTAGCAAATATAAATGCATAGGACACCTTCAAAGGTCATAAGAGTGACTAGATACAAATATTTTAGAACAAGAAATATCAAGGTATGCATCAATCAATAACTCTTGGGACAATGCACATAGAACTAAGAATGGCCACTATGCTCTCAAAGTAGGTGCATAAAGGTAGAAGGTGGAGACTCAATATATAAGTGAAAGAAATGCCTTAATAGAAGGAAGAAGGAATTCAAGTTTCATAAAGAGCTTCAAAAAATTATGGCACTTAATAGCTTTCAGCTCTCATTGCCCCTATCATAAGCATCGTGAAGTGATTAAGGTTAAAGTGAACAAACTATGGTGTACATGCTTGATGAAGTATAAGTTAGAAATCTCATGTCCCTTGAATACGAGGGCCGCTCCTCATGCTACTCAAGTTTAGTCACCGGTAAGTTCTTGTCATCGTAAGTACATGTGTATCATAGAGAACCGCCAACGGGGTACCCTTTGCTCGATGATATGGAAGAATCCCCATATCAAAATGACAAGGCAAGCAGACAACGACAATCTCAAAAATCTTCTTATTTACCATGGGAAGATGGTGCTTTTTTCTCTCTTTCCTCTTTTCATAATTTCTTTTTTTTCTCTTTTTTTCTCAATATCGGACTCTTTTTTTATAAGAAGAATGCTTCATAGACAACTCATTATGGTTACGCTGCAGGTTTCCACCATGTCAGCATGGATTAGACCAGCGGCCCAGGCGTTTCTCTAACACATATACATAACTCCATGGACTTACAAGCTCCCCTTTCATTTCACACCGACGACATCCATAGACAAAAGAGCATGATATCAACTAGGTACAAAGTACCCGTGCAATGTTGAAAGTGTTCCCCATGACAACATGGTTCTGCTAATCCCCAACAAATAAGTGCAAGCATATACAACATAGACGACACAATGGTTCAAGTTTATTAAGGGCAAGAAAAGTAAAGTGTGCCATCAAGTTTGTGGGAGCTTTAATCACTAGTTTTCTCATAACAAGTTTAATTTGGAAGGTAAACAAAAACATGAATATACTTGGAATAGCATATGCTAGTAGGTAGGTATGGTGGACTCTTTGTAATAACTTGGTTTAGGGAGTTGGATGCATGAGCGGAACTCATACTTGGTTACGGAGGCTAGCAAAAGACTAGGAGCGACCAACTAAGAGAGCAATAATGGCCATAATCATGCAGAGCGACAAAACATCATTAATCAAAGCATAAAGTGATGCTACAAGTTGAAAACTAAAAGATCATAAAGGATATGGTGACTTGGGATAGTCATAACATGGTGTGGGCATGTGCCAAGTCAACCCAAATAAAGCATCAAAGGAGAATACCACAATACTATGCCTTAATATGCTAAAACAACGCATGATCCTTCCAAGGCACATTAAGCAATCTCAATTGTTTATAACAAGTCATGCTACAGCAAACAATACTAAGCATAAATCCAAAACAAAATCAAGCATGGCATGACAAAGCATAGGCCACAGTCAAAAACAAGCTCTCTTTACCACTTAAGCATGAACTTTCCTACTCTTTTCCAATCCAAACCAAACTATTTGAAAACCAATGCATGAAAGAGGGGGGCCCAACCAATTTATTCAGCAAACTAAGCAAACAAAGCAAACGAAAAATCAAAACTAAAACGAAAAAGAAGACTCTCCAAGAACAACACAACTGTGCATGAAACAATAAAAATGAAGCGTTTGGAAGAAACCTGGGATTTTTATTGATGAAGAAGGGGATGCCTTGGGCATCTCCAAGCTTTGACGCTTGTACTTCTTGGAGATTTCTTGGGGTGACATGCGTGGCATCCCCAAGCTTGAGCTTTAGTCCATCCTTCATCTCATTACTCATTCCTTCCATACACCTGAAATTGTTTTGTTCATACAAAACTTCACACAATCTTTATTAGCAACATTAGTGCACTCAAGATAAAAAGTCTTTCGGTTTAGTTCCAACACCAACAAAAATTCTATTAAAACACAAGATACTGTATCACTTCCCTCAAAAATCTCAATTCCCCAAAAGAACTCAAAGAGGAACCAACAAGAAGCAAATGCAAATAAAGGCAGAAATCTGTCAAAACAGACCAGCAGGTAAAGACGAATTTTTTCGAACACATTCTGTTGTTCAAATAGAAAAGTGTTGAACTAAAGAAAGTTATATAACAACCTGGGGCATAAGAACAAAAATTCACGCCTCAAAAGGACGTACAGAGATTCTACACGAATTTTTACGGTGAAGCACGGAAATCTGTTTCGGGACAGCACCTTTCCCAATCATTACTTCTCTCTCATTAGAGGTTACACTTGGCACAAAAAGCAAATAAAAAGGATAAAGAGCGGTTATTAATGAAGTAATAACTTCCAATACTCGTCTAAAACTTTTGGGTTATCTCCCAATAAATACTTTTCTTTAACGCCTTTAAGTTAGGCGTGATAGTTTGAGAGGATGCTCGCATAAGAAATATGAATTGAAGTAAAAGAGAGCATCAAGAAGCAAATTCAAAACACATTTAAGTCTAACCCACTTCCTATGCATAGGAATCTTGTAAGAAAATAAATCAAAAAAGCACATAGTAACAAGAATGGGTAGATAAAACAAGAGCAACTTCAAAACTTTTAGCACATAGAGAGGTGTTTCATTACCATGAAAACTTCTACAACCATATTTTCCTCTCTCATAATAATTTTCAGTAGCCTCATGAATAAAATCAACAATATAACTATCACATTAAGCATGCTTTTCATGTTCTACAAAAACATAATTTTTATCCAGCTCAAAAATAGTGGGATTAAAACCTTCAAACCCACTTTTAACAATTCTATAACACGGTGACTGATCATTCAATATAGGACCATCGTCTAGAGCTTTATCATAAACAATTTCTAAGAAAAAGTCTTTAGTACCATGCATCTTAGGCACAAATAAAGGATTATCACAGATAACATGAGCATAACATTCATCCTCCTTTGGTAAGCATGGGGGACAATCAAATAATGTAAGGGATAAAGAGTTACTCTCATTAGAAGGTAGACATGGGTAGCTAATCCATTCTTCCTCCTTTTGTTCATCACTCTCCTTCTCTTTTTCATCTAATGAGCTTTCAGGTTCATCAATTTCTTCTTCCATAAGATCCTGCAAGGAATTAGTCTCTTCCATTTGTGGAAAGCATCTATTAATATATTCAAGAATATAGCCATTTTCTTCCTTGTAATTATCAAAACAAAATTTAAGTATATCATAAACCTCATATTTATAAGGTGAAATATCAATATTTTCAAGCAAACTAGCAAGTTCAAATGCACCCTTCCAAGCAATAAATTCTTCAATTTGTTCCACATCATAAAAGTCATAATTTCCTTTAACATAAGAAGATATGGTAACATTATTATTATACTCACATTGAAAAGGGAGGTGTTTATACCTCTTACAGCAACAAGATTTATCAAAGCAATAAGTAACATTGTAAATAGAGCACACGTTTCTAGCAATGGTATACAATTTATCAATTTGTTCCCATAAGTGTTTTCCTTTTTGTGACAAGCGGTGTTCCTTATAATAATATTTTTGATCTTCAGTGAACCCACCTTGCCAATAAGATTCAGTTTCAAAGAAAACAACCATTGATAGAAAGCATGATAAAGCAAGACAATAACAGACCAACGAAAATAACAACTAGAGTAGGAACTAATTTTTTGTATTTTTGATAAAGAAACGGGCAAACAAGGTGGAAATAAACTAAGCTTGAACATAGTGATTCCAAGTGGACTTGATAAATAAAGCTATGCTCCCCGTCAACGGCGCCAGAAAATAGTCTTGATGACCCACAAGTATAGGGGGTGTATCGCAGTATTTTCGAGGGAAGTGAAACCCAATTTATTGATTCGACACAAGGGGAGCCAAAGAATATTTATAAGCCTTAACAACTGAGTTGTCAATTCAGCTGCACCTAGAAACAATATTGCTCACAGTAGTTTATCAGTAGTAACAGTTTTGTAGTAGGAATAGTAAAGTAACAACAGTAGTAAAGTAAAGACAGCAGTAACAATAGCAGTAAATAGTAGGATTCGAGTGCGGTAGTGATACGTTGCAAACATATCAATAATTTTTGATGTTCCATGCTTGGTTTTATCTACTTTATTGTGTTTTGTCCACACTTTGGAGTACTTTTCATATGATTTCTTGGATTAACCTATTAACAAGTGCCACAGTGTCAGTCGCGTGTTTTCTGCTGTTTTTGGTTCCAGGAAAGTCAGAAAATCAATATTCTCGGAATTGGACCGGACAAAAGCCAAAGTTGATATTTTCCCGGAAGACTCACGGAGCCAGAAGGAGAGTCGGAGAGGGGCCATAGGGTGGCCACACCACCCCATGGCGTGGGTCCCCCCAGTCCACGCCAGGGCATGGTGTGGGCCCCCTGGCCACCCACCGACCTTGCCCTCTCGCCTATAAGAGCCTCCTGATGCATAAACCCTAAATAGTCAAGCCTCCAGCCACGAAAAGTTCCACAGTGCCACCGCTAACGAAGGGGAGATTTGGGGGATAGAAAGTCTCTGTTCCGGCACCCTGCTGGGACGGGGAAGTGCCCCCGGAGCCATCTCCATCGATCTCCACCGCCATCTCCATCACCATTGCTGATTCCCATGATGAGGAGGGAGTAGTTCTTCCTCGAGGCTAAGGGTTCTACGGATAGCTATGTGTTCATCTCTCTATCTATGCATGATCTTGTTGTGGTCATGAGCTTTGTAATCAATTAGATCTACCTTGCTTCTCAAGTGTATTAATAGATCTCTGCTCTCCCCATGTGTGTGAAAGTGACATTGTGCTCACCATGGTGGCACTTAGGCTAGAGATTACATATACTTGTTATGAGTTATATTTGGAGTGGGATGTCTTTATGAAATTGTGGTGTTTGTTGGACTCATCTAGTACTCAAGGTGACAGTGTGGGGTTTTCTAGATGGGAAAGGCTTACTTTGAGGTGTGCTTTTATAGCCTTACCATCGATTAGAGTGTCCAACCGGAGAGTAGTTCAGCGTAGTATCATGAAGATAATATATTTATATGAGACTATTCACTAGTGAAAGTATGATCCCTAGGCCTTGTTTCTAAGCATTGATACACCATTTGCAAATTAGATTTGTTACATGTTTGCTTGCTTCCATCTTTATTTCAGTTTTACTTTAGTCTTTTCCACGCCATCAAGCTATTTTCTATCACTGTTGGGGATATACTTTCCGGGTATCCTCACAGTTCCTCACTGACCAGGGTGGCCCACTTCGGGTTAGAGCTTTGCTTCACGGGCGACCTAGTCAGGGAGAAATACGGAGTCCAGTCCGGCTACGGGAAGGCCCAGAGGACTTACCGACTTAGGCCCGTAATGTTACTTATAGTTCAAGATGTACTCTGTAACCAACTCTTAGTCGTAGCCGGATTGATCTCTCCTGTAAACCCTAGGCCGGATATCTATATAAGCCGTCCTAGGGAGAGCCTTTAGGGCATAACCAATACTTTAGACCCTCAACTCGCACATGCGAATCCCTTGTAATCCATATTCCGGCTCTGCCGTATTACTGGATTGCTAGCAGGAGTAGGATCCGTCCAAAGCCGGCGGATTTGAACCTGGGTAAACTTGTGTGCTCACCGTCCCGAAATACCGTACGTCTCACACCCCTCTCTTCCGCACGCCTCGAGGACTCCCTCATGGCGTACCTGTCCTCAATCCGATGACAGTTGGCGCCCACCGTGGGGCAAGTGAGCTCCGAATCTGCGTTCCGAGCGGAATCTGCAAGAATCGGCATCGGCGAGACTATCGCCGTCGGTCGCATCCTCTACGCCAGCGACGTCCCTCTCATCGTTCTCGACGAGACTTGGATTCCGGCAAGGGAGGTTGTGACTGCCTACACAATCATGTCTTTTGGCAAGATCGATGTTTACATCAGTTTCGCTGAACCTGCCCAACCCACCCCAGCGGTGATGATAGAGGCAGAAGAATTTTCTGGGTCCCCTTTGTCCGCGGAGGCAGCAGAGTTCCGGATCTTAGAAAACCCTAATCCCACCCAACCTGCACCAATTGCGGAGATAGTGGAGAAATCCGAGCCTGAAGAAGAACTAGAGGTCCAAGTCGAATCTGGAGTGGATCTCCCTGGGAAGCCGGATCCCAGATCGACCCACCCGTGGAAGTCGAAATTCAGGAGGAACATATCAACGACACTGATTCCGGCTCTGACGACGCCGGGACAGATAGGCATTTCCTGAGGTACACACTAAGACGTATGATACTGCAAGGCGAAAGCGCAGATGCAATCCTCGAGACCATCAAAAGTTTCGACATGGCTGATCGCGGAGGCCGCGGGTACCTCAGGAAGCACGCGACGCACTTCGTCGCATACGTAGGATCCGGATCCGGCTCTGCCGATGCTGGAGAAAACACCGACTCTGTGCTGGAGGCAATTGGAACAAACGCCAACATTCCCACATCCTCGGATGAATCTATGACGTCGGCAGATTTCCGAAAGTTCTTCGCAGAATATGAAGAGGAGTACAACTCCAAAGCTGCAGAAGAAGGAGAAGCTATGGATGAAGGATCTAGGGAACACTCTCCCAAAGCGTAGGATGACATGGACGTCGGAGACAATCCCGAAGTCTAGATGTCCGAAAGTACCGATCAGAGCTTGGCTACGGGAAATGGATCCAAAGCTGTCTTTGCTACCGGCGCTGCCAAGAAGGCAAAGAAGAGGAACAAGAAGAACAAGACCCTAGCAAAAGACCCTCTAACAGAGGAGGTGATTGCCGAGGAATACGAGGAAGACTCGGATGGAGCACTTATCCCAGAAGAGCCGAAAAAAGAAGCATCGGTGGATGGACACGTGATCACCGAAGGTGCGCATAAACTCATCGATGCCGCATTAACCACGCCTATCCCTACAGCCGCAGAACTTACTGCGGATGAGCTGGACGAAAGGGCGTAGGCCCTAGAAGCGCGTCGTCAACAACTCCTCAATGAAGCCAAGAATATCGAGGTGGAGAAGAAACGCATGTCAAACAAGGACTACATGTCTAGGTTACATCAGAAGACACGGAAGCTTCACATAGAGTACGACCAATTCCCACGTGTCCGTGTCGTCCTTTTTGGACATGAGATGGGGAAGCCACTGAAAGATATCAATGGAGATTGGGTTTACCCAAACCCAGTACAGAATATCGTGGCAGCCCGAGAAATTCTATCGGCTAATCTAGGACCGGAGAAGATCCGTTTGGGTATCAAACTACTCAACAAGGGACTAGAGCAGCAAAAGGTCGCCCTGTCCGGAAGTCAAAAACTGGTCTCGGATTCTGACCAATGTCACACAAATCCGGCATGGGCTGGCGTAAGATCACATTACATTCGGGCGCAGTACCATAACCTGAACGACGGGAAGACAATTATTCAAGAACCGGATCGTCAGGACAGCAACACAGAACTGCACGTAACTGGAGCAATGTCGCTCCAGAGGCCGAGCAACATGTCGGTGCTGCACTGAATCCAAAGAACCCTCCCCGACGAGAGTCTAACGATCGAAGGGGAGAAGATAAAGAGAAACGTCGGGAGGAGGATCGCCAAAATATGCCACCTCCTAGACATACAAGCCCTCCGGCTGAGCCTCACCATGGTGGGAATGACAAATGAAGGAACGACGGAAACCATGCTGGTACAAGCCGGCAGGGGGCTCGTCGTAGTCAAGATCCTCCCCAGAACCGGAATAATGACGCTCCGAACGGAGGCCGGCGATCAGCCAGAAACAATTCAGCTGCCCCACCCTCTCTACCAAGCAGCCATCACAACGGCTCCCAAGGGGGACAAGGAGGACGACGTGGCGGAGGAGGTGGCGGCAGAAGCCGAAGTCTGGCTCCAAGGCACCGCAGCCATAACCGACATTCGGGACGATCTCTATCCCCGAGCGACGCAAGGCATAGGATCAATTCCAACATAGAGGCGCGACGCTATGAAAACGATGACATGTACGTGGGCCCAAAGTGCTTTGGACCACGCATCAGAGCTACAAGATTCCCGGAAGGATTTGTTATCTCAAGGCATATCCAAGCCTACGACAGCATTGCTCGGCCAGACACTTGGCTACAGGATTTTTTCCAAGCTTGCTGCATCGCCAAAGGCGGAAACAGCCTGGTCGCAACCCGATATCTCCCGCTTATGCTGCGGAAGACGGCGCGATCATGGCTCAATGAACTTCCGGAGAACACCATCCATAACTGGTATGACATGCAAAGTGTGTTCTTTCGGAATTTTGAAGGCACATATCGGAGGCCCTATTCGGTCAGAGACCAATAGCGTTGCACCCAGAAAGCCAGAGAAACTTGCCGGGATTACCTCGGACGATGGATCGACACCAAAAACTCCTGTGAAGGAGTAAACGATCAAACCGTGATTGAAGCTTTCATCGCAGGACTCCCAATTGGTCTACTACGTCACCGCTTGAAGTGTGACAAGGTCACTAATTTGGGAGAGATGATAGAAACAGCGAGCAAGTATGTAGATGCTGACGACGATGCAGAGGGATTACTCAATGTCCTGGCTGTACCTCAGTCAGCAAAGACAAAGCAACAAGCTCAGAAGCGCAAAAATACCTCGGAAGAAAAACCCAATGCGGAAACAGCGGTAGTTACTACTGTTTCTGGGTCTGGAGGATGAGGAGGACGCGGCGGAGGCCGCAGGCGTGGCCGTGAGACTTCAAGGGTCCAAGGTAGAGGAGAACAACAACCAGGCAAAACCTACTCTTAGGCCGACATTGCCAATAACCCATGTGTGCATCACTTAGACGCCAATGGGGGCTCATCCCACACCAACGCTGAATGTCGTTTTAACGACGACATCAAGAGAGATGATACCGCGGGCTACAAAGCTAAGCGGAAGAAGGGAAAGAAGAATCCCGAAAAAGACAAAGAGACCAAGGAAGATTCTGACATGGAGGAAGCCGACGCTTCAAATCCCAAGTCGGAAGGGAAGAAAACATTTCCTACCAAGAAGGACACTTATGTCACCTTCCTCGGATCTCAACTAGCAAAGGTCAAGAAAGCAGTTCTCCACGAGCTCAATGCAATAGTTCTGGCTGTCCCTTAATATCTGGATTGGTCAGAAGTGGCAATCACATTTGACCACGCTGATCATCCGCCTAAGTTGCATAGGTGAGGAAAATACGCCTTAATCGTCAATCCACTTATTGACGGTTATGGTTTCTCCAAGACCCTCATGGACGGTGGTAGCAACATCAATATTCTCTATGTCAAAACGCTATGCCGGATGAAGATCTCGAAAACCCAGCTGAACCATAGCTCTGTGATTTTTCACGGAGTTGTCCCAGGAAGACAAGCTAATTCCCTGGGAGAGATTACTTTGGATGTTACCTTTGGAACTCCAAAGAATTATCGGACAGAGGCACTTTCCTTCGAAGTTGTCCCATTCAAGAGCGCATACCATGCTATATTCGGATGTCCGGCTTACTGGGCTTTTATGACTCGTCCGTGTTACATTTACAATATGATGAAAATTCCAGGTCCCAACGGCGTGATCACCATCAGGGGAGACCCGTAGAAAGCGCGAGAGTGCGAGGATGGAAATGCTGCCTTTGCCGAAGCCGTGCTGCACGCCCAGGAGTACCAGGAGATCAAGAAGAGCATAGATCCGTCCGAGATGCCCGCAACGAAGAAGGAGGTGACAAAGCCAAATCCGGAGTTCAAGGCATCAGAAGAGACGAAGAAAGCGCCATTGAAGGATGATGACCCCTCCAAGGTGACCCAGATAGGCGTAGGCCTAGGTAGCGCATAGGAAAGTGCGCTCGTCAAGTTCCTCCAAGCAAATCAAGATATCTTCACATGGCAGCCATCTGACATGACAGGAGTACCTAGGGAACTTGCCGAGCACTCTCTAAATGTAAACCCGAACGCTAAACCCGTCAAACAGTCCCTATGACGGTTTGGCGCCGAAAAGCATAAGGCAATAGCTAAGGAACTAGCACGACTCGAGTTAGCCGGATTCATAGAAGAGGTCATCCACACTGAGTGGTCGGCCAATCCTGTAATGGTCCCTAAAAAGGACACCACTGATTTAAGGATGTGTGTTGATTATACTGCCTTGAACAAGGCTTGTCCAAAAGATCCATTCGCTCTGCCTAGAATTGATCAAGTCATCGATTCTACGGCAGGCTCGGAACTCCTATGTTTTCTCGACGCATATTCCGGTTATCACCAAATCTGGATGAAGGAATCTGACAAAATCAAAACTTCATTCATAACCCCCTTCAGAACTTTCTGTTTTGTTACGATGCCCTTTGGGCTGAAGAACACAGGAGCTACGTACCAGCGCACGATGTAGCGTTGCCTCCACGACCAACTCGGACACAATGTACATGCATATGTGGATGATATCGCGGTGATGTCCAAAAAGAAGGAAACACTGATTTCCGACTTGGAGGAGACGTTCGCTAATCTACGAAAATACAACATCATGCTTAACCCGAAGAAATGCTTCTTTGGAATACCAGCCAGAAAATTGTTAGGTTTCATCGTGTCTCAAAGGGGCATAGAGGTGAACCAGGACAAAATCAAGGCTATAATCAATATTTCCAGGCCAACTCGCCTGAAGGACGTACAAAGATTAACTGGCTGCATTGCTGCGGTCAGTCGATTTGTAAGCCGGCTTGGTGAAAGAGCCGCACCATTATATAAACTCCTGAAAATACCAAGGATTTTGTCTGGACTGATGAAGCTGAAGCTGCACTACAAGATCTTAAGAGAGTACTCTCATCTGCTCCTATCCTTGCAGCGCCGGAACCTCAGGAACCGATGTTGCTTTACATTGCTGCGATAAATAAGGTCGTCAGTATCGTCATGTTGGTGGAGAGACCAGAGGAAAATCAGGAACACCTGGAGCAGCGTCCGACGTACTTTGTCAGCGAAGTCCTGACAGAATCAAAATAGCGGTATCCGCACTATCAAAAGTTGGCTTACGGTGTTTTTCTACCATCTCGTAAGCTATGACATTATTTTCAGGAGCATCCAATTACCGTGGTGAGCAAAGCTCCCATGCGAGGTATAATCAACAATAGTGACGCCATAGGACGCGTCGCCAAATGGGGCATAGAGCTTTCAACTTTCGATATTGAGTATAAACCCCGGACAGCAATCAAATCCCAAATCCTTGCTGACTTTGTCGCTGATTGGACAGAGACGAAGGAGAACATGACCCTCCCTGAGTCGGAATATTGGACCCTCTTTTTCGAAGGGTCTAAGGCTCGAGGGGGCTCGGGGGCTGGCGTGGTGCTCAAATCACCCCAAGGAGATAAACTTTTATACGTGTTGCAGATCCACTTCACAACGACAAACAACATTGCTGAATATGAAGCACTGCTGCATGGAATCCGGATTGCTAAGGATATTGGCATCCGACGTTTGATGTGTTACGGAGATTCGGATCTTGTTGCTCAGCAAGTGTCGGATATTTGTAATGCAAATAAACACATGGCAGCATATAAAGCTCTCGTAGATGATCTATCTAAATCGTTCGAAGGGTTTGAAGTTCAACACATCCCTCAAGCAGAAAATGAGAAAGCAGATGCACTATCTCGGATAGGTTCTGCGCGGAAAGAGGACCCAGATGGCGCTTTTCTAGAGCACCTCAAAGTTCCCTCAATAAAGGGAGTAGATGAGGAATATATGACCAAATCTGACTCACCTTTGATAGCAGTTCTGGCTGTAATCCCCAGCTGGACTCAACCCTACATCGATTATTTGGTAGATGGCAAATTACCCGAAGACGAGGTGCTGAGCTGGCAGATTATCCGACGAGCAAAAGCCTATACTATTGTTAAAGGTGAGCTCCATAAACAGAGTGTTTCTAGGGTCTTTCAGCACTACGTATCTCCGGAAGAAGGAGTGGAAATCTTAAGAGAAATCCATGAAGGCGAGTGTGGTCACCACGCTGCAGCAAAATCTTTAGTGGCAAAAGCTTTTAGACATGGGTTTCTGGCTTACAGCTCAGGCAGATGCCGAATGATTAGTCAAGACGTGCAAAGGCTGCCAAAAGTATGCCAAGCAAGCTCATGTTCCGGCTGATCAGCTGCGAACAATACCTATAACATGGCCCTTTGCAGTCTGGGGGCTTGACATGGTAGGACCATTTAAACGAGTTCCAAGTGGATTTACTCACCTCTTAGTAATGGTGGATAAATTCACCAAATGGATTGAGGCTAAACCTGTCACTAGTTGTGATGGAGCAACAGCCAAAAGATTTGTCGAGGATCTTATAATTCGGTATGGTTATTCGCATAGCATTATCACGGACAATGGGAGTAACTTTTCTATGGGAGAATTGGTTGAATTCTGCAACGAGCAAAATATCCGGCTTGACATTGCGTCAGTCGCACATCCACAAGCTAACGGACAAGTCGAAAGAGCAAATGGTTTAATCCTACAAGGCCTAAAACCGAGACTCGAAGCACCACTACGACGTGCTGCGGGGGCTTAGGCAGAGGAATTACCCTCTTTAATTTGGAGTTTCCGAACAACTCCAAACAGGTCAACGGGATACACATTTCTTCTTGGTCTATGGCGCAGAAGCAGTTCTTCCTAGTGATTTGATTCATACTTCTCCTAGAGTGGCCGCGTATATTAAAGAGGATGCCGAGATTTCTCGACAAAATGATCTCGACTTAGTCAAAGAAGTTCGCGTCGTTGCTGAAATGAGATCTACAGCCTATCAGCAGAAGTTACGCACATATCATAGCCAGAGAGTCCGAAATAGATCTTTCAATAAAGGTGATTTGGTTCTCCGGCTTGTGCAACAAAGAAAGCACAAACTTTCCCCAGTATGGGAAGGGCCTTTTTTGGTTAGTCGAGTATTACACAATGGTTCGTACTACTTAACTGACATGAGGCCAGTCAAAGAAAGACCTGCTACTAAGAAGAGAAATAGAGCTGGAGGCAGTACAAATCCGGATGAGTTAGATAGACCGTGGAATATTGCTCAGCTACATCTCTTTTATTCTTAGTTTATCCTCCTTTGTAATCATATATATGTACATGTTCTGTGAGAAATAAAAGTTTTGGTTACCTCAAGTTTTTCTGAGAAGTTTCTACTATCTTATTTCCAAATAATCATGTCATAGTCAAAAATCCCAGAATACTTGAAAGTACTTTATGCTCATGTTCGTTCTGGTCTAGATTTCCGATTCTAAAATTGCTACCTTCGGGTATAACTCTAAAATTTCTAGTCTTCACTTTGGTTATTTGTATGATTGCTGGATGCGGGTATTTTCCGAGTAGTGAATTGTTGGTACTGGAAGACGGCTTTGTTTTCGAGTTTAAACTGGTTTAGCAATTGAGCTCCGTTGCTCGGCAAAGTTTCCGGCTGAAGGTTTAGCCGGCCCACGAAAGGGACGAGGCGGAAAGCCAGATAAACGATAAGTGAAGACGAAAAAATACAAGTGCTTATGTAAACATTTCAGGCACACAAAAAAAATGTCAAAGCCAAAAGTGTTGAATAGATCAAAAAGCTTAGCACTAGCAAAATAAATAGTGCTTAATATTTACAAACGCATCATGTTTTTCAGGGATAATACAAAAATTGTGATCTATGATGCAGGAGGAGATGCAGGAGCTGTCGGCTCGCTGGTTCCGCCGCCTTGGTATTGTTCCGAGATGTCCGCATCCGAGGTGGTGCGTTCATCGTTGGAAACTTCAGCTGTTTCTTTTGGAGGAGGAGGAGGTGGAGTGGCCACACGGGTGAAGAAGGGGATCTCGTAGCTGGTCAGGTCAGCCACACGACACCCATATCTGGCGCAGGAGTGCATGATGGCCTGAAGGTCCTGCTCCTGGC
This sequence comes from Avena eriantha, assembly GCA_910589775.1. NCBI lineage: Eukaryota > Viridiplantae > Streptophyta > Magnoliopsida > Poales > Poaceae > Avena > Avena eriantha. Next base: position 248,967,765 of record OU342745.1, on the reverse strand, counting down.
CGTCCTCATCTACCATGCAGTACAATCTGGTCACTTGCCATATCTCCATGTTTCCATGGTGGCTCATGACCATGGTGAGAGTGTTCTGTGCAGCAGTCCGCGAGTAGGACATGGTCCAGTCCCGAACGAGTTGAGGCATCTCCTTGGCCTTGTCCAGCACCTGAAAATCCGACATGCTTGGCATGTCCGGAATCTTGAGGGCTTTGCCGATGTCCTCAAGGGACTGGCGGAAGTCATGAAGTAGGTCACCGACTTGGGTAAGCCGGTGAGTGCGGGGCTCGGAGGAGGAAGAGTCCGTCAAGTTCAGAGGACCTATACACAAAACAAGTTAAGAAAAATCCGACATTGATAAAAGTCGAAGAAAAAAGATAAGTCATACAGATGGAACGTACCAAGAATGACGTCGTCAATCTTGGTCTTCTCCTCCCGGAGACTCTGGAGTTCAGCCCGGAGCACCTGGGAGATGTCCTTCTCTCTGCCAAGCTCATTCTTTAGGTCCGAGATTATTTTATCTTGAGCAGCAATCTTGCGATCACGCTCTTCGGTAGCCATGGAGGAGGATTCAAGGACTTGAGCTATGCTCTTTTCATGATCTGCCTTGAGCTGACCCAGCTCTTGGCGAAGCTCCTTGTTTTCCACCACCAAGGTCTTGAGGTTCTCGGCCTCTTCAATCATGGTGACGGATTGTTTCACCAGCGCTGTAAGTCAAAAAAGAACAAAAGTTCAGAACAAATTCGACATTGAAAATACAAGGGCAAGGTTTGAATCTCGGAATGTTTACCTTCGGCTTCATCCTTGGCTAGTTTGAGTTCAAAAATTTTAAGCCGGGGAGCTTTGATCTCTCTCCGCTTATCGCAAACATTCTTCAGTAATTCCTGGTTATAGGAACATACTTTCTGTAAGTCAGAATACCCAAAGTCAGAAAGCTACTTAAGACTCGGGCTAATATTTTTTCTAAATATTAGCATGAGCCTTGGGGGCTACACTAGTTCGTTCTTTGGCATCCTAATGAAGCATAAACCCAGATTATATATCCTACTTCATGCTTGGGGGCTAGAGGATATGATATAAAATAAAGGAAAAAACAGGAGTTGGAATTCCGACTTACATATTGTTCGCGGGTGAGCTTATACAAACCCGCGTTCACTTCAGCAGCCACCTTTTCAGCGAGAGTCAGAGGAATCACTAGAGCTGTTGGAAGCTCACCGGTCCTAATCCTCTTGTCGCGAAGGCGGACCTAGGCGAGAAGGTCAGAGAACTTGACGTCCTCTGCTTCTTGCGCTTCTTCTTTAGGAGATAAATGGCTTTCTCCAGGCATTGCCTAGCTAGCCGCTGGATCTCTTCTGCAGATTTCCGGGACAGGCCAAACTTGGCAAGTCCCGGATTGCTGATGAGGTTTTCGGCAAAGGTTTCTGCCGAGGGATCATTACCCAAAGAGGGTTCACCCTTATCTAGAACTGACTCACCCATGGTGACGTCAGTATGCGATTCAAGGATCGCGGGCTCTGTGGAAGGAGCCGGATCTTCTGCGACGACCGGGGAAGGAGTGATCACCGGCGTTGCAGAAGGTTGAGGGCTAGGAGTCGGAGGAGCCACGGCAGGGGAAGCTATGGTGAGCTTCATCTGTCGCAGGAGCTTTGAACGAATCCCTTTCCCCTTGCCCTTGACGAGCGGTTTTGCTCTGAGAATGTAATAAAGTCGGAAACATTACATCTCGGAAAGAAATTCGAATAAAGTACAAAGGCGGAAATTGTGAGTGAAAGTTACCTCTTCACAACAGGCACCTCCTTTGTGCCCACAGCCACTGTCGAAGCTTTGCGCTTCTTGAGCGCAAGGTCTAGCAATGGGACTACTTCTGTCTCGTGAGAAAACTCAGGAGGATATCCTTCGAGCGGAGCAAGTTCCGACTCGGGGAGGTCGGCAAGCTGAAAACAAGAAAACATATCAGTATTGCAATATAACTCGAAGATTGAAACACATAAAAGGTGTACTGATGGAAACTTACCGGCACTACGGGGTTTTCTTCTGTGTGCATCTCCAGAGAAACCTCCGGAATTCTCCTCTCGATCCACTCCTTGATCAGCCACTTGATTTGGCTTATGTAGCCCTGCGTGGTGTAGGCCTTAGAGCTGATGCGGAGGGAATCTTTCTTGGATGACGTGATGGAGTGCATCAGTCGATCCCCGTGGTACTGAAGGGGCTGGATCTGACGTGAGACCCAGCATTGGACCAAGTCGGATCCCTTCAGACCCTTGTGTTTGATCAAATATTCGATCCGCCTCTTAGCGAGGATCAAATCGTCGGTGAGAGCCGGAGCAGCCTCGTCTCAGGAAGGTTGGGCCGTGGCAGCTCCGTCGACAAAAGCCGGCAAAGCAGTGGCTTTGCCGGGAGCCAGAATATCCTTATGATAGAAAAATGTGGCTGGCCATTGTTTAACCGAGTCACTAGCTGAAATTTTGGGATATGCGCGCTCGCGTCTAAGCGAAAAACTAATAGTGCCGGTGATGTAAGGAACACCGGCAGTAATGGAATTTCTCTGGACATGGAAATAATACCGGAAGAGAGTCAAACTCGGCCTAATGCCGAGAAAGCCCTCACAAAGCGAAGCATACACACTCATCTCTAAGAGTGAGTTGGGAGGAAGATTGTGGAGTTGAACTCGGTAATGATCTATCACCTCGGAGAAGAACTCCGAGGGAGGAAAGGACAGACCTCTATCGAGGTGGGTGCCGAAGTGGACCCGCTCGTCGTCGCACGGGTTGGGGATGGTTTCTTCAAAGCCGCTCCGCCAGTTGCTGGTGGCGAGAAGCCCCTCCTTCTCCATGTTCTTGAGGCCCTCCTCGTTGAGGGCGCATGGAATCCAGATCCCGCGGAAGCTCTCCTTCTCCGCCACCGCTTCCGCCGTCGCCACCGCTGCCGCCAAGCCGGAGGAAGAAGATGAAGCCATTTCTCCGGCGAGAGGTTGACCTAAAAGGGGCGGCGCTGGGAGTTCTGTGGAGGGAGAACGAGGAAGCTCTGTGCGCGCAGGAGGATTGGGAAAGAGAGGAAAAGGCAAGTACTGGTGGAAGGAGAAGGAGAAAATCCTAACCCCTTATATTCACCTACCTGCGCCAAGATTCGTGCAAATGCTACAGTGTAACCGCCACGCATCGTGGAAGGAACTGGGAAGGACCCACGCGATGATTGTGTCGCCTCGATCTCCACGCACGCATTGAAACGGCGCCTCGGTTCCACAGACCGTGGACCCACCCACGGTCGTGCTGACGGCATGCCTGTCAGCTGACGTGACTTCACCATGACTTGTGTCAGGTGGCGTTAGAAACCAAGTTCCGGCTTAGTTTGAAATCAAGCTGGAAAATCCGAGTAACCTGTTGATAAATCCGACTTATTTTTAAGACCCGGATCGTATTTTTTGTTATGAAGTTACAGGAACCTTCAAGATTCTGCAAGCTGAATATCAAGCTAGATGATGATAAATCCGACTTTGGATCTTGGAGGCCTCTGGGGGCTGCTGCTGGGGATATACTTTCCGGGTATCCTCATAGTTCCTCACTAACCAGGGTGGCCCACTTTGGGTTAGAGCTTTGCTTCATGGGCGACCCAGTCAGGGAGAAAGACGGAGTCCAATCCGGCTACGGGAAGGCCCAGAAGACTTACCGACTTAGGCCCGTAATGTTACTTGTAGTTCAAGATGTACTCTATAACCAACTCTTAGTCGTAGCCGGATTGATCTCTCCTGTAAACCCTAGGCCGGATATCTATATAAGCCGTCCTAGGGAGAGCCTTTAGGGCATAACCAATACTTTAGACCCTCAACTCGCACAGGCGAATCCCTTGTAATCCATATTCCGGCTCTGCCGTATTACTGGATTGCTAGCAGGAGTAGGATCCGTCCAAAGCCGGCGGATTTGAACCTGGGTAAACTTGTGTGCTCTTCGTCCCGGAATACCGTACGTCTCACACCCCTCTCTTCTACACACCTTGAGGACTCCCTCATTGCGTACCTGTCCTCAATCCGACGACAAACACCATTACCACTTATAATTATCCATACCACTTGTATTTCACTATCTCTTGGCCGAACTAGTGCACCTATACACCTGACAAGTGTATTGGGTGTGTTGGGGACACAAGAGACTTCTTGTATCTTGATTTCAGGGTTGCTTGAGAGGGGATACCTTTGACCACTTCCTCCCTGAGTTCGATAAACCTTGGGTGATCCACTTAAGGGAAAACTTGCTGCTGTTCTACAAACCTCTGCACTTGGAGGCCCAACAACTATCTACAAGAATAGAAGTGCGTAGACATCAAGCTATTTTCTGGCGCCGTTGCTGGGAGGTAAGGTAAAAGGTATTCACACCGGAGGATTAAAGAAGAAGAACCTCCCACGGCAAACGCCTATTTTCTGGCGCCGTTGTCGGGGAGGTAAGGTAAAAGGTACTCACATCCTCCGGTGTGAGTGCTCGGAGTTATTTCCTTTAGATTCTGCAATTTTGTCTTTTTGTTTCTTGTTTTCACTAGTTAGGCTTAATGGAAAAAACAACAAAATTAGAGAACTTTATAGTATTTATCTTGAGTTAGGACATGAAGTGTTTGAAGAGAAAATTAAAAAACCTATGGAACTTTATTTGCATGCTAATAGCAATGTTATTAGTATGAATTCTTTGAACACCATTATTGCTAATGCTATGGAAAAGTCTAAGCTTGGGGAAGCTAGTTTTGATGAGCATGATATTTTTAGTCCCCCAAGCACGGAAGATAACTATTGTATTGCTTGTGATGATACAAAACCTCCAATATATGATGATTGCAACGATGAATATGATATTTTCAGTCCACCTACCATTGAAGAGAAAATTAATCATGATTACAATATGCCTCCTATATTTGATGATTATGGTGATGAGAATAATAATGATAGCTATTTTGTTTAATTTGCTCCCACCACAATTAATAAGAATGAATATACTTATGTGGAGAGTAATAATAATTTTATGCATGTGGCTCATGATAAGAATGTTTATGTGATAGTTATATTGTTAATTTTATTCATGATGCTACTGAAATTTATTATGAGAGAGGGAAACATGGTTTTATGCATCTCAATAATATTAAGTTTCCCCTCTTTATGTTGAAAGTCTTGAAGTTCCACTTGTTTTGCTTTCCTATGCTTGTTTCTTTGTGCTTTCATGATTTGTTTCTTTACAAGATTCTTATGCATAGGAAGTGAGTTAGACTTAAATGTGCTTTGAATTTGCTTCTTGATGCTCTCTTTTACTTCAATTCATATTTCTTATGTGAGCATCTTCTCAAACTATCATGCCTAACTTAAAGGCGTTAAAGAAAAGTACTTATTGGGAGATAACCCAAAAGTTTTAGATGAGTCTTCGAAGTTATTACCTCTTTAATAACCTCTCCTTATCCTTTTTATTTGCTTTTTGTGCCAAGAGTAACCTCTAATGAGAGACAACTAATGATTGGGAAATTTCCTGTCTCGAAACAGATTTTTGTGCTTCACCGTAAAAAATCGTGTAAAATATCTGAACGTCTTTTTGAGGCGTTAATTTTTGTGCTTCTTCCCCAGGTTGTTATATAACTTTCGTTAGTTCAACACTTTTTGATTTGAGCAACAGAAGGTCTTCGCAAAAATTTGTCTTTACCTGCTGGTCTGTTTTGACAGATTTCTGCCATTTTCTGCATTTGCTTCTTGTCGGTTCCTTTTTGAGTTCTTTTGGGGAATTGAGATTTTTGAGGGAAATGCTACAGTAGATAGTGTTCTAATGGAAGTTTATTTGGTGTTAGAACTGAATCTAAGACTTATTTATCTTGAGTGCACTAATGTTGCTAAAAACGATTGTGTGAAGTTTTGTATGAAGAAAAAATTTCACGTGTATGGAAGGAATGAGTAATGAGATGAAGGATGGACTAAAGATAAAGCTTGGGGATGCCACGCGTGTCACCCCAAGAAATATCCAAGAAGTACAAGCGTCAAAGCTTGGGGATGCCCAAGGCATCCCCTTCTTAATCAATAAAAATCCCAGGTTTCTTCCAAACGCTTCATTTTTATTGTTTCATGAACAGTTGTGTTGTTCTTGGAGCGTCTTCTTTTTCGTTTTCGTTTTGGTTTTTAGTTTTCTTGGTTTTCTTAGTTTGATGAATAAATTGGTTGGACCCCCTCTTTCATACATTGGTTTTCAAATAGTTTGGTTTGGATTAGAAAAAGAATAGAAAAGTTCGTGCTTAAGTGGTAAAGAGAGCTTGTTTTTGACTGTGGCCTATGCTTTGTCATGCCATGCTTGATATTGTTTTGGCTTTATGCTTAGTATTATTTTCTGTAGCATGACATGTTATAAACAATTGAGATTTCTTAATGTGCCTTGGATGAATCATGCGTTGTTTTAGCATATTAAAGCATAGTATAGTGGTATTCTCCTTTGATGCTTTATTTGGGTTGACTTGGCGCATGCTCATACCATGTTATGACTATCTCAAGTCACCGTAGCCTTTATGATCCTTTAGTTTTCAACTTGTAGTATCACTTTATGCTTTGATCAATGATGTTTTGTCGCTCTGCATGATTATGGCCATTATTGCTCTCTTAGTTTGTCGCTCCCAGTCTTTTGCTAGCCTCCACCACCAAGTATGAGTTCCACTCATGCATCCAACTCCCTAAACCAAGTTATTCCAAAGAGTCCACCATACCTACCTACTAGATTATGCTATTCCAAGTATATTCATGTTTTTATCTACCTTCCGAATTAAACTTGTTATGAGAAAACTAGTGATTAAAGCTCTCACGAACTTGATGGCACACTTTACTTTTCTTGCCCTTAATAAACTTGAACCATTGTGTCGTCTATGTTGTATGTAACACCCTCGAATCGGGCCTATGCAAGTTTTAGCGATTCCCGCCAAACCCGTATAGAAACGATTCAAATATGCCCACCAGGCACTTGCGTGCGGGTGGAAAACGAAGTAATAACATTACACAATAGTCCACGATGGAATCCACAGAAACATATATATATATACAACACCGACTCCATGAGTCAAAAATACAAATATACAATACAAAGATCCAAATCACCTTGAAAACGATTCAACATCCAAGTACGTATAAGATGCAAATGGGGCTAAGAGCCCTGAAGAATAACCAATGGCGTACATAACCCTGCCCAGGCCAAGCCGGAAGGGTAACCTTGCTAATGACGTCGATCTCAAACCTGTTAAAACAAAAGGGGTGCGGACAAAGGGCAAAGGAAAAAGAGGAGCGTCAGTACTGAGGCCAGTACATGGCGAGGCTAGAATTCTGCGGCTCTCTCCTACATAGGTATGGTGGACTGAAGCAGCAGCGAAGCATGCACTAAACAACCTATAGAGACTCGATACAACTGTCGGCTATTAGAGAGGGATAAGAAAGACCTATCCGGGAACACCTGATACTAACACCAATCATACCCGTCCTAGTATTCCCCCTCGAGACCAAACGAGGAAGTCAACCAAGAAACTCACACAGTTGGCAGTTTTATTCATTCCATTATAGTTGCAGCACTTACTAGTCAGATATAGATAGCACGAGTCATCCTGATAGCATAAGTAGTGGGCAGTTTTAGTTAACCAAGAAGTTGTAGTTGCAGTACTTACCAGTCAAATACAATTAGCATGTGACATCCCAAACCCAGCAGTTGTTGGCACTTTTATTTCATTCCATTGGAGTTGCAATACTTACTAGGCAGGTATAACATGACACGATACACCCCAGTTCCACTAGTTGTTGGCACTTTTATTATCCATTCCATTGTAGTGAAGCTGATTACTAGTCACATATTAAGTCAAATTTATAGCACTACTTTAGTTATGCTTGTCTATGATCGAGATACTATGCTCGAAGTCTTCCATAATCGCGGACACGGCTTTTAGAAAGATTTACCCTGCAGGGGTGCACAAATAGCAACACACACACGATCAACCTCAGAAAAACCAACTCAAAACCCAACAAGGCTTTCACGACAAAGCAATCATAGGATTCATAAAATATTTCAGGGGGCCACCCCATTAAGCTACCCGCAACGAAGTTGGCCAGCTTCGAGACGGACCTAAGGTTTGTTTCAATGGCTATAAACGACTGGGAACCTGAAAGTGTGACTGGGCTTGTCAATACCGCGAAAACATTCCACGTTCCAAAACAGTACAGGTGCTCCACGCACAATCATAAATAAAGCAGTAAAGCATGGCATAAGTACAGGATAGTAGTAAAGCCCCAAACTAGTTTGTGTCCCCAAGAAATAAGAAATGAATCTAGCTCTGGCTAAGGGGATTCATGGTCCCATATGTGGATAGTGAGATAATCAAGGAACAGGTATCAAGTACTCGGGATCCTACGGGAGACAAGTGAGCGTGGAAGAACCAAATAACATATATTGCCCACCGATGCCTCTGCATTAGTTATATCTATTCCTAGCAATTAATCCAGTTGTATTCATAGTCATGATCATCTCCACCATTAAGCATCTCCACCATTAAGCATCTCCACCATTTATCATGTGCCACCTTGCCGTCAACGGTGGAACGACAACGACGTGAAGAAACACATAAGCAAGCAACTACGACTCACAAAGCTGACTATCTATCAATCAACAGGCAATAGGATGTGTCCATGTCAATCTAGAGGCTGCAAGGAGTATAAATGGTGCACAGAAACTAAAGCATCGCAACACGGATAGCAATAGATCAACAGGAGGAAATAAAGACTATAAAAGCAAAATAGGTAGAAAGGGGGAGATGCTCGCCTGGAAAACATTGCCGAAGGTACATTATCCGAAGAACTTGTCGATACTCGCATCCACTCAATGGCCTAATCCATGAAGAAGCAAACACTAAAAGAAACACCGGATGCACTATTTAATACTACGGTAGAAGATCAGGCATGATGCATGTATGACATGGTGAAAGATGCGATGCAATTAGGCAATATTAACCGGAACCAGGTGATGTCTACGCACTTCTATTCTTGTAGACAGTTGTTGGGCCTCCAAGTGCAGAGGTTTGTAGAACAGCAGCAAGTTTTCCCTTAAGTGGATCACCCAAGGTTTATCGAACTCAAGGAGGAAGTGGTCAAAGGTATCCCCTCTCAAGCAACCCTGCAATCAAGATAAAAGAAGTCTCTTATGTCCCCAACACACCCAATACACTTGTCAGGTGTATCGGTGCACTAGTTTGGCGAAGAGATAGTGAAATACAAGTGGTATAGATAAATATAAGTGGTAATGGTGATAGAAGATAACTTGATGGCGTGGAAAAGACTAAATGCAAACTGAAATAAAGATGCAAGCAAGCAAACATGTAACAGATCTAATTGCAAACGGTGTTTCAATGCTTAGAAACAAGGCCTAGGGATCATACTTTCACTAGTGAACACTCTCATATAAATATCTTCTCTTTATGATACTACTCTTAACTACTCTCCGGTTGAACACTCTAAGCACACCTCAAAGTAAGCCTTTCCCATCTAGAAAACCCCCACACTGTCACCTTGAGCTCTAGATGGTTCCAACAAACACCACAATTTCATAAACACATCCAACTCCAAATATAACTCATAACAAGTATTTGTAATCTCTAGCCCAAGTGCCACCATGGTGAGCACGCTATCACTTTCACACACATTGGGAGAGCAGAGATCTAATAAAGCACTTGAGTAGCAAGGTAGATCCACTAGATTACAAGCTCATGATCACAATATGATCATGCATAGAGAGAGAGAGATGAACACATAGCTATCGGTAGAACCCTTAGCCTCGAGAGAGAACTACTCCCTCCTCATCATGGGAATCAGCAATGGTGATGGAGATGGCGGTGGAGATCGATGGAGATGGCTCCAGGGGCACTTCCCCGTCCCGGCAGGGTGCCAGAACAGAGACTTTCTGTCCCCCGAATCTCCCCTTCGGTGGCGGTGGCGCTGCGGAACTTTTCGTGGCTGGAGGCTTGATTCTTTAGGGTTTATGCCTCGAGAGGCTTCAGGTCATGTCATGTTTTTCATGAAGATCTTGTCGAGACCGGAGGCATCAACCTCAGGTAGCTGGGTCTTGTCTCTGGCGAACTTGGATGTACTCAGGTTCACGATGGACTTGTGATATTGAAGCCAACAGGGAACCACACGGTGCTGCTGTTGCTACCCATGCGCATACTCGCAAGTGGACAACACACATAGGCCACCATCAAGGTGAGCACGCGCGGGGCGAGGTCGAGGTCCAGGCCAGCAACACATCGGCGAGGTGGTTTTCATGCAGGGAGGAGGAAGGCGCAGCCGCTACTACGGCAGCGGGGGAGGCGCTCGGGGAAGGCATGGCCTACACGTGGAGGAGGCCGATGCTCTGCTCGGGGCGGACTCGATGTTCGGCGCAAGGGCCGGGCCGGGCTCCGGCGAGGCTATCTTATGCTCGTCAGTAGGCTTGGTGAGGCATGCAGAGGTGGCTGTAGATCTGGGTCGTGGGAAGAGGGAGTTTGTGGCGGCACTCGGCGACCGGGGCGAGGTGGAGCTCCGGGCGGAGAGGAGAGGGGGTTCAGGTCGTATCGGCCGACGAGGTAGAGTGGCGGGGCCTCCATGGGTGCAGGCGGCAATGGGGCGATTGCAGCGGGGTGCTGCGTGATGCCGGCCATGGCCAGCGACCGGGCTTGGGCGCACGTGAGCTGGACAGAGCGGTCACGCGATAGCGGCGGAAGGCGGCACAGCTCCAGGGACGCGACCATGGACGAGCGAGACGGTGGTGACGCAGGGGATGGAGGGGCGGCGATGCAGGGGAAGGAGAGGGAGCCAGGCAGGGTCGCGGGGCGGGCTTCGCATCGAGTCTGCCTCGGTACGAAGGGTGGGGCTGGGGTAGCGGTAGGTTGGCGGGACATGGACAGCGGAGCGGGTCGATGCGGGCAGCATGCAACACGGGCAAGAGGTGGGGCCAGGGAACGGGTGTAACGCATTTAGGTAGCATGTTGTGCGCGGCAGTGCACGCTCTAGGGCTAGGTGGCCACGTGGGTGCGTGCATCGAGCGACGTGGTGTGTGGTGCTACCGCTGGTTAGTGGCGGCGGGATGAGGGGGGAGTGGGTCTGGGTGTGGGTTTCTGCGCTGCAGGGAGTAGCTAGGATTAGGGTTTGGTGTTTGGTTAGATGGTCTAGGGCTTAGATCGATTTTGGATTTGGCCGGGGTAGTAGCTGGCTAGCTAGGCCACGAGCCTGGCTGGCTGGCTCCTCCGGTAACAAAAATAGTTTTTATTTATTTTAATTTGAAAAGGTTTTCACAAATAGTTTTTACACAAAAAAAATATCCGGACGTGTCGGGGTTTTCATTTGAAATAAAGAGGGAGCCACATAGAAAACAAAGATAGGCTTTTAGAAAATAGTTTTAGGCAAACAGATGCATGATGATGATGCTCAAATGTAGTGTGGCATGATGACATGAGCATGCAGTCATGATGATGCACGAAACCAAACAACGAGCGATTTTCTAGTAGTGGTTTTATCGGGGTGCTACAATTCGACACCACTAACAAGGGATCTCGCCCTCGAGATCCGCCTCATGGTACGGGGAAGAAGGCCGACGATCTGAACCTTCTCGCTTCATGTCGATCCTCGCGACACCACTAACAAAGATTCTTTCTCCATCTTGAAATTGACACCACCAACAAGAGATCGTTGCTCGCGTTCATCGAGAGAACACTCCGTTGAAACAAAGGCGAAGAAAGAGGTCACAAGGCTACCTCTAACTTCAGTGGAAGGAGTACAATTTCCTGATCCACTGATTCAATGTACAAGAGCGAATGATAAGAGTAGTGGTATGGTAGCTACTCCATCCCGCACTCAAAGCATTACTCTGCACAAGAAAAGGAGAATTATACAACAAACTCTCGGAATTTAGACTGAAGATCTCGACAAGCGAGGTTCGAAAACAAAGGAGTGATGCAGGCTCTTCATCAGATCTAACGTAGATGATATCGTCATGTTAGAAAACACCGGTAGATACAACAGAAATCGTATGAAAAGACATAATGATTAGGTTCCGTGATGGTTCCATTGGCATGAACAACACATGTTCAAGGTATACTCCAACTTCACCAATGCTCATCCTTCTCATATGTTTTTCAATGCTACGGATATCCATCTAGGTGCAAATACCGATAAAGAGTTCAAGGACCAAAAAGATTGGATGAAGGGTACAACAAGCGAGATGCAAACTGATGACCGTAACGCCACCATTATAAAAGGGAGGGAGTGAAACCCTGTAGGTACGACGGAAACCCAACCGCGAGAAATCCTGGACTCGAAGAAAAGATAAGAGTAGATTCAAAACACGGAGAGGTAAGAGGAGAATAGCATATGGGTAAGAAGTAAAAGCAGACCTAATCAGATCTATCCAACCGATTTTGCAAAATAGTTTTGACACTCTACATTGGCCGTTAGCTAGGTTATCCTACACGCTAGACTAGTGGGTATCGCAACTGCTGAGCTCTGATACCAATTTGTAACACCCTCGAATCGGGCCTATATAAGTTTTAGCGATTCCCGCCAAACCCGCATAGAAACGATTCAAAGATGCCCACCAGGCACTTGCGTGCGGGTGGAAAACGAAGTAATAACATTACACAATAGTCCACGATGGAATCCACAGAAACATATATATATATACAACACCGACTCCATGAGTCAAAAATACAAATATACAATACAAAGATCCAAATCACCTTGAAAACGATTCAACATCCAAGTACGGATAAGATGCAAATGGGGCTAAGAGCCCTGAAGAATAACCAATGGCGTACATAACCCTGCTCAGGCCAAGCCGGAAGGGTAACCTTGCTAACGACGTCGATCTCAAACCTGCTAAAACAAAAGGGGTGCTGACAAAGGGCAAAAAAAAGAGGAGCGTCAGTACTGAGGCCAGTACACGACGAGGCTAGAATTCGGCGGCTCTCGCCTACATAGGTATGGTGGACTGAAGCGGCAGCGAAGCATGCACTAAACAACTTATAGAGACTTGATACAACTGTCGGCTATTAGAGAGGGATAAGAAATACCTATCCGGGAACACCTGATACTAACACCAATCATACCCGTCCTGGTATTCCCCCTCGAGACCAAACGAGGAAGTCAACCAAGGAACTCACACAGTTGGCAGTTTTATTCATTCCAGTATAGTTGTAGCACTTACTAGTCAGATATAGATAACACGAGTCATCCTGATAGCATAAGTAGTGGGCAGTTTTAGTTAACCAAGAAGTTGTAGTTGCAGTACTTACCAGTCAAATACAATTAGCATGTGACATCCCAAACCCAGCAGTTGTTGGCACTTTCATTTCATTCCATTGGAGTTGCAATACTTACTAGGCAGGTATAATATGACATGATACACCCCAGTTCCACCAGTTGTTGGCACTTTTATTATCCATTCCATTGTAGTGAAGCTGATTACTAGTCACATATTAAGTCAAATTTATAGAACTACTTTAGTTATGCTTGTCTATGATCGAGATACTGTGCTCCAAGTCGTCCATAACCCCGGACACGGCTTTCAGAAAGATTTACCCTGTAGGGGTGCACAAATAGCAACACACACACGATCAACCTCGGAAAAACCAACTCAAAACCCAACGAGGCTTTCACGACAAAGCAATCATAGGATTCATAAAATATTTCAGGGGGCCACCCCATTAAGCTACCCGCAACGAAGTTGGTCGGCTCCGAGACGGACCCAAGGTTTGTGTCAATGGCTATAAACGACTGGCAACCCGAAAGTGTGACTGGGCTTGTCGATACCGCAAAAACATTCCACGTTCCAAAATAGTACAGGTGCTCCACGCACAATCGTAAATAAAGCAGTAAAGCATGGCATAAGTACAGGATAGTAATAAAGCCCCAAACTAGTTTGTGGCCCCAAGAAATAAGAAATGAATCAAGCTCTGACTAAGGGGATTCATGGTCCCATATGCGGATAGTGCGATAATCAAGGAACAGGTATCAAGTACTCGGGGTCCTACGGGACACAAGTGAGCGTGGAAGAACCAAATAACATCTATTGCCCACTGACGCCTCTGCATTAGTTATATCTATTCCCAGCAATTAATCCAGTTGCATTTAAAGTCATGATCATCTCCACCATTAAGCATCTCCACCATTTATCATGTGCCACATTGCCATCAACGGTGTAACGACAACAACGCGAAGCAACACATAAGCAAGCAACTATGACTCGCAAGGCCGACTATCTATCAATCAACAGGCAATAGGATGTGTCCATGGCAATCTAGAGGCTGCAAGGAGTATAAATGGTGCACGGAAACTAAAGCATCGCAACACGGATACCAATAGATCAACAGGAGGAAATAAAGACTATAAAAGCAAAATAGGTAGAAAGGGGGAGATGCTCGCCTGGAAAATAGTGCCGAAGGTACATTATCCGAAGAACTTGTCGATACTCGCATCCATTCAATGGCCTAATCCGTGAAGAAGCAAACACTAAAAGAAACACCGGATACACTATTTAATACTACGGTAGAAGATCAGGCATGATGCATGTATGACATGGCAAAGATGCGATGCAATTTGGCAATATTAACCGGAACCAGGGTCCCGACAATTACTTAGAAGGTTCATGTTGTTTAGATACCCCGCAATTTAAATGGTGTCTTAACAAGGCAAAACATGGCATCGGTTCGCTACACAAATTTAAATGGAGTCAATACAAGACTAGAATAACCCGCATATGGTCTCCATATTTAATTATGAGGTGAATCGACAAAGTATCCACAAACCCCAAAATATGTATGCCATCATGAACAATTTAATATGCAACCAGTAGATGTCATATTATAAAAATAGGGCTCTCGGAAAGGGGATCACACTTTCGAAGGTCTTGGTTTCGGAGGGGTTCGGACACCAGGATCTGTCTTCGGACTCCGGGAACAAGGCTCCAGGATCCATGAGGAGATCTTGGCGTGCTGAGGTTCGGTATTCGGGGTCCTTGAAGGAGGTCTTGTTGATCCGTGTAGAAGATCATGGCGTTCCCTTTGGCGACACCGAATAGTGTGAGCGCGGCTTCAGGTCATGTCATGTTTTTCATGAAGATCTTGTCGAGACCGGAGGCATCAACCTCAAGTAGCTGGGTCTTGTCTGTGCCGAACTTGGATGTACTCAGGTTCACGATGGACTTGTGATATTGAAGCCAACAGGGAACCACACGGTGCTGTTGTTGCTACCCATGCGCATACTCGCAAGTGGACAACACACATAAGCCACCATCGAGGTGAGCACGCGCGGGGCGAGGTCGAGGTCCAAGCTAGCAACACATCAGAGAGGTGGTTTCCGCGCAGGGAGGAGGAAGGCACAGCCGCAGCTCCGGCAGCGGGGGAGGCACTCGGGGAAGGCGCGGCCTGCACGTGGAGGAGGCCGATGCTCTTCTCGGGGGCAGACTCGATGGTTCGGTGCGCGGGCCAGGCCGGGCTCCGGCGAGGTGATCTCATGCTCGTCGGCGGGCTTGGTGAGGCACGTAGAGGCGGCTGCGGATCTGGGTCGTCGGAAGAGGGAGGTTGTGGCGGCACTTGGCGACCGAGGCGAGGTGGAGCTCCGGGCGGAGAGGTGAGGGGGTTCAGGTCGTGCCGGCCGACGAGGTAGAGTGGCGGGGCCTCCGTGGGCGCAGGCGACAATGGGGCGATGGCAGCGGGGTGCTGCGTGATGTCGGCCATGGCCAGCGACCGGACTTGGGCGCGCGTGAGCGGGACAGAGAGGTCACGCGATAGCGGTAGAAGGCGGCACAGCTCCAGGGACGTGACCACGGACAAGCGAGGTGGTGGCGACACAGGGGATGGAAGGGCGGCGATGCAGGGGAAGGAGAGGGAGCCAGGCAGGGTCGCGGGGTGGGCTTCGCGTCGAGTCCGCCTCGGTACGAAGGGTGGGGCCGGGGTAGCGGTAGGTTGGCGGGACGTGGCCAGCGGAGCGGGTCGATGCGGGCAGCGTGTGACATGGGCAGGAGGTGGGGCAAGGGAACGGGTGTAACGCGTTTAGGTAGCATTTGTGCACGGCAGTGCATGCTCCAGGGCTAGGTGGCCACGTGGGTGCGTGCGTCGAGCGACGTGGTGTGTGGTGCTACCGCTAGTTAGTGGCGGCGGGACGAGGGGGAGTGGGTCTGGGTGTGGGTTGCTGCGCTGTAGGGAGTAGCTAGGATTAGTGTTTGGTGTTTGGTTAGATGGTCTAGGGCTTAGATCGATTTTGGATTGGGCCGGGGTAGTAGCTGGCTAGCTAGGCCACGAGCCTGGCTGGCTGGCTCCTCCGGTAACAAAAATAGTTTTTATTTATTTTAATTTGAAAAGGTTTTCACAAATAGTTTTTAGACAAACAAAATATCCGGACATGTCGGGGTTTTCATTTGAAATAAAGAGGGAGCCACATAGAAAACAAAGATATGCTTTTAGAAAATAGTTTTAGGCGAACAGATGCATGATGATGATGCTCAAATGAAATGTGGCATGATGACATGAGCATGCAGTCATGATGATGCACGAAACCAAACAACGAGCGATTTTCTAGTAGTGGTTTTATTGGGGTGCTACATTGTATATACTTGCACTTGTTTGTTGGGAATTAGCAGAACCATGTTGTCATGGGGAACGCTTTCAACATTGCACAGGTACTTTGTACCTAGTTGATATCATGCTCTTTTGTCTATGGATGTCGTTGGTGTGAAATGAAAGGGGAGCTTGTAAGTCCATGGAGTTATGTATATGTGTTAGAGAAACGCCTGGGCCGCTGGTCTAATCCATGCTGACATGGTGGAAACTTGCAGCGTAACCATAATGAGTTGTCTATGAAGCATTCTTCTTATAAAAAAGAGTCCTATATTGAGAAAAAAGAGAAAAAAAGAGATTATGAAAGAGGAAAGAGAGAGAAAAAGCACAATATTCCCATGGTAAATAAGAAGATTGCTGAGATGCTCGTTGTCTGCTTGCCTTGTCATTTTGATATGGGGATTCTTCCGTATCATTGGGCAAGGGGTACCCCGTTGGCGGTTCTCTATGATACACATGTACTTACAATGACAAGAACTTACCGTTGAATAAACTTGAGTAGCATGAGGAGCGGCCCTCGTATTCAAGGGACATGAGATTTCTAACTTATACTTCGTCAAGCATGTACACCATAGTTTGTTCACTTTAACCTTAATCACTTCAAGATGCTTATGATAGGGGCAATGAGAGCTGAAAGCTATAAGTACCATATTTTTTGGAAGCTCTTTATGAAACTTGAATCTTTGCTTCCTTCTACAAAGGCCTTTCTTCCACTTTTATATTGAGTCTCCACCTTCTATCTTTATGTACTTACTTTGAGAGCATAGTGGCCATTCTTAGTTCTATGTGCATTGTCCCAAGACTAGTTGATTGATGCATAACTTGATATTGCTTGTTTTAAACTATTTGTATCTAGTCACTCTTATGAACTTTGAAGGTGTCCTATGCCTTTATATTTGCTACTCTATGAGGGACAAGCTGAATGCCATTATGCTATGTTTTCTTTATGTGAAACAAACAAACGTCTTGCAAAGCATGTTATTCATGAATCTTTTGTTTGTGCCTTTTCATGTTGCAACATAGTTGCTTTGTCTTATTGTTAGAACTTTATCTTTCATGTTATGTTGAAGTACTATGATCCCAGCTTTCAATGTTTTACAAATACTTTGATCAAGTTTATGATGGTGCACGTCACCTCAAAAATTATTCTTTCTTTTTATCACTTACCTACTCGAGGACGAGCAGGAGTTAATCTTGGGGATGTTGATACGTTGCAAACGTATCTATAATTTTTGATGTTCCATGCTTGGTTTTATCTATTTTCTTGTGTTTTGTCCACAGTTTGGAGTACTTTTCATATGATTTCTTGGACTAACCTATTAACAAGATGCCACAGTGCCAGTCGCCTGTTTTCTGCTGTTTTTGGTTCCAGGAAAGTCAGAAAATCAATATTCTCAGAATTGGACCAGACAAAAGCCAAAGTTGATATTTTCCCGACTCACGGAGCCAGAAGGAGAGTCGGAGAGGGGCCACAGGGTGGCCACACCACCCCATGGTGCGGGTCCCCCCAAGCCGTGCCAAGGCATGGTGTGGGCCCCCTGGCTGCCCACCGACCTTGCCCTCTCGCCTATAAGAGCCTCCCGATGCATAAACCCTAAATAGTCAAGCCTCTAGCCACGAAGAGTTCCGCAGCGCCGCCGCCACCGAAGGGGAGATACAAGGGACAGAAAGTCTCTGTTCCGGCACCCCGCCGGGACGGGGAAGTGCCCCGGGATCCATCTCCATCGATCTCCACCGCCATCTCCATCACCATTGCTGATTCCCATGATGAGGAGGGAGTAGTTCTTCCTCAAGGCTAAGGGTTCTACCGGTAGCTATGTGTTCATCTCTCTATCTATGCATGATCTTGTTGTGGTCATGAGCTTTGTAATCAATTAGATCTACCTTGCTTCTCAAGTGCTTTAATAGATCTCTGCTCTCCCCATGTGTGTGAAAGTGATAGCGTGCTCACCATGGTGGCACTTAGGCTAGAGATTACATATATTTGTTATGAGTTATATTTGGAGTTGGATCTCTTTATGAAATTGTGGTGTTTGTTGGACTCATCTAGTACTCAAGGTGACAGTGTGGGGTTTTCTAGATGGGAAAGGCTTACTTTGAGGTGTGCTGTTATAGCCCTACCATCGATTAGAGTGTCCAACCGGAGAGTAGTTCAGCGTAGTATCATGAAGATAATATATTTATATTAGAGTGTTCACTAGTGACAGTATGATCCCTAGGCCTTGTTTCTAAGCATTGATACACCGTTTGCAAATTAGATCGGTTACATGTTTGCTAGCTTCCATCTTTATTTCAGTTTTACTTTAGTCTTTTCCACGCCATCAAGCTATTTTCTATCACCATTACCACTTATAATTATCCATACCACTTGTATTTCACTATCTCTTTGCCGAACTAGTGCACCTATACACCTGACAAGTGTATTAGGTGTGTTGGGGACACAGGAGACTTCTTGTATCTTGATTACAGGGTTGCTTGAGAGGGGATACCTTTGACCACTTCTTCCCTGAGTTCGATAAACCTTGGGTGATCCACTTAAGGGAAAACTTACTGCTGTTCTACAAACCTCTGCACTTGGAGGCCCAACAACTGTCTACAAGAATAGAAGTGCATAGACATCAGGTAGGCATAGGGATGGATGGACGGGCGTTGCATGGACAAGACAATTCACATAGCAATCAGAACATAGGGCAACTGCTGATAAATAAGATAAAGCATCCAAGTACTAGATAATCCTAGGCATGTGTCCCATATATAGTCATACGTGCTCGCAATGAGAACTAGCACAACATCTTTTATCCTGCCAGCCCGTTTGCTGCGGGGCCTCAAGGGAACTACTGGCAATTAAGGTGCTCCTTTTAATAGAGCACCATAGCAAAGCATTAACACTCCGTGAACACATGTGATCCTCACATCAAAGCCATTCCCTCCGGTTATCCCGATTTCTGTTACTTCGGGGCCATTGGTTCTGGGAAACAACATGTGTATACAACTTGCAGGTAAGACCATAAACAATACTATTATAATGAATCAATAACATGTTCAGATCTGAAATCATGGCACTCGGGCCCTAGTGACAAGCATTAAGCATAACAAGTCACAACAAAGTCATAAAGCACTAATAGAAGATACTAGGCACCATGCCCTAACAATCTGATGACATTACATGAACGATCTCATCCAATCCCTACCATGCCCATAGCCTACAGCGGGGGATTACTCACTCATAGATGGGGAAACATGGTGATGATGATGGCGATGATCTCCTCCAATTCCTTGTCCCGGCAGGGTGCCAAAACGGAGTTTCTGGTGCTGTTTCGTGGAATCTGGTGGTGGCGGCGGAGCGGAACTCCTTCTGGAAAAACGTCGTACCCCCTGAGTTTTTAGGTCAGAAGGCATCTTATAGGAGAAGAGGGAGACCAAGGGGGTGCCTGGGGCGGCTAGACCACCCCCTGGCGCGGCCAGGTCCAGCCCGCGCGGCCAGGTGGTGTGGCTGGGCCCTAGCCCCACTCTGTCTCATATTTTGGCTCCGGGAGTCTTCTGGTGAAATAGGATTTTTGGCTTTTGTCCCATCCAATTCCGAGAATATTCATTTTCTGACTTTCCTGGAACCAAAAACAGCAGAAAACAGGCAACTGGCACTGTGGATCTTGTTAATATGTTAGTCCAAGAAATCATATGAAAAGTACTCCAAAGTGTGGACAAAACACAAGAAAGTAGATAAAACCAAGCATGGAACATCAAAAATATAGATACATTTGCAATGTATCAGTCATCGAATGGCTAGCCTCACTTTCTCCCTCCTCTGTGTTGCCCATTATCTCTTAGGCGGTTAAGCCCGAATAAAGAGTCGAGGCTCTGATACCAATTGAAAGGATCGAATGGGCACCTAGAGGGGGGTGTGAATAGGTGCTACTCCAAATTTTACTCTTTTTCAATTTAGGGTTTGACACAAAAGGTAAATTCTCTAGATTATGCAACTAAGTTGAATTTACCTATATGTCAACCTAGCACAAGTACTAATCAAGAACTAGATAAGTAAAGTGCGGTAAAGGATAGAAGTAACCAAAGTGGAGCGCTCGGAGACACAATGATTTGTTTCCCGTAGTTCCTTCCTTTTGAGGGGAAGTACATCTATGTTTGGAGACGGGGTGGTATCAAACCACCAACGCCACGAGAGGCCTCCCTTGTTCTCCGATGAACCTCACCCCAAGGGGTTCGATTCACCTCTTCCACTATACGGCAACCTTCGAGGTGGAAGCCAGCACCTTTACAACGAGTTCGGGGCACACATCCACAACTTAATTGGAGGCTCCCAAATACAAGCAAGATGTCAAACAATCAAAGACAAGCTTGTAAGAACCAAATCAAAACCTAGGGTTTCCAAAGAAACACTAGAGCATGGGGGCCCTCAAGTGAATGAGGGGAAAATGAAGATCTCTCTTGGTGAAGCTGTAGATCAAGGCCTCATCCTTCGATTCTCCAAAGATCAATGACTTTGGATGGTTGGATGAAGAGATCTTGTTGATTTGGTGGGTCAAATGGACATGGTGTTCTTGAGGTGGACGAGCAGCTGGAGGAAGGGGATAAGGTCCTCTATTTATAGCCCTTCACTCCACTGAAGCATTTGCTGACCGTTGGAGAAAGGTCAGACCGGAGACTCCGGTAGGCACACCGGAGAATCCAGTCAATCTCCGGACCAGCCTCCGGACCGTCAAACAGAATGACCCAGCCCTTTTGTGAGCCGAGTGGACCAGAGACTCCAGTCCCTCTGCACCGGAGACTCCGGTCTGAGGTACGAACCGGAGACTCCGGACCTTCCTCCGGACCAAGCTCCAGACCACCTCTCTGGTTGACCCAAGCAGGAAATAGGAACCCCCACCGGTCTAGGCAGATCGGAGACTCCGGTCTGGAAATTCTAGGAGACAAGTAAATATGCAGGGAATGTTCCGCAGGCCAAGGGTCCTTTTGACTTTGTAAAATATCAACCTATAGACATTAGCAAACTGTAAAAAAGGCTCTACTTGTTGTTAACAAACACCAAAAGTGATTATGACAGTAAATGTCCTTTCACTAATCTCGTTACAGATAAGTATACTTAACTCGTTATTGTGATATCGTACCCCCATGACCTAGTCATGGATTGCAGCTTATTGGATACAATCTGATCGAGCGGACCCAGTGTATCTTCCCGTCATGTGGGTGAACAAATCCTAGTCTTGATGCATAAACCTCAACATGTTCCTTTGGAATACCCAATACACACATTTATGGTCACCTAGTTACGGTCATGACGGTTGATGTGATCAAAGCATCCATGGGAGACAGTGATTAATATGATCTCACGGTCTAAGGAGAATGTCACTTTGTTTGTAACTATTAGAACAATGAAACATGTGCCTAGATCACATTGTAATACTTATGTGGGTAATGTCCATCATATCATTCTCAATAACATGACTCCGTTGTCAACTAGCATAAATGCTCCATGATCAGGAAACCTTGATCATGGGTTATCCAACGAACTAGTTGAATAAAGGCTACTAGGAACTAGGTTTGTTTGCATACCACACCCATACCAATGTTTCCTCTTAATATAGTTATAACACATTATGAAACTATTATGAACTAGTTTGAGATATGATAAAAAAACCATTTATTATTTGCCTCTAGGACATATCTCATTCAATTAGGTCCACTGGCCATGTACTGTGACAACACAAGTGTCAATGCCCTTTCCTAGGAGCCACATGCTCACAAGAACACCAAGCACATCAAACATTGGTTTCACATCATATGTGAACATATCCAAGAAGGGAACATAGAGATTTGCAATATACACACGGATCTGAATGTTGCAGACCCGTTGACTAAAGCTCTTCCATGAGCAAAGCATGATCAGAACTAAGACTCCATGCGTGTTAGATACTTACACAATGTAAACTAGATTATTGACTCTAGTGCAAGTGCAAGACTGTTGGGAATATACCCTAGAGGCAATAATAAAGTTGTTATTATTCATACTAGACTCCTCTCTGCACCCCCCAGGGCACGGTTGGTGAAGGGGTTCATAGTAGAAAACACATTTTTTCTTAGCTAGCACAACATTGAATGCCAGGATCTATCTTGGAGTAATGTTATATAGAGAAGGTTTCGCTAACATGTCATTGTAGACCAAAAGCGGTTAACATTATGTGGGAACATGGATGAAGCAGTCGTACTCGTAGCCGACCACAAGGTCGCGAATCCCTTCACAAGTCACCCCAGGTCCTTGCACGAGAAACCAGGTGCCACTAGTACGTGGCAGCACCTCCGTGGTTTCTCACACATCCAGTGTACGATGACAACCTTTGGTTCTCTGATCCCTGCTGAGAGTGTAGAAGTAGATCTTCTGGACAGAACCCCGCAGCACAATAGCGTATTGCAGTTGCATCATCTCTTGCGTATACAGTCCTTCTAGGGACCGCGCTATCACAAAAAGTAACAAGAGAGATAATTCCCTAAAAAATGCCTTAGAGAAATATTGGTGTTCCTCCCCCTCTCATAGGCCCCTCCTTATATAGGGGAAGGTAGGGCACCCCATCTAGTCAAATTCTAGGGTGGGACTAAGCAAACAAGGAGGTGGGAGGAGGAGGAGAAATGGAGGAGATCCGGCCGGGTGGTCCCCATGCATGCGGACCAAGGAGGGTCAGCGGCCGGGTGGGCCCCACCCTACGTGCCCCCAAGCCGAGGTGGCGGCTATGGTCCTTGCCCTCTTGGGCCTTGTTCCCGTTCGGGAACTTGGCCCATTAGGGAAGTTTGCCCATTTAATTTAATTGAAATATTTATTTAATATTAATTCCAATAATTAATATGAAATACATATTATTAAATTCCATTGACCCGAAACACCTTTTGGTTCACTCCAAACAACTTCGGATCCTCCCGGAACGATTGTGGTTCTCTCTTGAAACATTTCTGGTATTCTCTCTTTCGTACTCTGATGATTCTATACAACCAAAGAGATCTCAGTGCATCATCGCACCCTTAAGTGTGTTATCCTACGGTTCGGAAACATCATAGACATGTTTGAGACACCTCTCATATCAATGATCAATAGCGGGACTGGGATGCCCAGAATGACCCATGTGCATTCCATGATGTTTAATGTCGTTTGAACCATAAACGTTGAGTCCAATTCCCTTTGTTACTTCGATACTTGACTTGTCCAAGATCTGATCATTGGCATCACTATACCTTGTTCGATCTCATTACCTACAAGTGATGCTTTACTCGTTCCCATGATATTCCATCCCATGACCTAGTCACATGTTGCAACATTATGGATGTAATTCTCACCGAGTGGGCCCTGTGTATCATGCCATCACACAGGTCAACAAATCCTGATCTTGATGCATATGCCTCAATGTGCCCCTCTGGAATACCCAACATAGACCTTTATGATCACCCTGCTATGGTGTGATGGTTGATGCAGTCAAAGCAGCCGCGAGTGACAGAGATTAAACAAGATCTCACGGTCTAAGGATTAGAATACTTCATCTCTAACTATTGCAACATAAACTATGTGACTTGATCGTATTGCAATACTTATATGGGTAATATCCATCACATCATCTACTAATGTTATGAATTTATTGTCAACTGCCATAAATGCTCCATGACCAGAAAACCTTGATCATTAGTTACCTAATAAACTAGTATAAATAGAGGCTACTAGGGACTGTGGTTTATTTACATACCACACCTATATCAATATTTCCGCTCGATACAGTTATAGCACAATATAAAACTATTATAAATTTGTTGAGATATGATAATAAAATCCATTTATTATTTACCTCTAAGGCATATCTCCTTTAGTTGGGATTAGGACACTGCTGAGAAAGACAGAGTAAACCATTTGTTCTAAACCGCTAATCCAATGCCTTCGGTAATCTCTACCTATTATTGTATTCTCTTCATAAATGCGTCATTTGGTATATTTAGTCAGCACAATATTTGTACGTGTTACGTCGTCTCTGTGATGTCATGTCTTTGCAGGGTCATTTCGTCGCGAACCAAGACGTACTCGCAGTGTGACTTCATGCGTGATATTGTCTCACTACACCCCTGGTACGTGGCTGGCAAGCAAAACGTTTGATGACATGGTCACAAGAGTTTTTTGGTGTCTGAATTGCCCTCTTGATTGCTTTGGTGATTGTGTACATGTTGTGCGTCGATTATCATATACATGTTGTGTTCGATAACACGTTACTGATACACGCTGGCAAAGAATGACTTGCAAATAATGGCGTGATAAATTAAAAAAATAGCTTTATTGCAGGACGTTGATGAGAAAGTCGAAGCAAATCATCTCACCTAAAACATGCTCTTTTCTTGGAAAAAGAAAAGTACTTTAATTTTTTAGCCAAATCATACGACATATGTTGAACCGATGCATAGGTTGTCTAATAAAAAGAAGTGAATTTCAGAACAAATTAAATTAACTTACAGAGACACGATACATATTTCGAATGATGGACTACGGAAAAAATCTAAGAATCACAGTAAAGCAATAAACTATAAGGTCGGTGCCACTGCTATCCTCTATCTAGACTTCCACATCGGGCATCCCGTATCCCTTCTGACGAACGCGTAGCGATGTATACGCTACTTCTGAGATCTTGTTCGGCCAGAAGCGCACGTTGTTAGTGATTGGACTGGAACCAACACCAGACGTAGGCAATGGTAAGTGGAGGTTCAAAGGCGAACCGCTCCCCTACCAGATCGCTTCCTAGATACGCACCTTCGCCAGCCGCATATTTCTTGATCTCATTCTCGAGCATTTCATGTGCGTATGCAATAGCTAGCATAGGATCGATAGGCTCGAGAGTATCGAATGCACCTTCACTGATCGAAGGTTCTTTGACCTCGGGATCAAGCATGTCCTGAGCGTAAGCAAAGCCGCGCAAAGGATCGATAGGCTCGAGAGGACCCAATAATGCGTCATCTGACTCAGCTAGGTCAAGTTGATGTTGCCCAGTCAAATGCTCGTTATATGCAGATCGTCGACGGCATAACTTGCCACTCCCTCGCAAGTCCAAAAAATTTCCGCGCCTAAGTCCATCAAGAGTGCACCCGAATAATCTTTGATGCGGTCGAAGTCGAGGCACACTGGAACGCCCTCAGTAACCTCACACTACAAGCTAAGGAACCAGTTCAGTACCACCAATTCAAGCGTAGCCCACTGAGGACTATGCAAACGATGCGAGAAAGATGACCGCACACAGGGCGACCACCGAGCCACATGAGTTAGTTGGAGCGGCAGAGGGACCATATATTTTTATTCTACTAAGACTAAAACTATCTGGCTGAGGAATATCAGGAAGGAGAGGCTCGAGTACTTTATGCATTGCATTTTTTTAGCTGTCACTAAGTTTGTTATATAGGACGACAACAACATGCAGAGCAACCACCACGCTTCGCATGCGTGTTAAGTCAGTCACTCTGAACTATCGCGGCGTGCAACGTAAAATGAGATTTACTTTTTACGCAGAAAATACATTGACGTGAAGTAGAGAACGAAATACTAAATTAACAAGTGCAAACGCATGTATAATTTTTTATCCAATGCGAATAATAAACGCCGATACGGGGAAACAAAATCTCGTCCAAAGTAAATAGTACATGCCAACACAGCACAACAAATTTACTTTACACGCATACAATAAGTTAGAACAAAAAAGATGTAGAAAATAGAGGATAAACACAAAGTTTTTTTATTACACGCAAACAATAGCCGAAGAGTACACACTACCATTGTACATCAGATCTAGTTTCCACGCATACAATGAAGGTAAAACATAAACACGTAACAAATGCAGGACAAAAACGCAAAAAATTCATTCCACGCAAACACTGAATGCCAAGATGGTTGGAGCGGCTTCTCATTCAACGCGAACAACAATAAACGTACAAACATCGCAATAAATTTACATTTCACGCACACAACAAAGCTACAAACACACAAAAAATGTAGGAAAAACACACACCTACCATACACAAAAGCGGCAAGTCACCCACTTCGAAGAAACTATGGCGGTGGCCGTGTAGCTCCTGTCGCCATGAGACGAAAGTCCGCCGCCGTGTAGAAACTACGATGGCGCTCGTGTAGCTCTAGCCGCCTAGAGACTCCGTATTCCGGCGTGGTCCATGGAGCTCTTCCCTCCGACCTGCCATTTTATGGCGTCGCCCACTGAGCTCTTCTCGCCTAAACACCATCTTCCAGCATGGCTTGTCGAGCTCTTCTCACTGAAACTCCAGCCTTCACATAAGTGCGGATAGAAACGTAGTAAGGCTCCAAGCCATGACAGAAAGGACAAAATCGTCCTATCATGCTCGGCCGATCATCGACGACACGTAAAGCAACACACACATCCCATCTATGAAAATGATGGAGTAGAACATGCATGCACTACTTCCCACCGCCGGCTTACCCATATAAAAAATTCCAGGGAAACATGGAGAAACCTACAATAAATAGAGAAAGAGAGAAAGTAGACCTTAGGCTTTGTGAGTGAGAGAGCCGTAATGGTGTTTTATAATCAAATGAGAGCGAAAGATGGATGAGAGGGAAGATTTCACTTGCCTAAGCAAGTCTATGCTGGCAGCTGGGATTCCCCAATGAGAACTCGCGGACGGGTAGGTTCTATGACATCACGTCGACTATGAACAGGTCTCACTATACAATCTCGCCACGACAACCCGCGTCGTCTATCGTCTATGCTAATAGACAGCCCCATGGCCACAAAAATCCGTGGATGCCACATGCTTACAGCTCCACGTTGGTTCCTATCAGACCCTCTGTCCGCGAAAAACTATGGCCGGTATGGGTTTATTTAGCCACGTCGTCTCGCGTTGGGCCCCATGTCCGCGAGAACTGTGGTCGGTATGGGATTACGTCACCATGTTATCAGAAGTCGAGCCTCATGTCCTCAAGAAACCACAACCGGTATGGACTCACGACAATACATCGTCTCCCGTCGGGCCCCATGGCTACGACAAACCGTGGAGAACATGGGCCTACGACGCAACATCGGCTCTGTTGGGCCCCATGAATGCGAGATGCCGCGACCGGCATGGGCTCATGGTGCCATGTTGTCTCTGGGAGGGCCCTACCACCCGTTGGGTGTGAAGGCGTGTGCCACGAATGGAACGGCTCTCACATAGCACGGTCCTACATGCATACGTTGATAGTGGGCCCATGTCCCGCGCACGGTCCACCGTCCAGCGACGCGGGGTATGATGGAGAGAGCGACACATGTACGTGTTAGGTAATATTTAGCCCTGGCCCACAGCGTGTCCCACCTCACGGGATAGCAAGGCTCCGTTGCGACGTCGTTGTGTGTCCTTTTCAGCGTCCATTCCACGACTAAAAAGAATCGAAATGACATGGATAGAAGTTTGAGCCAAAACAATCTAGCGCTATTATTTACTCCTGATTTTCTTGTTAATGATATTTTTTATTATCCATGCTATAACTGCATATATTGGAAACTAAATACAGGTGCGGATAAATAAATAATACGGAATCCCTAGTAAGCCACTTCTACTAGTTCATTAGTCAAGCGATGGTTAAGGTTTCCTATATGATGGACATGGATGTCACTTGATAACGGGATCACTTAATTAGTGAATTATGTGATGGACAAAACCCTTAATAATAAGCATAGCTTTTAATCACGGTGTATAGTTTGTTTGCTATCGCTTTATGAATATGCCAAGTATAGTTTCCTCATACCATGAGATTATGTTACTCTCGAGCATCGGAGGAATACCTTGTGGACATCAAACATCACTCCATAACTGGGTGATTATAAAGGTGTGTTTCAGGTATCTTCGACAATGTCTGTTGGGTTGCGTGAATCTAGATTACGATTTGTTCCTTCGTGTGACAGAGTGTAAGATATCTCTGGGTAGTATAGCATCCAAGAGCTCAGTGACAAAAGTAGTTGGTCACATGAATCCTATACCATGGTGCGAGTAAAGAGAACTTGCTGGTAATGAGATTGAACTAGGTACAGTGATACTGGCGATCAAATCTCGGGCAAGCAACATATCATGATACAAAAGGAATCGTATACCGGATTGTTTGAATCTTTGAGATTGTGGTTCAATCGAGAAGAACTTCGCTGAATGTGTAGGAACCATTATGGGTATCCCGGTCCTGTTGATGGTTATTGATCGGATAACTGTCTCGATCATGTCTACATATTTTCAAACCCACCAGGTCACACAACCTACGATGTCGAAAATCTTTGTCGAGAATATGTATGGTGAAAATCAAATGTTGTTTCAGAGTATAGGATGAGATCCTTGATATCCCGAGGAGCTCCAGAATGGTTCGGATATAGAGAATTATATACGGCACTTCCTATTTCAGCGGTTTGAGAAAGTTTGGAATGGTCTATGTTGATGGAAGCATTCAGAAGGTTCCTTGAGGGTCCATGGTGGGACCGACCTGCGAGGTCGGGTCACATGGGCCCAATTTGGGGAACCACAACCATCATGGCATAGGATTCCACGGCCAAAGGGGGACCATGTGGCCGCCGGCCACCAAACCCCAAATGGGGAAGGGGAGGCGTGGGGGAGATGGATTCTCCCCCTTCCTTGCTCCGCCGACCCTAAAGGCTTGGGGGAGGGGAAATCCTTCCCCGGGCCACCTATATAAGAGAGGGAGGGGTAGGGGGACCGCACCCCAAGATTTCTGACCGCACCCCTCCTCTCTCTCTCTCCTAGAAACTCTCTCTCTCTCCTAGAAACTCTCTCTCTCTCCCATAGATGCACGGCAAAACCCTGCTGAAATTTCTCCACCACCATAGTAGTGCTGCCATTGCCCTAACCAATTCTCGTGGAGATCTCCACCATATCCCGTGAGATCAATAAGTAGGATACGACATCGTAGTGGAATGTGTGGATACCGCGGTAGTATCGTCGTTCGGTGCACGATCTCAAAGGTCAAGATCTACTACGATTTGAACTACTGCAAGCGATAAACTACATCACCCACGATATCTACATCATTAACGATCGTGTTCTTCGAGGGTAAGTATATTATCTCTATTATACTTGTTACTTACATCTAGAATATTGGATCTTGAGGGGTTCTCTCTTGCTATTCCGTAGGAATTTTTGTTTTCCATGCAATAAACCTAGCACAACGTTGCAGACCTTACACCATTTCATGGAGATGAGGAAGATCAAGAGTCGAGGACGACTCTTTCCCAAGGGGGTGCTGATGCAACCCGTCCCCCAAGTTGACCGATGACTCACGCCCAAGCCAAACTCTTTCATGATAAGGTGAACTTGCTCCTATCTATGTGTCTTTGATACTCTTTTGGATGGATTACTACTTCATATCAATACCCTCTACATACTCAGGTTTGAATGACAAGAACAACTTCAAGCTAGTGGAGAAGGAAGGCAAGGACCATGACCAGTTGCTGCTAAAGAGCATCGGAGTCTCCGAGCCACCAAGCATGGAGTCTCCAGCCCACCCGGAGTCTCCGTTGTAGTGGTGGGCAACATGTTAGTTGGGGTATGGGTGATTGGTGTGCTTTTGTAGAGTTCATCGTGTCATCAATGAGATTGGGCTTGGTAATATTGTGTCCGTTATCATGTGGGCTTGCTCATTATTGTATAAATTTTTGTCGGTTTTTTGTTAATTAAATGAGCACTTGTTTTTCATTAATGGAAAAGATAAAGTTTGTCTCTTTTTGAAAATAATCCAGCCACCTTGTGGTTATTGTGCTAGGTGGTGATAGATAGGCAATGCACTTAAGATTTTGTAATGTAATATTATCCGATAGATTAGTATGGTATCTGGTAGAAAGCTATACATGACATGGAATAGTGCAAGTTATTTATAATATAATAAGATCTCCAATATCATACTGATAGTAGTATTATATGATATATCTACCATATTTAATGGGAAAGCAAGAAGAGTAATATCATACTACTAGTAATATTATATAATATATCTACCAAGTTCTGTATAATATCATAAGATTTGCAGTGCCACCGTAGTATGGAGTTATCGGTCCAGCGCGTGCAAATGACGACGATGAAGCGGAACACAGGGATATGGAGGGAGAGAGGACGAAAGCTATCTAGCTTATTGCATGGAAGAGTGAACACGAAAGGCATCCTATAGCATGACCGTCCCCACGAAAAATCTATGCTAGCAGCTCGGCTAGCGGAGGACCCAACCGTACGCGAGAAACCGCGTATCACAATGTATGACGAAGCTACCGCATCTCATGCCCGCGAGAACGCTGGGACGTCGAGGGATAACGCTACCACTCATGATCTAGACAGGACCCACCACATGGCCTCGCCACGAAAACCCGCGGACAAAGCATATGCCGCCAGGTCATACGTGGGTCGCGAGAACCCATGTACGCCTATGGCCTAGGACACCACGTCGGTTTACGGCGTCCCCAGTTGCCGCTAGAACGCTACAAGGTCAGACTTGAGCCGTGAGAAACTGCGAATGCCTAGGTATATGATACTACATCATAGTAGGGGGCCCGACTTGGCACGGAAAGAAGCGTTGCGATAGGGCGGCTGTTCTATACGGGCCACACGCCCACGAGAAAACAGCTTAATGTGACACGTCAGTTGTGAAGGGGCCCCACGACCGCGATAAACCGTGGCCGATATGGGCCTACTACGCCAAGTCGGCTCTTAGTGAGTCCAAAATCCGTGATAATCCGCGTCCGCCATGGAATTACGGCACCACGTCTTCTCGGAGCGGATCCCGCCACCCGATGGGTGTGGAGGCGTCTCGTGCCAAAAACGCCTCTCACAGAGCGAGGTCTTGCCCCCGTACACTGACGGCGGGCACAGTTCGCGCGCACGTCCCACCGTCCTATGACACGGGGTACGACAGCGCACGTGACACCCGTAGGCAGTCTGGAATCTTTCGCCAGCGACTCCTCGCGTTGTCTACAGTTAAGTTGGCAAACAACATGGGTATACATATGCACGACATCTCTGGACGGCCCCCACGGATGCGAGAATGTGCGACCGGCTACGGGCTACACTGCCACATCGGTTTCGGGCAGGGCCCACGTACGCGAAATTCTGCGGGTAACATGGGCTCATGGCGCCAAGTTGGCTACGAGCGGGTCCCGCTACCCGACGCATGCGAAAGCATGTCGCGGTTGAAACTCCTCTCACAGGGCGAAACTGTGCCCACGTACACTGATGATAACCCTGTCGCGTGCGCGTCCCACCATCCAGTGACATGGTGTATGGCGGCGCGCGGTACACTCGTATTAAAACATTCCCTAGGTATACTATGAGCAGCTTGATTTAACTCTCTCCCACAATGAAGAAACTCAACCTTCCCAATAGTTCTAGCTTTTGTCATGATTTCGACATAAATAGATGTTGCATCATTCCAGATACGAGATTCTCCTGAACAAAGTTGGATTACTTCTAGAGAATCAGATTCTCCTTCTAATGTTGAGATACCAAGAGTATTAGCTAGGTTGAGTCCATGCAGCATTGCATAGGCCTCTGCCATGGTCACTAAAGCCACACTTGGTAGCACCTTGCTAGCAGCAGCCACGGAAGCACCTAACTATCCTTGATAATAGCTCCACTCGCACCAGCTCCCTCTTCCAGAGAAAACGCAGCATCAACGTTGAGTTTAAGCATATCACTTCTTGGTTTTAGCCAAACTTTTTTAACTTGCGCTGAGTTGCGTGTGTTTTCTCTAGCGACATTAGCTATAATAGCATGGATAGAAGCAACGCACTTGCGTATAGCTGGTATCGTTTCTCCATGAGTTTGTCGTCTACGCATCCACCAAACATACCAAGCAGCAACATCAATCATATCACGTAACTGAATTGAATTGAAGCAGGGTACAGTTACCTCAGAAAGCTTTAGCAGATATTCAAGAGCCTCCGACCCTGAACGACCATCCCTCATAGCATTAGTAATTGTATTTTCAATTCCTAGCGCTCTCCAGATGTTCACAACACCCGCGCATCTGAATAACATATGTAGGATATCTTCTGTTTCCATCGAACAGAGAGGGCAAGAACCATCGGTACTAATATGTCTACCCAGCAGAACAGATTTCACCGGGATAACTCCATGTAGAATTCTCCAGCAGAAAATCTTCACCTTGCTTGGTACATTTAATTTCCACAGAATTTTCCAAGTGGGATTATTCAAGGGGTACCTCTAATCAAAGATCTAGAGGTCACCCATTAAATTGATGGAGCCACTCTATATGATATGCCGAACCGTGAAGACCCCCGATCTAGTTCCATGCTAAGCTAGAAAATCTTCGAACCCATATGAATTAGGGGTATTTTAAGAATTCTTGTAACATCAATTGGATAAAAAATTCACCTTAAAATATCCTCATCCCAATATCCCGTGATGGGGTCAATCAGTTCATTCGCCCTTGTTAAGATACACCCTTCTTTTGGAGTAACAATCTTTCGATCTGGACTAGTGGGTATCCATGGGTCCTTCCATATCTCAATCCGTTCTCCACTTCCAACTCGCCATATACACCCTTGCTTGAAAGTTTGAATTCCCGCCACAATACTTTGCCAAGTGAAAAAAGAGTCCACCTTTAGTCCAGCCTTCAGGATATCACCGCTCAGGTAATATTTAACACTTGGGACTTTTGCACATAGGGAATTAGGCTCATCAATCAACCGCCACACTTGTTTGGCGAGCATGGCAAGGTTGAAAGAGTGTAGATCATGAAAACCGAGACCACCTTCTTTCTTAGGAAAGCAAAGTTTCCACCAGGCATAGCAATGCATTTTTCTTCCTTGTTCATCATCACCCCACCAAAATTGAGAGATCACATCAGTAATATTCTTACATATGTTCTTGATCAACAAAAAAACTGACATGGCATAAACAGGTATGGCCTGAGCAATGGCTTTTAATAACATCTCCTTACCTCCACTTGACAACAACTTTTCCTTCCATCCTTTTATTCTTTGGAACACTCTTTCAACAAAGTGCAAGAAACAATCACTTCTATCGGCCCCAACAATAGCAGGTAGGCCTAGGTATTTATCAGAGATGGCTTCAGTATCTATATTCAAAGTATTACAAATCTCCACCTTCACATCCACATGAGTGTTTGGATTGAAGAAAATACTCGACTTAGCCACACTAATCAATTGTCCCGAGTTAGCACAATAGATATCCAGGACTTGCTGCAATGAGACTGCAGTGTTCAAATCTGCTTTCAAGAGAATCAAAGAATCATTAGCAAAAAGTAAGTGTGAAACTGATGGTGCATTTCTGCACACCTTGACCCTTCAATGGCACCAATCTCCCCTGCTTGCAACAAACAACTAGATAGACCTTCCACATATAAAAGGAACAAATAAGGGGATAGAGGGTCCCCCTGATGAATACCTCTAGTGGGAATAAATCTTTTTGTCAACTAAGAATTAAACCTGACAGAATAAGAAACCGAGGTAACACAGGACATAACCAATTGTACCCACTACTCATGAAAACCAAGTCTGGTCGTCATCTTCCTCAAAAACTCCCATTCAACCCTGTCATAAGCCTTATGCATGTATCGCACAAAGGCCCGTCTTACCCTTTCTCTTGTTCTTTATCTCATGCACACACTCATAGGCAACCGACACATTATCAGTGATTAGTCTTCTGAGAACAAAAGCACTTTGTGTTGGTGAAATAATATTCGGCAATACCAACTTGAACCTAGCTGCAATCATTTTTGAAATAATCTTATAGACCACATTACAAAGGGAAATAGGTCGAAATTGAGATACCTCTTCCGGATTGTCAATCTTTGGGATCAACACCACAATAGTCTCATTCCATCTAGTTGAGATAATTCTATCATTGATGGCTTTCAAAACTGCATCAGTGATGCTACCGCCCACCAAGTGCCAATTTTTTTTGTAGAATATAGCATGCAACCCATCTGGCTCAGGCGTCTTCAAGTCACTGATACTAAAAAATGCTTTTCTCACCTCATCCGTAGAATATGGTGGTTCAACTTATTATTCATACCAACTGTCACCTTGGGAACAACATTCTCTAAAACTCTGGATCTACCAGATTATTCTTAGACGAAAACAAGTTAGTAAAATATTGTAATATAATCAGATTAACTTGATCAGTACCTTCTATAAAGTCGCCATCCAGATTTTTCATTTTTTTTATTAAATTCCACTTTCTTCTAGCCGAAGCAAAGCTGTGGAAGTACGCGGTATTTTTATCTCCATTCTGTAACCGGTTCGCGCGAGCTTGTTCATTCCACTTAATATCCTCTTCCGCTGATAGTTTTCCAATCAGTTTCGCGAGCTCATGCTTCTTTTGATCACTCTTCGGATTTATTGGCCTGCGCATGACAGTCTCCAAATCGCGCTGTGCTTTTCTCAATCTCTTCTTTGGTTCTTTGAGCACACGTAAGTCCCATGTATGCAGCCCCTCATGCATGGTCTTCAGTCTTTCATGTACGTCGTCACTCGACGCCCATTGTTCCTCCACCACTTCTATGAAACCTTCCTCTTTCAGCCATTTTGTCTTAAACATGTTTGGTTTTATCACATGACTATCTGATGATGTTGAGAAGTACCGAGTATCCAGCAAAGGCCGGTGATCGTAATGATTGTATTCAAGATGAATAACTGCCGCATTTACTTGCGTTTGAATCCATGCCGTATTTGTGATACCTCTGTCCAGCTTCTCTCGGGTAGCACCTCTATGCCAAATAAAAGAATCACCAACAAAACCAACGTCCATCAACCCACATTCATCCATAACATCATGGAAAGCTTGTCTAAACCGTTCAGGTCTAACATTCCCTCCCTCTTTTTCATGGGTAAACATGATTTCATTTAAATCCCCCATGATCAACCAAGGGAGATTATTTTGTTGGTGGATACTCCTCATCCTATCCCATGTCTTATATTTATCAGCCCAGCGGAATTCTCCATACATACATGTAAACCTCCATATATTGTTCTCCTCCTCTTCAATTAGGACATCAATATAATTAGGACATGCATACTTCTGTTCCACCTTCACCTCCCTTTTCCAAATCATCAATAATCCCCTGTCTCCCGTCACTTGGTTGCACAATCATCACATCCATATTCGTCCTTCTCCTAAGACAATCAGCCGGATAGCGATCAAGTTGTGTCTCCGACAAGAATACCACATCGGGGTTATTGCGCCTCATAACATCAAGAAGCGCTAGGACTGCCGCATGGTTACCCAACCCGCGGAAGTTCCACACTAAGATCCTCATTACGTCCGGACGGGATCCTCTCGGGAACCCGCCGATCCTAGTGACGAGGAGTCAGCTCCATCCCTCTTTGAGCGTTTTGTTCTATCCCTCCCCTGCCAACAATCGCCACTGTGTCAGGGTGTATCACATTCTCTATTACCATAGCTACTGGATTAAACTCAGCATCCACTACGCCTTCCATGTTCTCCATCTGAAGACGTTGTTTAACCCTTGGGATCATAAGCCTCTTCTTCCTCCATCACCGTATCAGTTTGCTTCAAGGGCTCGTAGCCGTATCTTTTAGAGCATCATCCGTCAACTCATAATGCCGGTTAGAACCAGCAAATTTAGCAAGAGCATTGGTTCGCCCGTTAGTAGGTCTGTCACCTCCCCGTCCATAATTGCCTCTTCCACGACTTTTAGTTGATCTACCTCGAGTACCACGACCACCTACAAAACTACCTCGCCCACCAGTGAAATTTCTTCCTTTCCATGTTTCCCAATCAGCTTTAATCCAATCTCCCCGCTTCATTTTATTTTCATCGTGTTCCCCTATGCCGCACTCGAGGTGAGTGTGAACAAAGTTACCACAAACTCAACAAAACTTAGGAACTTTCTCAAATTTTATTTGATAGAACTCCCTTCTGCCTTCTCTTGAGATGGTCACAACCCAGGCTAACACCTTCCTAACATCAAGCTTTACCCGGACCCTGACAAAATTGTTGACTCCTAGGATTTCAGTTTCCACCTTCAACACCTTTCCGACCTTTTTCTCCGTTAGGTTTTTAATCAAAGCCTCGTTACGGTATCCAACTGGCAATTTATGGATTTGTATTCACAGTGCAATTGAGTTGAGATCTATTGATTCAGGGTTTGCAGGTCCATCACACGGTTCAATAATGACCGCATTCTGTCGGAATAACCAAGGATCACCATCTATCACCTTCAGCCAGTCCCCAAGACAGTAGCACTGCACCGTGAACAGATTCTCTTCTAATGGTTTAATAGTTACTTCCCTCGCTGGACTCCATGCACTTCTCATGTGTTGTTCAAAAGTTTGGGGGCTAAAATAATTTGTTGTATGAACCCTAGCCAGGGCCATCCACTTGATCCCTTCTTTCGGAACATCGGCCTCATCCTCAAAAACGAGATCATCAATCTCATATTCTTCAATACCTAGGCGCTGGACCATATCATCAAGAGTTTCAGCCTTCTTCATCCCCGCTCCCTCCGCTTGATTCGATGAGTTTGCAAGAGAAACCGAAGCCATCTTTCCTGAGCGAAACTAATCTCGCAGCTGCACACAATCGTGAGATCAGGAAAGAACCGAGCGATTGTTACTACACTAGGGAGAAAACGAGACCCGGGGCGGACTCCACAGGGAACTTCTTGCCGGGATCGGATAGAAAAACTATGCGCCGGAAGATCCAGACGTAGAGGAATAAAACCCTAGTCGCCCTAGCGCCGCCAAAGCTCTCTCTCTCTCTCAGTGAGATTGGGCTTAGCCCTATTGTGTCTGTTGTCATGTCGGCTTGCTCCTTATTGTATCATTTTCATCTTTTTTAATTAAGCGAGCACTTAATTTCTAATTAATGGAAAAGATAAAGTTTTTGGCTCTTTTTGAAAATAACCCTGCCACCCTGTAGTTTTTGTGCCAGGTGGTGATAGATAGGCAGTGCACTTGAGATTTTGTAATATAATATTATCTGATAGATTAGTATGGTGTCTGATAGAAAGTTGTATGTGATGTGGGGATAAGTGCAAGTTCTGTATAATATCATGAATCTCTAATATCATACTACTAATATTATATGATATATCATACTACTAGTATTATATGATATATCTACCGTATTTAATCAGCGAGAAGAGCTGACACCCCCTTACGCACCCGCATACATTAAATAAACAACGGGATGGACAGACAAGATTTCAATCAGCTTGCTTTTCAGTTGTGAGTCGGTACTAAATTATTTGTGTGCAAATGATTAGTGTTCAACTAGGATCCATATACCAAATGCTGGCACAACTACTGCAATCATCAACCAGATGCTGATACGCTCGCACCATTTGTTTACGCCTTAGTTTCAGCTTGCTGCCTCTAGTTGTCACATCTGATAGTTTGATACAGCTTTCTATATAGTTTCCTCGTTGGAAAGCCAGGTTCTGCCTTACGAAACCTGATGGCTGGACACTCAGCACAGCAACCGTACTCCCTCCGTTTTAAAATATAAGATGTTTTAACTTTGTGAAGCAAATATTAAGTGAACCTATCCATTAAAAGAAGTTTAGATACGTTTTCACAAACCTAAATATGTTATATTTTAAAACGGATGGAGTAGTACGTAATAAAGCTATAAGATGATCCATGATTATCCACTGCATGATTGAGATGGACAGAGCATTGCATCGCATGAACTCACTGCGGATGTGGGTCAAGTTTCTTGGCTTTTTTCACGCTTTCTCACAAACAAATAAAAAAATAACAAAAAAATCTTGTCTTGCACGGTCTAAGTCTAAGGAAATACAAAAAATTATCCAGTTACAAATTTCCTCAACTCGCCCTCGCGTCGCCCTCATCTAGCGTGGCGATGTGGGGGGAGGGGGTCGCCGCCGCCTCTAGCCATCTTCCTCAGCCCTCCCCCGCTTCGCCGCTGCTGGAGGGGCCGCTGTCAAAGCCGGTCGCGCCCCAGAAAAGGTGGCGGCGGGGCGATTCCTCGTGCAGGATGGTGGCCTGATCTGGCGGCGGATCGGGCGTGCTAGCGGCTAATGGGTTGGAGTCGGCCGGTGGAGGTGGGGTGTGGGCGCGGCGTCGGATGTGCGTCCATCTCCCGCTCTGGCTCGACGCCGGCGCTGGCAGGTGATGACCCACAAGTATAGGGGGTGTATCACAGTATTTTCGATAAGTAAGAGTGCCGAACCCAACGAGGAGCAGAAGGTATTGGCTAGTGGTATGGATCAGGAATTCTCTCTAAATATTTAGCAAACAGATTTTTAGGGGTTTTCGATAAAGCAAGTAAACAAACTACGAGCAAACAAAAGACAGTAGGAATAAATGCAGCAAGTGGCCCAATCCTTTATGCAGCAAAGGACAAGCCGGTTGTATTTCTTAAGATAACCAAATGTTCTCGAGGACACATGGGAAGACTGTCAAGTGCTTTCGCTTCATATAGTCGATTAATCTTCCTTAACTTGCTAAGTGTTGTGTGGGTGAACCTGTGCTAATGTACCGCCCCATCCAAGACTAATACATACTTGTGATTAAACCCCTTGCAAACATCCTTCAGTACAAGAAAGTAATTAAGGTAGAAACCTAACCACAGCTTTAAACTCTAAGACCCTTACGTCCCTTGTGCAATGGTTTCCTAACGGGGGTTCAGGTTTATGTCACTCCGGCAACCCCTACGATTAGTAGCCAAATACACAATGCATTCCCCTAGGCCCTTATAGGTGAAGTGTCATGTAGTCGACGTTCACATGACACCACTAGAAGAAGTACACCACAACTTAAATAACAATCTATTGAATCTTTCTCAACACAACTCCACTACTAACAACAAGACTTCTCCCATGTCCTCAAGAACAAAACGAACTACTCACAATACATCATATGGATCATGATCAGAGATGGAATAATGATGTATAACAATCTGAATATAAACAATAATTCAATGGTTCACTCAATAGCATCAACTACAAAGAGTAATCAACACCAGGAAAGTTTCCCCTATGAACTAATGCAAGATTCAACGCAATTGTTACAGCAATATGGAGATGGTGATGAGGGTGCTGATGGTGATGATGGTGGTGATGATGATGATGATGATCCCGATGAAGTCCAGCTTGATGGTGGTGTTCATGGCGACGATCTCCCCTCTCCGGGAAGGAATTCCCCCGGCAGAAATCTGTCTGCCAGAGAGATCTTTCTCTCTCGGTGTTTTCCGCCCCGCAGAGGAGGCGGAATCTTTCTGTGGTCGCTCCCCGAGTCTTAAGGTTTCGTGGGGATGATATACGCCAGAGGGGAGAGGCTGGAGTGGGCCAGGGCGGCCACACCACCTCCAGGCATGGCCTAGGCTTGCCCGTGCCATGGGGTGGTGTGGGCCCCCATGACCCACCTCCACTCCATCTTCTCGCATCCTGAGTCTTCTGGAAAAATAAGATTTTCCGTATATTTTTCCGGATTTTCTAATCTTCGCGAATTTTGCCTCCAAACAGCACCTTTTCCATCAGAATCCTGACTGCAGCGGTCCATGCTCCAAAAGTCATCAACCATGCAAAAATAGATGAAATAACAAAAGTATCACCTCTCAATACGAAATATATCAATGAATAATAGTGAATTAAGACATAGAATAGTGATGCAAAATGGACGTATCAACTCCCCCCAAGCTTAGACTTCGCTTGTCCCCAAGCGAAACTGAGCTCAATAAACATGACCTCAGGTTTATGGAGTGAAGAGTCGATAAAAGAATACGGACAAGAAGCATCACATTCATCAAATACATAGATCATAATAGAAGACAACTCACTATTATATAACTCAACTTGTAATGAGTAAAGGAAACACAATAAAGATACATAGAATAAATCAGAATTGGTAATGGCAAACTTAGCTCTTGGTCGAAGAATAGTTGATAATTTGCTGGAGTTCACAAATAGCTAGTTTTTCAATGATAGCTTTCAAAGTAGTAAACATCAAGATAAGAGCAATGTGCAAAATAAGGAACATAAGAAACATGATTGAATAAATCATCATATGAATGAATGAAACACATCAACTCAAAATACTTGCTGAGATAGAAGGGAATGGGTTTACTGACTCAACTACAAAGTAAAAGAAAGGCCCTTCAAAGAGGGAAGCAGGGATTGCAAGTCTCATAAAGAGCTCCCAAAAATTATGATACTTACTAGCTTTCAGCTCTCATTGCCCCTATCATAGGCATCTTTAGGTGATTAAGGTGAAAGTGAGGTCCAATCTGAGTTATATGCTTGACAGACTATAAGATGAAAATCCCAAGTCCCTTGAGTACGAGGGCCGCTCCTCATGCTACTCAACTTTAGTTACCGGTAAGTTCTTGTCATCGTAAGTATGTGCGTATCATTGAGAACCGCCAACGGGGTACCCCTTGCCCGATGATACAGAAGAATCCCCATATCAAAATGACAAGGCAAGCAGACAATGAGTATCTCAGCAATCTTCTTATTTACCATGGGAAAATGGTGCTTTTTCTCTCTTTCCTCTTTTCATAGTATCTCTTTTTTTCTTTTCTTTTTCTCAATAGCTATCTCTCTCTTTTTTTTATAAGAAAAATGCTTCATAGATATCATTATGGTTATGCTGCAGGTTTCCACCATGTCAGCATGGATTAGACCAGCGGCCCAGACGTTTCTCTAACACACATACATAACTCCATGGACTTACAAGCTCCCCTTTATTTCACACCGACGACATCCGCAAACAAAAGAGCAAGGTATCAACTGGGTATATATTTACAAGTGTTGAAAGCGTTCCCGGTGACAGCACGGTTCTGCTAATCCCCAGCCTATAATTTGCAAGCATATAACTTTCATGGAGAGTTCACAATGGTTCAGGTTTATTAAATGCAAGAAAGTAAAGTGTGCCATCAAGTTCGTGAGAGCTTTAATCACTAATTTTCGCATAACAAGTTTAATTTGGGAGGTAGACAAAACAAGAATTTACTTGGAATAGCAATAATGCTACTAGGTAGGTATGGTGGACGCAAATGGCAAGGATTTTGGTTTAAAGGAGGTGGATGCATGAGAAGAATACCCTCTCAGTACAGGTTTTTGGCTAGCAAGGCTGGGTAGCAAGTATAAGAGTTGAAGGAAACAAACAAATATACAAGTGATAAAGACAAACATGCAATCTTCCTTGGAAGCACAAAAGATCTTAACTAGAGAATACTAGACTTATGAGCAAATCAAGAAAGAAAGATGATGAAATTATTTTTCTCTAGAGTACTTCTATCTTTTTCTTTTCAACTCTCAAAAAGGTGTTGCTACTGACCGAGCCAGGTTTGCCAAAACCAACTAAATTGACTCAATGATCCCAAAGTGATACCAATACTAACAACAAGATCAATGATATAACCACGAATTGAAAACTAACATAAGCTATGCAAAAAGAGTGAATGATAGAACTTCTCATTAATATTCCATAACGGAAACTCACACCAAGGGATACAAATCTAACGAGAGAGGGGACACTTCCATAATGCAAACCATACTACATAATAACTCCACTATTCATGATATGACTCTACTAATAAGGTAAAAAATAGAAGATAGTGATATGATACCGTGGCACTCCCCCAAGCTTGGAACAAACCAAGGGGATGCCAAACCTGATGACGAATTACTCCTTAGGTGGTGGTGGTATCCTCTTGATGAGCTCTTTGATCAGTTTCCCAAAGTCCTAAACCTCGAAGGTGAGTGTTGGGGATATACTTTCCGGGTATCCTCAACGTTCCTCACTGACCAGGGTGGCCCACTTCGGGTTAGAGCTTTGCTTCACGGGCGGCCCAGTTAGAGAGAGAAGATGGAGTCCCATCCGGCTACGGGAAGGCCCAGAAGACTTACCGACTTAGGCCCATAATGTTACTTGTAGTTCAAGATGTACTCTGTAACCAACTCTTAGTCGTAGCCGGATTGATCTCTCCTGTAAACCCTAGGCCGGATATCTATATAAGCCGTCCTAGGGAGAGCCTTTAGGGCAACATCAAACAACACCAGACGACCAATAGTCTACAATCTCAACTCGCACAGGCGAAACCCTTGTAACCCATATTCCGGCTTTGCCGTATTACTAGATTGATAGCAGGAGTAGAGTCCGTCCAAATCCGGTGGATTCGAACCTGGGTAAACTTGTGCGCTCACCGTCTCGGAACACCGTACGTCTCACACCCCTCTCTTCCGCACGCCTCGAGGACTCCCTCATGGCGTACTTCTCATCAATCTGACG
Organism: Avena eriantha; assembly: GCA_910589775.1. Classification (NCBI taxonomy): domain Eukaryota; kingdom Viridiplantae; phylum Streptophyta; class Magnoliopsida; order Poales; family Poaceae; genus Avena; species Avena eriantha. The sequence continues at coordinate 248,924,878 of OU342745.1, read as the reverse complement.
ACAGTTGGCGCCCACCGTGGGGCAAGTGAGCTTCAAATCTACGTTCCGAGCGGAATCTGCAAGAATCGGAATCGGCGAGACCATCACCGTCGGTCGCATCCTCTATGCCAGCGACGTCCCTCTCATCGTTCTCGACGAGACTTGGATTCCGGCTAGGGAGGCCGTGACTGCTTATACAATCATGTCTTTTGGCGAGATCAATGTTTACATCGGTTTCGCTGAACCTACCCAACCCACCCCAATGGTGATGATAGAGGCAGAAGAAACTTCTGGGTCCCCTTTGTCCGCGGAGGCGGTAGAGTTCTGGATCTCAGAAAACCCTAATCCCACCCAGCCCGCACCAGTTGCGGAGATAGTGGAGAAATCCGAGCCTGAAGAAAACCTCGCGGACCAAGTCGAATCTGGAGTGGATCTCCCTGGAGAAGCTAGATCCCAGATCGACCCACCCGTGGAAGTCGAAATCCAGGAGGAGCATACCAACGGCACTGATTCCGGCTCTGATGATGCCGGGACAGACAGGCCTTTCCTCAAGTACCTCAGGAAGCACGCATCGCACTTCATTGGATACGTTGGATCCGGATCCGGCTCTGCCGATGCTGGAGAAAACACTGACTCGGTGCTGGAGGCAATTGGAACAAATGCCGATGTTCCCGCATCCTCGGATGAGTCCATGACGTCGGCAGATTTCCGAAAGTTCTCTGCGGAATATGACGAGGAGTACAACTCCAAAGCTGCAGAAGACGGAGAAGCCATGGACGAAGGATCCGGGGAACACTCTCCTAAAGCACAGGATGATATGGAGGTCGGAGACAATCCCGAACTCCAGATGTCCGAAAGTACCGCTCAGAGCTTGACTCCGGGAAACGGACCCAAAGCCGTCTTTGCTACCGGCGCTGCCAAGAGGGCAAAGAAGAAGAACAAGAAGAACAAGAAGAACAAGACCCCGGCAAAAGACCCTCTGACAGAGGAAGTGATTGCCGAGGAATACGAGGAAGACTCGGATGGAGCACTTATTCCAGACGAGCCGAAAAAAGAAGCATCGGTGGATGGGCACGTGATCACTGAAGGTGCGCGTAAACTCATCGATGCCGTATTAACCACACCTATCCCTACAGCTGCAGAACTTACCGCAGATGAGCTGGACGAAAGGGCCCAAGCCCTAGAAGCGCGTCGTCAACAACTCCTTGATGAAGCCAAAAACATCGAGGTGGAGAAGAAGCGCATGTCAAACAAGGAGTACATGTCCCGTCTGCATCAGAAGAAACGGAAGCTTCACGTGGATGACAACCAATTCCCACGTGTCCGTGCCGTCCTTTTTGGAGATGAGATGGGAAAGCCACAGAAGGACAGCAATGGAGATTGGGTTTACCCAACACCAGTGCAAAATACTGTGGCAGCTCGCGAAATTCTATCAGCTAATCCAGGACCAGAAGAGATACATTTGGGTATCAAGCTACTCAACAAAGGACTGGAGCAGCAAAAGGTCACCCTGTCGGGAAGCCAAAAGCTGGTCTCGGATTCCGACCAATGTCGCACAGATCCGGCATGGGCTGGCGTAAGATCCCACTATGTTCGGGCGCAGTATCATAACCCCGAACGCAGGGAAGACAATTATTCAAGAACCGGATCGACGGGGCAGCACCACAGGGCCACACATAACTGGAGCAACGTCGCTCCAGTAGCCGAGAAAGACGCAATCGCTGCACTCCGAGGAATCCTTCCCGAAAGGGAGAAGATAAAGAAAAACGTCGGGAGGAGGATCGTCAGAAAATGCCACCTCCTAGACATGAAAACCGTCCGGCTGAACCTTACCATGGTGGGAACGATGGAAACCATGCTGGTACAAGCCGGCAGGGGGCTCGTCACAGTCAAGAACCTCCCCGGAACCGGAATAATGACGCTCTGGACGGAGGCCGGCGATCAGCCGGAAACAACCCAGCTGCACCACCCTCTCCACTGCACAGTTATCACAACGGCCCCCAAGGAGGTCAAGGAGGATGACATGACGGAGGAGGTGGTAGCAGAAGCCGAAGCCCGGCTCCAAGGCACTGCAGCCACAGCCGATATTCGGGATGATCCCTATCCCCGAACGACCCAAGGCACAGGATCAACTACAACATAGAGGCTCGGCCCTACGAAAACGATGACGTGTACGTGGGCCCAAAGTGCTTTGGACCACGCATCAGAGCTACAAAATTCCCGGAAGGATTTGCTATCTCAAGACATATTCAAGCCTACGACGGCATTGCTCGGCACGACACCTGGTTACAGGACTTCTTCCAAGCTTGCTGCATCGCTAAAGGCGGAAACAGCCTAGTCGCAACCCGATATCTCCCACTTATGTTGCGGAAGACGGCGCGATCATGGCTCAATGAGCTTCCGGCAAACACCATCCACAACTGGTATGACTTACAAAGTGTGTTCTTTCGGAATTTCGAAGGCACATATCGGAGGCCCTGTACGGTTGGAGACCTACAGCGTTGCACCCAGAAAGCCGGAGAAACTTGCCGAGATTATCTCGGACGATGGATTGACACCAAGAACTCCTGCGAGGGAGTAAATGATCAAACTGCGATTGAAGCTTTTATTTCAGGTCTCCCAATTGGATTACTGCGCCATCGCTTGAAGTGTGACAAGGTTACTGATCTGGGAGAGATGATAGAAACAGCGAGCAAGTATGCAGATGCTGACGATGATGCAGAGGGATTACTTAACGTCCTGGCTATACCACAGTCAGCAAAGACAAAGCAACAGGCTCAGAAACGCAAAAACACCTCGGAAGAAAAACCCAACGCGGAGACAGCAGTAGTCACTACTGTTTCCGGGACTGGAGGACGAGGAGGACGTGGTGGAGGTCGCGGGCGTGGTCGTGGGACATCAAGGGTCCAAGGTAGAGGAGAGCAACAACCAGGCAAAACCTACACTTGGGCCGACATTGCCAATAACCCATGTGTGCATCACTTAGACGCCAATGGGGGCTCATCCCACACCAACGTTGAATGTCGTTTTAACGATGACATCAAGAGAGATGATACCGCGGGCTACAAAGCTAAGCGGAAGAAGGGAAAGAAAAATCCCAAAAAAGAAAAAGAGACCAAGGAAGATTCCGACATGGAGGAAGCCGACGCTTCAAATCCCAAGTCGGAAGGGAAGAAAACATTTCCTACCAAGAAGGACACTTACGTCACCTTCCTCGGATCTCAACCAGCAAAGGTCAAGAAAGCAGTTCTCCACGAGCTCAACACAATAGTTCCGGCTGTCCCTCAGTATTTGGACTGGTCGGAGGTGGCAATCACATCTGACCACGCTGATCATCCGCCTAAGTTGCATAGGCGAGGAAAATACACCTTAATTGTCAATCCACTTATTGACGGTTATGGTTTCTCCAAGACCCTCATGGACGGTGGTAGTAGCATCAATATTCTCTATGTAGAAACGCTACGCCGGATGAAGATCTCGGAAACACAGCTTAACCATAGCTCTGTGATTTTTCACGGGGTTGTACCAGGAAGACAAGCTAATTCCCTGGGAGAGATCACTTTGGATGTTACTTTTGGAACACCAAAAAATTATCGAACGGAGGCACTTTCCTTCGAAGTGGTCCCATTCAAGAGCGCATACCATGCTATATTCGGACGTTCGGCTTACTGGGCTTTTATGGCTCGTCCGTGTTACATTTACAATATGATGAAAATTCCAGGTCCCAACGGCGTGATCACCATCAGGGGTGACCCAAAGAAAGCGCGAGAGTGCGAGGATGGAAATGTCGCCTTTGCCGAAGCCGTGCTGCACGCCCAGGAGTACCGAGAGATCAAGAAGAGCATAGATCCGTCCGAGATGCCCGCGACAAAGAAGGAGGTGACAAAACCAAATCCGGAGTTCAAGGCATCAGAAGAGACGAAGACGACGCCATTGAAGGATGATGACCCCTCCAAGGTGACCCAGATAGGCGCAGGCCTAAGTAGCGCATAGGAAGGCGCGCTCGTCAAGTTCCTCCGAGCAAATCAAGATATCTTCGCATGGCAGCCATCTGACATGACCGGAGTACCTAGGGAACTTGCCGAGCACTCTCTAAATGTAAACCCGAACACTAAACCCGTCAAACAGTCCTTACAACGGTTTGGTGACGAAAAGCGTAAGGCAATAGCTAAGGAACTAGCGCGGCTCGAGTTAGCCGGATTCATAGAAGAGGTCATCCATACTGAATGGTCGGCCAACCCTGTAATGGTCCCTAAAAAGGACACTACTGATTTAAGGATGTGTGTTGATTATACTGCCTTGAACAAGGCTTGTCCAAAAGATCCGTTCGTTCTGCCTAGAATTGATCAAGTTATCGATTCTATGGCAGGCTCGGAACTCCTCTGTTTTCTCGACGCATATTCCGGTTATCACCAAATCCGGATGAAGGAATCTAACAAAATCAAGACTTCATTCATAACCCCTTTCGGAACCTTCTGTTATGTTACGATGCCCTTTGGGCTGAAGAACGCAGGAGCTACGTACCAGCGCACGATGCAGCGTTGCCTCCATGATCAACTTGGGCGCAATGTACATGCATACTTGGATGATATCGCGGTCATGTCCAAAAAGAAGGAAACATTGGTTTCCGACTTAGAGGAGACGTTCGCCAATTTACGAAAATACAACATCATGCTTAACCTGAAAAATGCTTGTTTGGAATACCAGCCGAAAAATTGTTAGGTTTTATTGTGTCTCAACGAGGCATAGAGGTGAACCGTGACAAGATCAAGGCTATTCTCAATATTTCCAGGCCAACTCGCCTGAAGGATGTACAAAGACTAACTGGTTGCATCGCCATGGTCAGTCGATTTGTAAGCCGGCTTGGTGAAAGAGCCGCACCATTATACAAACTCCTGAAGAAAACCAAGGATTTTGTCTGGACTGACGAAGCCGAAGCTGCACTGCAAGACCTGAAGAAAGTACTCTCATCTGCTCCTATCCTTGTAGCACCGGAACCTCAGGAACCGATGTTGCTTTACATTGCTGCGAAAAATAGGGTTGCCAGTATTGTTATGGTGGTGGAGAGACCAGAAGAAAATCAGGAGCACCTGGTGCAGCGTCCGACGTACTTTGTCAGTGAGGTCCTGACAGAATCAAAACAGCGATATCCGCACTATCAAAAGTTGGCTTACGGTGTTTTTCTAGCATCTCGTAAGTTACGACACTATTTTCAGGAGCACCCAATTACCATGGTGAGCAAAGCTCCCATGAGAGATATAATCAATAACAGCGATGCTACAGGACGCATCGCCAAATGGGGCATAGAGCTTGCAGCTTTCGATATTGAGTACAAACCCCGGACAGCAATCAAATCCTAGATCCTTGCCGACTTTGTCGCTGATTGGACAGAGACCAAGGAGAACATGGTCCTCCTAGAGTCGGAATATTGGACCCTCTTTTTTGACGGATCCAAGGCTAGGGGGGGGCTCGGGGGCTGGCGTGGTGCTCAAATCACCCCAAGGAGATAAACTTTTATATGTGCTGCAGATCCACTTCACAGCGACAAACAACATTGCCGAGTATGAAGCACTGCTGCATGGAATCCGGATTGCTAAGGATATTGGCATCCGACGTTTGATGTGTTATGGAGATTCGGATCTTGTTGCTCAGCAAGTGTCGGATATTTGTAATGCAAATAAGCACATGGCAGCATATAAAGCTGTCGTGGATGATCTATCTAAATCGTTCGAGGGGTTTGAAGTTCAACACATCCCTCGAGCAGAAAACGAGGAAGCAGATGCACTATCTCGAATAGGTTCTGCGCGGAAAGAGGTTCCGGATGGCGCATTTTTAGAGCACCTCAAAGTTCCCTCGATAAAGGGAGTAGATGAGGAGTATCTGACCAAATCCGACTCACCTTTAATAGCAGTTCTGGCTGTAATTCCCAGCTGGACTCAACCCTACCTTGATTACTTGGTAGATGGCAAATTACCCGAAGATGAAGTGCTGAGCCGGCAGATTATCCGACGAGCAAAAGCCTATACTATTGTTAAAGGTGAGCTCCATAAACGGAGTGTTTCTGGGGTCTTTCAGCGCTGTGTATCTCCGGAAGAAGGAGTGGAAATCTTAAGAGAAATCCATGAAGGCGAGTGTGGTCACCACGCTGCAGCCAAATCTTTAGTGGCAAAAGCTTTTCGACATGTTTTTTTCTGGCTTACAGCTCAGGCAGATGCCGAACGATTAGTCAAGACATGCAAAGGCTGCCAAAAGTACGCCAAGCAAGCTCATGTTCCGGCTGATCAGCTGCGAACAATACCTATAACATGGCCTTTTGCGGTCTGGGGGCTTGATATGGTAGGACCTTTTAAACGAGCTCCAAGTGGATTTACGCACCTCTTAGTGATGGTGGATAAATTCACGAAATGGATCGAGGCTAAACCTGTCACTAGTTGTGATGGAGCAACAGCCAAAAGATTTGTCGACAGTGTTACAATCCGGTATGGTTATCCGCATAGCATTATCACGGACAACGGGAGTAACTTTTCCATGGGAGAGTTGGCTGAATTCTGCGACGAGCAAAATATCCGGCTTGACATTGCGTCAGTCGCACATCCACAGGCTAACGGACAAGTCGAAAGAGAAAATGGTTTAATTCTACAAGGCTTGAAACCAAGACTCGAAGCACCACTGAAACGTGCTGCGGGGGCTTGGGCAGAGGAACTACCCTCTGTAATTTGGAGTTTGCGAACAACTCCGAACAGGTCAACAGGATATACACCTTTCTTCTTGGTCTATGGCGCAGAAGCTGTTCTTCCTAGTGATTTGATTCATACTTATCCTAGAGTGGCCGTGTATATTAAAGAGGATGCTGAGATTTCTCGACAAAATGATCTTGACTTAGTCGAAGAAGTTCGCGTCATTGCTGAAATGAGATCTACAGCCTATCAGCAGAAGTTACGCAAGTATCATAGCCAGAGAGTCCGAACTAGATCTTTCAATAAAGGTGATTTGGTTCTCCGGCTTGTGCAACAAAGAAAGCACAAACTTTCCCCAATATGGGAAGGGCCCTTTTTGCTTAGTCGAGTATTGCACAATGGGTCGTACTACTTAACTGACATAAGGCCAGTCAAAGAAAGACCTGCTACTAAGAAGAGAAAGAGAGCTGGAGGCAGTACAAATCCGGAAGAATTAGACAGACCATGGAATATTGCTCAGCTACGTCCCTTTTATTCTTAATTTTATCTTTCTTTGTAATTATGCATATGTACATGCTCTGTGAGAAATAAAAGTTTTGGTTACCTCAAAGTTTTTCTGAGAAGTTTTTACCATCTTATTTCCTAATGATCATGTCATAGTCGAAAATCCCAGAATGCTTGAAAGTACTTTATGCTCATGTTCGTTCTGGTTTAGATTTCCGATTCTAAAACTGCTACCTTCGGGTATAACTCTAAAAAACTCTAGTCTTTACTTGGGTTATTTGTATGATTGCTAGATGCGGGTATCTTCCGAGTAGTGAATTGTTGGTACTGGAAGCCGGCTTTGTTTCCGAGTTTAAACTGGTTTAGCAATTGAGCTCCGTTGCTCGGCAAAGTTTCCGGCTGAAGGTTTAGCCGGCTCACGAAAGGGGCGAGGCGGAAAGCCAGATAAACGATAAGTAGAGACGGAAAATTCCAAGTGCTTATGCAAACATTTCAGGCACACAAATAATATAAGACAAAAGTGCTGAATAGATAAAAAAACTTGGCACAAGCAAAAGTCATAGTACTTAATATTTACAAAACGCATCATGTCTTTCCAGAATAATACATAGTTTTCTGATCTATGATGCAGGAGGAGATGAAGGAACTGTCGGATCGCTGGTTACTCCGCCTTGATATCGTGCTGAGATGTCCGGATCCGAGGTGGTCCGTTCATCGTCGGAAACTTCTTCGGCGTCTTCTGGAGGAGGTGGCGGAGTATCTACGCGGGTGAAGAAGGGCGTCTCGTAGCTAGTCAGATCAGCTACGTGACACCCATATCCGGCGCATGAGTGCATGATAGCTTGAAGGTCTTGCTCCTGGCCGTCTGGTCACTTGCCATATCTCCATGTTCCCATGGTGGCTCATGACCATGGTGAGAGCGTTCTGCGCAGCGGTCCGCGCGTAGGACATGTTCCAGTCCCGAACAAGCTGCGGCATCTCCTTGGCCTTCTCCCGCACTTGGAAGTCCGACATGCTTGTCATGTCCGGAATCCTAAGAGATTCACCAATGTCCTCAAGGGACTGGCGATGGTCATGAATGAGATCACCGACTTGAGTAAGCCGGTGAGTGCGGGGTTCGGACGAGGAGGAGTCCGTCAAGTTCAGAGGACCTACACACAAAACAAGTCAATGAAAATCCGACATTGATGAAAGTCGAAGAAATAATAAATCAGATAGATGGAACATACCAAGAATGACGTTGTCAATCTTGGTTTTCTCTTCCCGAAGACTTTGGAGTTCAGCCCGGAGCGCCTGGGAGATGTCCTTCTCTCTGCCAACCTCATTTTTGAGGTCCAAGATAACCTTATCTTGAGCGGCAATCTTGAGATCGCGCTCTTCAGTGGCCATGGAAGAGGATTCGAGGGCTTGAGCTATGCTCCTTTCATGATCAGCCTTAAGCTTATCCAGCTCTTGGCGAAGTCCCTTGTTCTCCACCACTAAGGTTTTGAGGTTCTCGGCCTCTTCATTTATAGCGATGGATTGTTTCACCAACGATGTAAGTCAAAAAGAACAACAGTTCAGAAAAATTCGACATTGGAAAAAGTAAAAGACAAGGTTTGAATCTTGAAATGTTACCTTCGGCTTCATCCTTGGCTAGCTTGAGCTCAGCATTCTTAAGCCGGAGAGCTTTGATTTCTCTCCGCTTATCACAGACATTTTTTAACAATTCCTGGTTATAGGAACATACTTTCTGTAAGTCAGAATACCCAAAGTCAGAAAGCTACTTAAGACTCGGGCTAATATTTTTTGCTAAATATCAATACGATCCTTGGGGGCTACACTAGTTTGTTCTTTGGCATCCTAATGAAAGCATAAACTCGGATTTCTATATCCTACTTCATGCTTGGGGGCTAGAGGATATGATATAACATAAGGTAAAAAACAACAGTTGGAATTCCGACTTACATATTGCTCGCGGGTGAGTTTGTCTAAACCCGCGTTCACCTCAACTGCCACCTTCTCGGCGAGAGTAGGAGGAATTACTGGGGCTGTTGGAACCTCTCCAGTCCTGATCCTCTCGTCGCGAAGGCGGACTTGGGCGAGAAGGCCAGAGAACTTGACGTCCTCTGCTTCTTGCGCTTCCTCTTCGGGGGATAGATGGCTTTTGTCCAGGACTTGCCTGGCCAGCCGCTGGATCTCCTCTGCAGATTTCCGGGATAAGCCAAACTTGGCAAGTCCAGGATTACTGAGGAGGTTGTCGGTGAAGACTTCAGCCGAGGGATCATTACCCGAAGAGGGTTCACCCTTATCTTGAGCTGACGCACCCACGGTGACGTTAGTGTGCGATCCAAGGATCACAGGCGCCGTTGGAGGAGCCGGATCTTCTGCAACAACCGGAGAAGGAGTAATCGCCGGTGTTGCAGAAGGTTGAGGGGCAGCAGTTGAAGGAGCCGTGGCAGGGGAAGCTATGGTAAGCTTCGCCTGTCGCAGGGGCTTTGCAGGAATCCCCTTCCCCTTACCCTTGATGAGAGGCTTTGCTCTGAGAATGTAGTAATGTCGGAAATATTACATCTCAGAAAGAAATTCGAGAAAGGTACAAAGGCGGAAATTGTGAATGAAAGTTACCTCTTCACAACGGGCACTTCCTTTGTGCCTACTGCCACTGTCGGAGCTTTGCGCTTCCTGAGCGCAAGGTCCGGCAATGGAACCACTTCAGCTTCCTGAGAAAACTCAAGAGGATATCCTTCAAGTGGAGCAAGCTCCGACTCTGGGAGTTCGGCAAGCTGAAAACAAGAAAATAGATCAGCATTGCAATATATGACTTAAAAGATTGAAACACGTAAAAGGTGTACTGATGGAAGCTTACCGCTACCACGGGGTTTTCCGTCGTGTGCATGTCCAGAGAGATCTCCGGAATTTTTCTCTCGATCCGCTCTTTAATCAGCCATTTGATCTGGCTTATATAGCCTTGGCTGGTATAGGCCTTGGGGCTGATGCGGAGAGAATCTTTTTTGGAGGATGTGATGGAGTGCATCAGTCTATCCCCGTGGTACTGAAGTGGCTAGATCCGACGTGCGACCCAGCACTGGACTAAGTCGGATCCCCTCAGACCCTTGTGCTTGATAAGATATTCGATCCGCCTCTTAGCGAGGATCAGATCGTCCATAAGAGCCGGAGCAGCCTCATCCCAGGAAGGCTGGGCTGTGGCGGCTCCGTCGACAAAAGCCGGCAAAGCTGTAGCTTTGCCGGGAGCCGGAATATCCCTATGACAGAAAAAGGTGGCTGGCCATTGTTTGACCGAGTCACTGGCAGCAATTTTGGGATAGGACCGGTCTCGTCTAACAGAAAAACTAATAGTACCGGTGATATAAGGAACACCGGCGGTAATAGAATTTCTCCGGACATGGAAGTAATACCGGAAAAGAAGCAAACTCGGCCTAATACCGAGAAAGCCCTCGCAAAGCGCAGCAAACACGCTCATCTCTAGAAGGGAGTTGGGAGGAAGATTATGGAGTTGAACTCATAATGGTCAATCACCTCGGAGAAGAACTCCGAGGGAGGAAAAGACAAACCTCGGTCCAGATGGGTGCCGAAGTGGACGCGCTCGCCTTCGCGCGGACTAGGGATGGTTTCGTTGGAACCGCTCCGCCAGTCACCGGCGGCGAGAAGCCCCTCCTTCTCCACGTTCTTGAGCACCACCTCGTCGAGGGCGCAAGGGATCCAGATTCCCCGGAAACTTTCTTTTTCTGCAGCCGCTTCTGCCGACGCTGCCGCCGCCAGAGAGGAAGAAGAGCATGAAGCCATTTCACTCCGGTGGGAAGGGGTGACCCTAAAGTGGTGGCGCTAGGAGCTCTGTGGGGGGAAAATGAAAGGGCTCTGGGTGCGCTGGAGATTTGGGAAGAAAGGAACGGCGAAAGGCAAGTGGAGAGAAGAAAAAATCTAGACCCCTTATATCTACCTACCTGCGCCAAGATTCGTGCAAATGCTATAGTGTAACCGCCACGTGTCGTGGAAAGAACTAGGAAGGGTCCGCGCGATGATTGCGTCACCTCGATCTCCACGCACGCATTGGAACGGCGCCTCGGTTCCGCGAACTGCGGACCCACCAACGGTCGTGCTGACGGAACGTCTGTCAGATGACGTAACTAGACCATGCTTGTGTCAGGTGGCGTTAGAGACCAATTTCCGGCTTAGTTTAAAAGCAAGCTGGAAAATCCGACTAACTAATTGAAATGTCCGACTTACTTTTGAAGACCTGGATCGTACTTTTTGTTATAAAGTTTCAGGAACCCTTCAAGATTCTGCAAGCCGAATATCAAGCTAGACGATGATAAAATCCGACTTTGGATCTTGGAGGCCTCCAGGGGCTACTGTTGGGGATATACTTTCCGGGTATCCTCAACGTTCCTCACTGACCAGGGTGGCCCACTTCAGGTTAGAGCTTTGCTTCACGGGCGGCCCAGTTAGAGAGAGAAGACGGAGTCTCATCCGGCTACGGGAAGGCCCAGAAGACTTACCGACTTAGGCCCATAATGTTACTTGTAGTTCAAGATGTACTCTGTAACCAACTCTTAGTCGTAGCCGGATTGATCTCTCCTGTAAACCCTAGGCCGGATATCTATATAAGCCGTCCTAGGGAGAGCCTTTAGGGCAACATCAAACAACACCAGACGACCAATAGTCTACAATCTCAACTCGCACAGGCGAAACCCTTGTAACCCATATTCTGGCTTTGCCGTATTACTAGATTGATAGCAGGAGTAGGGTCCGTCCAAAGCCGGCGGATTCGAACCTGGGTAAACTTGTGCCCTCACCGTCTCGGAACACCGTACGTCTCACACCCCTCTCTTCCGCACGCCTCGAGGACCCCCTCATGGCGTACTTCTCATCAATCCGACGACAGTGAGAGTACGAATCAACTCCGAGTTGTGCTCAATATGGCCCATAATCATTTCAGTTTGTGGATCCCAGCTCTTGTGATTCTTTTTCCATTCTTCCCACTTGGAGTCTTCTTTTCCTGCATGGTTATGGGTAAAGGTATGGAAGGGATTCTTGGTGTGTGGAGGAGGTGACCTTGGAGCCAAACTGTGACGGGGAACTTTCCTCCCGGTCTGCATCCGCGCAGTCCTTCTAACCCTGGCAGGTTTCACCACTCCAATGCTTGCAATGGTAGTGCCGGTGTGCGGACATTGGCTTTGCTCCTCTTCACCTTCACTCTTGATCTCCTTCTCCTTCCCGGGGTCTTGGAGGTCTTCCTCCATGGGCTCCTTCCCTTTATCCTTAGCGGACATCATGGTGCTTCTAATCTTTCAAAGAGTATGTCCTGGTAGAAACAGATCGAAATGAAAACACGACAAAAACACGATATACGAACCTCGGGGGATCCCGGGGGTTAGATATTACGAAGTTTCATGTCAAAAGGAAGGTATTGGGAGAAAACGAGTCGAAGCCGGAGTCCGGAGTGGCCTCACCACCTGGTGGCGCGTCCAGGGGTGGGCCCGCGCCACAGGGTGGTGTGGGCTACCCCGGCTCCGGTTCCGTCCCTTTTTCGCTTCGTAGCTTTCCTTATTGACTGAAAACTGCAAAAATATAGTTGGATTGTATTTTCGTGGAACTTTTCTTACCAGAACTGTTACCTAGTTGGAAACGGACTCTGCAGGTCTCTGAATTTGGTATCTAGTATATTCTTCCGGAGTCACCACTTGAATATCATCGATATCTTCAACTTCATACACTTATTACTTGAGTCATAAAACCCTTCTCTTTCTTATTACACCATTAACTCCACTTCCTAGAAATTTCTTTCACACAAAACTTCACACAGTTCTTATTAGCAACATTAGTATAAGTGAAGTGATAAAACCCTTTTGAGTCCAACTTCAACTGAAAACCATCAAAACATAAGCTACTGTAGCAAATCCTTTCGAAAACCCAAAAAGAATTCAAAAAGGAAATCGAATAAAGAAGCAAATGCAAGAGTGGCTAAATCTGTCAAAACAGACCAGCAGGTAAAGATCAATTTTTTCGAAAATCTTCTGTTGCTCAAATCAAAAAGTGCAAAACTAACGAAAGTTAAATAACAACCTGGGGCAGAAGCACAAAAAATACAGCTCAATCCGACATACAGAGATCTCTCACGAATTTTTACAGTGAAGCACAAAAATCTGTTTCGGGACAGCAACTTCCCCAAATCTTACTTCTCTCTCATTAGAGGTTGATCTTGTCACAAAAACCAAACAAAACGGATAAGGAGCGGTTATTACCGAAGTAATAACTTCCAAGACTCAAAGAAACAAAAACAAACTAAAAGGAAAAACAAATTGGGTTGTCTCCCATAAAGCTCTTTCTTTATAGCCATTAAGATGGGCATGATAATTTTGAAGAAGCTCTCATAGGGATATAAATTGAAGTGAAAGAGAGCATTAAGAACAAAAACACACACACGTTTAAGTCTAACCCACTTCCTATGCAAGGGAATTTTGTAAACAAACAAGTTGTTGAAACGTAAGGCAACTTGCATAAGAAGGCAAAAGAAGTACGACAAAAAAACTTTCAGCATAAAACGAGGAAACTTGATATTATTGAGATGCATAAGAACACTTTTCCCTCTTTCATAGTAACTTTCAGTATCATGCATAAACTTAACAATATAGCTATCACAAGGACCATCATAGCAATGATCACTTATTCTAACAGAAAACACCGGAATACTAGCTCTCATAACACTACTATGTGAAACAATATTAGAGGTATCCTTACAAAGGATAGTGTGTCCCTCTTTTTCATATTTAGCAACAAAGTCTTTCAAATTTGCTACAATAGGTTCATCAATCATTTGTTTATCAGGTTCAACAGCTTTATTCATACTTTCATCTACCATACTAGCCATCATAGAATGTTCCTTTACCTTAACTAGAAAAGGCATTTTCTCAATATAAGGTTTAGGTAAAACATGATTAGCGGTATAAACTTTACTATTTCCTACGGGAACACTCTTAGCAATATCTTTATAAGGTTCATGATACTTATTCCACTTCTTTTTAGGCACTTCAATTAGGAAGCAAAAGCCTTAAAATAAGAAGCAATAGCTTGAGAGTCTAGACCATAAGAATTTTTTATATTTTGAAAGTCATCAGTTCCCATAAAAGATTCAATGCATTCATAATCATGATTTATACCTGACTTTCTACCTTTGTCATTCTCCCAAGCTTCAGCATTGTCTTGAATACGATCTAGAAGGTCCCATTTAGCTTCTTCTTCCATACGAGTGAATGATCCAACACAAGAGGCATCCAATAAATCCTTGTCATGTAGAGGGAGCCTTGCATAAAAGTTATTGATAATAATATTGTTGGGGAGCTCATGAATGGGACATTTGAGCATTAGTAACTTCAATCTCCCCCAAGCTTGAGCTGTAATCTCTCCATCAAGAGGCCAAAAGTTGTATATTTGATTCCGATCTTTATGAATATCACTAGGAGGATAAAACTTTGAATAAAAGAGAGGCACTATTTCCTCCCATTTCAGAGCTTGACCATTCTTCAGCGGCTTATACCATTCATCAGCTCTTCCTTTCAGTGATAATGAGAATAACTTCTTCTTAACTTGATCTGTAGTAATACATGCACACTTGAACAACCCGCATAATTTGTGTATAAAGAGTAAATGATCACCGGGATGGACAGTTCCATCCCCAACATAATAGTTATCCATAACACGATCAATAATTCTTATAGGTATTTTGAAAACATCTTTCTCAGCAGGTGGTGGCTTATCTACTACCTTAGAAGTGGTAGTAGCATTACCAAATAAGAAACTCAGCGAATTATCCATAACGAAAATAAAGCAACTAGGAGAAATAAACAATACTCATAGTAGAAGTTTCCTTTACCAGTTCCACTCTCCAATAGAGCTTCACTCCCCGGCAACGGCGCCAGAAAATAGTCTTGATGACCCACAAGTATAGGGGGTGTATCGCAGTATTTTCGATAAGTAAGAGCGTTGAACCCAACGAGGAGCAGAAGGTGCTGGCTAGTGGTATGGATCGGGAATTCTCTGCAAATATTTAGCAAACGGATTTTTAGGGGTTTTCGATAAAGCAAGTAAACAAAGTACGAGTAAACAAAAGACAGTAGGAATAAATGCAGCAAGCGGCCTAATCCTTTATGCAGCAAAGGACAAGCCGGTAGTATTTCTTAAGATGACCAAACATTCTCGAGGACACATGGGAAGACTGTCAAGTGCTTTTGCTTCATATAGTCGATTAATCTTCCTTAGCTTGCTAAGTGTTGTGTGGGTGAACCTGTGCTAATGTACCGCCCCATCCAAGACTAATACATACTTGTGATTAAACCCCTTGCAAACATCCATAAGTACAAGAAAGTAATTAAGATAGAAACCTAACCACAGCTTTAAACTATAAGACCCTTACGCCCCTTGTGCAATGGTTTCCTAATGGGGGTTCAGGTTTCTGTCACTCCGGCAACCCCTATGATTAGTTGCCAAATACACAATGCATTCCCCTAGGCCCTTATAGGTGAAGTGTCATGTAGTCGACGTTCACATGACACCACTAGAAGAAGTACACCACAACTTAAGTAACAATCTATTGAATCTTTCTCAACACAACTCCACTACTAACAACAAGACTTCTCCCATGTCCTCAAGAACAAAACGAACTACTCACAAGACATCATATGGATCATGATCAGAGATGGAATAATGATGTATAACAATCTGAACATAAACAATAATTCAATGGTTCACTCAATAGCATCAACTACAAAGAGTAATCAACACCGGGAAAGTTTCCCCTATGAACTAATGCAAGATTCAACGCAATTGTTACAGCAATATGGAGATGGTGATGAGGGTGCTGATGGTGATGATGGTGGTGATGATGATGATGATGATCCCGATGAAGTCCAGCTTGATGGTGGTGTTCATGGCGACGATCTCCCCTCTCTGGGAAGGAATTCCCCCGGCAGAAATCTATCTGCCAGAGAGATCTTTCTCTCTCGGTGTTTTCCGCCCCGCAAAGGAGGCGGAATCTTTCTGTGGTCGCTCCCCGAGTCTTAGGGTTTCGTGGGGATGATATACGCCAGAGGGGAGAGGCTGGAGTGGGCCAGGGTGGCCACACCACCTCCAGGCACGGCCTAGGCCTGCCCACGCCATGGGGTGGTGTGGGCCCCCTGTGACCCACCTCCACTCCATCTCCTCGCATCCTGAATCTTCTGGAAAAATAGGATTTTCCGTATATTTTTCCGGATTTTCTAATCTTCGCGAATTTTGCCTCCAAACAGCACCTTTTCCATCAGAATCCTGACTGCAGCGGTCCATGCTCCAAAATTCATCAACCATGCAAAAATAGATGAAATAACATAAGTATCACCTCTCAATACGAAATATATCAATGAATAATAGTGAATTAAGACATAGAATAGTGATGCAAAATGGACGTATCAGCAGGCGTCGGCTGGTGGAGGCGGGGTGCTGGCCTCGGGGTGCTTGGGGCGGCGGCTGTAGATCTGGCCGTGGCAGCTCTCCTCCGCCCGGCTAGAGGCGGTGGATGGTCGTTTCTGGTCGTGGCGGTGGCGGAGATGGCTGGTCAGCGGCGAGTACTCGATGCTGCTACAAGCTGTCGGCAGAAACTCACCCAAAACAGTTCGACAGAAACTCGCCCAAAACAGTTCAACAATCGCAAGCAGCCCGTGTTCGACCTTCGGATTTTTGCAAAAACATGGAATTCAGAGATCACTCGTCTATAGGGATGGGATCCTTCACGGCAGGCAAACCCTCCAATGTAGGTTCTGCGACAGAGCTCGACGACGAGTTCGAAGAGGTGCAGGCGGAGCTCGGCGCGCGAGGTGTCTTCACCGCCCATGAGGAATGTCAGGTCCGTGTTCCTCTTCTTCGCGGCGAAGTTGGCCTTGAGCAGGTCGAGCTTCTTGTCTTGGTTCAGCGGCATCTGGCTCCACCTCTCTTCGGCCTTCTCCTCCCTTTTGTCGGTGTGAGCCTTCGAAACGGCAATGCACTTCTAGATCGATGCGTGAAACCGTTCGGCAGGCGGTCCCATGGCCTTCAACGTCTTGGCTTTCTTCTGGCCGAGCTCTAGCCTTCCTTCGCTAGCAGCTGGGGGTGGCACCTCGGAGTTGTATACGCCGTCTTTGGCCTTGGCGAGGGACAGAGAGTGTCCATCCACTTCTCGCACTTCTTGGATGTGCTTGTTTGCTAACCGACTCGACCTCTTATCCCGAGACCTGGCCTCCTTATATAAAGGACAGGAGGGAGCGGCGAGAAGGACAATCTGCAACCCTATCATACACCTCGCCAGATCTCATCTGTGCACCCCTTGTAACTTTCGGCTCCTCGATAATCTAAGAGCTGACAAGAAGGAGTAGAGTCCCTTCCGAGGGCCTAAACCTAGGTAAACCGCATGTCCCTGATGTGCTTTTTTGCTAGCCGATCGATGCCTCCAGCGCTCCCCAATTCCTGTAACTCAATTCCATCAACGATCAGCATTGACGAGCTAACCTCTCGTCACATGGTGAAACTTGAACTCGCTCTTGGTGTCGTCCCAGTACATGCCGAGAGGGCTAGCTGCAAGGCGAAGTGTCAGTCAAAAAACGATACGAACTCAACGTAGGATTGGTGAATGGCATTACCTTGTTGTCCATGCTTGCGCCGCTTATTGGGCAATGCTCGATTTCCTCTAGAATCCATGCCATTTCGTGCACACGTGTTGCATGCCCCTCCCCCCAATGAATTGTCATGGCCTTCTCATCGCGATCCATGTGTACCTTGTTGAACAATGGATCTAGTAGGTTGTGCTCATCGAGCACATGCTTGACACGCCTCCAGTAGTTCTCAGAGTTGTGGTTTGCGATGGTGGTGGGTCGATGCTCATAGGCTTTCATGCTTCGGCGAGGCACATGTCCACAAGGGCAGTCCACTTGACGCGGGGCTCATCGGCTGGTGTCGTCCTCGGCTTTGGCTGTCTCTTCCTTTTCCCCTTACCCTTGACCAACGTCGGGGCTTCCTCTTTGTCTCCCTCCTCTTCGGTTTCCTGGCTATCGGCGAGTTCCTGTGAGTTGAGGTCGTGTTCGGCGTCGGTGCGGGACTACTTCTGCATGAAGAACGAGTTCCGGACATCGGCTAAGTCGGACGCGATCATCTCGGCCATGTAGGAGTCGCTCGACATTCCGCCAAACATGCCGCGGGTGTCTGTGTCGCCGAGCTGGATGGCGAACCCGCTGCTTTGGGTGAAGGAAAGAGGGTCATGGCGCAACGCCGGCGACGACCCGACGTACGCGGGGGAGCTGGTATAGGGCACGTTAATGTCGATGTTGAAGGCGGGCGGACCGCGAGGTGCAGGGCAGTGGGGGAAGACCACATTGGAGTTGAATATGCCGTCGAACTTGGGAGACGCTGATAACCTCTTTCACGGGGTCGCCTGGCTCTCCTGGAACAACGCCGGTGAGATAGGCGAGAAGCCCGTCGGAGATCCGACGCTGGCTTGGCTAGCCCACGGCAAGCCATACTGCGCGGCGTGGAGAGGTGGGTGGCCCATGGGCGCTCGAGTAGACACCATGGTGCGCTCAAACGTCAACTTCGCCTCCATCATCGCCTTCGCCTCCTCCTCTTCATCGACATCCTCCCATTCCGGCTGTCTGTTTTGATTTTTCTTTGCCGGCAATTCTTCACTCACACCTCATCGGTGCCCTCGACTTTCTTTGCTTTGGCTCCGGTAGACTACCGTCAATGGTGCAGGGATTAACGAATTATTGGACGGCATGGTGAGTGGGAGCTCGGCGAATTGGCGAATTCGCCGGGAGTTATGGCGGGGAATGGAAAGGAAATGGAGGGAAAAGGAGAAAAAAGGCGGTAACTCGGTCTTCGCTCGCATAAGCCCACCCGTTTTTTCCGCTTCAGGCGACACGAGCGCGCGGGGATCGGCATGGAAATGCCTGGACGAAAGTTAGACGGATCGGCCTGGGAACCCCTGGGTCCGGCGAGTTCGTTGGGAAGAAAAGCCCGAGGGTAATGGACGGTTAAGAGGTTACCATCAGTCGAGGCTGTCTGGAATCCGACACCGGGACCGGGGTCTTCTCGCCATGAATGGACAAATCAATGCTCTCCTTAAGATCCCCATTACAGCCAGGGGTAACAGCGATGTATCAAGCCGTGGAACGCTTCCGAATGTGGGAACATGCGTTGCAAGATGGCGGTAAACCTGCCACTCGCAAGACGTGCGCGGCCGCGACAAAGCACATCTTGCTGGCTCTAGAAGCAGAACGCCTCCACCTCCCGTTTCTTCTGTCGCAATCGGTCACAGCTGGAACACGCCAAGCTTTTAGAATTCGGATTGGAATTCCTCTTCTTACCAGTCGTGCAAGTCTCCGGCCAGACACGGACAAATTGCTAACAGGACACCAACCATTCATGAACGGAATAACCAAACACAAGGAATTCCCCAGCCGTAATCGGGGGGCAAAACTGTGATGAATGAATTCACGAACGGAAGTAGTACATGACAGAAGAATGTAAACAATAGTAGCAGTACTCATGTAACAATCGTCTCATTTTTGTACAGTGAACGAACGAATCAATCAAGGGAGCAGAAGAAGAAGGGGAGAAAGAAATCGAAGGAAACGATCCCTATCGCTATGGAGCGGAGCCGAACCAATCGAGAAAGAAAGAAAAAGGCAACCGTCTTTTCGCCATGCTCTGAAGTTTGACCACGACCATCGAGTAATACCTTTCCTTTCCTTTCCTCTGTGGTATGATACGATCCGTCGACGGGGGAATTAATTGCGGCGGTCAGGCCCGCCCGGCCCCGTCGGTAGGCGTTGGGGCGAAGAGCGGTGGCGCGTCGCGGCCGCCGAGGTCCATGGAGGACTTGGCGGATGCGGGCGGGGCGGCGAAGCGGGAGGAGAAGTCGCGGAAGTTGGCGTGCTCGCCGCCCTCCGGGGTCGCGCCAGGGCCCTCGTCGAAGTTGAGCGCGTAGCTGAGGGCATCGTAGTTGAGCTTCCGGCCGAAGTTGTGCGGGCGCGGGCCTCCGTTGCGGCCGAACCGGCGGATGAAGGTCTTCCACCGCGGCCCCGCGGCCAGCTCCGAC
The DNA here is from genome assembly GCA_910589775.1 of Avena eriantha. Lineage (NCBI taxonomy): Eukaryota > Viridiplantae > Streptophyta > Magnoliopsida > Poales > Poaceae > Avena > Avena eriantha. The sequence goes on along the minus strand of OU342745.1, from coordinate 248,904,619 downwards.
CACTCCCGCACCTTGAGGAGCACGTCCACGGCGCCCTGCCACCAGCTGTCCTCCTCCGCCGCCGCGCCGCCGAGGCGCTGGTGGGAGAGAGAGGAGGAGGTGGTGGTGGTGGCGGCGGCGGAGGAGGAGGAGGGCCAGCAGGGGAAGCAGCAGCACCGGCGGCCCCGGCGCGCGAAGAAGGCCGCCTCTGCCTCGTCGGCGCCGCCGCCGTGGTCGGTGTCCATCGCCTGGGCGCGCGGGTGGAGTCGGGTTCTTGGGGAAGGGAAGGATTGGAAGGCCGAGGCAGGGCAAACCTTTTGTTTGGGTTTCTTTGCGGCGGCTGTGTGTCTGTGCGTTCTGGTCTCTCGTCTCGTGCAGCGCCGTGTCGTGCCACGGTGTGGGCTTTTATTGGGAGGCGGATTTGGTGCGGCCGTGGGTATGGTGGAGTCAACGGTAGGCGCGTTGGGCTAGCTGACGTGCGCCGGAAACCGCGGGCCGGGCCTTCCTTCCTCCAACGTTCCCAAACAGATATTGTCCACTCTGACCGGCTGCCACGCTTGCTTTGGTCCTCTCCTTTTTTTATTTTTGGAAACATGCTTTGTTCCTCTCCTTGTCCTCCCAGATCAGCGAACAAAATAAATATATTGAGAATAAGCTTACACGCTAAAAGAGGTTCACTCTTTTTACAAAGCTAAAACATCTAAACCTACACACTAAGATAAGTTCAGATACACTTTTTTCATCAAGCCAAAACAACTTATGTTATGAACCACTGGATTTGGATAGACTCAACCGGGCCCGTGTTGTATGTGAACCCCGTAGTCCAATCGAGAGCAGCGTTCGTGTGCCGTCGCTTTCAGCAATGACCCGTTCATTTTCAGCTTCGTGTCCACTTCCTCCAGCCTCGCATCTTCCTGCAGTGACTCTATCATCCAAACAAGTCGATGGCAGTGCGGTGCTAGTCACACAAGATTATCCATGATTTATCAGATAGGAAGGGTATGGAACGGATCAACGGATCGGAAGAACAGCGGAGATATAGAGGGAGGAAGCTGGATTTGGACGGCCGCCGACGACTTCTCGTGCGGGGGACGATTCGTCAGCCTACGGTTGCTCACAACGGAGGGCCGAGTCCTCTACGTGCCATTTGCCTATGCGGATCGCCAGCACAAGGTCTCGCAGCTATACGGAGTCTGGCTGCGCGGATTAACTACGCCACATTATTAATGCCGCGTGGCTGGTTTGCACTGATCCGGTTTTCACCGCCCTAAGATGGAGGAGCGCAGCTGGCTATAAGAGTTACTAGTATGCTACGGGTTAATTTTTATTTATTTTATTTTAGTTTATTAAAAATTTGACTACTCTAAACGAGCTCTTCTTGGTGGAAGGAGACATCAACTACCATTCAATAAATTAAGGTAGTTTTCTTAGTTGGTTTTCCTACCATCAATAATAAAAGATCTTTCTTAACTGTTTTTGTGTCCCACGGTGAAGAGCAAACAATCATCTTCCCATTCGCATTCACTTGACGAAGTTTACATCTTTTCAGAATTGCAAAAACATTTCCTATCCTTTGTTGCAGAGAAAGAGAGAAGTCAACCTGCCCTTTCAGCCCTCTTCAGTTAGTCATTGGCTTCAACTTGAATAGCACATCATAAAATAATGTACTCCCTTGGTCCAGGAATAAGTGACTTGCATTTTTAGGTGTATCTTAACGCGTTTTACTGTATATATACATGTGAATCTAGATAAATCCAAGTCACTTATTTATGTACGGAGGGAATCCTCCCTATCGCTACTCTCTCTTTGGTTTCCTCGATCCACCACCAGCCCCAGTGGGTCCCTCCCCCATGTCGCCACTCTCTCTGTCCTCTGCTCCCCACACTCGCGCTAGCGTGCCTCCCTCTCGACCAGGCCATGTCGCTCGCCTCGGCCCTCCAAGCTTGGCCGCCCGTCCGCGCCGCTCGCCATGATGCTAGCCCTGTCCACTCGCGTGCGCTACCTTAGGTCCACCACCGAGCTCGACTTCTATTCGCGCGTGGTCGCATCTGAAAGTTGTGTAAGCCTGCCCGCCAACGACAACTGGAGGGTGCTCCTGTTGTGAGGCCATGGGCACGACGCCGTATTCCTGCTACTATCCCCTACCTTCGTCATCCCGGTTGGCGTCCTTGCGCCCCCTCTCCCCATTCTCGAACCATGGCGTCCACTGATGATTCCCGACTGATCGATCGCCTGCGCAACCCCGAGCGTATGGCTCGGCCCTCTCCTCGTCTCTTCTCTATTTCTTTGGGAGGTCGCGGCCCAAGTCCACACATGGACGCATGCATCTATAGGGGCGTGCTCCGTGGGTGGCAGAGGTTCCTGGATTAGTGGCGACGCATGCAGAGCCGAGGGAGGCTTGATCAGGGGATTTCGACGCATTGGCCTTTCGTGAAATACTTGGTCTCAGAGAGGAAGAAGAAGTCGGGGAGGTATCATCACATCGAGATCAGAGAAAAGAAAGAACGAACCGGTACGGTGGCACCAGTGCGCTATATGACATTTGGTGGGAGGGTGACCATGTTTATCCAAGGAATTATTAACATTTTTAGAGATTTCTAGCCCATGTAATCTGTTATCTCATGTATAATAAACATAAAATGCACATCTATATATTTGATAGTATATGCTATTGGCAATTGCTTGGTAGATTCTCGATTGATGAAGTTGTAGTGTGCATACATTAGTGTATAATAAATCAGATTAGCATCATGGTTGTTGACTTGTTTTTAAGGATATCCACACCCAAGTGAGCTGAACGATCGAATTCAGGGTGAGAGAAAAAAAGACGGCTCTTTTGTGCTAGCCCAGCCTAAGAAATGTTGCTTAATTCACCTACTCGCGGAGATGACGTGAGGCTGATGGCTAGATTCTCCTGCTCGCGCGATATTGACTTGTTTAGCAATCAAATCGATCGCGAGGGTTTGGGCCTGCCTTTCGTGCAAGCAGCTCTCGTCACCGACCGCCTCTACACGCGCGATGCCCGCCTGCACGGTTTTTTTTTCCGAACTGTTATTTCTACGGTGGATAATTTTGTGTTTTGTGAGAGAGCAAAATCGTTAAAAAAAAAGCGGAAGCTGTAAAAAACACTTCGTACTTTATTATTAGGTATAGAAAATAGTATAGTTTGATGAGGTGGAGGAAAAAAAGAAGAGAGAATGTCATAGCAAGGACAATAATATGCTGAAGCCAAATGCCATGTCATCCATAGTCAACTTAGAGCTAGCATGTACAATAGTGAGTTATAAAAATATATATTTTAGCACTACATGGCTCACATTTCACTCTCTCAAAGTGCCTAGGAGCACGTGCTAGAGCTGGCTCTTGCATAAGAGCCTACTCTTTTTCTCTCTCCTCTTCTCTCTTCCAACTAAGCAAGAAAATAATATTTTAATCCTTATAGCTAGCTGACTAGGACTTATTGTACTTGCTCTAAGCGGCCATAAGTTAAGAGTCAGGTTTAGCACGTGTTCCTAGACATTTTATGAGAGTGGCATGTGGTCACATATTGATTAAGTAGTACACTTTTGTAGCTAACTATTTTATATATTAGCTATAAAGCTGCCTATAGATGACGTGTTGTTTCCTTATAACCAACAACAGGCTATATTATTAAACTTACTCTAAGAGAAATTCCAATAATATGGCTATAAGGTCTTCTATAGTCAGCTTATAGTCAAGTAGTACAATAGTTACTTTCAAAGATTTACAACTTTATATGTCAGTGACCCACTCACATACTCACGAAGTGCCTAAGAGCACGCATACGAGCTGGCTATTGCATGAGGCTAGTATCATGCTAACATCATATTTAATTTTTTATACGATCTCAACGCAATTGTGTGTATGAGATGTATTTTTCATTAAATTATGTAGTTCCACGTGCTATAATACAGTATCATATTATGATACCACCACCACCTCTCTCTTCATTAATTGTGGTGCCACGTCAGATTTTTGCCAAGTTGGCATGCATGATACATTTTATAATACTAGCACTAGGCCTAGCCTCAAAGCCCACCTCTCTTCTCTCATCTCTTCTCTCTCATCCAACTAAGTAAAAAGATGATAGGTTAATTCTTATAGCCCACTGACTAGGACTTATTGTACTTGCTCTAAAGAGCTATGGGGCGCCGGCGGTCGAAACTGACACCCAGCCCACCCCCAATTTTTTTAGCACCGGTGCGGCCCGTTTGGTTATTCGGCGCCCTCGGGCCAAATCCAACCCACGGGAAGGAGCGGAGAAGATGGCACGCGAAACGACTGGTTGTCGCGGGCCACCGCTGTCAGCGACAGCGGCCAACACGTTTGGTTCGTCTTACTCCTCGCCTACCGCGCCCCCGTAATGGCGATGTTGTCCGCTGATCAGCCTTTTGTAGGTGAGCAGCTGATGCGTCCTGTTCGCCACGCCGTGACTCCCTCCTCGCCTGTTGCACCACCATCTACGCATTCAATGGCCATCTCCCTCGCCTAGGCGTTAAAACCCTTCTTCCCCGCTCCTTCGACGCATTCCATCCTCGCAGCCTCCTCTCTCGTCTTCCCCAACCACCCACTCGTCGGCCATGGAGAGGTTTCCTAGAGATGGCACCGCCACGAACGGTTTTGGGAGGCGCTCATTGCACGTCCACAAGGCACGGCCGCTATGGGAGGTAGGCTACCCATGTTGGAAATATGGCCTAGAGACAAATAGTAATAAGGATTATTATCATATTTAATAAAGTTTATGATTAAGTTTTATATCATCCTATAACTGTATTGAAAGGAAACGTCAATACACGTGTGATATATAAACATCTAGGAGTTTCCAGTTATACTCTAGTCACTGGTTCATTGGTCAACAGGTGATCAAGATTTCCTGATCATGTGGCATTTATGCCAGTTGAAAATAGAGTCACCTCATTATGAGAATGAGATGATGAACTAATATCCAACCTAAACATTGTGACCCGATCATATCACAAAGTTCAAGTTACAATGATTAGAATAGACCTAGTGTAGACCGTGAGGCTATATCAATCACTGTTATTCGAGGGTACTTTGATAGCATCAAACATCACATGGTTAAACGGTGATCATAAATGTGTGTTCAGGTATTCGGAGGAACAGTAGAGGCATTATACGTCAAGAGCGAGATTTGTTCATCCGCGTGACGAAAAGATACTCGAGCGTTAGAGAAGTTATATCCAATAGTTGCGCGGCGTGTGATTTGATCACGGGGATATCACTTGTCGGAATGAGTCAAGTAGCATTTGTCGGTAACGAGATTGAACCCGACATGGTGATGTCATTGATCAGATCTTGGATAATGCAAGTATCGAGAGAAAAAAGGAATAAGCCACGATGTTCATGGTTCAAACGACGAAAGATTTCCTGGAATGCATAGGGGTCACATGGCCATCCAGGTCCCTCTGTTGATCATTAGTTTGGGAGGGTCCTGACCATGTCTGGAGTGTTCCCAAACCGTGGGGTATCACGCTTAAGGGCTTGGTGATGCTTAGAGAGTGTTTATAGGATCAGTAGAATCACCGAAGAAATAGAAGAGAGAAAACCGGAAGGGTTTCGGTAAGTCCGGAGGATGTCCGGAGTGGAGGTGGAAGGCGTTCCATAGCCACGGAGATTGAATAATATGTGAATGAATGTTAAATATTGATTAATCATTTATTCATAATTATTTAATAAAAGAGAAATCAATTAAAGGGTTAAAATACCTTATTGGGCCAAATCCGGAGGGAGAAAGGCCAAGAGGGAAAGACCAAAGGAGGAAGGAGGAGGGGTGGCCAGCTGGGCCTTGGCCACCCGCGTGGGGCCCACTTGGGCCTCCTTGGCCAGCCGGCGGCTTCCCCCCTCTCCCCTCTCTTGGTTTAGTCCCACATGGCTAAGCTAGTTGGCTTGGGGTGGGATTTTCCCTATATATAGTGGGGTATTTTGACCAAATAATACAACCAATATTCAATAAAGGTTTCCTCACTTCTGGGGAGACCTCCAATTGATATTATCTCTCTCTCCCATGACCGTGGTCCCAAGTTCGGACTGCGCGAACGAGAGTCTTCTTCACCACGAAGCGCCGTCGCGCTATGGGATTCAGATCTAGGAGCTCTACTTCCGTAACTGCTACTGGATCAGGGAAGCGGGAGTCATCGCCAGGCACCGGATGCATGTAACTCCCTACGAGGTGCAACATTTGAGGCACTAGAAGTGATTGGAGCCACAGGAGCGCGAGGACTTCATCACGACCTTGAGGTCGGCTTCGGCTCGTCTACATCAACCACGCTCTCCCGAGCGTTGACAACGCTTTTCGGTCTTCAAGGATAAGTTCACAAGAATCCCCTCCAGTTACTGCATTACTAATAGATAGGTCTTGGCAATAGGGGGTTCAGGGGCGTAGGGTAAAATTTATTGTTTTCATACGCGAACCCTTACGGTGGTATTAGAGCTAAATCTATGTGTAGTATTGCTACTACGGGTAGAACACACGAGATGTAGCATGTGGGCGTTGATCTTTTAGTTGTTACTCTCCCACGTGCACTTGTGTATACCGTAGCAATGCTTGATGAAGCGGCCAACCGACTTTACGCGTTCATTCACGAGACTGGTCCACGCTTGACACGGGCTTGTACCCTATAAAGTGGCTTTGGGGATGTCTGTCTCTCTCGCATTAGTTGGTATGCCATTTGCAATGGAGGGCCCCGAAAGGGGTGTATTATAGACAACTACTTGATCAATGTTGTGGTGAAAGGTCGTATGTAAGAACGGTTCTTGTGCGAAATCCCATTCAACCACGTAAAACATGCAAAGATAAAGTAGAGACGTCTAACTTTGTTTTGCAGGGGGCTCTGTGATGTGATATGCTTGTGGCAAAGGTAAAGTAATTAACTTATGTTGCTAAGGTAGTAGTGGACGGTCACTAAGGTGAAGGACTACCACACCGGAATCTGGAGGCTCGAGATGGAGATCATAGCAAGAAGGACCATATCGCATCACTCTTACATTCAATGTTTATTGGTTGTATATCTTATTATGTGCTAGTATTAGATATTAGATGATAGCCTAATAAGATGATCCCTATTAAAATACCAATGAAAGTGTTCTCCCTTAGTGTGCACCACCAAGAAAGTTCTTCGATATGAGGCAGGCCATGACAATCGGGTGTCAGACATATCTACGTTCGCATACAGTGGGTGTAAGCCATGTTGCACAGTAAATACACTAAGGTTGAGTTGGCAAGCCTAGAATATGTAGATATGGCCTCGGAACACAGCGGTCGAAAGATCAAGCACGAGTCACGGGGATGATGTGATCGACCAGTAAAGTCCACCCTAGCACCCACATCGATGGCCGCGATGATCGGGGGAGATGTGGGGAAAAGATATCGTGTAATCACTAGAACCCTTACAAGGATAGGTGTTTTTAGTGAAGTTATTATTTAACTTATTTAATTATAAAGTTAGTCTAAAATACTTTTTGCAATTATAAATGTTGAGATGGCTCACCATGAAGCTTACTTTGATGTTGATGACTGGGTAGTTGGTGAGAAACTTAGAATTGATGGATCCAACTTCCCTAGTTGGCTTGTGCGCTTGAATGATCTCCTTACTAGGAATCATGTGGTATATTACATACGCCGCACGATAGAATTGGCCAAGCCTAACGGCTATGAGACCCCACGAGAGCGGGCAGACCACTACTATCGCCAAGAGATGTCGACTTTCATCCAGATTATAATGCGTTATGGAATGGTGGATGAACTGCATCCTCTCATGGGTGATCTTGATTCATATGCAATGGTAGATCAGCTGAGAGAAGAGTTCATAAGCCATGTACGCATGTGGAAGCACGAGCTACTTGGAGAGTTCCTTTCCATAAAGATGGAGGAACAGACTTGTCTGAAGAGTCACTTGGAGCGCATACTTGATGCACACATGAGACTGGTTTACTTCGTAGACCACTGGATGACTAAGTCATTTGCAATAGGCATGCTGCTTCGATCGCTACCTCCCAGCTATGAAGGAAATATCCGGAATAGCATCATGAGTGGTGATACGGAAACATTGGATTTCTAGGATTTCATATTACGTTTCAGAAACGTAAAGGTTGAACCAATCGCCAGAGAGGTCATCGATGACAAAGGTATATATTTGATATACAATTTTATAAATGTTATAATCGTGCAAACACATATTCCAGTGTTAAAGTATATTTCATACTTGTTTTGTTTTGCTGAAAACAAGTCCTTCTGCATGAGAGTTGCTTGCTGGAGAGGAGGTGACGCTGCGTGTGGATGACGAGCATGATGATGGTCAACGGCACTCTCCCTCGACATTTATCACTTAGTTTATGGTTTTAGGATGATTATTGTAATCGACAGATTGTGAACTTCCTTAGTGTGTCTCACACTTCGTGAGAAGGTTATTCATATGAGTTTGTAACAAACAGTTGTTCTGCTTTTATGAATGATTTCTATTCGTGTTCATATCTTGTTCGATTATGTGTGAATTATCCTGGTTATCAAACTAATTGATAATGCATGAACATTTGTAAAATATTAAAATTCCTTGAATAATACCCAACTTAATGATATATTCATTTTCAATGAAACCATTGTTTGAATTCAAAGTTATGTTGATAATATGTGAAAGACATTTGATTTCTTGTCACATATGAATCATGCCTAAGTTCAGCAAAATAACTTAAACATCGTGTATTACATCAATACAAAGTGTTTTAATGAATTGTTAAAAGATAATACATATTCGATGTATTGTGTTTTAACAAAATGGTAATTATCATTACGTGATTGTTTAAATTTTGTAAAGAGTTCACGCAAAGGAAACACGAGTATGAAAATATTTGATATGATCAAAGTATTTCATCAACCAAGGGTATTGAAGATAGAAGAGAATCTAATTACTACGATTTTATCAATAGTAATGAAATTCGACTTTATAAGATTGGCATAAAGAAATTGTGGAATGCGATGCGTTTGAAATATCAAAATGCAAAGCATCATAATATGTTAGATATCAAGTGGGTGAATAGAAGGCGCTGAATAAATTGTTGTAGTATAAGTGTAAAGACCATTAGTTAGAAATAGTTATCACTCAATTAGAATATATAGTGAACCATCTGAAATCGTTTGATCGGCGCCATATATTGTATGGATCATCGTGAAAGTTTTGGGGTTATTCGATATAACCAAAGCAATAGTGAATAAGTCATTGTAGAGTATTTATTGGAAACCTTGAATATGAAATCTATGGCTAGAACCAAAAGAAAAGAAAAATTAGTATTGCTCAAAGTTTTGGTGCTTTTTCGAGAAAGATTGTGTTCTCGAATAAGGAGCTTTTAAAAGATAGTGAAAAACACGATGATGATTCAAAACCCTGCATCATAGTGTTGAGAAGCGCAATGGAAGTGTTCCTGAATGATTCTCTTCACAAAGGAAAGAATCAATGATAATGATCATTGTGTTTTCCCCACTGGTGTTTTCACTACATGAAGTAGGATTCAAAATGTACCCCATATCTTGTATGGATACATTTGTGAATTATTTGTCATGATTACCGGAATGTGACATACCTACGAACTACTAAGGAAAGTAATGGTAAACTAAAGTTATGAGAAATCCTATAGGCAAAATTCACTTAAGTTTAGAAAGCAATTTGTTGCTAAATCTTAACAAGTAATGGGTTACTTGAATTTTCCAAACGACTACAAAGTCATGAAGGAAAAGGTGAATGACAAAGGCATGATTTGTCATGAATAATGTATTGGACAAATTCAAATGAATTTGATTCAAATGTGCTAAAAGTCTAATGGATTTAATACTAGTAAAGTACTACTATCTCATAGTAAATCTCTCAGTTTGATAATTGATCAAAGGATTTTTGAAGTCATTCAAAATAGTGAGAGAATATCCAATTTGCATGAAATTGAGTGGGATCTATGAAAGTCTTCCTAAAACAATATGTGAATGACATATTTTTTAGTGGGAGCAATATAAGTTTCGAACTCAAATATGTCGGGAACACATTTTGAGTAGGAGTAGTGACTCATACTCAAATATGTTGGGAACATATTTTGAGTGGGAGCTTAAAAGAGTGATTCTTAAGTGTGTATAGACACATGAAGAATGAAAGCGCAAGTACCGATAAATAATGATTTATAGGGATTATAAGTTGATAATAAGTATATTACGATATTATGTACTATTCCTAAAGGGATTCTGAAAAGGGTTTCAGAATAGGAGTTAATTAAGGACTGGTCCTTGATCACTCAAATTAGGAATAGCATTAAGTTTAACATCGATGGTTGAAAGAAAGAAAAGGATGATTATCATCCACTATGTTGAGACATAGGTTCTATCTTGAAAAACCATGATGACAACTTAACATAATATATGATCCATGAAGGAACGTTTGAAAGTGATTAAGCAAGAATCATGGAACGTTGAGCTAAGTTAGTCCATAGTGTCTAATTGAGAACTGTAGACATGTTTCCAAATCCATGAAGGATGACATATCTTAAAATCATAAAGGGTTATGTTGTAAGAAGATTGGAAACTCCTGTATCGATAATACCGACTAAAGTCAAGTAGGAAGCGAGGTGAACAAAACATCGAAAGTTGCACAAGGTGCACTTGTGTTTCGATAATTACATTTATAATAATAGATAAGGGTACCGTCTAAAGTGATGTATACTGTTATGGCAGGACTAGTTCGTCTTTAACGTAGAATGTGTGTCCCAGGGAACAGTGCCCATGAGAAAGCCCATGAGGTTGATCTAAAGTCACTCTAGGCTCCTAGAAACCGACCGCATTCTGCTACCATGTATAGGATGCATACACAAAGATGTTATCATGTGATGATAAAGTATTAATGTCAATCAAGGTGACATTAGTAAGTTGCAAAAGATTGGGACTGTAAACTACAGGCCCAAGACTCAACCTCTTCCATGAGTAAGCATGTTCAAGGTACCGGGATATATGGTGGCAATGATTAAGAACTAATACCTCAACATATATCAAGGTTTCCTGATCATGTGGCATTTATGCCAGTTGGAAATGGAGTCACCTCACTATGAGAATGAGATGATGAACTAATACCCAACCTAAACAATGTGACCCGATCATGTCACGAAGTTTAAGTTATGATGATTAAAATAGACCTAGTGTACTATTTCTTAGACCGTGAGGCTATATCAATCACTGTTATCCGAGGGAACTTTGATAGCATCAAACGTCACATGGTTAAACGGTGATCATAAAGGTGTGTTCAGGTATTCACAGGAACAGTGGAGGCATTATACATCAAGAGCGGGATTTGTCCACCCGCATGACGGAAAGATACTCGAGGGCCCACTCAAAGAAGTTATATCTAATAGCTCGCAGTGTGTGATTTGATCACGGAGATATCACTTGTCGGAATGAGTCAAGTAGCATTTCTCGGTAATGAGATTGAACCCAACATGGTGATGTCATTGATCAGATCTCAGACAATGCAAGTATCAAGAGACAAAAGGAATAAGAAATGACGTTCATGGTTCAAACGACGAAAGATTTTCTGGAATGCACAGGGGTCACATGGCCATCCAGGTCCCTCTGTTGATCATTGGTCCGGGAGGGTCCCAACCATGTCTGGAACCGGGGTATCACGCTTAAGGGCTTGGTTATGTTTAGAGAGTGTTGATAGGATCGGTAGAATCATCGAAGAAAGAGAAGAGAGAAAACCGGAAGGGTTTTGGTAAATCCGAGGATGTCTAGAGTGGAGGTGGAAGGTGTTCCATAGCCACGGAGATTGAATAATATGTGAATGAATGTTAAATATTGATTTAATCATTTATTATAATTATTTAATAAAAGAGAAATCAATTAAAGGGTTAAAGTACCTTATTGGGCCAAATCCAAAGGGAGAAAGGCCCAAGAGGGAAAGACCAAAGGAGGAAGGAGGAGGGAGATGGCTGGCTGGGCCTTGGCCAACCGGGTGGGGCCCACTTGGGCCTCCTTAGCCAGTCAGCAGCTGCCCCCCTCTCCCCTATCTTGGTTTAGTCCCACATGGCTAAGCTAGTTGATTTGGGGTGGGATTTCCCCTATATATAGCAGCGTATTTTTAGCAAATAATACAACCAATATTCAATAAAGGTTTCCTCACTTTTGGGGAGACCTCCAATTGATATTCTCTCTCTCTCTCCCGTGACCATGGTACCAAGTTTGGACTGCTCGAACGAGAGTCTTCTTCACCGCGAAGCACCGTCGCGCTGCGGGATTCATATCCAGGAGATCTACTTCCGCAACTACTACTGGATCGGGTAAGGAGGAGTCATCGCCACGCACTGGATGCATGTAACTCCCTGCAAGGTGCAACATTTGAGGCACTAGAAGTCATTGGAGCCGCATGAGCGCGAGGACTTCATCACGACCTTGAGATTAGTTTCGTTTCATCTACATCAACCATGCTCTCCTAAACATTGACAATGCTTTGTGGTCTTCAAGGGTAAGTTCGCGAAAACCCCCTCCCGTTACTGCATTGCTAATAGATAGGTACTGCAACAGGGGGTTCAGGGGCGTAGGGTAAAATTTATTATTTTCATACACGAACCCCTATAACCCAGCGCCGCCAGACATGCAGTGCCCTCACAAATGGGTCCTTAATACCAGTGGCCTACCCGTCCTGTTGGTCCCCCGTGGCCAGACGTGCCATGTAGAGATCTACCGGTAATACTAGAATGTCCTCTCGCTGGTGGAGCGGAACGGTCCCGCCTAGGATCCGAACAACATGGCGATGTGGGACGCGCTCTTCGAGGACCAGCGCTAGGACCACCTCGAAGGGAGGATCCGATGGTAGAGCGCCCTAGGAAGGACGCTCGCCTGGGTCCTCGACTACATCGCCGTCGGCAACAACCCACCGCTGACGATGCCTCCGCGGCGGAGGCCATGCTATGCAGACCAGCGGTGGCACCATGCCGCTCGTTCTTCCTCGACGTCTTCCTTGTCGAGGTCTTTGTCATTGTTAGTCTGTTACTCCCCGTACTCCATGTTGTCGCCGCACTTCTCCGCTCTCCTCGCCCCGGTGAAGGACGAGTTTGAGGAGACTCCGCTGTCGTAGCATGTGCTCCAACGATGTCGCAGTTAGGGGCCGACGTGTGCCATCTCCTCCTCGTGGCCGTATGCGCCTCGCTAGGCCCCAGCGCCAGGTGAAGGAGTGGATGCCGTCATCGGAGTACAAGGCGACCGCCTGATGGCAGTGATAATACAACACTTTTTAGCAATATAAATTATGTCATTTGCCTATCATATCATGATCCATCTAACTATTGCTATGCCTGATATGCATAATTACTTGTTTTTATATGAGCTTTGCACATTTAGTAGTTTACGTAGAATTTTATTCCTCTTCCTTGTATTTTACATGTGTGTAGATGTTGATGATGATTATGGATAAAACAAAGGCAAAAGGAACAAAGAGAGCATAGTATGGAGGAGTTGTAGGGACCAGACTTAGCCATTTGAGGTGTTGGAAAAGTGGATTTTTTCCAACATCTCAAAATAAAGATCTAAGACAACTGGTTTATAGCCCTCGACAATACGAACTCAACGAGCCCAAGAACACCCAAAACTGAGTTTGTATGAAGAAATGACGACCAAAATACTAAAGAGTACTCAAGGTTTGACGACCAACTATGCGGTGGGAGCAATAATTCCGGCCGTATAGCTCCCGCCATAGAGTTGCCAAAAAGGTCGCAAACGACAGGAATTCGCCCTCTAGAAGCTCCAGAACTTCCCTAAGTCATATGACGGTATTGGGGGAACCCTAGGGCACCCCAAGGCCTATATAAAGGAGGGAGGAGTCAAATAAGAGAGAGAAAACCACCATACACCATATACAAGATCTAGATCCCATCTACCGCCTCCACGGCAACGCCCTGCCGCTGTGCCGCCTCCATAGCCTCTACAGCTCCACCAAGATCTAGATCTCCATCAACACCATCAAGCCATCCAAGCAAGAAGAGGAGGAGAAGGAGGGCGCCGCCATCACCACGCCGACACCACCATCACCGTGTCGTCATCACCATCTCCATCACCGCTAATCCTTCATCCATCCCCATCATGATCTCCGTGATGGGTTGTAACATGGCTTGAACCCCCTTTTATTAATGTTATGATGATTTGAGTAATTGAAGTGTGGTGTGTTCTTGTTAATTAATATGTTTGTGCTTTCTTTTTACATTGTTCTATTCATGATATTATTCTAGTGATTGGAGACGTCCAATCCATTGTTGAGGAATTTACTAGGGATTCACGGAGTGTCACAAAACTTATCATTAGCCTCTACTCTTCCATGGGTACCTGACAAGTCCATGGGTAGAACTAATAGGCTATTTGCTATAAGTGATTTGCATAGGCAATAGTAGCTTAGGATGCACCGCCCAGAATTCCCTCAAGATCGCACATGATATAGGTAGGTATAGTCTTACGAATTGTTTGACCCCAAAGTGACAGATGGGATATATTGTGACTAGTGCACTTGCTTAGGAGTACGGTTGTCCATAGAACTTAATGCCTTTGCTCTGGTTTACCTTGATTGGTCTTGTTACCTTAATACACTATTCTCTTATGAGATAATCCATGTTCGAAGAGGGTGTGGACAATTGAGTTGTCTAGTTGCCACTTACCAGCGGTGGGAGAAAACGGTATATGAGAGACCGCCACAATTATAGTTAACAGCTATTACATAAGCACTTATTATGCATACCGGTATACACAACATTACTTGAGGAATCATAGCATTAATATTCCATCTCATTGCATTCACCTCTTTTTAGTTTTACTTTTGTTCTAGTTTTGTTCCGGTCCTAGTAGTAGTTATTACAAAACATCTTAAATTCATTTATCCTAGCAACTTATAGAATAGGCTATTTCCAAACCACGGTTTGGGTGCGAACGTGGTCGCATTGACAATGTGGCCGCGGTGACATGTTCGCCGAGCTCCCATCAGGACAAACTCTTTAAATATTTGCTGCTACAAGTACCGCAATAACCCTATTATTGGTGCAGGAACCCAGTCGTCACCGCCCTCCAGCTGAAGATCGAGGAGGATCTGGAGGAGTTTCCTGGACAACGCGTCGCTGACCATGCCTCCTTCGAGGCTGTGTCGCTAGCGATGGATGCATTCGCAAAGGCTTGGTCTGCGGCGGAGTACCGACGTGAGCAGGACGAGTAGGCGCGCTACCTCGGCCTGTACATCGACCTAGAGGTCGATGACAGGGCCGGCTCCCTGGGCTGGAGCGGTGGTGGTGGCGATTCGGGACAGGGATGTAGCACCATGCCACCGCTGAAGCAGGAGGCCAGCGATGATGGCGACTACGCGGCGACGATGTATCTTCACCTTGGACTAGGCAGGCGTGGCCGGGGCCGCCACTAGATTAGGTTGTTTTTAAGTTTTGTACAAACATGTTTGAACTGCTGTTGACATGGGTATATCCTACAGGTACTCACGGTTAGCCTATACCGCATCCGCCAAGATCGTGGGGATTGTGGAGCGACGGTTCAGTATGCACGCTGTGCTCAGACATCGCCAGAAGGAAGTATTCTTTGATGAGTTAACCCCTCGTCAGCTGTGAAATCGAGAGTATTTTCGTATTTTCCCTAATTTTCAAAAGTTTAAATTTTTGTATGGGGACACGGCTGGAAGTTAGCACCCCCCCCCAAATATTGAACCAATCCGGTGCTCCCCATACGGCCCAAAATCAGGCTGTACCAGACGCCGTAGGGGGGGACGAGTGGAAATGCCTTAACAATGGTGTTTGTTCGTGCTCGATCAACCCAATTTAGATTTTCTAGAGTAAATTCTAGTTTTTACTGTTTCACTTAGTTGACAATAATTACCCATTTAGCAAGTTTTAATATCTCTTTTGAACGGTAAAAGCCCACTAAGGGCTAGAGAGCTTCATTGACCATGCGGAGGAAAAATTACAAAGAGGTACTTTACAAGTCTTGTCCAAAGAAACCAGAAATTTAAGAATAAGGCCAAATAAACCTTTGCAAAAGGACCCTAGAGCTAAAATTAAAAAACAATCGAGGCCTAGGGTTCCCCCTCCGCCTTACGCCGATGACCTCAAGCCACCGCCATCGTTGCCTCCACCGGGACGAAGCCACTTGGAGATGCAACAGCGGGCCACGCCGCGACGAGGTCGAAGAAGATACTCCACCTAACGAGGAAGCATGAGCTCAGGCCACACAGATCGAGCATAGTAGGGCCACCTTAATTACCTTATTTAGCAAATTTTGATCCTAGTTACTCCATTTCACAAACCTTGTGCCAAACTTTACCCCCCCCCCCTAAAATTTTGTGGTTGTTTTGACAGGTGAGTCTAGATCGGTAGGTACAAATGGTATGCCATGTAGGAAGCTACAAGGAAGGGTCTTGGTGTGCCATGTAGGCAGCTGCAAGGAAGGGTCTCACCAATACCATCGATGAGTAGAAGGACACCCTCGATAGCGTAGCCCATTCCATTGCTTTCGGGTGTTGTTGCACCTCCTTTGTGATGCATCGCCTCTATGTCGACCAAGCTTCAGCACCTACAGGCTCGGGTCACTATTTCTTCACTGTTGATGTCGCTAGCTAGCAGGTCACTGCCTCCATCGCTAGGGTGTCCCTACTATTGTACTTGACGGCGACCAACTGTCAAAATGCTCACCAAATTTTACAGGGGGTAAAACTTGCACAAGTTTTACTAAATGGGGTAATTATGATGAAAATTTGTTAAATGGAGTAATTAGTGTCAAAAAGTAAAACTAGGGGTAAAACAGGAATTTACTCAGATTTCTATCTTTTGGCGCACTGTGATATCCTGGCGCATGGCTCAATATGATTGATAGGATACTCATACCAATAAGTTATAACTTTTTTCTCAGACTCATCTTCAAAGGAACTTCAGGTTAAACGTGCTTGGTCTAGAGCAATTTGAGGATGGGTGATCGAACGGGAAGTCATTCCTAGCTGCGCACGGGTGAGGACAAAGTGCACAGAAAAGACCAGTGTTGGCATATGGGGCCAGTCTAAAAATCCTAGTAAGCTGTCATGGGTGAAAGCCGCCAGACCGGAGAGGCCAGGGCAGGTGGTATCAGAGTCGATCCTCGTGGTTACACGGGCGGTGTGCGGATCAGTGGCGCGGACATGTGGAGCATGGAGCGTGTGGTCCAGAGTGGACACGGCATGTCACATGTGCCGGCACTGGACGAACAAACATGTGTTAGGAGGGGATGTTCCTGGGTTGTGGTTGATCGACAAGGAAAAAGTGCACAGAAAGGACAAGTGTGGGTCTATCGGGCCATTCTAGAGATCCTAGTAAGCTGCTAGTGGTGTTACAAGTGGTACCAGAGTTGATCCTCGTAGTTACATGGGTGTGTACGTCTCAGTGGCGTGGATATGTGGAGCATGGCGCGTATGTTCCAGAGTTGACACGGCGTGGCACATGTGCCGGCACTGGAAAAACATACATGTGCCAGGAGGGGATATTCCTGTCTTGTGGTTGATCGACGAGAGCGTCGATCTTCTAAGAGTGGGTGTATGTGAGATCCTGGCGCATGGCTTAATAGCATCTCTAGTAATACCGCATCCGGACATCCCGCAAAACGCGTCTGCGGTGAACCGTATCTCGCGTTTACGGTGTGAAAAAGGCCGGGACGGAGCAGATGCCGCAAATTGTACCACAAAACTGAATATTCTTTTTTATGGGACAGGTATGCCGTATCTGTTCTGCCCCATCGCGTGTACCGCAAAACAAATTTCATATCAAAGAACATAATTTCGTGTTTGAACAAGAATTTCGAACATAATTTGGCCATACATATCTATACCTAATAATAAAGGAAGGAGCGTTTCTCACCGTTCCTACACTTTTTTGGACAATTTTGCCCCTATAGTTTGGTGGATTTAGGTGTCATGCCACCGTCGAGTCGACTCAAAGGTTGGGTCTTGGCCTCCTGGGGTGTTCGTGTGTGGATAAGAAAAGAAATCCCAGGGCAAGCGACTGTCCTCTCCCGACGCGATCCCCGCCACCATCTATCCCGCTCGCTTTCCCTCCCAGACACGCACCGCCGCCGCTTGCTCTTTGTCCCGCAGTGGCGACCGCCGCCTATATTGTCTCCCTCACGGACCCCCATGCTCAAGCCGTCCACGCCCGCCCTGCTTCCCACGGCCGCCAGCAACCCGTGCGCTCCTCGCCTCTGCTCTGCAAGCAGACACGCTCGACGGCGGTCCCCACTATCCTCACATCACATCGTGCCTATAGGACCCTGTCGCCAGCCACACCCTGCAGCTCCTCAAGCGGATGCATACTTCCATGACACCGCATAATCCTCCTGCTTCCCTGCTTGCCCGCGTTAGTGCCCGCCTCCCTGCTCTGACTTGGCTCCACCCCGACGGCGCCAAGTTCCCCTGGCTGAGCACGTCCTCGACCTCGTGGCCGCCACTGCTCAATCAGCACGGGCTCACCCTATTGTTCCACTGGTTCTAGCTGCAGAAGCCTAGCTCCAATGCTACGTGTTCTGCTCAAGTGCAATGGCTCCGCTCCTCCTTTTTTGTTTGCTAGGGTGTCGTGTTCTGGTCAAACGGCTCCAGGAGCGATTGATTTTGTACACCATCGCATGTATGTCTCCATGCTCACTCTGAGTATCCTGTCACCAGTCACATGACTAATATGTCAAACCATGCAGATGTTAACCGGTGTCGTACTTTAACGACAGGGCAGTCGCAGTAGCTGTGAAGTCGATGCTAACCTTCCTAGCTTTGCTTCTACCTTTAGGTCCTCAGCATTAGTTAGCTTGTATGCTTAGTACATCACAGAGAATAGAACGGCGAAGTTCTATCTCCTAAAGTGAATCCAATTGCTTCAGTTACCTGCCTTTCATTCACTAGGTACAAGATAGGTAAAGAAAATAACCTTTTCATTGGGTGACTTCTCTTCATAACTTAGAGGTTCTCCACCTTGGAAGGTGGTGATCGGCGAAAGTTTGCTAAAGTTGGATCAGATTGGGGGCGTCCATGATCAGGCGTAGCCCACTAGATCCAAAAAGCACGACCTCCGCATAAGTAGTCTAGTAGCCAGTTTATGCTTTTTTTCTCTGGGTGCTCACGAATTTTCTATCTTCTTTTGTACCTAAAATTCTAGGTGAATTTAAATGAGATATTCGCTTATTCCATTTAATAAAAAATGATTTCAAGTAGTGAAGTTCTTCGATGTCTAATTTTTTTAATAAAGATGCATGTCTTTTGCTATGTACTTATTTTTTTCTATCTGGTGCAATGCACGGGCATTTCTCCTAGTTAGTAATTGAAAGAGCATGTGGGCCCCCATGTGTGGTTTTGGTAATTAATGACAATCTCTATGGACTAATGTTTGCACTAAGTTGCACTTGTAGGAATTGTTCATTGGCATTGCTTGGAGCATGTGTTGGCTTCAAGGTAGAAGAAATGAAGAAGAAGCATTGTCTAAGGGCTTTGGGCCAATTGGAATCTTGTAGAAGAAGAAGAATAAAGAAAAGAAGATCAAGTGTGTATTGAAGAAGTAGATGGAATTCCTCATGTGTATCTTCAAGACATCATCCCATTGGATTTAGAAGAAATGTTGTGCAAGTTCAAGATGCACCATCTCTATAAGATATCATGCTTGAAGCTTTCCATCCTCGGTGATCATGGATCGATGAAGACAAGTTCAAAGAATAGGTTTCCCCATGGTGTATGGGGGAGAATGTTTCAAGTCTTCATCATTTTTGCTCAAGGAAGAGCAATCAAGAAAGGTGTACATCTTGAGAAGGACAAGATCATCTACATCGATCTCAAGTGGATTGGTCAAGGAAACGGTATTATCTTGATAAGTTTTCTCTTTTGCCGGTCTCATGTTGTTGTTGGGAGACCAGGTTTAGCATAGATAACCGTACTATCAAGAGGGGCTCTCGAGTGAGTAACTTGATCATATCCTTCAAAGAGAGCTCAAACATTTGCATACTTGGCATCATATTTCTTGGTTCTTATCCATGAGAGGATTTAGAGCTTGTGTTAATCTCCATGACAAGCTCAAGTTCATCGAATACGGATTTCATATGCATTCTCTATTGCATTTTCGATGTTGGAGGTTTTACCGGTTTGTCATTTATATGATAGGTTAAACCTTTCATCATTAGGTTCTATCTTAACTTTCTGGACTATGATGGTTCCCTGCATAACCTTGTAGAGCTTCTTTTCCTTCAAAACGAGCCCAAGATCATCAAAATTGGAGTCCGGATACAAAAGTTATGACTGTTTTCGTATCGGTGTTTCTGCTAGCTTTTTGAGGGCCGGAGACTCCAGGGTTCGCACCCCGGAGACTCCGGCCCAAATTCTGGCCCAAACTCCGGGGGGTGTACAGAGAGCATCTGGAGGCTGTCCGGAGTCTAGATCCTGGAGACTCCGGTCCTGGGGGCCGGAGACTTCGGTCCTGAAGGTCAGAAACTCCGGGATAAGTTGTCTGCAACGGCTAGTTGGCGTGGGAGGACCTATAAAAGGCCCCCTTCTTCCTCCTTGGGCTGGTTGCTTGCTCTCTCTCTCTCCTCCATTGTTTCTACCTTCAAGAGCTTGCTACTTCTCTCTCCCTCCCATATTTCTTGAATCTTGTTGGGGGATTTGAAAGAGGAGATCTAGATCTACAACTCCACCAATCCATCTCTCCTCTATGTGAGGGGAACATCTTGGGATCTAGATCTTGGGGTTTCTTTTGTGGATTTCCTCTTGTGTTCTTCCTCTCTTATTCCCCCAATAGATTTTGTAGCTTTGGTGGAATTTGAGAGTGAAGGACTTGCCATTGCATTAGGTGCATTGGTTTGAGTTCTCTACGGAGGATTTGGTTGGTGAAATCAAGAAGCTTGTTACTCTTGGGTTCTTGGAACCCTAGACGGTTGAGTGGCCTTTGTGGGGAGTTCTTGGGGCCGCCAATTAAGTTGTGGAGCTCTCCCCAAGATTGTGGCCTTGGTGATGATTATTGGGAGCCTCCAATTAAGTTGTGGAGATTGCCCCAATCTTGTATGGGTTTGGTGACCGTCCTCAAGTGTCCCATAGTGGAACGGGTGCTTGCCGCATGGTGGGTGCTCGGGAGAATAGGGTGAGGACTCTTGTGGCATTGGTGGTCTTAATACCGTCCACCCCTCCAACGAGACGTACTCCCTTATTGGGAGGAACTCGGTAAAATATTGCCGTCCCCGCGTGCCTCGGTTATCTCTATACCCAAGCTCTTTACTTATGCACTTTATATTGTGATAGCCTTCGTGTTTGAAGTAGTCTATCTTGCTATCACATTGTTGCTTGTCTTGATTAGAATAAGTTGTGGGTGCACATAGGTGAACCATAGCATTTATAGGATGTGTGCTTGACAAAATAAAACGCTAGTTTTATTGTGGCTTTGTCAATCCCATCTCGTAAAAGTTTTAAATCGCCTATTCACCCCCCCCTCTAGGCGACATCCGTTATCTTTAAATTGGTATCAGAGCGAGGTCTCTCGCTTTTAGGCTTCACCGCCTTGAGAGTAAAGATGTCGTCTAGTGAAGTAGTGCACGATTCCTATTATATATTCGATGGCACAAATTATGATGTTTGGAAATCTCGCATGCTAGATTATTTTCGGGACATTCACCCATCCATTGAGGGAATTCTATATATGGGTTTCTCTTCTCCTATGGATCCCCAAAACGAATATTTAGAGAAGATGAACTTTTATATAGATGCTCAAGCTACTAAAATGCTTTTACTTGTTGTGAGAAATGTAGTTATTTCTTCAATCATGCCTTATCAGAGTGCTCATGATATTTGGACAAAGCTTCAAGATAAATATGGTGTGTCCAAAATTATTGAGGATTATTGTATTCCCTCCACCTCCGACCATGATGAGTTCTCATCTTCTACCACTTCACCTACATCTGATTTTTCACAAGGTTATGATATGGTGAGTGGTGGTAGAAATTTCAATATGGATAATGTGCTTACTATTTATAATCCTTCATCTCTATCTAGTTGCAATGGTCTATCTTTGGACTCTAACACTTGTAGCACTCAAAACTCCTCATATGCCAATGTTGTTAGTCCTTGCATATCATGTAGAAATGGCTTGAATAATTCACATGATGATATACTTGGTTTGTATTGTTGCCATGATAAAAATGCTTCTATTTCCTCTAGTGCTTGTATTGCTAACCATGTAGAGGAAAACAAAGATGCTATGGGCCAAGACAATGTTTTGAATGGAGCTACAAATGCAATCTCATCATCACCTTCTTTTGGTTCTCATATATGCCTTATGGCTAAGGAAACAAAGGTAACCTCTTTGTATTCTAGTGTATCTCATGATGATGATGATGTTGATAATTATAATGATGATGATCATCTAGTTGATTATGATATTGCCTCCATTCAAGAGATGGGAGAGATTATCTTTACCGCTCTTCATAGAAATAAAATTACTTCCTCCAAATTTGTTGAAATCTTGACTTGTGTTATTGAAGGCAAGAACTTATTGAGGAGCAAGAAAATATTATTTTTCAAAAGAATGAACATGAGCGTGAGTATGCTAACGAGATTGCTTATCTAGAGAGCTCCCTTGAAGAAGAACAAACCACCAAAGAATCTCTTGAGGAGACCTTTGCTCTAGAACTATCTAGAGTAAAGGAAAACCATGATAGATAACTTGTGGCAAATGTTCTCAAAACCAAAAATGGTGAACTCATAGTTGCCCATGCTAAACTCGTTGAGGATTTTAAGCACCTCGAAAATGGCTCTCAGGTCGTTAAGAGTAAGCTAATCAAACTCATTGAGTCACATGAGCAACTTAAAGCTTCATATTCAAAAGAGCTTGCAAAGTTGCCCTCACCTCGTGCTATTATTGATGATGCTTGTGCTACTATCTCTATTTCTTGTGAAGCATCAATGTTGAAGGAGAATGTTGAGCTAAAGGCTCAACTTTCTTTGCTAACTAGCAAATATGGGATATTAGAAGAAAGTCATGTTAAGCTCTCAATCTCGCATGAGGATCTTCTAGTATCCCATGATAGGCTAAAGTTAGCTCATGAGGCCATTGTGTCAAAGATAACATCTAGTGGGCCTCATGTAGACATTAGCACTACTTCTACTCCTAATGTGATATTGCCATGTGCTAGTCCTTGTAATTCATCCTCGCATAACCATGCTATATCTTGCGATGAATTGCATTCCGTGCCTTGTTGCTCTAACAATGAAAATTCTACTTCCTCTACTACTATTGTTGTTGACACTAACCATGTAGAGGAAATTAGAGAGCTCAAGGCTCAAGTCACTTCTTTGAAGAATGACTTGAAAAAGGGTCATAAAGGGAAGGCCACACTCAACCACATCTTGAGTGTGAAAAAATCCCCCAATGACAAGAGTGGACTTGGATTCAACTCCAATATTAAGAACAAGTCCACTATAAGTTGAAGCACAAGGGCAACAAGAAGAATGGACAAGATCAAGTGAAGTATCTGGCCAACATTATTTGCTTCAAGTGCAAGGAAGAAGGGCATCATGTTAGATCTTGCCCATTGAAGAAGAATCATCTTGGTGTGAAGCAACAAGGGAAGCGGCATCAAGCTCTACCTCAAGTTGTAGATGGGCCTCCTCCTAAGAGGACTACTCAAGCTCTTCCTCAAGTTGTGGCATCACCTAAGAAGAAAGCAAGCAAGACAATAACTTGCTACATTTGTCGTGAGAAGGGGCACATTTCTTCCTCATGCACTAGTGGTATCTACTCATCCAACCCTATCTTGATTGATGATGCTTATTCTTTTCGTAAGGATGAGGTTGGCAATGTGTTTGCCAAATTTGTTGGTGCTCAATGTGGTGTTAAGAAAAGAACCATTTGGGTTACCAAGCCTATTGTGACTAACTTCTTAGGACCCAACTTGGTTGGGGACCAACAAGCCAAAACTTGATCAATAGGTGATTTTGGAGGATACTGGAGACTTGGTTTCATCATGAAGAATTTAGGTATCTTCATCTATTATATTTGTCAAGCCAAGTCATGTGGATTATATTGCCTCTATTATATTTCCAATGTCCCTCCTTGTGGTAACATGTGCTTAAATCATTACACTGAAAGTTACTTGCCCCTTGTGCATGTGTTGGTTTTGTACCTTGCATGTTTTTGTATATGTTGTGCTTACCACTTACTTATCTTGAGTTATCAAGTTTATTTGTGTTTGTTGGTTTGCACTCCATGTATGTGTGTTTCTTGTTTTGGAGCTATTATTGAATTCAATTAATATCTTTTTGGCTCTTGTGAGAGATTAATGGACTATCCCATTTTGGGGGAGTGTTATGCTTGGGCATTCCACAATTCTAAAAATGTGTGTACATGAGGAATACCACTTAGTAGTGCTTTAGCAATGTTATCTAGTCTCTATGTGGTATGATTCTTATGAGAAATTTATGTTCTATAATGTCCATTAATTATCTCTATTTGTATTCGTTTGCCTCATGTTGAGATTTATTGTTTATCACATTATGGGGGATTCATATTCTTAGTGCATATTACAAGCCTAGAAAATGTGAAAATACGAGGTTGTGTCACTTAGAATTGATATTGATAATTATCTAGCTCATATGTGACACATGTGCTCAAACAAGTTCAACTTTTCTTGAATGGCTTTGTCTCTCATCCTTTGGATCTTGTTTGTGTGAGGTTTTCTTGGTATGTGTTTCCTCATATTTGGATCCCTATATCCTCATGGAAACCACTAGCTTCAAGTTACCCTAATCACTAGTGGTTGTGTAACTATTGGAAGCTACCAAGAATCTCTTTCGAAGCATCAAATTTAATTCTTATACTTGGTTATATGCTTCTTTGTGTGAATATGATCTTGGATATCCTTATGAACTACCTCGGGAAAATTATTTCCATTACTTCTTGTCCATGGACAATTAGTGCTAAATTTATGGTAGAATCTTTTCAACATATTCACTTTGGACTTTTTCATTTTTGTCCTATCTTTGTCCAAGAAAATGTTTTGTGTTTCTCCCAAGATTTCTTTGCCTCTTATGGATCTTCTTATGTTATTGGTATCCTCTTGTGTTTTATTTAATATACGTAATAGTGATGATCTCATTTGTGTGCATTTTGCATTCAAAAGCAAAAATCCTAAATAATGTACTACTTATGGGTGAGCTCTGCTATATTATTTAGAACACTCCTATTTATGCTTCTTATTTGATCCATATCATGTTTTATGTGCTTGGAAGTTCGATCTTTTCGTTTTGGTATGTTGTGACATCATGAAAAGTGTGGAGAGTTTGGTTTATTTGTTGGAACCTTGCTCTTTTGGGAGTTGGTTTTGTCTCATTCCTTGTTTCATGTTTTGACCTTTTACAATGATATAAATCCTCGAGCATTTGTGTTTTTATCTACCTTTTTCTCTTTGGCTTTTTCCTAGTTCATTTGTTGAACTTATGATCTTCCATGTGTTGATGGTTCTTTGATACAATTTGGACACCATTTTTCATGTCACTCTTGTGTGTGCCATCTCGGTTTACTTGGTGTTTTTGTTCAAATTGTATCTCCTTGTTGGTTCTTGAAAGCCTTGTGCATGCATATACTACATGTTTATTTTATGGCATGCTTGCTTTCTTTGATCCAATATATAGGGCAAACTCCACCAAATCCTAATTATCTAAGATGTGCATGAAATTCAATTTCATATCAATATGCACATTTTTATGTGGAATCTCTCCTATGTATTGTAGTTTTTCTAACTACTTTGGACCCAATAAGTTTGGGGACCATTTTGTACTTAAATATGTTTTAGGTATATTGGAGATATATTGGATGCTTGTCTCCCAAAGTTTGAAGAAGTGGTGCGTTCATGGGAATTGGAGGCAAGCTATAGGATGATCAATGAATTCATATCCTCTACATCCTACTAATTATATCTCGGTAACAAGTATCCCTTCTCATGCATAAATTTATTGCTTCCAACCTCTTGTAGGTTGCTTCGTGGCATGATCTCTCTTGTAATTGCAAATGTTGTTGTTTGTGTTTTGGTCTTAATAGATACTCCTTACTGCATATGTGAGTAAGTTGAGATGAGTGCATATAATTGGGACTATACAAAATCATGCATATGATTCACCAATCCCAAATATGTAAATCTAGCAATTTTATTGCCTATCATTTCCTCAACTTCTCTCATGAGCAATAGTGAGAATTTGCAAATTGATTATTTCCTTTGTGATACTTGTTGCCTTTTCTCCATATATTCCAACCATCTCCTTTTTCCCTTGGTGATTGTTGTAATGTATGTAGTGTGTTGATGTTTGAAGTTCATTAAATAACAATAAGATAAAATTGTGCCTTTGGTCATGCTTACAAGCAAAAATCTTATTGGTATATGTTATGGACTTCATTTGGTTTTCATGTGCCTTCTTGAGTATCTTGTTTATGTGTGCATGTTTCTTTGTGGACATATGTCTTTGTGATGCATTCCACTTAGAAACTTATACACATAAGAGAAGATAATTGTTAGTTGAGAATTTTAGTCCTTGGATACCACCTTTTATTCCTTTTTTAATTCTTCGATGGCTTCCAAATTTATTTGCCTATGAGTGCTTGTTCCTTTTGTTTACATATTCGGGCACTCATATTTGTTCTCTCATGCCTTGTATTGTTAAATGAATTTGGATGAGTGAGGATTCCATGATTATGCACTTTGTTCCCAAATGTAATTATCATAATTGGTGCATAATCTTTGGGGAGCTCACCTAATTCATTTAATAATGCTCATTTGTCTTCTTTCTTATTTGTTGTGTTTTAAATGCTTATGGGCAAACGAGGATTCCAAATTTGTGCATGATGTATTCAAATGCAACTATTCTATTTGTGCACAAATATTGAGGAGCTTCTCTATTTTTATTTGAAACACTCATTTAATTGTATCATAATATCTTATTGTTTCCATTTGATCTCACTTGTTGTTTTCAATTGGTTTGTCGGATCTTGTGATTGCTTGCGTCATTTGTTGATGCTTCTTTTATTTTTATTTACTTTGGCAATCTTCGGGTCCTCAATATAGTTCTAGTTCCTCCCAAGTATTGATCATTGGATATGTGCAAATGCACACCTTTGGAGGAATTATCACTATATTGGCCTTCTAAAACTTTTAACACATTTTGGCAATCGATGCCAATGGGGGAGAAGTTTTAGAGGGTTTAAGGAAAGTTGGTTTATGCTTGAGTTTGTTCTTAAGCATTTGCTTGTCATGCTCTTGCATCTTGTTGTTTCTTAGCATGTGGTTTATATAGAGGAAACTCCACCAATGTTTATGATTGGCAATATATGCAATGAAAGTCAAGTTCATCACACATGCATAGATTGTGGGGGAGTTTGCTCTATATATGGTGGTGGTACCAATATCACATACTTGTGTAGTATTTGATATTGGTGATACCATTTTATTTGTGAAAATTCCTTATATAAACCCTCTCAAAGGGATTGTCATCAATTACCAAAATAGGGGGATTGAAAGAGCATGTGGACCCCCATATGTGGTTTTGGTAATTAATGAAAATCTCTATGGACTAATGTTTGCATTAAGTTGCACTTGTAGGAATTGTCCATTGGCATTGCTTGGAGCATGTGTTGGCTTCAAGGTAGAAGAAATGAAGAAGAAACATTGTCTAAGGGCTTTGGGCCTATTGGAATCTTGTAGAAGAAGAAGAATAAAGAAAAGAAGATCAAGTGTGTATTGAAGAAGTAGATGGAATTCCTCATGTGTATCTTCAAGACATCATCCAATTGTATTTAGAAGAAATGATGTGCAAGTTCAAGATGCGCCATCTCTATAAGATATCATGCTTGAAGCTTTCCATCCTCGGTGATCATGGATCGATGAAGACAAGGTCAAAGAAGAAGTTTCCCCATGGTGTATGGGGGAGAATGTTTCAAGTCTTCATCATTTGTGCTCAAGGAAGAGCAATCAAGAAAGGTGTCCATCTTGAGAAGGACAAGATCATCTACATTGATCTCAAGTCGATTGGTCAAGGAAAAGGTATTATCTTGATAGTTTTTCTCTTTTGCTGGTCTCATGTTTTTGTTGGGAGACCAGGTTTAGCATACATAACCGTACTATCAAGAGGGGCTCTCGAGTGAGTAACTTGATCATATACTTCAAAGAGAGCTCAAACATTTGCATACTTGGCATCATATTTCTTGGTTTTTGGTTCTTATCTATGAGAGGATTTAGAGATTGTGTTAATCTCCATGACAAGCTCAAGTTCATTGAAAACGGATTTCATATGCATTCTCTATTGCATTTTCGATGTTGGAGGTTTTACCGGTTTGTCTTTTATATGATAGGTTAAACCTTGCATCATTATGTTCTATCCTACCTTGCTGTACTATGATGGTTCCCTGCATAATCTTGTAGAGCTTGTTTTCCTCTTAAAAACGAGCCCAAGATCATCAAAATCGGAGTCCGGATGCAAATGTTATGACTATTTTCGTATCGGTGTTTCTGCCAGTTTTGTGAGGGCCGGAGACTCTAGGGGAGAGGGCGGAGACTCCGGCCAAAATTCCGGCCCAGACTCCGGGGGTGTACAAAGAGCATCTAGAGGCTGGCCGGAGTCTGGACCCCGGAGACTTCGGTCCTGAAGGCCGGAAACTCCGGGATAAGTTGTCTGCAACGGCTAGTTGGCATGGGAGGACCTATAAAAGGCCCCCTTCTTCCTCCCTGGGCTGGTTGCTTGCTCTCTCTCTCTCTCTCTCTCTCTCTCTCTCTCCTCTATTGTTTCTACCTTCAAGAGCTTGCTATTCCTCTCAATCCCTCCCATATTTCTTGAATCTTGTTGGGGTATTTGAAAGAGGAGATCTAGATCTACAACTCCACCAATCCATCTCTCCTCTATGTGAGGGGAACATCTTGGGATCTAGATCTTGGGGTTTCTTTTATGGATTTCCTCTTGTGTTCTTCCTCTCTTATCCCCCTAATAGCTTTTGTAGTTTTGGTGGAATTTGAGAGTGAAGGACTTGCCATTGCATTAGGTGCATTGGTTTGAGTTCTCTACGAAGGATTTGGTTGGTGAAATCAAGAAGCTTGTTACTCTTGGGTTCTTGGAACTCTAGACGGTTGAGTGGCCTTTGTGGCGAGTTCTTGGGGCCTCCAATTAAGTTATAGAGCTCTTCCCAAGATTGTGGCATTGGTGGTGATTATTGAGAGCCTTCAATTAAGTTGTGGAGATTGCCCCAATCTTGTACGGGTTTGGTGACCGCCCTCAAGTGTCCCATAGTGGAACGGGTGCTTGCCGCGTGGTGGGTGATCGGGAGAATAGGGTGAGGCCTCGTGTGGTGTTGGTGGTCTTAATACCGCCCACCCCTCCAATAAGACGTACTCCCTTGTTGGGAGGAACTCGGTAAAATATCGCCATCCCCGCGTGCCTCGGTTATCTTTATACCCGGGCTCTTTACTTATGCACTTTACATTGTGATAACATTCATGCTTGAAGTAATCTATCTTGCTATCACATTGTTGTTTGTCTTGCTTAGAATAAGCTGTTGGTGCACATAGGTAAACCATAGCATTTGTAGGCTTTGTGCTTGACAAAAGAAAACGCTAGTTTTATTCCGGCTTTGTCAAGCCCGTCTCGTAAAAGTTTTAAACCGCCTATTCACCCCCCCCCCCCTAGACGACATCCGTGATCTTTCAGTAATTAAGGGACATAATTCGACGAGAAGCTATTCAATCATAGTAATGACAAATGATTACAGTGAAACCCTAATCCACGATTCCGCTTCCACTGTCATCTTGAGCGTCGTCGTCCGCCGCCTCTGTGTCGCTCCCGCTGTTATCAATCTCCGTGATTCCGCATTGTTCACCTCCCTCCGAAACTCTTCCCGGCGCACCTCATAATTGGCGGTGTAGATGGTGCGGCCACGAACAGCCCAGAATTGCGCCCTCCGTTCGGGGTTGCGAAGATCGGGGTGTACCTGTCATCCATGAACAACGTAGAGGGCAAGCGCCGCCATGCGCTCCTTGTTAAACTGCTTCCTCCAATACGAGCTCGTCGACATGTACCGGGCCATTACCCTCTTCCACTTCACCAGTTGGCGACGACAATCGTCAATCTAGGAGCCAATTCGGCACCGCGCGGAACCGGCACCACCAGCACCTCGACGTAGCTGAGTTCCCAACCGGCAGGAAGCGTCGCGCAAGACGACACAAGGATGTCGTAGTGCGCGAACATCACGACCTCATAGGAGTTCAAATTGGGTCTTGCCATGGCAACAGGGAGGAGAGAGAGTGAGGGTAGGGAGGAGAGGGAGAGTAAGGGTAGGGAGGAGAGTGAGGGTAGGGAGGAGAGAGAGTGGAGGGTGGACACGGTCGACGGCGACGACTAGGCAGGGAGTAGGAGAGGGGAAATTTTCCTCAGACCAACCGAAGCGTCTAGTTGCGATGTACCGCATCGCAAGCCCTCCATACAACATATATGCAGCACACATTTGCGGTGAACCGCAAAAAAAATCCGATGCAGTAGACGTTGCGGGACCATTTTTCAGGCCTCATACTGCAAAGCAGCGTCTATTTTGCGGTTTCACGCGGCATGCGGTATCTACTAGAGATGCTCTAATAGAATTGATACGATACACGTACCAACAAATTGCAACTTTTTTTCCCTGGCTCTTCAAAGTAACTCCAGGTTAAACATGCTTGGTCTAAGAAATTTGGGAATGGGTGACCAATCAGAAAGTTGTTTCCAGGTGTGCACAAGTGAAGACAAATGCGCAGGAAAAGTATTGGTTTGTGAATCCAAACTGCTAGGGTGACCAGGGTGTTACATGCACCAACAAGTTAAGCTAAGCACGATAGCACAAGATAAGTACTTTAAGCTCGATTGCTATCACAATAAAAATAAACTCGGGTATGAGATAACCGACGCGCAGAGACAAAAAATATTTCTATGCTAAGTTACGTCACGTTGGAGAGGTGTGAGATTCTAAAAAAAGATTTCCCAACGGCACCAAGGCTCACCTTATTCTCCGAGTATATCCCACAAAAGAATAGGCTCTTCCCTTGCAACTAGATTTTTCTCCACTCCACAGATGACAAGCTCCACGAAGATGTCCATGCCTCTTCATAATATTCCATGAAGAGGAACCGCCAAACCAATTAGGAGGTTACCTCCAAGAGCAACAAGCTCAAGGTCTTTCACTCGAAAGACTCGTAATGGAGGGCTCAACACTATGAAGGATACAAAGAAAGAACACCAAAGGTGTTCAAATCCTTCCCACTCAAATCCCACCCAAGCAACAAGTGCTAGGGAGGAATTAGAGAGGAAGGAATTCTTGGCAGGATTTTGATTCTGAGTTTGACTGAGTTGATGCAAAGCAGCAAGTTAAGCAACTCGTCTACTGCACAGTGTATGCTCGAAACTTAATGATACCCTGTCATATTTTTAATAAGTCGCAGCACAGAACCATCTCAAGATTATAGACAACAATAAAGCTGCGACTTACATGCAAGTATTCTAGGTACATGCAAGTATAAAATTAAGCAACCTACTAAACAAATATCAGACTAGTTCACTGATAGCCGTTTCTCTCATGACTTCCAATAATATGAACCTCGTCCACTTGGCCGGTAAGACATGCAACAAGTTTAGCGTTGAGGGCATATATGTTCCACGAAACCATCATCAGTCAAATATCTCTTGGGCTTCAATTTTGCTGTGTTGTCTGCAAGGTTTGGTCAAAGGTGTACCATTATCATGGAAAAGAAGAAAACCAAATAGTAAGATTGCAATGTCTTTATCTTCTACTTCCTCTGTTTCAAATTATAAGACAGTTTTGGTAGGCTAGAATGGAGGCAGTACTCACTAGTAACTCCTTTTTAAGATCCAACACAACATCTATGCATATTAGAAAAGTAACAATGTATGCGTCATCAGTTACAACCACATAATGGTCAACCACATGTCTTCTATAAAAAGCAAGTTGCGTCTCGAAAAAGATCCCATGAAATCCTTTAAATCAATGAGGCCTTATGCACGTAAGTTGCGAATACTGCATGCACCTAAGTGCGCATACTGCATGCAAGAAACATTTAAAAGAAAAACACAGCATGAACTTACTGTTCATCCTTGGAGACTCTGTAATACTTCTCGGCAAGCTGCCTCTGACCAATAAGCTGAGCAAACCTCTCATCATGAGTGATTATAATAAGCTGGAAATTCTCCTGGCCTTTCCTGCTCTCCATTATTCTATTATGGTGCACACAAGAGAGATTCAGTTAATGGTAGAAGATTGTGCCAAAAAAAGTTAATGGTACAATCTCCAAATGATAATGAAACTGCTATGTTATACTGTACCTCAATAGGGCAGCAGCTAGGCTCTCTGCATTCGGCCCATCTAAATTGGTGGTTGGCTCATCCAAAGCTAATATGCCGCAATTCAGACAGAATGTCTCTGCCAGTGCTAGTCTGATTATAAGAGAAGCAAGCACCTGAAAAGCAGTTGAGATAACTTTGAGACATGATCCCACGTGCCTATAGAGTTCTCAAAATCGTGCTAGCAGTAATCAAACTGTATTGGTTAAAAACAAGAGTGCAGAGGAGATGTTGCAGCAGCTGAGTTTACACCAGCAAAGAAAAAACCAATAGAGTTTACCTTCTGACCAGCACTGCATCGCCCTCGCATTTCCAGCTCAGCACCACCATTTTGCATGACAACCTAAAGGATGGTTCAAAAAGTTAAATGTATCAGCAGTCCAAGCAAGTCAGTGAACATTTAGCTAGTTTAACTTACACGATAACTATATGATCGAGTGCCAGCACCCTCAGAATCAGAATTGATGCTTATGCAATCTATATCTTGACCTCTGTATGTCTGCTGCCATAATTCCTTTATTATTTTATTGATCTCCTCCATTTTCATGGTATGGAACCGCATAAGAGCCCTACAGAACGTTAAGAACGTTAATATGAACCACTACACAGGTACTCCCTCCGTTCCATAAAACTTGACTCATATTTGTCTAGATTCGCATGTATCTAGACTTGTTTCTGAGTCAAGTCATATGGAACGGAGGGAGTAACAGGGATTTATTACTAGCAGAAGGAAGCATCCATATATTTTAGAACAATTTCTTAGAACTATCCTTTTTTGCCAAAATATCAACGACTACACACCAAAATAGTAGCTTCACATAACACAACTCTGGTATACCATGAAAGCAGCATGTTTTAGGATGTGATAGTAGCCCACCATCAACAACACAATTTCCGTTGCCCCAATTTATGAAAATGGGCACCAACATTGTCTTGTTGGCCGTTGAAGGGCTCTCAGTTCTTACAAAGCGTGGTTCTCTGACACAATAATATGAAGGACTCTTGTTGACTGTTTTGCCATCTTTATCTTGGTTTTACATTTTCTTAATCTACCCTAGAAAAAAAATGAGGCCTGATATTTCGAAATTGGAGAGTAAAACTTAGCTGATGTTGGACAGAGTTTCCTACTGACATATTGGTAGTGACTGGTATTATGGTTCAGTCTTATGGACCAACTCTGATGCCATGTTATTATGATGGTTCAGGTATTACGATGAATGCACCAACCAGTTCACCCAAAAGCAAGTCCTTTTGATACCATGCAGGGCATAAAGCTAAAGGCCCATTTTACTAGATTAATCCAGTATTATGTTTTCCTTTATTGAGTCACACATACTTATACAGAACAGGCCAATGGTGCTATGTGTGATTTTCATGCCTAGTGAAACTTGAAAATAGGATTCATAAAGACAGGAGCACAATTTGCATGAGAATTTGGAAATTGCAGTGTTTTAAAGTTAACAAACTGTTTGACATGCACAAAATTGGCATGGATAGTTGACAGAAAATACGACATGGTGATGTGAAACGCCCAATGTCCACATCTACATCAACACCACCAAGCCCCCCAAGTGGACCCATGACCCGAGCACGAGTTAGAGCCCTCCAAGATAAGGTGAATTTGCTCCTACCTATGTGTGACTTCGATACCCCTTTGGATAGCTTGCTACTTCATTCCGATACTCTTTGCATACTCAGATGCGAGCTTCAAGCACCTCCACAAGATCGGCGTTTCTGACCTGGAGTCTCTGACCATCGTTGCAAGCCCCTGAAGCCTGGCCGGAGTCTACGCTCCGAACGGAGGCTCTGCCCGACGCAGCCCGGAATCTCCAGCCCAGCCCACCGCTTCTGGTGCCCGTCTGGAGCCTCCGCCGACCCGGCCAGAGTTTCCACCCCGCACGGCCCGGAGTCTCAGGCCTAAGTGAAGACCGTCCGCCGAAGCAAGTTGGGCCACGGCCCGTGTAACACCCAGAACCCAATTTTATGCCCAAACTACCCCTGTTTAAGTGGCTAGCTATATATATGGCCCAACTGTCTATTGTAAACCCTAGACAAAGAAGATAAGACTAGAACCCTAATTTGGATATTCTAGT
The DNA here is from genome assembly GCA_910589775.1 of Avena eriantha. NCBI lineage: Eukaryota > Viridiplantae > Streptophyta > Magnoliopsida > Poales > Poaceae > Avena > Avena eriantha. Next base: position 248,870,106 of record OU342745.1, on the reverse strand, counting down.
TATGTCTCATCTCCCATCCTAAGGGAGCCATTATTATCACTCAAGACCTCTATGGATTTGATCTGTGAGATGTACAAGGCCTTCTCTTGCGTGATCGTGAGTTGAAGTTGTCAAGACCCTCCCCAAGGTGTTCATCCCTCTCCGATTGGGATCGAGGAAGGCTTTAGCCCAATCTTTCCTTGTGAGGATACTATTGGACTGGTGGCTGCCAGAGGGAGCTATTGGTCAAGGGTGTAGAGTTCATCGTATTCTTCGTGTGGTGTGTGTTTGCTTCCACTACCTCTCCCACGCTATTCCCACGATTTCTACCCCGAGAACCGTGACACTTGGGCCAACCCTAGAGGTTAACCCTCATCACATGGTATGAAGAATGATGCTGTAGAAGGAAATATTTTCAGCTTATTACTCTACTACATCTGAAGGAAAGGAATAAAAAATATTACGTGTCACAGTGAAGAGTACAATGTTCAGGAAGTCAGTACAATCTCTTGAGGTAACTACAGAAAAATGATAAACTAAACACGATGGCAAGGAATGACATTCTACTCACTTGTCCAAAGCAGCATAGTATCGGTCCAAATCCTTATTTGCCATCTCAGTTGTCTGCAGCCACATCAGTTTCTTTATCAAGTAATAAGATCACAAAATCACAGAAACTGGCCTGGAAGAGCATGACATCTACCTTAAGTTGGAGAAGTTGGTTAAAATATCTCTTCTCAATATCCTTGTACTGCGTCTGTTTAAGCTCAAGTTTGTGCTTTGAAATATTACTTTGATAAACAGAAATCGTTCCTTGACACCTATTATACTGCAAGATTGACACGAAATCAAATAACATGGTTGTCAGTCATATGTGATAGTCTCATACTAAGAGATGGAGTAAAATTATGGTGTGTACTTGAACTTCAGAGATATCAATTTCGCCCTTGTACTATGAAAAAAAAAATCATCATTTCGTGCATCAGGCAAGTCATCATACTTCTTGCTCCGCCAGTCATATGTGATAGTCTCATACTGAGAGATGGAGTAAAATTATGGTGTGTACTTGAACTTCAGAGATATCAATTTGGCCCTTGTACTATGAAAAAAAAATATTTTCATCATTTCGTGCATCAGGCAAGTCATCATTCTTCTTGCTCCGCCAGTCTGGGCGCCAGGACTCTGATGACACGCTAATTTATCAAAGGACTAAAACATGCATTTTCATAATACCAACATCTAGGTGACATAACTCTGAAACTTAAAGTATGACCATGCATTTTTTACTCTTAAGAAATGTATGTATTATTTGACCAAACATGTTCATGATACCCTTAAGATGTGTAAGAAGAGAATGGCATCTTAGGCAACTTTATCAATTATTTGGAATGAAATAACCACAATACCTCTGAAAGAAGCCTTTCTTTTTCTTGAGCATGACGTTTAAGATCAGCTTCTATAGTAGACATGCTGCCGATGGAAAGCACATTATCTTCAAGTAACTCAATATCATGAGTAAGCCGATCCACGTCAGCCTTTGTTTTCCTGTAGTTCAGGTTGTCATCAATGTTTCTTTTGAACTGATCTTGGGTCCGCAATACTTCTTTGCTCCGGTCTAGCTCAGCCGATATGTCTTGCTTTCTTGCCTCATGCTTCTGTAACTGAGACAAGTTAAGCTTATGTTTTTCCTGCAACTCATTAAGCTTCTCTGCTTTCTTTGAATCCAGGTACCTAAGAGGGTATTTTGGGGGCAAAGTAATTAATAAAAGTGGGACAAATCGAAAGAGCAGGAGTGAAGAAACATTTACTCTTTGATTCGTGTGTTGAGAGTTCCGAGTGCATCGATTTCTTGCTGGAATCCCCTTTTTCTTTCTGCCAGCTGCTCATACTCCTGCTCAAGCCTTTCCTTCAAAGCTTTATACTCTTGCAACAAGCTTTTTCTCTCTTCTGACAATGGAACAAGAGCCTCTTCTAAATGCTGCATCCACGAAAAATATAACATTTAGCATGTATTATATTATCATGCACAAGCACAAGAGTACCGTGTCAATGATACATTGACAGATACACAATATGACACAGGAGTACACCAAAGACAATAATGAGGTCACGCCTTCAGGGTCAAAATCTAGACCTGCTGTCACAAGTATAATGTACATGAGCCCAGTACTTTCCAAAGTTGGCCAAGTGAACCATAAGCACATGACAGTAAACTTATCAAACTAGTTGGTGTGCAAAACAGACTGTTAACTGACAGTACATGATGGCCCGCACTTTCAGTTCCATATGAAACAATGGCCTACAGAACTGCACAAGTTACTGTAACCCATACATCTACTGCAAAAGTCACATAGAAACGAGCACTGTGGTTGTTTTATACAAGTTTTCAAGTTGACCTGTGTTACGAGCTTGACTGTATAGCAAGGGGGGATGGAGGTGGACGCATGGTTTAGGGTTTGAGCACAAGGGGTAGTGAGGCCCATCCCAATGAGCACGACGGGGTTCCTCCCTGACTATGACACACAAAAAACTGAGCAACTCCGAGTTGGGGCAACAGTCCTAGTTGGTCATAATGCTCGAGTATCCTCTATTTATAGAGAGCTTCCCTGACAATTTTAGCCAGGAGATAATGAAACCAAATAACAAATCTGATACAAATCCAAACCACCCAAACATGTAACGAAAATCACCACACAATACGAAACTAGAATATGTCTCCCTCTAACTACATGAAAATGTGGCACAGGACGAACCTCAAATAGGGCATAGGTCACAACAAAACAGAGACTTAAGGAACCATATTCCAGTAACGAAAATATTAACTGGCCCAGTTTTGTAGACAAATGGAGGTCAAATAAGTACCTTCTGATCTAGGTTCAGTTGCTCTTTTTCCTCAGCAATATGTACCAAATCTTGTTCAGCCTTTTTGAACTTATCCACTATACTTGAAGCACTTACTTTTTCTTCCCTAAGAGCATGCCACCGCATCTGAGCATTTGAAAGATCTTCAGTAAGTATTTTTTGTTGATCCCTGAGATGATCCACTTCACTAAGCAATGTGTCCCTGCCAGGCAGATGTCGATAACCAACATAGTTGAGCTTCCAAACATGAGCCATATTAGAAGTAAGATACATCTATTGACAAAGTGATCAGGGTAAACAGGTATACATAAAAAATGTATCACATGCGTAAGTTCCTTCTTTACTGACAAACCTGGAAAGCTTAAGCACTAGTACCTTTTCGCAGGGCCAACGAAAGAAACAATTATAGAAACACTTAACCAGAAAATGCTTTCAGAGATGTGTGAACAAGCTTTCTCTAATTCCCTTCTAGAGATCAAAAGCAAAATGGCTGAGATGACTAAAGCAAGACTGACAACGGCACAAATGCACCATGCATGTGCTCTATGACCGAAAGGAGAGAGATGAAAGAGAGCTTGCAGTTCCTCTAAAAGCTTGGCTAGAGTCGCTTGTATAGATATATGTGCAGCCATGTCTCCTCTACCCCTGAAATTTAACTGAGACGTTCTTAGGAGTTAGGAGATGAGCTTCCAAAATAGAAGATTGCATCTTGTCAGCACGGATAGTACTATAGACCCTGCGAAGCCTTGGGCCAGGATGTCACGCTCCCCCTCTGTGCTCCTCTGTAAATATCCCCTTGTAATTTTCTTGTAAATATTTACCGCTTAATAAAAGAGTAGTCCCCCAACCCCCGGTAAAGATACGAATGGTAAATTGGTTGGATGCCATGGATCAAGGATGGTCGAGGTGGATAATTGGTAAGAAAGTAAGAAAAAAGAATGAGCTACAGGAACTTTACGATTAATTATTGCATGCAACACACCAAAAGAAACACACCCTAAATAAGTCTCCTACACTCTGTTCCAATAAGTCAAAATAAGTTACTCCCTGCGATCCAAATTAATGACTAAGATTTTCTAGATTCGGATGTATCTAGTCATGTTTTCGTGATAGATACATCCGAATCTAGACAAATCTGAGCCCATTTATTTGGATCGGAGGGAGTATTAAAAGGATCTCCAATAGTAAAAGGGGTCATTTTTCAAATTCCATATGATAATTGTGCATCAAGCATCTTAGTTAATTTAGTTGGTCTTATATCATGGAGGCAAGTTTGTTCCCCGTTGAAAATTAATACCTTGCCCTCTCCGCAAAGTTCAGCTCCAGCTGAATTTCCTCCAGAGATCTAACACCTTGGCCACGAGAATCAAGCTTATATTCAAGATCTTGGACTTCTGGTTCTAAGTCCTGTATTTCTTGCACATGCCTGTCGATAGTTTCAATTGGATGTAACAAGACTTCCACTCCATCCCTGTCCATTTTAACTTGGGCAAGAACACTGACAAGCTGCAATGCATCAATAATACAAGTCATAGCAAAATAGAAAAGTTATCATAAAAGATGGTTACAAAAATGGCATATCTACTGCTGTGTAAGTGATAAGGTATGATTTCCTCATCGGAACTGTAAAGTTTCCCAAGTGACAGTACTCCTATATAACATGTGGATGTGACCTAGGAGACGTGCGAAGAAAATAATTTAAAATAATTTACCAACCCTCTGAAGAGAATGAAGCGTTCCATAGCCTAGTCTCAAAGAGCAAAAGATCTTCTCAAGTAGCAGGTTCCATACTCATACAGCAATTTTATAGACTGATTTACTACTAAGTTGACGTGGAAGAAAAGATAACAAGAATTATGCCTCAGGAGTGGGAAATCGTTATTAGGATAGATAGTGGAGCTAAGAAATATTCTAGTCTGGAAGTAATTTGATGAAGAGAAACACATGTCAGCTATCCTTATTTTGTCATTATTAGGATAGATAGGCATTAAGGCATTATGCTCTACTGTCTTCTATCCTTATTTTGTGTATGAGAATTAAAAATAAGGTTGTGCCAATAACAGATGACTAACATCTTCGAATGTTTGCGCCTTCTCACTTTCATCCGCCAAAAGTTGTTCCAAATCCTTCTCCGCTAAAGGTATAGTCTCTTTCGCCAGTTTCATATACTCATTATAAATCCCACCGAGATCATCCAATTGCTTGAAAAAGTCTTCAGCGTCTGATTTCACCATTTCCAGCACCTTCATATGCTCTGCAGAACTTGTACCTGTTGCCCTTTGCTGAAAGATGCAACAGACAGTAACAACAGAAAAAGGAATCCATCATATGCAGAAAGCAACTCTAATTAAACGTAAAAAAACAGCATGCTACTAATTACTAGATCATCCACCTTCTTTACAAACCAGTCCTCTTCATCAGGTGTGAAAGCGCGATCACAACAAGGGCACTTGTGAGAATCACGGGCAATTTTTTCATAAGGGTCATACATTATTCGCATTCCCTTTGCAAGATTGTACTGACTGCATATAGACAAAAAACCACTGAATTTGGGCATCGGCATGTAGATTACAGAAAAAGCTACAATTATGGATACCTACTTTCTGTGTTTATCTCTATCGTCCATGGCATCTTTCAGGATCTTCGGGTACGTGTTGATGTCAACAGAAACCTTAGTGATGGATTGAAGTTTCGCGTTCAGATGCTTTGTTTTGGCTGCACAAAAGACTAACATTTATGTCTGGCATTCAACATATCTCCATAATACAAAACAGTATCAACGGAGGACATAACCAAAGCATACAGCAGTTTTTGCTTAGATTTTTAGTGCATATCAATGTATTATCTCTCTTAGCTAGACACTTAAATGTTGACATAAGTGTGCAAGCCAACCCATGATTCAGTTTAACCCAAGCAAATCGATCAACTAATAGTTTGCGTGATGCATTAGTTGGCTATTGCATTCATCAAACTGCAACACTAGTTACCCTTACCTGCAAAAAAAACACTAGTTACCCTTGATCCCTATGTAGTGAGGATTAGTACACTATGGTATCAAATCAAGCATGCCCAACAGTACAATGTGGCACATTGTCTAAGATATTTTTTCAGATGTGATACTTAAAATAGATCTTTCACATACTTTGGCTACATTCACTTTATACTGAATAAGAATGTACATTGTAGATTATCCAAATTGTATTTAAGGAACAATTTCTATTGCATACGCTCCATTCAGTACGCATTGAATCTGTCATCATTTCAAGGTAGCATCTCACCAAGATAAATACTAGTACATCCTTAATAGCAAGGAGACGTAGTGTGCAGGTCTCAGATTTTGATTTTACTAATTTCAAACATAATGGAGGTTTTACATGCCAAATTAAGTCTAATAAAGCATTGCTAAGTTGGTATGAAATAAGGAAGCATGCAGTGGTCATATCCAAATTTACCATCCAAATCTTTTTGAAACTTTGACAATCGGCTTCTAGCACCATCAACTTTCATCTGAGCAAATTTCAACTGTTGTTCCGCTTCCTGGGATTTTGAGTTCAATCCATTGTAATCCGCATCTACAGACCTGAGTAATGTCGAGGTTTATAGTGCCATTAGCAAACAAAGCACCAGAAAATATGAAGTGTCATATGTATATTATTCCCCCTGTGATGGCGGGATGGAAGCACAATAAATTACCAGGTCGAGAGCAAGTTGGGTGTGTGGAAATACATGTACATTTTTGCATTGCCCATATCAGGGTAGCAGCATAACATGTTACTAGTTCAAGACAAATTGGGTGTGTGGAGGCCTAGACGCAGCATTAACAGACTAAGCCCTTGGAATACACATCCATGTGTACGTTTACAACTAACCTGTACGCGTACACTGAATACATACTCATTGCGCACATGATTGATCAAACTGTACCTGATTATAGATACTAACGGTCCAGTAAATTCCAACAGAATGAATAGACGATCAATTGCATCGATGAAATAGTCCACATATTACATATTTACATAGGCAAATGCATTTTGAACATGCGTGGAAATTGAACATATTATGTACTAGAAACTCATTGGGAGAGACGATTAAACATATCAATAAAGCACTTGGATACAAACCCAAAAGCTTGAGTAATCTCCTTCTTGAGATCCCTTTCAGAAGGAAGCCACTTAAGAACGCTTTTAATTTTGTCCTTGTGTTCATCATATCTGCCATTTATATAATGTGTTATTTGAAAGGAAAAAATACTGGACGAATTGGTATTAGAATATAACTAACAACAAAATCATAATACAGAGAGAAATTAAAGGGGGGGTGCATACATTTTTTTACGTTTCTTTTTGCACTTTTCCAACTCATCCTTCTTCAGTTCTAGTTTTACTCTGTCATCAGAATCATTGGTTATGTTATCTTTCTCCCGGTGAAGTGCTTTTATCTTGTGATCCAAGGTATATATCTCTGGGCGCTTCTGACTTATAATCAAATCATAGTCTCTTTCTCCCAGGGCAAGTGTCTTCCTCTCAACTTCGATTTGCTGTTGAAATTACGGGATGGGACAACATAGTTATTTATAATTAAGAATGTCAAACTTAGAAGAAATTCAAAGAATCTCAAACCAGACAGGAACCATATGTGTGTGTGGGTGTGGGTGTGTGTGTGTGTGGGGGGGGGGGGGGGGGGGGGGCTTTGGACAGTTGTGGTGAAACTGCCCAACACTGAGAAACTTTCTCTCTTTTATTGTACTCCCTATATTTTTCCATTCATTCAATCAAGAGGGTAATTATTGCAATTTTCACATTGTACATCTATTTAAATGCTTATGGAATTGCTGATTGGTCGTAGTATGTTATGTAAGATTTTCTTTAATCAAATTCTTCTTAAATTAAGTGCTTCCATGGTCTGTGTGCAAGTTGGGCTGAGAACACATATAGTGAAGCCACACAGGGAGTAAACGAATGAACCTTATAGACCAGTCAAGTGCAGCTATACATCAAATGAATAGTTCCAATGCACACAAAAAAGTTAGGTCGAATAGATACCATATGCCGCTCCCTTTCATCAATACGGGCCAGATTATGCTTCGAAAGCTCCATTTCTGCAGCATCGCGTTCATTCTCTTTATCTTTCATGCGCCTAAGAACACCTCCCTGGAAGTGTTTAATTTATTTAAGAAATGGCATCTGATATACCAGTTGCATACAAGCAGTGTTCTTTCCGCTACTAACCAGAGATTCTTTCTTAGATTGTATCTGGCCATCAACTTCAGAGTAGCGAGCATTTACTCTAAGATAACGTCCCCAAAGAAACTCTAGATGTGTGTCATTAGATTTCTGCTCAACAAAAGAATTTGATCATTAAGTGACATACTTGGTAAGAAATCAGATCTTCAGCATTGACTCATTCATAATTTACTGTCGGTACTGGACCCAACGCTCTCAATATAGTATGGTAAGAAGCCAACAACCTTCCTTGAACACTTTCCGAACATAGTATATAACCATGGATGAACCGAGATGCAAAACAAAAAATAGGCAACAAAATTAAGTTACTGGGTGCGAAATGAAGTGCACTTGCAATATAACTCCCTAGATATTAATGTTGGGCACGATTCCAGACAAAATCAGGAGCAAGTTCAGATCAACGTGTTTACTTTTGCAACTAAATTCCAAAATAAAAGGAAGCAGTATTGGAACCTTCTTATCCTGCAAATCATCCTCAAGATTCGATAATCTTGCTTTAATTCTGTTTGTAAGGTTCATGGCAGCATCATCAGTAAGCGGAGCATCAGGAATTTGCCCGAGATTATGTTTGGTGAATATATTCCTGATGGCTGAGTCTCGTTTGTGCTTCACGGACATGTGAGCCTGAAAACAACATACTTGGATTTATCCTCGTACCACAATGTCCACTATTCATAAATGGTAAGGACAGTCAAAAGAAAGTATTAAGGATAACAGCATTACATTAGCTTCTGCCTGGAGTTTTCCTATTTCAAGAGTCAAATCATTCATGGTCACAGACAGCGAGGAGCTACTTGTCTTTTCATCATTCATATCTCTTTCCAGTTTACCGATTTTCGTTTCCATTAATGCAATTCTTTCTTCAAATTTTGTCTGCCACTCCTTCAGTTCCTCGTCGGTATCTAAAGGAAGCAAGATAAACCATCAGTATGTTGAGAAGGAGCCATTAGGCTCATTTTTTTAGCTTCTTATTACCTGCGGGAGTCCCACTTGCGTTAGCACCTTTCTTAGATTGTTTCCGTGCATTAAGCTTAGGAATACGTTTATTTGCTAATATGATGGCCGGTCATAGTTTAGTCAAGATTTTAAGTGGGTTTGCTTGGACTATGCTATTTCTGGCGGCGGTGTGTGAAGCCAACAAAGACTGGACCGACTGCCCACTGCCAGCAATAATCAATGGACCAAGCGGCTAAAGCAGGCCAAGTAATGGACCCTATGCTCTAGTAATACTTGTTTTTTGGAAGCCAAGGCCATGGCCCAGGATGGTCATAACAACCCTCCGCCAAAGATCAGGCTGATGCGTACCTTCATTTTCCTCAGAAAGAGCAGCATACTGTTGCTGCTGAAGTGCAAAATATGTACTTCTAGCAGTTGCCTTGGTGCTAATTTGCACCTGAAGTTTTCTCAATTCATCCATACTTGTTCCTGTACGATGGATTTTGCTTTCGACAGCTTCGATGTTTGTTTTCAGGTCCTCCATTTGAGTTTTCAAGGCATCTGACTTCTCTTGATCCTGTGCAATACTGTCACGAAGCTGCGAACATAGGGGGGATTAAACTAAACTCTCCGGTGGAAGTGTAGAACAAGTAGGTTTACAGTGCAGAGTAAAGGTGGCCAGTGTTGCTGCATGTGAATACTGACATGAGCTGGCAATTGCAATAACTCAAAAAAGGTTGGTTCAGAATGGCAACAAACTATAAAAGATAAGGGAATCATATCAACATACAACAATGATGAGAAAATTAAGGGTCAAAAGCCCCTCAGTGAAAAAGAACATGCACAATAGTCCATATGCAGATTAAAGTAATTTGGACAATGGCACGATTTAGAAGGTACTACTTTGACCATTGATTTCTATGATAACATGTTAAAGATCACAAAAAATGAAGTGTATACTTCATGCTGAATCTAGTAATAACACTTTCTTCCTTTTCAAAAAGTAGTGAAAATTGGTACATTTATATATTTGACTATCTGTTGTGGCCATTAGCATGTTGCCTCCCAATGAGAATCAGGGAAGGAGTCGGCTAGGGAAGAGTTGATAAAGGGGAAGACTTAATTAGGAAAGATGAGTTAGAGATAAGATTAGGACAGGTTAATTCGGAACAGTAAGGATTAGGAAAGTATAATGTCTTGGGTGTCAAGTTAGGAGGTAGTATTATATATGTGTCGGTCATGTAAGTTATTGTATCAAGCAATAAACAATCAATCTAATCTCTCCCCAGAAATTCTCTCTTCTCAACCTATGTCTACCCAAACCCTAGCAGCCACGCCGTCTGGCTATCTTCAGCACGGTAGTTATCCCGTTGTGGATCTAAGTCCACAACATTTGGTATCAGAGCCAACCACCATGGCTTTCGATGCCGACTCTTTCATAAAGGAATTCAAGGCCTCCCTTCAAACCATCTTTGACGAATTCAAGACGTATATGCTGGAGATTGTCGTGGAGAAAGAAAGCAGGATGGCAGAAGCTTCTATGGCACAAGCAGCGGCAGAGGCGCTTGAAGAAGAAGCGCCAGAGGAAGAAGCGCCAGAGGAAGAAGCAGTAGCGACACAGATGCAGATCAGCGCTGCGGTGGTGACAGTGGGCGCAGCCAAGATAATCATGGCCGAGCAACCAGGCGCAGCAACACAACTAGTGGCGGCGGTACTACAACCAGGGGTAATAACAACAGAGGCACAAATAGAAGTACTAGTGGCAGCAACCCTAATAGGAGAACTGCTTACTTCGTCAGATCCAGCAGCGGCAACACAACCTAAAGCAGCACCTGTGGTGGCATTGGGTACAATGGAGGTGACGCTTGATGTAACAGGACCATGGTTGCTAGACTGCAGCTTGGGGGCAACAAGGCCATGGTGGCCAGCCTGCAGCTTGAGGACAAGCTGCTTCTCCGGGAGCGGTGTAGTGTTGTGGCCATTAGCATGTTGCCTCCCAATGAGAATCAGGGAAGGAGTCGGCTAGGGAAGAGTTGATAAAGGGGAAGACTTAATTAGGAAAGATGAGTTAGAGATAAGATTAGGACAGGTTAATTCGGAACAGTAAGGATTAGGAAAGTATAATGTCTTGGGTGTCAAGTTAGGAGGTATTATATATGTGTCGGTCATGTAAGTTATTGTATCAAGCAATAAACAATCAATCTAATCTCTCCCCAGAAATTCTCTCTTCTCAACCTATGTCTACCCAAACCCTAGCAGCCACGCCGTCTGGCTATCTTCAGCACGGTAGTTATCCCGTTGTGGATCTAAGTCCACAACACTATCATACTTAAAAACGTCTAATAAGCCGTACCAATTCTAGGATGGCCTCTATTTGTGGTGGGAAAGTATAACCGGTGTGAAAATGAAATACATACATATGTTGTTGCTGCTACTCAACCACTATTTCCAACCCAAGTAAATGCCTCAGAATATAGGGCCCAGGGGAAAATAAGAGTAAGAACAAGTACGACAACAAAAGAGCAAAGGCAATGGAACTGAAGTGGTCTACCAAGTAATGTAAATTGTAAGTGTTAAAGTAAATTGGTTATCACTCTCTTATAGGGTGTTATTTGTATATTAACCTCCATGTACTGTCTGGTCTGGTCGGAGTTTGTGGACTGGAACAGGAAGTCAGCCAGTCAGGAAATCATCAAGTGCAGAGTATCATGATAAGCACTTCAAAGAAAGTGTAGCTTTGTGAAACTTTCCACAGAAGCTTAGTTTCACAATAAATTGGTATAGGCCTGTATTTCTAAGGTTTGAACTTTAAGATTTTGATTAAGAAAAAATAAAGCTAGAATGATTGAACATAAGATGAACATTTGACTGGAGCATATCAGCACACATATTCGGTCCTTGAGGTACTCGACAACCTTGTGGTGTGGTTAAGAACTGCACGGTTGTTTCATGTACATTTACTGTTCCATAACAATTTATCTCAAAAAAATTCATTTGTACCATTAGGTTCTTTAAAAAAACTGAAGGAACAGAATTTACGGGCAATGTAAAAGTTTTATTGGAAATAAATAAGTAAAAAAGATCAGTGAGACAATCAGAAACTTCTGTGCTGACATATAAGAAACTATGGAGTTTAAAGTTCTGCACTATCACAGCTCAACCTCAATTTAGTACTCCCTCCGATCCATATATGAATCGGAGGGAGTAGTATATCTACATAGATTAAACTTCTCTAAACCTTAAGAAAAAAAAAGCTACAGTGCCACTGCAAATATCAATATTTAGAAAGATACGAACACAAACAGATTAGTAAGCCAGTGCCATCAAATCAAGTAAGTTATTGACGACGACATTATCACTAGGTTTTCTGTCAATTTTGGACATCAACAGAGAACTTCTAAGAAATATCATATTTTCCCTATTGCTTTAGTGGCCTTTCTTGCTCTCTCTGCTCCTTTGTTTACATTGTCTTCTTTGTAACAAACAATCAATTGCGGTGATTCTTGAGTTGGACTTGTAATGCAATTGGCGAAGCTGGTCCGTTGCCAATGTCATTTTTATAAATACCAATGTTTCCAGTATAACCAGACTAATTTGCTACTTCTATATAGTGGCAATGTATCATGCACAGAAGATAAAATTACCCTGTATGCTTGATCTTTAAGAGTCTGAAGGTTCTCCAGCTTTAACCTAAAGGTCTTGATTTCTTGTCCTTGGTCCTTGTGAAGTTTCTTTATGACTTCAAGAGCTTTGGTATAGCTGTACATTGACTATGGAAATTAATCTCTAGAGAAGTAGAGACTGTACTATTTTAAACAGATCGCAACAATCAAATAAGAAAGTAGTGGTATTGGTGGTCATAGCTTCTTAATTATTAAGTAAATAGTGATGCAGTGATCTACCGGGTAGCAGAAAAGATGTCGTCGAACTTTTTCTTAAGTGTTGACGGGTCCTGCAATGGCCAATTGGACTCATCTTGGTGCACAAATATAACATTCTCCAGTATAGCCTTCGAAACACCCATTAGGGCTGGAATCTCCCTATCCATATCAGCGCATCTGTAGCTGAGACAAACCTTCTGAACTCGACAATATAAATGAGGCTATGAGTTGTTCAGCAGTATTCCAGAAAAACAATAACTTTGTATTCCTACTATAAATTACTTAGGAATATCAAACAAAAGTTGTGAAAATTATATTGTCTAGATAGATTCACATGGATGTACATTTTCCATGTGTGAAGGTGTGAATATAATATTTAAAAAACAGAGAGACGCAGTAGAGAAGATTTTCTATGGTGGCAAACATGGCAAGGAACAAAGGAAATCATACGGCCTTCCAGGCAATTTACATGGTTCACAAGGTATTTTGAGTTTTCTATTGATTCAAGCCTTTTGATATACTTCCATCCAGTAACAGTGTACTACCTCCGTTTCAAAGCTTAAGGCTTTTTTTTTCCAAAAGTCAAACTACGTAAAGTTTGACCAAGTTTTTAGGAAAAAATATTAATATTTACAATACGAAATTCATACACTTTGATACATCATGAAACATATTTTCACATGGTATCTATATAATATCATAGCTCATGATAGTTTTTTCTAAAAGTTTGGTCAAAATTTCCATAGCTTGACTTTTCAAAAAAAATATAAGCCTTAAGCTTTGAAACGGAGGTAGTGTTTTGCTTCTCTTCTGATATACAAAGCGAGAGAAGGAAAGCTTCCAGCAATTGTTATTGTTATTTTATAAAAGCATTTGAAACCACAATAAAAACACAAATATTTAATAGCTCCAAAAGGCAGGAGTAAGAAGTAGAACTCCTGACCATACACCCACTGGACAAATCGCATAGTCATCAGGGTATTCATGAGCCTCTGTGTATGTAAACATGGGGCTGCATTATCCATCTTAGCTCTTGAACAGAGATATGCACAGCAAATATAAGTTTAACTATGAGAGGTGATTGGTGTGTTCAGTAACTTGTATCATTTAAGTGATACTCGAGTCAGAGACTGCAACAAATACTAGATTTATTTGGGGGGGTTGCTTGCCTTAGTGCCATAAGCCAAATTTAAGTGCCTTGTGGGAATATAAATAGAGCAAGTTAAGGAGCCAACAACCTTTTGTGCTGAGTTTGGCATAACATGGAGATTCAAGCATAGCCCATGTCGATACAGCAGAATTAATATAGCTGGTGGCAAAATGCATATGAAGGAACTTTAAGGCCAAAGAGGGGGGAGGACCTCGCCCGTGTGCGGATTTATAGTCTGGAGAACACTCTCGATCGCTTTAAACTCCATCTTTGATGCCTTCTGGGTAAGCTGGAAAGAGCGGATGCAGACCACATCCTTTCCTGCTGCTGTCTTAAAACGCAGCTTAATTTGCCCTTTTGTTTCAGTTTCACCAGCTACCTAAATCCAACACAATAAAAATAAGAACCAAAGAAAAGGAGTACAAAACAGTAAAAGAACAACCCTAACATAGTGAGTAGGGATTTCTTGCTCCCGAGCTCCAGTAATCCCTTTATTTATTAAAAAAAGTAGAAAATCATATGTACAAGTTTTAAAAAAAAAACTGAAAACAATTCTGGATGTAGTCAATGATATATCCTACAAACGTCGAAGATCTGAATTTGAAATCCTACTTTGTATTCTGAGCTACACAAAAATAAAGATAAAAAGGTATGCATCTGAGTTTAGTGAACAGTGCATATTTTCAGAACTCCAGATTTTATCAGATTTTGTCATTTTTGTGTAGCCCAGATTTCAAATAATTCGGCGTTGCAATTTTGCATAAAAAAAATGGCAAATACAGCAAACCCAACGAACCCTCTAGCACACCACTGACTTCAACAAACCTCAGATATCCACAAAATCCAGAACCTCTCTGACTGACCAGAATCAAACCTCCGGAGTAGCAAAACATACACTCAGCCACACACACAGTACCACCACCACCATTCTCAAATTAGCAAAACTCTCCTATTCCAAGCCACCAGCAAACAAGCATAAAACCTTATGGAGAGAATTGAGACCCTTAATATTGAAGGGTGAGGTGAATAAGGACCGCGTATCACCTTGGGATCGTGGACGAAGGTGTGGCCGGAGCGGGAGTTGGGGGGCAACTCGCCGGTGCAGGACAGCTTTAGGCACTCGATGATCGTCTGTGGAAACCCAAAAATCCCAAGGGTGTCAAGCCGTGCATCTATCTATCGGTGCATACATATGTCATGGAAGGTAGATTGGATTGGTGGGCATACGGTTTTGCCAGCGCCGTTAGGGCCGACGATGAGGGTGAGGGGCTTGAAGAAGGTGATGACGTTCTTGTTCTCCGGGTCGAAGCTCCGGATCCCCTTGATCAGCATCTTATCCACCGTGCTCATCTTGCCCCCAGAAACCTATTCCTCCAAATCCTCCAAGTCCTCCTTCTCCGCCCCCTCCTTTCTTGCTTCGGTTCCGTCAATTTCTCCCCGCCGTCTCTTGCGTTGCTGCTTCTGCTGGCGTGCTACAGTACCCGGCCCGCGGGCTGCGTAGCGGCATCCATCTATTGCTCCGCCATGGACGGGGAGAGCGGGAGTGGGGGTTTGGAGAAGGTGGGGACCGGGGAGAATGGCTGGATGGCGATGCGGGGGATGGGGATTTTGGCCTCCCGGGGTTTAGGGTTTTGGACTTGTTGCTTCGCTTGACGTGGTCTGCGAATTTTGCTTTTCCTTCTTTTTTCTGGAGAAAAGTGAGATCATATTACGGAAAATCAGTTTAGAGGATAGGCTCACCTCTAGCCCGTTTTTGAATTTCTCTAAAAAGTATTTGAAAAAATTCAGAAAAATACCTATGATAATCAACAATCCGAAATACAAGTCTGCAATTTTTTAATGGAAAACACCTTGTATTTCGAACATAGTAAAAAAGACAAATATAATAAATTTTGGGAAAATGGAGTCTCATTCAAAATTACACTCTTCATCCCAAATTCTTTTCTTTTTCGCTGAGGCTAGAATATAAAGTATTTTCACATAAATTTTTGCATGCACGTATTATAAATTATTATCTACATTCTGGTAATTTTTCGGATTTCTAAATCTGTAAATTTAAACTTTTCGGAAAAAATAAGGTCCTTGATGGAGGACGACGAGCTCCAAAACGACTCTTTGATCTTATTAGGCATTCCATCATGTGAATTTTCTTTGATTCTTTCAACACTTTTACTAAATTGCACTATTAGAGTATCTATTTGGCAAATCATATGTATCCTCCAGACGCTCTCGCTCACACGTTCACGTGTTTCAGCAGCCTCGTCCCTCTCTTTTTCTTACCTTCTTTCCTCTTGCCAATAATCCGCCCACATGATCCCAATCTTAGGCCATTGCGCCCTGACTTCCTCCTCCAGCAGCCGTCGCGCTTGCTCCGAGCTCCACCGACATCAAGCCGCCGCGCTCCAACCTCCTCCTTCTATAGCCGCCCCGCCACCTCTGAGCTCCGCCGACCTCAGGCCACCATGCTCGCTCCGAGCTCCGCCGCTGAATCAACCACTGTCACATAGGGTTCCATCGGGAAAGACCTCGCTAGAGTCACCGCCATGCTCCGCCCTCGACCTTCTCCCTTCTAGTCGCAGCGCCTCGCCTACCGCTGTATCGAGCTCCGCCTCGACCCACCTTGTGCAGCATGATGGTCGCCGGAGTTGCGAACCAAGGATTATGTTGCTACAAACGATGGTGGTCGGTGCTACCAACAAAAGACCACGATGCTGCCTTAGGTGGGCGGTGGTGTTGCTAGTGGAGTCGATTTGTTGTGGCAGTAGATTTTTGTTATTGTTTATTTTTGCCGCATTCGCATATTTTTCTTGCTACATACTCATTTGTTTTGCTACTTTTGTTGTCTCGAAGTGCTGCAAAATTTTTATATGTCTTTACCTTACCATGGAAAAATGCTTCAATCGATAATATAATGTCACATTTTCTTTGCTACAAACGTTCTTCGGCTTTGCTAAATTAGCACATAGTGTTTTGCTATGACATCTCTGGAGAGAGCCTCTGGCGATGTATCCGACAAGATCAGTTTTGCTACGGTAGAAAAAAATGCTACAACTGTATTGTGATTTTGATACAATAGTATAAAGTTTTTGCTACGAGATATCTGACGTGTCTCTGGTGATATCTTCAGTGATGCCTTTGACGAAGTCAGTTTTGCTACATTAGTATAATTTTTTGCTACATTAGTATAATTCTTTGCTACAAAGTCTCCGGTGAGAGTAGTATTTTTTTCTGTTTTCTGGTTGGATTTTTTTACTACAATGTAGCAAAAGTGGGACATTTTGTAACAAAAGTGGGACGTTTGTAGAAAAAGGGATTATGAGCTATTTTGGGACAAGTGTCATGTTGGGGACTCAGGGAATCTGGGGAATTATCCCCCGGTGGGTGCCTAGTGCTTTCCTTTCTATTTCATGCACGCTGGATTCTTTTGTTGTTGTCAGTTGTTGTGTTTGAGATTCGCAACTATTCCGGTTTCTCTCTCTATTTCTCATACGATACCTCATCTATCCTAAGCGTCCCTACCCTTAAGCGTGACATCCTTCGGTTCGGAAACACTCCGGACATGATAGAGACCATTCTCATATCAATGACCAACAGAGGGACCTGGATGGCCATGTGACCCCCACGCGTTTCACGAATACAATCGCTCGAACCGTGAGATAGTCGTTCCCCATTCCCTTTGTCATACGATACCTAATTCATCCGAGACTTGATCTTCGGTATCTGCATGCATACCTTAGTTCGATCTCGTTACCGATGAACTTGTTTTACTCGTTATCATGTCATTGCATTCTATGACCTAGTCACATGCTTGCAAGCTTCATTAATGCAATGTCACCGAGATGGCCACATGTATCTGTCCGTTACACAGACTAGACAAGTCCTGGTCTTGATATGTACTCCTCTACGCATTCCTTCGGAAAACCTGAGTGGCACATTTTTGATCACCCTGTTACGAGATGATTCTTGATAACCATCTAAGCTTCTTCCAGAATGGTGATTTGCATTACCTTACAGTCAAAGGATCAGGTTGCGAGGTTCTCTGTGTTTTATCATCAATGATGAACATGTAACTAGATCTCATTACGATATAACGGTCGGATGTTTGTCTATCATGTTATTTAACTAATAACATGACCTCATTGTCAGTTGGCATAAATGCCCATGGTCTTGAAACATAGACCATCCTCATGACCAATGAACTAGTTCACTAGAGGTAACTAGAGACACGGTTTGTTTACATACCACACGTGTATTAACATTTCATATTAACACAGTTATAGCACGGTATGAAACGTATTATGAACATACATGAGGTATATCAAATAATACACTTTATTATTTGCCTCTAGGGCATAACTCCTTCAGTCTCCCACTTGCACTAGAGTATACACAAACTAGTTTACAATAGGCAGGAACCTAACACCAATGGAATCTCGATGTTGTTCGTGCTTGTCATGTTGGAGAGCTTTAGTCAAAGGATCTGCTACATTCAGTTCCGTATCTACTTTGCAAATCTTGACTTCACCTTCTTCAACAATCTATCGGATGACGTGAAATCTAAGCTTGATGTGTTTGGCTGTGGAATGAGTTCTTGGTTCCCTTGCATTTGCAATAGCTCCCGTGTTATCACAATAGATTGTCACGGGGTCTTGTGCGTTGGGAAAAACTCCTAGTTCGATGACGAAATTCCTTAGCCAAACAGCTTCATTTGCTGCAGCAATGTATTCAGACTCTATTGAACATTGTGCCACCACCGGCTGCTTCTTGCTTTTCCAGCTTACGGCCCCACCATTCACCAAGAAAACAAATCCTATTTGAGACATAGAGTCATCATGATCTGAATTCCAGCTCGCATCTACGTAACCTGTTACGTTTAGAGCTTCATCATTTCCTCCATAGATTAGGAACATATCCCTTGTTCTTCTCAGATACTTTAGGATATTTTTCACAGCTGTCCAGTGATCTGGTCCTGGATTACTCTGATACTGGCTCGTCAAACTAAGAGCCAATGCCACATCAGGTCGGGTACTAAGCATTGCATACATGATAGATCCTATTGCAGAAGCATAGGGGATGTCAGACATCTTTTCTCTATCATTGTCCGTTGCAGGACATTGAGTCACACTCAAGTTGCAATTCTTCATCATAGGTGTAAAACCCCCTCTTGGTGTTTTCCATTTTGAACCTCTTCAAAATCTTATCTATGTAAGTACTCTGACTTAATGCTATTAGGTGTCTTGATCTATCTCTATAGATCTTGATTCCTAATATGTATGCAGCTTCACCTAGATCCTTCATGGAAAATTGGTTGCTCAAATACGCTTTCACGCTATTCATAAGATCAACATCGTTTCCCATAAGTAATATGTCATCCACATATACTACTAAGAAAACTACCGAGCTCTCACTCGCTTTCTTGTAAACACAGAACTCTTGTTGGCTCTGGATAAATCCAAAACTTTTGATCACTTGATCAAAACGTTGGTTCCAGCTCCGAGATGCTTGCTTCAACCCATAAATGGACCGTTGGAGCTTGCACACCTTTCTTGCATCCTTAGGATCAACAAAACCTTCTGGTTGCATCATATACAACTCTTCATCAATGTGACCATTGAGGAATGCGGTCTTGACATCCATCTGCCAAATTTCATAGTCGAAATGTGCAGCAATTGCTATTAAAATCCTGACAGCTTTAAGCATCACTACGGGAGAATAAGTCTCGTCGTAGTCAACTCCTTTGATTTGTCGAAAACCCTTTGCGACAAGTCGAGCTTTGTGAACGGTTACATTACCATTCGCATCTGTCTTTTTCTTAAAGATCTATTTATTTTCCACGGCCTTGCGACCCTCTGGAAGATCCACCAAGGTCTAGACTTGGTTTTCATGCATGGATCCTATTTCAGATTTCATGGCTTCTAGCCATTTCTCGGAGTCAACACTACCCATAGCTTCTTTGTAGTTTGCTGGTTCATCCTGATCATCTAATATGACAGACATTACAAGGCTACTGTACCAATCTAGAGTGGCACGAACCCTTGTAGACCTGCGAACCTCAGGAATCTCGACGTCATTGTTTTGATCAGCATCAATGGACTCTTCCTCCATGTTGGAGAGCGGTTTCGGAACAGTTCCGTTGTGCTACTCGGAATATGGAGAGAAGGGTCAACAATTTCATCTAACTCTATTTTCCTTCCACTTACTCCCTTTGCAAGAAACTCCTTTTCGAGAAAGGTGCCATTTTTAGCGACAAACGTTTTGCCTTCGGCTTGGTTGTAGAAGGTATACCCAATGGTTTCCCTCGGGTATCCTACAAAGATACATTTTTCCGATTTAGGTTCGAGTTTGTCAGGCTGCAGTTTCTTAACATAAGCCTCACAACCCCAAACTTTCAGAAATGACAACAATGGCTTCTTGCCATGCCACATCTCATATGGGGTTGTCTCCACGGATTTGGATGGTGCTTTGTTTAAAATAAAAGCGGCGGTTTCTAACGCGTATCCCCAAAAAGACACAGACAAATCAGTTAAAGACATCATGGACCGTACGCTATCCAATAGGGTTCGGTTACGACGTTCCGACACACCATTACGTTGTGGTGTTCCGGCTGGCGTAAGCTGTGGTACAATCCCACAGTCCCTTAAGTGCATTTTAAACTCATAACTCAGATACTCGCCTCCTCGATCCGATCGAAGGTGCTTGATTTTCTTGTTAAGTTGATTCTTTACCTCTTTCTGAAATTCCTTGAACTTTTCAAAGGTTTTAGACTTGTGCTTCATCAAGTAGATATATCCATATCTGCTTAAGTCATCAGTAAAGGTAACAAAGTAACGATAACCATTGCGGGTTGAGACACTCATTGGTCCACATACATCCGTATGTATGATCCCAAGTAGGTCTACGGCTCTCTCCATTATACCGGAGAATGGTGTCCTGGTCATCTTGCCCATGAGACATAGCTCACATGTATCAAGGGATTCAAAGTCCAATGATCCAAGAAGCCCTTCTGAATGAAGCTTCTTCATGCGTTTTATGCCAATATGACCAAGACGACAATGCCATATGTACATGGAATTAT
The DNA here is from genome assembly GCA_910589775.1 of Avena eriantha. Classification (NCBI taxonomy): domain Eukaryota; kingdom Viridiplantae; phylum Streptophyta; class Magnoliopsida; order Poales; family Poaceae; genus Avena; species Avena eriantha. The sequence continues at coordinate 248,848,980 of OU342745.1, read as the reverse complement.
CGTCACTGTGCTTACAACGTTTAGCATCAACACTATGGATGTGTGTATTACAATCAAGATCAAGTAAGAATAAACCATCACGTACAAGTGCATGAACATAGAAAACATCATTCTTATAAATTGAACAACCATTTGTTCCTGATTTAAACGAATAATGGTCTTGCAACAAGCAAGACCCACTCACAGTATTCATACTCAGTGCAGGTACATAATAGCATTTATTCAAAATCAACAATAATCCTGACGGTAGACGTAGATGCAGGGTGCCGATGGCCATCACTTCGACCTTCGAGCCATTGCCGACGCGCACATCGTCCTTCCTCAGGCGCCTCCTACTCTATAGATCCTGCTGAGAGTTACAAATGTGAGCAACAGATCCGGTATCAAATACCCATGTGTTACCCCTGGCGCTTGTAAGAAATACATCAATAACATGTATATCATATATACCTTTGTTCGGAATGGCTATCCTGCCAGCTCGCTTGTCTTCAAGGTATTTGGGGCAGTTGCATTTCCAGTGCCCATCCCCTTTGCAGTAGAAGCACGAAGTGCTGGGCTTAGGGCCAGGCTTGGCAGCCTTTGAGGTGGTGGCAACAAACTTGCCATCCCTCTTAGGCTTCTTGCTCTTGCCTTTTCCCTTTTGCCCCGGTTTCTTAAAGTTGGTGGTCTTGTTGACCATCAGCACCGTGTGTTCCTTCTTGATTTCAACCTCAACAGTTTTAAGCATGGTGAACGCCTCAGCAAGGGTCTTAGTCATCCCTTGCATGTTGTAGTTCATCACAAAACCCTTGTAGCTAGGGGGCAGCGAATGCAGCACCCTATCTATAGCGAGTTCCTCCAAGATTTTGCAATCCAGGGCGTTTAAGCGTTTAACGTAGCCAGACATTTTGACTACGTGCTCACTAACGCGTTTAAGCGTTTAAGCTCGGAAGCATCATACCTCTCTACACGAGCCTGTGGAGCAAAGACAGCATTGAGATCCTCAATGATCTCAAAAGCATTCATCTTCTCAAAACGCTTTTGAAGCTCCGGCTCCATGGCATAGAGCATTCCACTCTGGATGAGGGAGAAATCATCCGCCTTGGACTGCGAGACATTCTTTTCGTCCTCAGAGGCGGAATCTGCAGGCTTAGCCGGAAGCTCAGCCTCGATGACATAAGTCAACTTGTAGGGGACTAGGAGAATCCTAAGATTGTGGAACCATGCGGTGAAGTTGGTTCCATTAGTTTTCAGCTTGTCCTTCTCGAGGAAAGTGCTAAGGTTGAAGGTGGGTGGACGAGACATCTACAAAGGAATTTGCAAAGTATTTAGACTATGTTCATAATAATGAGTTTGAGTATTAACTAAAAGAACTCCCACTTAAATGAACATCCCTCTACTCGTTCAGTGATTACATGATCCTTATCCTCTGCACCTCCCCTGATCGTCACGACCATCAGTGCAGTATCAAAGGTGGACATTCCCTAATGTCGATCACATCAACCATGTGATTCATGCTCGACCTTTCGGTCTCTTGTATTTCAAGGCCACGTTTCTCTAACGTGTTAGGCTCGCTAGTCCTAACTCGTGTGTATTCGCAGTGCAACATGGCTTACACCCACTGTATGCAAACGTAGATATGTCTGACACCCAGGCCTGTAACCCTGGATCGCCTCATACCGAAGAACTTTCTTGGTGGTGCACACACAAGGGGAATACGATAACTAGAATACTATGAGGGATTATCTTATTATGCTACCGTCTAGTAAGTATACTGGCACAATAAGTAATGCTTCTAAAAGTAAAGTGTTATGACATGGTTTGTAGCTTTTATGATCATCATCAATAGCTTTAATAAGAGTTTTGCAAACTCGTCATTGCCATGTTACAATACTTGCCCCTATGAAATGACGAAGATAGACGCTTCTATGTTAACTATTGCATGTTTTATGCGGCTTTAGGGCTTTCACAGTAGAACCCTTTCCCACCTACGAACGTCGAGCCACAACATGGATTCAATGATTGCCGTAATTCTTCCCTTTTCAGGGCCCTCCAGTGTTAATGCCATATCAACTACTGCAGAGAGACAGACACCCCCTAAGCCACTTTGATTTGTGGACCAGTCTCGTGAATCACCACGTGAGGTCGGTTGGGGGCCGCTTCATCAAACAGTGTCGCGATATGAACAATAATACTAAAGAGGGTAGCAACTAGAGAATCAATGCCCACATATTGCTATGTGTTCTATCCGTACGACATGTCTACCCATAGACCCGCTCTGATACCACTGAAGGGTTCCGTAGCAGAAAACAAAAAAATTCTATCTACTCGAACACTAATACCAGGATCTATACTATGTAGACATAAGTAACGGAGAAGGAATACAGTATTCATACCTTTGCAGAGAGAGGCACGCCTTACGCAGGAAGGCGTATATTGATGAAGACGAGCAGCACCCCAAGTGTGGTGCCTCCGAAGTTCGTCACACATCCGGTGTAGTGGACGTCAACCGGGCTCCGATCTAGCCGAGCAGCAGAAGAAGTAGATGCCGGATCATCGATCACACGACGGTACTGTGAAGGTGGAGAACTCAACCACGAAGTCCTCCCCAATATTACGGGGAAGTCCTCAGCAGATGAAAGAGAGAATGAGAGGAATGGGTGTCTTCCAAGGGGAGGGGGAGGGGGCGCACCACCCAGGGGCTAGGCGGTGTGAGACTAATGCCCACACCCGCCGGCCACCTTGGGGCAGCCGCCGGCCCTAGGTGGGCCCCACTCGGGTGGCCCATTAGCCCTAGGCCGGCTGGCCCCCACCCCTTAGGCGCCTTGCCTACTTGGGCCTCCCCTCGGGTGAGGCCCATTAGCAATATAGTGCCTTTTAGAATAAAATAAAATATATATTTAATATTAATTCTCCAATTAACATTCAAATACACATATTATATTATTCCTTCACTTCGGAACATCTTCCGGACCCCTTCCGATCTCCATCGGATGTTACCGAAACTATTCCGGTTTCTCTCTCTATTTCTCATACGATACCTCATCTACCCTAAGCGTCCCCACCCTTAAGCGTGACATCCTTCGGTTCGGAAACACTCCGGACATGATAGAGACTATTCTCATATCAATGACCAACAGAGGGACCTGGATGGCCATGTGAACCCCGTGTGTTTCACGAATACAATCGCTCGAACCGTGAGATAGTCGTTCCCCATTCCCTTTGTCATACGATACCTAATTCATCCGAGACTTGATCTTCGGTATCTGCATACCTTAGTTCGATCTCGTTACTGATGAACTTGTTTTACTCGTTATCATGTCATTGCATTCTATGACCTACTCACGTGCTTGCAAGCTTCATTAATGCAATGTCACCGAGATGGCCACATGTATTTGTCCGTTACACAGACTAGACAAATCCTGGTCTTGATATGTACTCCTCTACGCATTCCTTCGGAAAACCTGAGTGGCACCTTTTTGATCACCCTGTTACGAGATGATTCTTGATAACCATCTAAGCTTCTTCCAGAATGGTGATTTGCATTACCTCACAGTCAAAGGATCAGGTTGCGAGGTTCTCTGTGTTTTATCATCAATGATGAACATGTAACTAGATCTCATTACGATATAATGGTCGGATGTTTGTCTATCATGTTATTTAACTAATAACATGACCTCATTGTCAGTTGGCATAAATGCCCATGGTCTTGAAACATAGACCATCCTCATGACCAATGAACTAGTTCACTAGAGGTAACTAGAGACACGGTTTATTTACATACCACACGTGTATTAACGTTTCGTATTAACACAGTTATAGCATAGTATGAAACGTATTATGAACATACAGGAGGTATATCAAATAATACACTTTATTATTTGCCTCTAGGGCATAACTCCTTAAAAAATTCCTAAGACTATATTAAGATAAAACAAAGTATACCTTAGATACTTTGACATGATGTTAAATAAGGAATATACTACCGTGAACAAACAAGGACCAATTGTTCGGGTATGCCCCTTGGAGTTTCCTGATCTTTCACGAATCCCCGTGAAAATCGGGATGGAGGCGAGGGGGAGGGGATGAAAACCATGAACACACACGCGAAGATATTGATAAACACACGAAAACATGATACAAACCAATAGCTCACGCCGGCGGCTACCGGTCCGGTGCAATCTCTAGGATCGGTGTCGGGCAAGGGTCTCTCTCTAACCGGCATGGCGAGTGGAAGGCTTGGTGAGATCTTGACGTCTTGGCAAAAGGGCTCCAATGCCAAGGCCTTGTTCAATGAGGGAGGCACTACAAGAAATGTTTCCTTCCGCAACGACTTGGCCTGACGGTCGTTGTAGAAGGCGCGTCTTCCATGACAAAATTCTCGGCTCGACCGTGGCCGATGAAAAATATTTTTTTCAGTTTTGTGGCCCTCTATTATGACGGAACCGCTAAAAACGTGGAGGAAGCTCGGTTGGCGCGTGATAGAAGCAAGATTTTTGGTTCCTCGCGCGGTGTTAACTCGTCGAAATCTTTTGGGGCGTGTGGGTCCCGGACGTCAGTGTCTCTACTAGACCATACTTTTCGGTCGCGCCTCCTTGATTTAAACTCGATAACATTGCTCGATGTGTTTGTCGTTTAGTCAGGTTGCTGGGTCCCATATGTCAACCTCTCATCAGAAAAATCATGTGTATGATAGAATTTTTTCCTTCACTCATGCTACCCTGTTCCGAACTTGATAGCATTACTCGATGCATCTGCCGTTTAATCAGGCTACTGGGTCCCACATGTCATCCTCTCATTATAAGAAACATGTGCATGATGGAATTTTTTCCTTGGCTATTACCTTCCTGATTTTAACTCGATAACGTTGCTTGATCTATCTGTTGTTTAGTCACGCTACTGGGTCTCCCATGCCAGCCTCACATTACAAGAATCGAGTGTATGATGGAAAAAAAATCTTCGCTCGTGCTACCCTCTTCTGAACTTGATAGCGCTGCTCGATGCATCTACCGTTTAATCAAACTCCTGGACCCCACATGTCATCCTCTCATTAGAAGAAACATGTGTATGATAGAATTTTTTCCCTCGGTCGAGCCTTCGTGTTTCGAACTTGATAGCGTTGCTCGTTGTATTTACTGTTTAATCACACTGTTGGCCCCACATGTCATCCACTCATTAGAAGAAACGTGTGTATGATAGAATTTTTGCCCATCAATCGCGCCTCCGAGTTTCGAACTTGATAGCGTTGCTTGACGCATCAGCCTTTTTCAGGCTGCTGGGTGCCCCATGTGAGCCTCTCATTAGAAGAAACATGTGCATTTTGAACTTTTTTCTCGCTTGCGCCTCCCTGTTTTGAACTTGGCCACGTTGCTCGAGGCAGCACATGTATAAGGCCGCGCTACTGGGTTCCACATGTCGGTCTCTCTGTAAATGAAACCTGCGTATGATGGACTTTTTTTAGCTGCGTCCACTATTTTGACCTTGGCAACGTTTCTCGATGCGGCAGCCGTGTATGGTCTTGCTGCTGAGGGCCCTATTTCAGCCTCTTTGGTATGTTCTGGATTGTGGGTCCCCGATGCAGTCTTGTATGTTCTAGCGGGTGGGTCCTTGATGAGTGCATATTTGCATTATGTTTTATATTATTATTTTGCACTGTAGATGTAGGATCTTGGTATTTTACGGTGTTCGCGTGCATGTTTTATGTCTATTTCCACCAGGATCAGGACAGATGATGGATACAATGGACACAATTCTTAGAGCAGTTGTATTAGGGAGAAAATGAGTCAAAACAACATAAATTGCTTATTTGTAAAATATCAATAACACTAGAAGAAAACCCGAAGCAATGAAAGCATATAGACGGTTTAACGACCAACTATATGGTGGGAATAAATTTTCCGGTCGTATAGTTCCCACCGTATAGTTGGCGCCGCCACTGCCTCCTCAAATAGTTTTACCCCGTGCAACTGGATCAGGGAGACGACATATAGAACAACCATAAATTGCTGAAACCTCACCTCCGGAAGGCATCTAGAGGGGGAACTTGCCCAAGGGATCCATCTTTACCCTACGCAGATCTGGGAGACCAAGGCATCGATCTTCACCTTCATCAGCCGCTGCACCACCATCATCTCCATCCATCCCATCTTCACCCTATCTAGATCTTGTTGTAATTTCCGTACTCATTGTGGATTTATACAAGAACTATTCATTTACAGTTGCTTCCATTATCATTGCCATGATGTTGATTGCCTCCATATCTGAGTAGATCTTTAGTTCTTAGGGAGATGGAGAAACCCTGGCACATGATTGAGATAAGATACATATTATTATGTTATAGATCATTATGTGTGTGTCTTAATTGTTTTCATCTTGATGTTGGGAGTTGTGCACCTCCTTAATATTTGCCTCTTATGGGGACTCGATGAAGGGGATTACTTGTTGGTAGACAGATGGATAATAACACTTACTATGACTATAAAGATGTAGTCATTCTTTACGTACTAACTTGCAGAGACAAGGAGAACTCATAAAGCCATGTCCATGCCACGGGAAAAATCCCTTAATAGCGGGATAATACGATTGATGTCGTTTATCTATCAGTTGTGGTTATGAAGGATGATGTGAGCAGTGGTTGCTGCCTATTTATCCATGTATGGAGCTCCTCCCACATACATACATATCATGAGAATATTTGTTATAATAATCTTGATTGCTTAGTCTAAATTGTTGGCGGTGTATCCACTACTCCATGAGAATGTCTTTTTCCCTATTATAGTTCCAAGATCTTTTACACACGTGTTTCTCACTTTCTGCATTAATTTTTATTTTACTTTAAATTGCTTCGTTCAATCAAAAACCCAAAAACAACTCTACTTTTTTTGCATCTTAAAAGTTATTCCTTAAGTACTTCGTTTAGTTTTAGTTAAAAGTATTTTAATCTTTTGCCTACTGCTCCCTGTGGGATCAATATCTTTATTTCGAAACTAGCTACAAATGATCTGTGCACTTGCAGTCATCAGTCCTTGATGTCACACTCTCTATACAAGTATTTAACTTCTTTTTCAAACCCGACCATTAAACTCGAGGGATGTTGCAGGCTGGTGGGTCCGCGATGTCAACCCCTCTGTAATACGATATTAAAATGTAGACTCTTTCTCAAAAAAAGTAAACCCAAGATATATATAACTATGTATACACAGGGGATTCGAACTAAAGACCTTCAAAAATAGATGTAAACTGAGTGCTTTGCTACTACACTAAAGATATTTATAGAAATTAAATCATTAAACATATATTAGTACTACAATTTATGTATCAGTCTTCTAAAAAATATTTTGAGTGTCTATATTTATCTCTTTTAAAATATAAAATGGCAGCGCTCAGGCATATCAATTTATAAAATGCCACATAATGGAGCGGTTTCAAACATGGGTAGGTAGAGTTTTTATTTTGAGAGATGGGGGCAATGCCCAAAAGGCCGAATTAAAAAGAGTTTGCCTATGTACATGGGATGCTCTACATGGGCTATACTACATAGGCTATGCTCTATGGGCTTCTTTCTCAAAAAAAATCTCTAGGTTGTGATCAGTAGTCCACCATGTCTTTCTCTAAAAAAAAAGCAGTCTCCATGTCCCTCTCATTAGAAGAAAACTGTCCATGTTGGACTTTTTTCTCGCTCATGCCTCCATGTTTCGAACATGGCAACGTTGCTCGATGTAGCACATGTATAAGATCTCGCTACTAGGTCCACGTGTTAGTCCCTTTGTAAATGAAATGTGTGTATGATGGACTTTTATTGGCTGTGTCTGTTGTTTTGACCTTAGAAACGTTGCTCGATGCGGCAGTCGCGTGTGGTCTTGCTACTTGGGCCCACATATAAGCCTCCCTAATATGTCTTGGCTTGTGCATGTCAGCCGAACTGGTATGTTCTGGCTTGTCGGTCCCTGACGCCAGCCTCTCTGTACAAATACTTAATTTCTTTTTTTCAAACTCATCCATTAAACTCGAGGGACCTATAGACTGGTAGCTCCGCGATGTCAGCCTCTCCGTAAAACAGTATTGCTACATGAAAAAATAAACCTAGATAAATATATGTCAAGCGCACAGGATTCAAACTCAAAACCTCAACAAATATAAACCGTATGTGTTTCCACTATGCAAAAGAAATCAGATGGAAATTATCATTAAAACCTTTATAGTACCTATAACTTATGTATTAGTCTTCTTAAAAATATTTTGTGTATCCATGTTTATCTCTCTTAAAATAAAAGTGTAGTGCTACTAGAACCTCAATTTATAAGAAGCCACATAATGGATTAGTTTCTTAAAAATATGGGTAGGCAGAGGTTTTTTAGAGGTGGGGGGAAATGCCAAGAAGGCCAAATTAAAAAGTTTTTGGGCTATGGTTAGTGGGCTCCTATCTCAAATTTCACTAGGTTGTGGATCGCCGGATTCAAACACAAACCTCACCGAGGGAGGAAAAAAAGCGATAATTCCTTTTGAAAGGGCATTTCCTGCCCTAATCATGTTTTGATGTTTGGTGTCAACACAATATAATTTTTACCGTGTGCTAAGTGTTGCAGGTACATCCATATAATTACACAAGACATTATTCTGGTGTTCGGAGGGGAAGGCTTAAAAATTCTCATGAAGGAAAAGGTATTGTTTTGGAAGCTACGGGTTCTGCCTCCCTTGAGTCCGGAAACTCTGGGGTCCAGGCCCGAAGACTCCGCCCAGGTCTCCGGGCAAGTATCTGCCCCCCTGGTGTGCTCTCTATCTCCTGGTTCGGAGTTGGACCCAGAGTCCTGGGGGCTCCCCGGAGATTCCGGCCTAACCGGAGACTCCGGCCTTGGTCACCGGAGACTCCGGGGTTGGAGCCTAGAGACTCTAAGGCTGTCTCCGACAAGGTCTCCTGGGGCGCCCAATTTCCTCCCAGTACTCCCCTCTGGAGTCCTGCCCCCGCCCCGGAGACTCCTCCCCCTCCTCGGAGACTCCGGGGTTAGTGAGGCTGCAACGGCTAGATTTCTGGTGGGGGTATATATACCCCCTTCTTCTCCATGAGTAGGCTGTGACTTCTACTCTCTCTCCTCCATTAATGTTGAGCTCTAACCTCCTTGATCTCCCTCTCTAGCCACGCAAACTTGTTGCCCTTCGGGGATTTGAGGGAGGAGACCTAGCCCTAGCTTTCCACCAAAGGAATTTTTGTTTCCCCACCATTTGTGTAAGTTGTTGCTCTAGGGTTTGAGGAAACCCTAACTTGAAGAAGTCGCCCTCCATAGCTCATCCTCATGTGTAAGAGCTTCAAGGTCGTCTTGGGAGACTCGAATTTAGTTGTGGAGAAGTGCCCCAAGGTTTTGTACAAGGTTTCAGTTGCCACCTTCAAGGTCGCCGCATAGTGGATCGTGTGCTTGCCACAAGGCGGGTGCTCGGGAGAATAGGGTGAGGCCTTAGTGGTGTTGGTGGTCTTAGTACCGCCCACCCCTCCAACGAAGACGTACTTCCCCTCAAAAGGAAGGAACTTCAGGAAAACATCTTTGTGTTCCCTCTCAGTGATTTCTATCCTTTACTCCTTATTATTGTTCTTGTATGCTTGCTTGTCTCTTAGGTATCGTCACCTAGTTGCACATCTAGAGAACCTACTTTGTGTCAAGCCTTAACTTGAAAAGTAACCTAAAATTGAGTAGCGCATATTTACCCCCCTCTAGTCGCTTATACCGATCTTTCAATTGGTATCAGAGCAAGATGCTCTTCTTTAGCTTAACCGCCTAAGAGAAGTATGAGTGACTCAAGGGGGAGTGATACCACTCCTGATGTAAACCCCGTCACTAAGAGGAGCTATCCGCTTCCATGGATACGCTTTGACAAGAAATGAAAGACTTGCTTGAATTATATCTTGGTAAAAAGGAAGTTGTGGTTGCCGATGCTATTGATAATCCATCAAGTGGCTCCAAACCAATAGAAGATACCCTCAAGTAATCTCCCATTGATGAGGATGGCCACAAGGCTAAAAGCAATCCCATGGGACACATGCCCCCACCATCTAGCTATAATCATGCACCTCTTCCTATGCCACACATAAATCATCGTGGACCACCACCTAAGCTTGATGTATCTAATTTCGCCAATTGGCAATATCTCATGCGCTCTCACTTGAAAAGTTCTAGTGTTCATCTTTGGAAGGTTGTGGAGTTCGGCTTCTATCCGCACAACATCTACAAGATGACACCCACCGAGGAAATCAATAATCAACTCAATGCCATCGCCATGGCCATTCTTCAAGATGCTTTGACGCATGAGCAAATGAGTCCCATTCGTGCTTATGACACCACCAAGGAGGCTTGGAATGCTCTCCAACGAGTCTATATTGGCAATGAAAGCATTCAAAACTCCAAGTTTGAAGAAATGCACTATGAAGCCAACTCCTTTGTTGGAAAGGAAGATGGGACTCCCAAAGATCTCTATCGAAGGGTCACAGACCTCTCGATTAGAATGATTGACCATGGTAGTAAGGATGTGGATGACAAGTGGATCAAGCGCAAGTTCATGCAAGCCATCCTACCCTTCCATAGGGAAATGGCCAACAATATTCGCTCAAGGGCGGACTTCTATGCCATGACCTCCAATGGAGTGCTAAATGAATTTGTGGCTCTTGGGATCATGAACAAGACTGCTGATGATGCTCTTGCTCGAGCTCGAAGAATGGATTCACCCACTCTTGCTTTGAAGGCCAAGGCTCATGTCTATGCAGAAGAAATTGACTCCTTGGGGATGATAGAAGGAGATGATGAAGACATCAAGTGTGCTCTTCATGAGAAATTGGTATTAGTCTCTAGAAGGTTTTGGAAGAATCAAGGAAAGGGCAATCCATAAAGAACTACCACAAATAGTGCAAGACTCAAGTTGAGATCATGCTACAACTATGGAGAATCCAACCACTTCATCACCGAATGCCCGTACGAGAAGAGAGAAGATCACAGTGGAAGCTCATCTTGAAATCCAAGTTCAAGCCTACTCCAAACAAGAAATTCGTTAAGAAAGTCCCAAACAAGAACTTTCCCAACAAGAAGGAGCCACAAAAATGTGTGTTGGTGGCTCGTGAAGAATATGAAGAGAACAATTAAAATGATAGTGATGATGAAGATGATGGGGAGATTGTGGGAGTGGCCTCCATTGCCAAAATTGCCACCACCTCTGCTACTACTACTTCTACCACAACCTCTTCACCAACATCGCTCTTTGACTCTCCCAACGAGAACAAGCGCGCCACCAAGTCTACATGTCTAGTGGCCACTACCTCTTCAACCTCTTCATCGACATCTCTCTTTGAATCCAAATGAGGACAAGCTCATCACCAACCCCACATGTCTCATGGCCAAAGCCTCCACGGTAACTCCTCCACCCACTACTCCTACTTCTACTATTGCCTCATCATATGATGGTGAAATGAGTCTCAAGATTAAGAAGGAAATAGTGGAATCCACTAGTTGTTTGGATAACTTGGTAGGAGAAGCCAAGGTATGTGTGGAGGCTCTCCTGAGTCAACTAGGTGAAGCACGCTATATCATCGACGAGAGAGATGACTCCATCTCGGAAATGTTTGGTCATGCTAGGGAGGCCGCCATGGAGATAGCCGCCTTGACCGATGCTCTTGAGGAAGAGCAAAGTAAAAGAGTTACCTTAGAAGAGAAGTTTATTGCGCATGAAGAATCTTTTAACTTGAACATATCTAAACTTGCTAAAGAATGTGACCATGCTCTTACTTTAACTAGTGTGTTTAAAAAGGAAAAGCTCGAGTTTGGGGTTGGTCATGAGAGACTGAATAAGTTTTGAGAAACTCAAAAAGGAACATGAATCCTTGTTGATCAAATTCTCTACTCTCTCAAAGTCACATGAAAAGCTTCAAACTCAAGTGACTAAAGATATCTCGTCCATGCCAACTAATAATGCTTCATGTTCTACTAACCCTTGTTGTGAGCATGAAAACCTTATCAAGGAGAACAATAAGTTGAAAGCTACAATTGAGAAATGCCTTGTCTCATGCATTCAAGGTGAGAAGAGTCTAAATGCCCTTTTGAGTAATCAAAGGGACAATGGGACTAAGGAAGGACTTGGGTTTGCCTCCAAGTCAAAGAAGAAGAGAAAGGGTAAGAAAAAGAAGAAGAACTTGTCCTCTCCCCCTTCCAAAATGATTACTTTTGTGAAGGAGGGGAGATGGCAAAAGACAAGGAACCAAGTGTCACTAGGAATGGTGATGAACCATCTCATAATGATTTTGTGGGAAAATATAACCCATCCTATGTTCTTATGAAATCCTATGATGGTCGTGTGTATGCTAAATATGTAGGAACCTCTTATGGAGATGATTATCATTGGGCCATTTGGGTTCCCAAGATTCTTGTGACTAACAAACAAGGACCCATTGAACAATGGGTACCTAAAAACAAGCATTGATTTCTTGTAGGACTATGCTTCCGGTGGAAGAAAATGGGTGGTTGACAATGGTGCCACTAGTCATATGACCGGAAGCAAAGAGATGCTTGACAAAACGAGGCCTAATACTTCCAATATGTGTGTCACTTATGGAGATGGATCAACCTCTATGGTATTGGGTTTGGGTAAGGTAGTGGTAACACCAGATATATCCATTGTGGACATTATGCTTGTCAAAACCCTTTCATACAATTTACTTTCCGTTCATCAACTCACTCTTATGGGCTTCAATGCCTACTTTACTCCTAAGGTTGTAGTTCTCATGTGGAGCAAGACTCTCTCTATAGCCTTTGTTGGGTACGCCGAGAATGGTTTGTTTGTGGTAGATTTTGATAAGAAACCCACACCTACCGCGACGTGCCTAATGGCTAAAGGTGACATGGGATGGATTTGGCCTCGCCGTCTTGCCCACGTCAACATGAGGTTTTTGCAAAGTCTCCACACGGGGGCCACATCCTCGGTCTAAAAGATAATGTGAGTTTTTTCAAAGATCATGTGTGTAGGGCATGCATTGAAGGGAGGCTCCATGAGACGGCACACCCCCCAACTACCACCATCTATTCCGATGGAATCTTGGAACTTCTTCACATGTATCTCTTTGGTCCTCCATCCTTTGATAGTCTTGGGGGGAAGAAGTATTGTTTGGTTATTGTTGATGACTACTCAAGATACACATGGGTATATTTCTTCAAGAAGAAGAGTGGGACCCAACAAACCGTCATCAACTTTGCCAATGAAGTGCAACATCAACATAATAAGAAGATCTTGGCCATTAAGAGTGACAATGGGACCGAGTTCAAGAATTACACTCTTGATGAGTTTCTTGGTGATGAGGGAATCAAGCATCAATATTCCGCTCCCTATACCCCTCAACAAAATGGTGTGGCGGAAAGGAAGAACCGGACTCTTATGGATATGGCAAGAACCATGATTGCAGAGTTCAAGTCTCCATATAACTTTTGGGCCGAAGCTATCTCTACTGCTTGTCACATTGCTAACCGGCTTTATCTTCGCAAGCATTTGGATATGACTCCTTATAAGATCCTCACCGGCAAGAAGGCAAGTATTCACTACCTTCGGGTGTTTGGGTGCAAGTGCTACATTCTCAAGAAAGGTAACCGGTTATCTAAGTTCGAGACTCGCACTATTGAAGGTATCTTTGTAGGCTATGCATCGGACTCTCACGCTTATAGGATCTATAACAAGTCCACCGGACAAGTTATAGTATCCTCTAATGTGAAGTTCAATAAGCATAATGGATCCCAAGTGGGGCAAATTGATCTTGGTGATGTAGGTGATGAAATTCCTCCTCAAGCCATAAGAAGAATGGGTGTGGGATTCTTCTGTCCCATGGAGGAACCCCTTGTGGTGGAAGGAGAAGGACAATGCTCTAGTCAAGTGGAGCCCTCACCTACTCAAGATCTACATCAAACCAATAGCCATCAAGATGCCATCATTAAAGCTCATGATCAAGGCCAAGCTCAAGAAAATGATGGGTGTTCTTCACCCCACAATGACCAAGGTCAAGCTCACTTGAACGGTCAAAGTCAAAATGTCAAGCAAGCTCATGAAGAGGAGCAAGCTCAATTTGAAGGTCAAGACGAGGATCAAAATAGTGGTGATGACCAAGTAGCTTCTCAATAATCCATTGAGGAAGCTCATGCTCGTCATGAATCAAGGAGGATCGCCAAGCTCATCCGTGAAGGAATCACTCTTGAAAATGTTGTTGGTGATCTTGAAAGGGGCATTTCTACTCGTAACCAAGTGGCTAACTTTGTTGACCACACTAGCTTCATTTCTTGTGTAGAGCCCCAAAAGTTGTATGAGGCGCTTGAAGACCCGGATTGGCTTGATGCCATGAATGAATAACTTCACAACTTCGAGCGCAACAAAGTTTGGTCATTGGTGGAGAGAACCAAGGAGTGCCATAATGTCATCGTAACAAAGTGGATTTTCAAGAACAAGCAAGATGCAAATGGGATGGTTATTCGCAACAAGGCAAGATTGGTGGCTCAAGGCTTCTCCCAAGTCGAGGGTATCGACTACGGTGAAACTTTCGCCCCCATTGCCCATCTTGAATCCATTTGTATCTTGCTTGCATATGCATCTCATCATAACTTCAAACTACAACAAATGGATGTTAAAAGTGCTTTTCTTAATGGTCCTTTAAATGAGTTGGTGTATGTCAAGGAACCTCCGGGTTTTGAGGATCCGAAGTTTCCAAATCATGTCTACAAACTTGATAAGGCTCTCTATGGTCTTAAACAAGCCCCACGTGCATGGTATGAGCACCTTAGAAAGTTGTTGGTAGATCGTGGTTTCGAAGTTGGGCTAATCGACCCCACTCTTTTTACTAAGAGAGTTGGAGGAAACTTGTTCATATGTCAAATTTATGTTGATGATATCATCTTTGGCTCTCCTAACCAAGCTTTTAATGATATTTTTGCTAAGCTAATGACCGATGAGTTTGAAATGTCTATGATGGGGGAGTTGCAATTCTTTGGTTTTGAAGTAAAGCAAGTTATTGGAGGTATCTTCATCAATCAAGCCAAATACATTCAACATATGCTCAAGAGGTTCAAGTTGACGGATTTAAATGGAGCCAAGACTCCCATGCCTCTCAAGTGTGATCTCACTATTGATACTAAGGGTAAAGATGTGGATCAAAAGGTATACCATTCTATGATTGGTTATTTGCTCTATCTTTGTGCATCTAGACCGAACATCATGTTAAGTGTAGGTATTTGTGCACGGTTTCAAGCCACCCAAAATAAAGCCACCTCGTGGTAGTCAAACGAATCTTTCGATATTTAGTTGATACCCCAACTTTGGCCTATGGTATCCCAAAGGTTCTAGCTTTGTTCTTCATGGTTTCTCGGATTCGGATTGGGCGGGAGACAAAGTTGGAAGGAAATCAAACTCCGGGGAATGCCAATTCCTTGGTAGATCCTTGGTGTGTTGGTCCTCAAAGAAACAAAATTGTGTCTCATTGTCTTCCGCCGAAGCCGAGTATATTGCTGCCGCTAGTTGTTGTGCTCAATTGTTATGGATGAGGCAAACTTTAAAGGATTACGGTGTCACTTGTGACAAAGTGCCTCTTCTTTGTGATAATGAAAGTGCAATCAAGATGGCCTACAATCCGGTGTAACACACGAGGACCAAGCATATTGATATTCGTCATCACTTCATCCGGGAGCATGTGAATAATGGAGATATTGACCTCACTTATGTTTGCACCGAGAAGAATCTTACGGATTTATTCACCAAGCCCCTTGATGAGAAGAGATTCCGAGAGTTAAGGCATGAGCTAAATATCATTGATTCGAGAAATGTGGCTTGAGACCATGCACCCATACCCATGCATTTCATATGTATCCTTTCTAGATATAGGCATGGACATAGGGGGAGTGCGGTCCTAATTGGTTGGGCCATCCCTCCCCCCATTATGACCAAAGTAAGAAAATCATCCACTTTATATCATTTTGTGATATGTGAGCTTCAATGACGAGTTTTGGTAATGGACCCAAGATACATCTTCGTGGTGCCAAGCCAAGTATACTCAAACATGGTGGCCTCGGCCACCGACCCACTCGTTTGAATATGGTGTGGTGTTTTTGCATTCCTGATGGTTATCTCCTTTATCTCTGGTTTTATGCGTCTTCTTTGGTTTTTCCTCTAGCTGCATTTTGATTTTGTGCTTTAGTTTTGCAAATCCTACTTGATCTGGCATTTCCTGGCAGTTGAGGCCGAAGACTCTAGCCCTGTGGCCCGAAGACTCCGGTCGGGCGGGTTATCGCATTATGAAGATGCGGGTCGGGGTGGGGGGTCACTCCAAGTTACTCCTCTCCACCCCTGACCCCTACTCTCTTCTACAATCACCCGCCCCCTCCCTGCCGCTCGCCGCTGGGACACCTCCGCCCCAGATCCACCAACGCCGCCGGTAGCCTCTCCCTCCCCGTTGCCGGCCCTCTCCTCCGCCGGTCGGGAGCATCTCCCATGGATCAAGGTTCCCCTCCCCTTGTCCTTTATCTTTCTAGGGTTTCCCCTAGATTTGTGTGTGGTTTAGGACATGTTCCTCCATGATAGATGGTTGTATTTGCGGCCCTTTTCACTTTTCTCATGGTTTGAGGTCCCGATCCATGTCTCAGTGCGTTCGCCCCCCCAGATCTGTCACTCACCATGTTTCTAGGCCGGAGACTCCGGTCCCTCCGACCGAAGACTCCGGCCCTGGCCGAAAACTCCGGGGCTTGTGGCCAGAGACTCCAGGGGTTATAGCTCTGTCTTGTGATCCTGCTCCACCCTCTCTCTCCAGGACTTGCAAAACTCATTTTCTTTTGTTTTTTCGTGCCTTCTTGCGTGTGTGTGCAGGTGGTTCCGACAGCTCTCGCCCTCGTCGCACCAAGTCCAAGACACGGAACTATGGTGGAAACCCTTGTAAGCTATCCAAGCAGACCAAGCAGCACTCGTATGACAGCCGTGAAGAGATTGCCGCACAGGCCAAGAACAAGAAGGTTCTGCCACTTCAGAGACATGAGGAAGAGCGCCTTCGTCGCGAGGAACTGGCCAAGAAAAGGAGGTTTGACAACATCACCACCCTCAAGAAGATGAGCACCAATGACGTCCGCACTATGAGGAGGCAGGCCTTCTATGATATGCCCTCCAACAGTCCTGATGCCCGTTTCAAGAGGCGTGAGCAGTACTTGATCATGCATGAGGTGTATGCTCCTCTATCAGCTAAGAAGCCCGTCTGCCCGCAACGTCCTCTCGACTTTTCCTTCATGAACAACAAAAATCCTATTTCTATGATGTCCTATGGATCACCGAGAAGCTTGGGTTGCATCCTCTCATGGAGTTTCAGCAAGATTACAACATCCAGATTGTGCATCAGTTCTTTGCTACTCTTGTTTTTGGTGAAGGAATGAGATTCCCATGACTTGGATGACTGGGGAGGTTCGTTGTCAGTCTAGCATCAGTGAGTTTGTCGAGGTTTTGGAGTACTCCTCTGAGGGAAGGAATGCTCCGGTTGGTCTTCGCATTCATGAGACTTCCGGGCTTGAGTATTCAAAGAAGCCACTTGGTCCTCTCTACAACAAGCATGGTGTCCTTGGTGAAGCAAGGAACCTCAATCCTCCCTTCCACATTTGATCCGCATGTTCCGGGAGAACATCTATTCTCAAGCAGGTAATCTAGACACCATTCACGTTGCCTTGATTCATCTGATGGCTCTTGCTCATTCTGTGTTTCTCAAGGGTCCCGAGGCTCCTTCCACCCCACTCGACGTCATGTATTTCATCTTCATGGAGTTGGCCATCAACTCACCGAGAAGAAGACACCCACTTACTCTCCCTATGTCATGAGGCTTGTGTTGGCCATGTTTGCAAAGTTGGAATTGCCTTCCCCGCTTGAGGGCCTTCAGGTTGTTGATCATCTCTCTCTTTAGTTGGAGCGCAAGGCTCCCACTACCTCTGTGGAGCCTCATGTCTATTCTGCTCCCGTGTCTGGTGATGTGATTAGAGAGGATGAGGAGGATAGCACCCCTGCTGCTAGCCCGGTCCGTGCTAGGAGGAAGAATGCTAGCAATGCCCGTTTGCCTTCCTTCTCTCGTGAGTATGTGAAGGGGCAAATGAAGAAGGCCACCTTCTGGGAGAAAATGCTTCTGTGCATGAACATTGATATCCTCAAAGGTCAGTATGATGCATACAAGCGAGACAAGCATATTTTGAAGAAGTTTCACAAATGGGAGCATGATAGTGATGTCGAGGGTTCTGGTGATGCCTAGGACCAGCTTCGGGTTTCTCGCACTCTCTCGTATGGCTGATGGGCTCAAGGCTCCGTTGATTGGCGCATGTTTGAGGACGATGCTTCCTCTTCTCTCCGGGGCAAGGGCCCCTCTCCTGATGATGATCAATACTCCGAGGCTAGACCTGGTGATGATGAGGATGACGAGGATGATGAGTGATCCGGTTGGGGTGTGTAGTCTTGCTCTTGTCCCCTTTTGGTGTCTCGATGCCAAAGGGGGAGAAGTTGTTATTAGGCGTGCGTTGGGGATTTGCATGGGAAGTCACAAGCTCTCGCTCTTTCATTTGATGTTTTGCTTGTGACTTGTTCTTATTTGCCTCGTTTTTATTTGTGGACCTCTGTTTTCGTATCATGTGTGGACCTATGTTGTGCTGTCGTGTCTGAAGACTATGTGGAATCTATCTTAATCTATGGATCTACATATCATGTTTGATGAAGTTCCCTCATATTGGATCCGATTATATATCCCTTCATCATGTCTTTTTGGTGCTAAGGTATGAGTATCTAGTTTCACCTCTTATCTCCTTGTTAATGGTAAGTTTGTATCTTCAAGGAGGAGTACTCCTCCTTGTCTAGTTTGTGCTCTAATTAGTCATATTGCAATATCGTATGTGCACTTGTCGAGGGGGAGCCTCTATATCTTGTATACCATATTCTTTTTTCTTGTGCAAATCCTTGTGTTGTCATCAAACACCAAAAAGGGAGAGATTGAAAGGGCATTTCCTTCCCTAATCATTTTTTGATGTTTGGTGTCAACACAAGATAGTTTTTACCGTGTGCTAAGTGTTGCAGGTACATCCATATAATTGTACAAGACAATATTCTGGTGTTTGGAGGGGAAGGCTTCAAAATTCTCATGAAGGAAAAGGTGCTATTTTGGAAGCTACCGGTTATGCCTCCCCTGAGTCCGGAGACTCTGGGGTCCAGGCCCGGAGACTCCGCCTAGGTCTCCGGGCAAGTCTCCGCCCCCTGGTATGCTCTCTGTATCCTGGTCCGGAGTTGGACTCGGAGTTCTGGGGGCTCCCCGGAGATTCCGGCCTGACCCGAGACTCCGACCTTGGTCACCGGAGACTCTGACCTAAGTACCGATCAAAATTCCACGAAAGAGTCTGTAGGCGCCATCATCTCCATCCCTAGATTGGGAGGGATCTGAAGCTCTTCCCGGCACCCTGCTGGAGAGGGGAATTCACCCTGGAGGCCTTCTTCATCACCATGCAAGCCTCTGGTGTGATGCGTGATTAGTTAATCCCTAGACTACGGGTCCATGTAGTATCTAGATGGCTGGTTCTCCTCCTTTGTGCTAACATGTTTAGATCTTGTGAGCTCCGTTCATGATCAAGATCATCTATTTGTAATTCCTACATGTTGTGTTTGCGGGGATCCGATGGATATTGAGATGCTATTTCAGATTGATTATTGATTCTATCATGTCTTTGTTATTTGTGATCTTGCATGCTTTCCGTTGTTAGTAGCTATCTTAGCCAAGTAGATGCTAGAAACTCCAAGAGTTAGTATTTATGCTCAATAGTGGGTTCATGCCTCTAGTAATCTGGGGAAGTGACAAAAATCTCTAAGGTACTAGATGTGCTGTTGCTACTAGGGAGAAAACAACAATCCTTTGTTCATATAATAATCGTATTGTTTACTTTACACGCAATGTGTAATGCAATTATCCGTTGCTTGCAACTTAATACTAGAGGGGGGTTCGGATGATAACCTAAAGGTGGATTATTAGTCATAGATATAGTTGGATTACGGTCTATGTATAATGTTGTAATGCCCAATCAAGTCTCAAAGGAGTCAAGATGAGTAGTATATGCATATTTCTTTCTCGATGTTTGTCAATTGTCCCGCTATAATTTGTTCACCCAACATGTCATCTATCTTAAGGAGAGCCACCACTAGTGAACTATGGACCCCAATCCTTTCTTTTACTATCAATCTACAATCAACTATTTACTGTTTTCTGTTTACTTTCTGCAAACTATTACTTTCTTCCTTTCGATACATTTAATCCTTTGTTTTCAGCAAAACCGGTGAGATTGACAACCTCATCGCAAGTTGGGGGCAAAGTTATGTGGTTGTGTTGTGCAGGTCTCCACGTTGCTACTGGCACTGGTAGTGCGCCCTGCCAAAGTTCGGCTAGCAACACCTTTGAGGTGTTTCCTTGCTCCTACTGGTTCGATTAAACCTTGGTTTTATAACTGAGGGAAAACTTGCTGCTGTGCTCATCATACCTTCCTCTTGGGGTTCCCCAACAGGCTCGATATATTTTGGGATTAGCAGTATCCAATGAATTCACTTGGTGAAATCACGCTGTATATCTTTACCCTCTCATCTATGTCCAAAACACATCCAACTCCGATGACACACAGACAAAAGCTCTAGAGCAAGCAGCCAGCAGCAATGGCAGAACTTTTAACAAATTCAGTAGCATTTGAAAGATTAAGGAGTACAAAATAATAAGATATAAAAAATATTGACATATTCCTAGTTCATATTCAATAACACTTGACCAATTCAGAAGCATTTCAAAGTGACTGATTCAGCAATATAGACACTGAAATTCAATAGTAGTACGGAGAGAGCCAGTTCTTATTTCAGCTCTAAAAACCATGTCACACGATCAGTTTGGCATTTTCTCCAAACACACTCGATCACTGGGAACACAATAATTGTCATAATATTTTGTCATATAGGGAACCGTCATATAGATACAGATATACCATACCAATATGTACTAGTCATAACTCCAATCTAGCAAAAGGTTATCACAGTTTTACCATCCATATATGATCAATTGAGATAAGACAGTCACATAATTAATTACAATAGCATGCGACCAAAGAGCTAGACAAATAGGAAGTTCATGAACAACATGCGGCATTCAGGACAGCCGGATACATCGACCTTGACCGTTCTTCCAATGGTAAGTTTGGCTGCTTTCCAGAACTTGATCCACCTAGAAGTAGCTGCCAAGCGCCCATCAGTCGAGTTAATGGCGTAGCGTCCCTCGATTTGCACTCCTTTGTTTTGCATCTTGAAGACTATTGTGCCCTTTCATCTAGCCCGGAGTTGCTTTGTGGCACTCTTAGGCAATTTCTGAGTCAAAGCAAAAGATAGACGCATAATTACTAAGAGCAATGCACTAAATCATGTGAAACTCGAGAAGATATTTAGAGCAGTTTATCTGCCACCATATACTCATAAACATAATTCAGTGTGACCTTGTGATGACACATGTGTAGGATATGGTCTGACAAGGCACTGCCTGGGGTGATGAAGGAGCTTGTGCTGGTGCCTATGCTGGGGCTGGTGCTGGTGCAGGAGATGGTGTCACTAATTGTAGAGGAGTTGGTGCAGGAGCCAGAAGGCCTAGAACCGGTGTCGGTGCCAACAGCTTGATGCTAGATTCCTTTTGAGGGGTATCGAAGCTAACTACAGGATGGTAGAGGCAGATGAGATGTGTACAAGGAAAATGGTCTCTTATACAGTAGTTACTCACAAGACAGTGATCAGAGGATATGATGAGTATACAAGCAAATTAAGTTACTACCTCCATTCTTTCTCCTTAGGTCAACAGGTGCTGGAGCAGGAACTAGGGCCAGTGTAGGTGCAGGTGTGAGCAACTTGATGATGGTTACCTTCTAGGGGTAGGTAAGGGGACCGCGGGAGTGGTCAGAGAGGTATATGAGATGTGTACAAGCAAAATGGTTTCTTATACAACAGTTACTCCTAGACAGAGATGAGAGTATACAAGCGAATTAAGTTACTACCTCTATTCTTTCTCCTACTGAGGTCAACAGGTGCCGTTGTAGGAACTGAGGTCTGTGATGGTGCTAGCAGCTTGATGCTGGCACCCTTCTGGGGGTACAAAAGGGGAAGCGGACTGCAGAAGTGGTCAGGGTCATATGATGAGTAAAGACAATGGTGTAGAACAGTTAGTCACAAGAAAATCATTAGAGGTTGTGATGAGTACAGAAGCAAATTAATTAGTACTATCTCTGTTCTTGGCCCTTAGGTCAACAGGTGTACGATGGCGTGCAAGTATCTGCCCAGGCTTGCTAAAATCGAATGTTACCTCGTCCCCCTGCTTCAGACCATTCTCACGGACATACTTGGACCAACCTCGACCACCCAAATAGGTGGTGGCCATCGTTTGGGAGACATCCACATCATAAAGTTGTCGCATGCCTTTAGGGCCCTCGCTATATAGAGTTAGAAACTTGTCGTTTCCGAATATCTTGTTTATAATGGGTCGAACAACACAAGGGATAATCTTCATGAGAAAATTGATAGAGAAGTAAGGCGACAAAAAAAGTGAGATACAAGATCCTACATCAAGTTAGTCAAAACCACTTAGAATCCATACCTATTACCATGGGTACCCTTTGCGAAGGGTGGCCACGCACCATTTTAAGTCCCTTTACCTTTGGAAGGGCATACATCCCCCTTTTAATCCACAAGCTTGACAAGAGGATGGTAGCAGAAAGGGCTGAGCATCTAGTGCATGGTACTGATTGAAATTAAGTGGAAATGTTAAATTATGTAAAGAGCAAGTAAATATAATAATATAAGACAAAACCATTGCGTGTAAGCAAACAGATTTGATTTTTGTGAACTTCTAATGAGCGTAAAGATATAGTACTAGCTGATAACAATAACACGGAAAATCATAATATGTGAAATTGTGGATTTCCAAAATATACCCACTTCTTAGAGAGGTCACTTCCCACCTGGGTACTGTGTTGGCGCTTCTTTGTCGTGTAGACGATGTCCGCTTTTTGTGCGGGCATCAGTGATGACTGCAAGTGCACATATCGTTTGTAGCTAGTTTCGAAATAAAGATATCGATCCTACACGGAGCAGGAGTCTAAAGTCTAATAACTCTTGAAATAAATATTACGATAGAAATGCTAGATAAAGTTCTAAGTGACAAGATAAAATGCGGGTATTATGTAAAAAGGTGTTTTGGGGTTTTGGGTATAAGAGCAATAATAAAGTAAAGTAAAACAACTGAGTACAGAAAGTAAGTATCGCATAGAGAGACTGGAACTGCAGTAGGGAAAAAGTGTTCTCAGGGAGTAGCGGATACACCACTAGTATTATAAGGATCTAAGATAAAGATTATCATCATGAACATTCTCAACTATGCATGTGTGGAGGAACTCCGTATTTGGATGAATAGGAAACAACTGCTACTCACATCATCCTCATAACCACAGCAGTCAGCAATCGACATCAATCGAATTACTGCACTATTAAGGGACGTAATCCCGTAGGACGTATCCCATGACATGTATAGTGTTCCGTGAATTTCCTCGGTTTCCCAAGATAATACGTAAGGGGTGCCAACAACTTTATAGTCACTGTAAGTGCTAGCACACCTCCGTCTACCAACAAGTAGTTTCCTCCATCAAGTCCCCACAAGAGGTAAATATTGAGAGGTCGACTTCTCTTAACATCAAGATGTAGAAAATCTAACACATGGTCACAGTGATGAATATCATAATAGAATTTACCTTATTTCAATATCATACTAGGGTTTCTCCATCTCCCCAAGAACTAATGATCTACTCAGACATGGAGGCAATCAACATCATGGCAATGGTAATAGAAACAATCATAGATGAATAGTACTTATATAAATCCATAACGAGTACGGGAATTACAATAAGATATAGACACGATGTAGATGGGATGGATGGAGATGGTGGTGATGCAGCGGTGGATGATGAATATCGATGCCTTAGCCTCCCGGATCTACACAGGGCGAAGATGGATCCTTGGTAGATGAGTTCCCCCTCCAGATGCCTTTCGGAGGTGAGGTTTCTGCGATTTCTGGGTGTTCTATATGTCGTCTCCTCGAACCAATTGCATGGGGTGAAACTATTTGACGAGGCGGAGGCGGCTCCAACTATACGGCGAGAGCTATACGGCCGGAAAATTGCTCTGGCCGTATAGTTGGTCGTTGGACTCTCTGCCTCCCTTGTTCGCTTCTGGTTTTCTTCTGGTATTATTAATATTTCCCAAATAAGCGATTTACATTGTTTTTGACTCCTTTTCTCCACAGTTCAACTTCTCCAAGAATTGTATCCATTGGATCCATCATCTGTCCGGATCCTGGTGAAAATAGACAAAGAATATGCGCGCGAACGCCATAAAATACCAAGATCCTACATCTACAATGCAAAATAATAATGTAAAACATGATTCAAATATGCACTCATCAACTTCCCCAAGCTTAGACTCTTGCTCGTCCCAAGCAAGCTCTAGCTTAATGGATGTGATCCTCATATTCATGAAGCTGAGTCGATAAAATAATGAGGCAAACACAACATGTGTTTATGATGCACGATACATAGGAATACGTTCATTGAATAATACTTTACTCGAACCATCTGAATAGTATTAAAAGGCTTCCACACCTTAGTGATCAATAGTTTATAAAAGATGAATCTCAACATACTGTAAAAGAATCCGGTTCAACTGAATGAGTTAACGAGGTAGTCCCAAGTGTTTTAGGATCAACGTATTCTCTTGGGATTTAGAATCTCAAAAGTATAGCCTTGTCATACTACAACATAGTGGTATATGCCTACTTGCTCTTTGCACACTCTCTCTTTTTATCCTTTCTTTTCTTTTATATATACGCTCACACTTTTGTTTAAGTGCTGTGCAAAGGAGCTAGCCATACATTCCACTTCATGTAGGAATTCAAAGTTTAACGATCTCGATTACCAAATTCCAACGGTATATGAAGCATTCTTATGACTTGGAGATTCTACCTCGACTTGTTCTCACTCTATTTGGATAGCACTTTTATTTCCCTTTGTTCAGGGTTTATTTTTCAACTCTACTGTTTAAATATTTTTTCTTTGTAAATCAAACCGTAGACTTATAACATATTGACTAAATTATCTTTATATGTTCCATTAATATCAATGGTGTGGAAGAATCCTATTGCTATCATCAAGTGTAAGTAAAATCATACTCAAGTCATTCATATATCAATAAAGCAAACACAAACCCAATATTGCTCCATATATAATAATAAGCTCAGAATTTCATAAAAGGGATCGACTATTCCTTAAGGGAATTCGAATGATGCAAACTTTATTTCTAGTTTGAACTAATGCGGAAAATGAAAACTTATAAGATAGATTACAAGGTCCTTAAAGATCTCCCCAAGCTTGGGATCAAGCCAGGCGGGATCAATTAACTCCTTGTTAGTACCTATTCCTCCCCTGGGTAGAAAGAGCATCGCCTTCTTCTTTCACATTGCCCTCTTTAACTATGCTTGCAAAGCGAATGCTAAGCTCGGCCATGTTGTATTGGAGCTTCAGCATTTTCCTCTTGAGGAATTTCTTCTCATATGTTAAGTCAAAAACAGTTTTGATTAAGAAACCAACTCTACCATCAATGTCATCGACCTTTTTTCTCAAGGTCTTTGCTCATCATCTAGTAGAAGTCAATCCCTTCTCCAATTGTTTCAACACATGCCTTAGAAGCCTTTTACAATTAATAGATCTTATCATGAATCTCATCTTGTTGCACCTTCTTATGCTTAAGATGTGATGGACCAAGAGGAGGTTTATAATAGGATCCTATGTTGTAACGATAAGGATTAGGGAGGTACTCATCCTTGTTCCTTCCCCGCTCAGCTTGTTTCATCATCTCCATCCTTTGCGGGAACATGTCCTCCCAATCTGGGAGAGGCTTGATCTCCGAGCCAGATGATGACGATGATCCTATTGGTTCTGCTTCTTCGATCCTCTTCACGGGCTTCTCTTCTTTCTTCTTCCAGATCTTGTTGACGTGGAAGGGCTGCATGGCTTTGCTCTATGAATGTTTGTTAAAGGGAACTGTATAGGGATGACGAAGATCTTTCGAGGCTAGAGGCTGTAGCTCTACGAAAACTTAATGAAAAAGGTTAGATGTGATCAACTTTAAAAGGAGGGGTCAAAAACCCTAGCCTCCTTGCGTAACGAGCAACTATATGGGTGTGGCCCGTATAGATATGAACCGATTATAGATTAGATCTATGGTGGAACCTTAACTATACGGCTAGACCTATGTGGGCGGAATTTTTCATTCCGGCCATGTAGTTGGTCGTTAAACTCTCTGTATCCTGGATAATTTTTTTTGGAGAGGGGTCGACAAATATACGACCACGACTATACGGGTGGAATTTTTAATTCCAGCCGTATAGTTGGTCGTTAAACTCTCAGTGCCCCAAAAATTATTTCGTCAAAAGTATTGACAACTATACGACCGCAACTATACATGCGAAATTTTTATTCTGGCTATATAGTTGGTCGTTAAACTCTTAGTACCTTTTGTGGATGGAAGTGTTGTTGTCGAAACAACTATACGGCTAGAATTTTTTATTCCCGCCGTATAGTGGTCGTTAAGCCTTCTGTGTCCACCAATTTTTTTTCCTTCTCCAAGAATCCTTTATTAATCCGAAACTTAACGAAATATCGAGTTTTGATAGAGAAATATCAGCTTAAATTTTCGACCAATTTTGGTATCATCATTCTTCCTTCTTCTTTGCTAAAGCATGAATTCTTACTCTTTTAACACAACACTAAAACTAAACTTTAGCTGAAAATTTAAAAACTTACTCAAACCTTTATTTCACATGGGTCTCCTCCCATGAAGCGCTCTTTTATGGTTGATAGCTTGACCGTAGTACCTCTCATTCCGTCTTGAGTTATTATTTCCGTTCTTCGTATATCTTCGCTTTATCAGTTCTTCGGGTGTGCTCAATTCTATGGTGATTGCACTTATATCTTATTTCACCCGATAATGCTTCAAGCGTTGTCCATTTACCACCCATGCAAGAGAGGGTGTTTTTCCTTGGAGCTTCACTGCTCCTGACGGATAGGCTTCTTCAACTACATATGGACCCTCCCATTTCGATCTGAGTTTTCCTGGAAACAACTTAAGACGAGAATTATATAGTAACACTTTGTCTCCACTTTTAAAAGTTTTATTCTCTATTTTATTATCGTGCCATCTTTTAAGTTTTTCCTTAAACAACCTAGAATTCTCATAGGCTTCACTTCTAAACTCATCTAAAGCATGCATATCTAATAAACGTTTTCCCCCTGCTGCTTTGAGATCATAATTTAGATTCTTGATTGCCCAAAAAGCTTGGAGTTTTAGTTCTAAAGGTAAATGACATGCCTTACTGTACACCATTTTATAAGGTGTCATAACCATTGGATTTTTAAACGTAGTACAGTATGCCCATAAAGTGTCATTTAACTTGTATGACCAATCCTTTCTTGACTTATCCACCGTCTTCTCGAGTATGGTCTTCAGTTCTCTATTAGAGAGTTCCACTTGACCACTTGTTTGGGGATGATATGGTGAAGCAACAGGGTGAGTTAATCCATACTTGCTGAGAATTTTCCTGAAAGTCCCTTTCATAAAATGAGAACCACCGTCAGTAATTAAAAATTTAGGAACTCCAAACCTGGGGAATATGACATCCTTGATCATCTTCACTGAAGTAGCTGCATCTGCATGGTTTGTTGGGATAGCTTCAACCCACTTAGTAACATAGTCAACAACAACAAGAATATGGGTATAACCATTTGACTCTATAAATGGTCCCATGTAATCCTCTCCAAACATCGAAGGGTTCAATTATGAGACTATAATTCATTGCCATTTCTTGTCTCCTACCTATATTACCTCTTCTTTGGCAAGCAGCACAATATTCCACATACCTATGTGCATCCTTGAGTAAGGTAGGCCAGTAGAATTCGGATTGAAGTACCTTTACAATTGTTCTTTTACCTGCATGATGCCCTCCATATGGACTATAATGACAAGCTTTCAATATCGCATTCATTTCGTGATCAGGCACACACTTCCGAATCATTCCGTCAAGTCCATGACGATATAGATACGGGTCATCACAAAAATAATATTTAGGATCATTAAAGAATTTCATTCTTTGATTTCTTGATGTACCGGGAGGTATAAATTTTGTTGCTAGATAGTTAGCATAATCTGCATACCATGGATCAACAATTTCTACTTTTGCTAAATATTCTCCTGAAAATGATTCATTAATAGGTACGGGGTCATTAATTATTCCTTCCATCCTAGAAAGATGATCTGCTACAGGATTATCCTTACCCCTCCTATCTACTATTTGCAAATTGTATTCTTGTAGTAATAAAACCCACCTAATCAATCTAGGCTTAGCCTCCTTTTTCACAAGGAGGTGTCGCAAAGCTTGGTGATCTGTATGAATTATTACTTTAGAATTAATTATGTAAGATCTAAATTTGTCGCAAGCAAAAATTATAGCTATAAACTCTTTTTCTGTAGTAGCATAATGTTTCTGAATCTTATTAAGAGGTCTACTAGCGTAATAAATTACATTCAACTTCTTTCCATCTCGCTGACCCAAAACAGCCCCTAAAGCATAATCACTAGCATCACACATAATTTTGAAAGGTTCATCCCACTTTGGAGATTGCATGATAGGTGCTGAAACTAGTTTATCCTTAAGGTTCTCAAAAGCTGCAATGCAGTCATGATCTAAATAGAAAGGAGTTTCTTTATCTAGAAGATTGGTGAGGGGCATAACTAGTTTAGCAAATTCTTTTATAATCCGCTTATAAAAACCTGCATGTCCTAGAAACATTTTTAAGTTTTTAATGTCCTGAGGTATGGGGAGATTTTCTATAGCATTTATATTAGTTTTATCTATTTCTATTCCCTTCTTAGAAACTTTGTGCCCGAAAACTTTACCTTCTCTCTCCATGAAACGACATTTTTCCCAATTCAAAACCAAGTTTGATTGCCTGCATCTCTGCAAGACTTTGGTCAGATTGTAGAGGCAATTATCAAAAGTTGTTCCACAAACAACAAAATCATTTGTTAGAACTTTCATAGTCTTCTCAACAAAATCATCAAAAATATTTAGAACATATTCCTGAAAAGTTGCTTCTGCATTACATAAGCAAATGGAATTAACCTATAAGCATATGTGCAATAAGGACAAGCGAAAGTTGTTTTATCTTGATATTATGGTTGTGTGGAAATTTGAGAGTATCTAGAATAATCGTCAAGAAAACAAAAGTAAGAATTATTACTAAGTATTTCTAAAATTTTATCCATGAATGGTATAGGTTTATGATTTTCTGTGTCTCACGATTTAGATTCCTAAAATCAATGCACATATGATATCCTACAATTGGCCTAACAGGAACTAGCTCACCATCCTCATTCATAGCAGCATCAAGACCACCTTGTCTTGGTATGCAATGAGCTAGGCTAACCCACTTACTGTCAGAAATAGCATATATTATGCCAGCGTCTAGTAAGCGTATAACTTTTTTTCTTACTACTTCCTTCATTTTAGGATTAAGCCTTCTTTGCGTATCTACTACGGGTTCAGCATCATCAAGCATGGTAATCTTATGTGTTACGATCTATGGATCTATTCCTTTAATATCACTCAATGTATATTCAAAAGGCTTCATGATGCTTAACCAGAAGTGAAATGAGTTTATTTGTTTCATTTTCTGATAGATTCTTACTAATAATAACAAGACATTTATTTTCATTATCTAAAAACTCATACCTCATATTGTCTGGAAGTTTTTTCAATTCTATTGGTGGAGGTTCTTCGTCTCCTGTTCTTACCAATTCTTCATAGTCATGTGGATTTTGTGCTTCCGGAATTGAATCAAGGTAATCATCCATGTCTTCTTTCTTCTCATCATTTGGTGCTTCTTCCCAATTAATCAAGCTTCTTTCTAATTCATCCTGTGGAGTACTGAAATGGATTACTGCTAATTCGACAATCGTCTTTTCTTCCTTGATATCCTCCACTTCATATGGCCTCTTTTTTAGTTTGGTGAAGTAGAATGTCATTTCCTCTTCTCCAAACTTCAATGAAATAGTTTCCTTCTAATTATCTACTCGAGATTTGGTGATGGAAACAAAAGGCCTGCCCAAGAGAATAGGACAAAAAGAATCTCGAGGCATATCAACTATATGAAAATCAAGGGGGTACATGAGTGAGCCGATAAAGACATAGATATTTCTGATTACTCCTTCCACTTTTATATTGGTTCTATTAGAAAATTTGACAATAGTGTCAACTGGCTCCACATCTGGATTATTTAAATTGTAGCAGAGTCCCTCATAAAGTGTGAAGGCATAATATTTATAGTGGATATTGGTTCACATATTCCATATAAGAAAGTTTCTCCATAATATATAGGGGTCATCGGTTTAGAAGTTTCATTACCTCGAACCTTACCTGTGATGAATTTTGAGGTTTCAAGGTCTAACATAACCACTTCATGTTCCACTATTCGTGCTTCCATAAGATCCTTCATTATTACATTATATATATATTTGTAGCTTCGGAATTCCTTTCCAGTTTCTTGGGTCTCTTCTTAGTTTGTTCTTCCTCTGTTTGTCTTTTTTCAAAGATCCCACGTATAGGTATCGAGGATAACTCTTCCATTAGTGCTCTTGCACGCTTCTTTTCTTCGAAGGGTTTACGAGGTTCCCATTCTGTAGGTACCTGCAAATGCCCTGCATAATTCTCAATAATTTTCTTCACTAAGTAAGAATCAATATCGAGGGTTTTAATCATTGAATCTGTCCTCTCATCTACAAGGAAATCATTAATGCAAGCATATTCGGAAAAACTATTTGTAGTATTTTCCTTATCTTTAAAATTTTTAGTTGCTTCTTTCATTTTTATTTTTAGATTCCAAGCCTCATCATAGGTATAAGATAGAAAACTGCCATTAGAAGTAGTATCTAGATTCATTCTATTTTCAATACTTAGCCCTCCATAAAAGGTATGGGTGATTAACCAATCAGGTAAACGATTATGGGGGCAATTATCTAGGTAACTTTTATACCTTAGATATCCTTCATATAAGCCCTCACTAGGATTATTTTTGAAACTAATAACAATACCTCTCATCCTGTGAGATTTTCTTTTAGAATAATATTTTGATAGGAACTTGGTCGTCAACTCCTCCCAAGTCCTTGGTGCTTTTGTACAAAAAGATCTATACCAGTCGCAAACATTATTAGAGAGAGTTTGTCTAAACAACTGTATTTTAATCATATCAAGATTACAGTCATCGAAAATAAAGGAACTAAGGATGTCTTCAAAGAATTGTAAGTGTCCATATGGACTTTCTTCAATGGTCCCTGCAAATTTCTTAGAATGTAATAACTCAAATAATAAAGGATGGATCTCGACTCCATCCGGATTTATGCTTTTGTTGACAGTAATAAAAGCGTCCATGGGTGGACCCATTTTCCTTAATGCCTCAAGCTGATTTAAATGTTGAGTGTTGTCCATTGTTATGGTCCTGCAACTCAAGTAAAAATTAGTACAACGAAAGTAAATAACTAAAAGTAAAGTGACTTATAGCGCTAAGCTCCCCGACAACGGTGCCATAAAATATCTTAATGACTGCAAGTGCACAGATCGTTTGTAGCTAGTTTCAAAATAAAGATATCGATCCCACATGGAGCAGTAGGCGAAAGACTAAAATGCTTTTAACTATAACTAAACGGAGTACTTAAGGAATCACTTTAAGATGCAAGAAAAGTAGAGTTGTTTTTGGGTTTTGGTTGAACAAGGTGATTTAAAGTAAAGCAAAACTTAATGCAGAAAGTAAGAATCACGTGCGTAATAGAACTTTGGAACTATAATAGGGAAAAGGCGTTCTTAGGGTTTAGTGGATCCACCGCTAGCAATTTAGACTAAGTGATCGAGAGTATTATAACGAATATTCTCATAATGTGTATGTATGTGGGAGGAGCTCCATATATGGACGATTTGCCAGCAACCGCTGCACACATCGTCCTCATAACCACAATAGACAGTAACCGACAACAATCGCATTACCGCGCTATTAAGGGATTTCTCCCGTGGCATGTACATGGCTTAGTGAGTTCTCCTTGATTCCCCAAGTTAGTACGTAAAGAATGACAACAGCTTTATAGTCACAGTAAGTGCTATCATCCCTCTGTCTACTAACAAGTAATCCCCTTCATCGAGTCCCCATAGGAGGCAAATATTAAGGAGGTACACAACTACCAATATCAAGATGAAGACAATTAACACGTATATATAATGATGTATAACATAATAATATCTATGTCATCTCAGTTATATGCTAGGGTTTCTGCATATCCCCAAGAACTAGGGATCTACTCAGACATGGAGGCAATCAACATCATAGCAATGGTAATGGAAACAGTCATAAATGAATAGTACTTGTATAAATCCACAACGAGTATAGGAATTACAACAAGATCTCGACAAGATGTAGATGGGATGGATGGAGATGGTGGCGATGCAACGGTGGATGATGAAGATCGATGCCTTAGCCTCTCGGATCTGCGTAGGGCGAAGATGGATCCCTTGTGGATGAGTTCCCCCTCCAGATGCCTTCCGGAGGTGAGGTTTCTGCGATTTCTGGGTGTTCTGTATGTCGTCTTCTCGAACCAATTGCACTGGGTGAAACTATTTGACGAGGCGGAGGCGGCGCCAGCTATACGGCCGGAGCTATACGGCTGGAATATTTTCTCCGCCCATATAGTTGGTCGTTGAACCTTCTGCCTCCCTTGTTTGCTTCTGGTTTTCTTCTGGTATTATTAATATTTCCCAAATAAGCGATTTACGTTGTTTTTGACTCCTTTTCTCCATAGTACAACTGTTCCAAGAATTGTATCCATTGGATCCATCATCTGTCCGGATCCCGGTGAAAACAGACATAAAATGTGCGCGCGAACGCCATAAAATACCAAGATCCTACATCTACAATGCAAAATAATAATGTAAAACATGATGCAAATATGCACTCATCAATGACTTGCAGGTTGAGCAACACCAACCCGAGGAGGAGATTCCGAAGGAGGATGAGGACCAAGAGGAGGAGCAAGAAGTTCCTTACCAAGAGGAGCAGCCACAAACCCGGTTCGCTACATACCAAGACTTCCAAGAACTTGGAAGGACTGTGGAGAGGATGCATAGCCTCTCTTTGAACCTCCGAGAAACAACTAGTAACCTCTCAACTCAATTCACGAACATGAGTAATGACTTTTTCACGCCACCATAATGATTTGAAGGGCTTGCAAAAACCTAAGCTTGGGGAAGTTTCCTCATGTATCTTTATTTGGTGTTCATTTGCTTTTATTTATTTCGAGGCTACGTTTTTAATTTGAGTTTATAAGCACTCGTGTTGGTTCCTCCAACACTTTATTTTCTAGTTCTTTTATTTGCTTTCGATATTTTCTAGCCGAGCTTTACCGCCAATTTTCTATTTTATAAACTCCCTCTCTTAAAAAAACCACAAAAAGATTTCTCCATTTTTCCTTACTTTCCCTCTTTCTGTTATTTCTGCCTCAAGGTTTTCATATGTTTGCAGGAGAGTGATTAACTTCGAGTTTCCAAGAAACAAATAAAAAGGAAGAGATAAGTGGAACCAAACATGAGAGGTATGCCTTATGACTCCCCACTTTTTAAGTTTGAGAAACCTATGCTAGTTAGTAGTAAATTTTGAGATATTATATTGGTGGAGTGAGTCTGTGTATTGTAGTAAGATTTTTGTTTGCATGGGTATTTAGTTGGGTATGTTTTGTTCCAGCTCTCGTAACCAAGTCTTGCCTAAAAATTGCTAAACAATTGTAATAGGAAAAAGTCTCACAATTGAAGGCTTGGGTGTTGTAATGCTTAGTCTTGAAGGCTTATTTCTAGAGACACTCAACACCAATGAAAATGTTGATTGGCTTGATAGCTCTCTTTAAAAGGATTTGTTCGATTGAGTTAATGTTTAGTGGTTTTTATGAGCATGCCAAAGTTTGACTTGTTAATCATAAGAATGATATATCTTTATGCGTGTCAAACTTCACGGGATGCCAACAACTCCGCTGGCTTACGAACGATCTTCATGGAGGAAACTCCTAGATTTCAGCTATGAGTTGATTAAACGCTTGTAGCAGCAATGCTATAGTGGGTAAGATTCTTGGCACTCCTGGGTAGCTGTAATCATGATGGAATCACTCCTCTGGCTGTTATGAGAAATCATTATGCAAAAGGAAAAAAAACTTAGTGATGCCATGAGTGTCCATCACAGCCCGATAAACAAATAAAAATCTTTGGCATGCTCTCAATTACTCAAGAACTGAAATTCTTGAAGGACAATGAATAGAAAAGTAGTGCTTGAAAAGTCTTGATTTATTGATGTGGGAGAATTGAGATACTTTAGTGTATATGATTTTCATGACAACTCTCACACTCTCAATTTACATGATTATACTTTATTGTTCAAAGCCAAGCCTATGAGTTGATTACATGACATGGAATAAAGTTTACTCATTTGAATCATCCATGTTAATAATAATTTTGCTGCACTATAAGGATGCATAAAACCCGTATGATATGCTTGCCATTACTCTATCTATGCTGAAGATTTTCAGATTTATGAAGTGGAGGAAACATGAGATTACCAACCATGAGTAAGATCACCATCTAGTTATTTCAGTTTAAATGCTGAGTTCCATTTTGATTTTTGTTTTCTTGCTTGGGGACGATCAATTTTAAGCTTGGGGAGGTTGATGGCTCAGAAATATAGCCATCTACGTCCATATTTAAATTGGATATTATTCATATTTTTGATGAAATATCTCTCTAAACCTTGCCACTAATGCCTAATATTTAGAGGGGTATGCAATCCTTTCTTTTATATTTTTCCTGTGCAGATAATGTCGTTCGAAGATGGGAGTCACTACATTAAAGTCAAAGATACAAAATTTTGAACAACCAGAAGAAACCAGGAGCCGTGAAGCGGAGGCAAACGCTTTAACGACCAACTATATGACCAGAGCAAAATTCTGGCCATATAGCTGCGGTCGTATAGTTGGTGCCGCCACCGTTAGGTCAAACAGAACAACTTTCGTGAAGGGACCCCTATATAAAGAAGCCTCGGGCGATGAGAAAACTCTCTCTCGCTGACGAGGGTTTAACTCATCAATGCCCATTGTTATGGACTTGGGTTTCGGAGGAGGGAAAGCTGGAGGCATTAGTCGGCTAGCAAACAAGCACACATGGACACAAGGTTTACCCAGGTTCAGGCCTCGTAGAGGTCCCTTCTCTTGCTTGTCTACTCTTGGAATTAACGAAGGAATCAAAGATTATAGGGGCGTGCAGATGCAATCTGGCGAGAGTTGTGGAAACTAGGGTTACGTGTGTCCTCCTCGCCGTCCCCTCCTAGCATTTATATAGATAGGCTAGGTCTCGGGTAGCAGGTCGAGTCGGTTACAAATTAGGGTTTTCCCTTTAAACTTTCTATCTTTAAGCTTCTTCTTGTTTCGCATGTAATCGAGAGTCCGTGGGCCACTCGAAGTATCCATCGGGCCTTGGCAACGCCTGTGGGCTTCCGCTGTATCTGGACCGTATAGACCAAACTCGAGTACCTGCAGGGTATACCCATGTCAGTAGCCCCCGAGTGTCCAATGTAATCGTAGATTCGACTAGGAACTTTATGAAGCCTTTCGAGTGCATGACTGAGTATTTTTCGAGTGTTCTGTTTATGTCATAGCGTTGTTGATATACGTGCCTAATTTAACCAATGTATCGGTATCAGTTAACTGCCTTAGGGCAAAACAATGGAATCTACTCAAACTCGAGTCCCCGGACTCAAATTCGAAAAAGTGCTGGCATAATTCGACTCAAGCCGCGGAGGTCTATGAGTCGAATTCCAGTGTATAAGTGCGAGCACTCGACGCGTCCGTCAAGGCATGTTCATCGTACCTGCAGGTACGGATATGTTTCTGGTAGTACGTAGCAGATGTGTTGCCAGGCCTTATTCATGCCTTATCTTCACGCTGCAAGCGCGACATCCGAATTTTTTTCATCCCGAAGATGATTCGGATGGCCCAGGAGACACAGTCTCTTTGTAGGGAAAGTATGAGACGGAGTCGCCATAGCATTCGAGTGTGGATGTTGTCCACACACAGTATGGTGTACAAATAATGATAGGGTGCACGACCAGCGCTCCCTATGGGAGTAGGCCCCGAGTGTCTGGTTGAGTTGAAGACTCAGGCAGGGACTAAAATTTTGCGACTGCTGTCGTCTGTTGTTGCTTGTTTCGATCAAATTTGCTTTCGGCGCTCCCTATGGGAGTAACCCATGATCCATAGTCGGATCGTAGATTCGAGTGGTTGGGTATGCTCTAAATGTTCATATTCCTGCATAAAAAGAAATCATAGGGTGTGCGACCAGCGCTCCGTATGGGAGTAGCCCCCGAGTGCTTGGTGGAGTCGAAGACTCGAGCAAGGACTAAAGTAATCGAAGTCTTCTAATGCTCATCTTGATGACATCAGTGCTGACAATGTGATGACCTCAGTTGCCCATGTGAGCGGCTTTGACAGGAAGGGACGTGACGAGCGGTGGGTCCCACTTTCTGACTTTGATTTGACCGGGCGTGCGTAATCTTTCGTTTTAACTACGTCTCCTCGATTTCCACATGTAATGGAGATAGTGGGGGACGATTCATGTTTTGGCCTCTCCATGTGTCGACAGCAATGTGCGCCACACGTCCAGTAGGGTTTCTGCTGGCCGTTGGATGGCATCCGCAAGGGGGTTAAGTAGCAGCGCAACTGCGGTAATTTCCCATCTGCCCGTTCTATGCTTGTGCTTCCATTGCCATTGCCGCTGCTCTTTGCTTCCTAGAGTTCGTCCTCTTCGTGGCGCTGGACCAACTCCGCGTGTTCCCGAGCTACTTCCTCCGCTCACACTGCCATCGCAAGATGGGGAAAAAGAAGGGAGGCGTCGCCGCTGGGTCCGCCGCCACCATTGCTGCTGCCAAGAAGAAGGGCGGCTCCACCACTGTGGGCACCAGCGCTGGGAAGAAGAAGGGTGCGGGTACCCGCGTCACCAATGGTGCGTGGCGCACATCCATCATCAATCCTCCGAGCTCCGTCTCCTGCGTCAAGATGGAGTTCCATCACCCGTGGTGGATGACTCGCGAGTTCCAGGTGGCGAGGTAACTCCTTGTCCTCATGCTGGTTTCTGGGTGATGTTCCTAGCGTTCATCATCCGTGGTCTTTCTTTGCCACATATTTCAATATCAAGCTCATGGCATCCGTCCAAGGGTGGAGAGACAAGTGGTTCTACATCCATGACCAGAAGGCCGACGGAGAGCACTACGGACTTGCGCCCTTCGATCCCACGACGCCGTGCAAGAGAAGGTGTTCTTGGAAGAACGTGGTGATGCCTGGCGAGTCCGAGAGACGGAAGTGTTATACAAGCGCGTCTGCAACCTCGAGAGTCGCATGGGTAAAGAAGAGGGAGGCGCTGCCCTCATTCGCACATGGCTGCGCCGTCGCATCCAACCTCTGTAGGCCAGAGTCCACCCCATGTTCCAATGGGCTGGTGCGGACGATTCCACTCGTGTATCTGCTGATGGCATTTCCACGAGTGAAGTAGATAAGAGGTTGCGACTGGTGACAAAGTATACCAACAAGGTGGTTCTCCCAGGTGAGCCAGTCGTGCCTCCCTTCGACGCCTCTAACCCTCCTCTTGAGGTAGAATCGTGCTATGAAGTAGCTTTATTTGTTGATTGCTTCTAATTTCTTGACGTATACTGAATTGTTTTCTGGATGTAGGATTGGAAGGTGTCTCCCAGTTTGCCCCCTCTTCCTGAGGGGGTTATTCCTCGCAAAGTGTATGAAGAGGACGAGTCGGGATCGACCGTCCCACTTGAAGAGGAGGGAGCCCCCCGAGTCCAGTGATCCGGACACTCGCAAGCATTCTCGTAGCAAGGATTCGGATGCTTCGTCTCCTTCGACTCCAGAAGGCCCATCTATTGGTGCCGAGGAGCCGATTCCCGCCGTTCCTGTGTGCTCTATGGCTCCTCCTGCCCGGAAGAAGCTTCGACTGCCAAAGGAATCGTCGGAGTTGGAGGAGCAGTCCTTCGACCTTGATAGATTTGACTGGTAAGTTCTGTATTCACGAATTCATTTTGGTTTCTTCTTTGAGTTGTCATCTGTCTTGAAGGTCTTGTTTGATTTTGTGTTTCAGTCAAGTGGCGACATCGTCTTCTGACGATGTCCAATTTTTGAAAGAGTCCGGAGTCGTGGACTCCAAGTCCAAGAAGGTGGCTTCGCTGTCTCCTTCTCCTCCATTGGCGGCCCACTCCAGGCATAACTCATCGAGTTCCCCGCATGCTGGGGAGCATCAGATGGTTATCCGGATGACTGTACAACAACCTTCTTCGGAGTCTATGGAGGATCATGTAAGTATCTTGTAGTTGGCAGTCGAATTTATTCTTGGCGTGCTTTACTTGAACTTGAAATGTCTCTGATGCAGCTCATCATGAAGGAAGCCGCCCGCCTGGCGGAGCAGGTCCTTAACATGGGTCGACAGCATGCGCGACTGGACAATCGCCATCGCATTGTCGAAAGTAAGTTTTGACTTCGTCTTTGTCTTTTGCGAATACTATTGATTCGATTTGGTAACACTCTCTGTGTGTTGCAGCTAAGCACAATGAATTACTTCGCCATGCTGCTGCATTGGAGAAGACACCGGCCGCGGCGATGAAGAATCGCGACGAGGCAGTCGCAACCTTGGAGGAGTCACGGAAGCGAGTGTAAGATCTCCTTGCCTCCACTGTTGAGAGGGAGAAGATGTTCGAGGAGCAACTTCTCTCGATGGCCAAGTCTCTCTTAGGTATGACTTTTTCATCTGGATATGCCTTGCTCTTCTGCACTTTGACGTGTGATTGTTGTACTAATGCTTTTGTGTATGAGATGCCAGCAGCTTGAGTTTCGATGCCCAATCTCTGCGTCGTGCGGATGCTTTGGCTGGTGCCATCGCCGCAGTCGAGGACCACAACGTTTCCCTCCAGGAGACGCCGGGGAAGGCCAAGGATGTGCTTAGTCGCATCCGTGAGGACTTGACTCCCAAGGCTGGGATGATAGACAACCTCGGTGACTTGGTGGAATCCCTGGCTAGAGGAATCCCCGCGGACTTCAAAAATTCGCAGCGCTCCATCGGAGCCACCATGCCACTCACAATGGTGCAAGCCCATGGTGTGGAGATGGATCCTGCAGCTATCTCTGAGGCGATGCCTGTCGACGCTGGAGGCCAGCAGGTAGTTTTTGCTCCCTATGCTGGTAAATGCAAAAATTACGGTCCCCAGCTTATTGAGACACTCACCAAGTACTCCGAGGAGCGGCGTCAAGCGAAGGCTGCAAAGGCTGTGGCCTCTGGGGGTACTACCGGCAAGTCCATGGCGTCGGAGACTACCACGAATGCGATGAAGCCCCCGAGGGCTAAGTCCAAGTCAAAGAAACATGCTACGCCTTAGTCTTCATCTGTAATAGCTGAAGTGGTTTAGCCTTTTGCTTTATGGAACAATGATTTTGTGGGGGTGTCCCAATCGAAACTTTTCCTGTGTCTGGATGCATATATGCCCTTTGCCAAATGTATTCTTGGTCTCTTATTTGCTGTTTGCTTGATTTGTGGTAGGGTACATCGATCCTTCGAGTGATTCTTGTGATCCTCCCTCTGCCGATGAGAACTTGGCGTAGCCTCGTTCGAAGGTGGAGGAGTTGTCATTGCTTTCGCGACTACGCGATCGTATTAAACAACTGGAGCATAGTTGCCCATCCTCCGTGGTAGCGCTGATGTATGGAAGTCGAAGGCAGAGAAAGCCTCTGCTCGCGAGAAGTACCGATTGGAGGAGGTGGCCTAGTTGAGTGAGCAGTTCAAATGTTAGCCTTCTATCATCTTATCTTTTCCTTTAGTTAGTCACGGTGATGCCTGTCTTTCACACTTTGATTTTTGTGTGGTGTAGTTGTCAGTGCTCGCCATCCACAGGAAGACCTGATCGCTGTTCGAATGCATGATTTGACCCAGAAGCAGCTGCAGGTGAGTGGGTACTTCTGGGTGGATCATGACCGTGCAATTACACTTGTGACCTTGTAGGATCGTGCTTCTCAAGTG
Source organism: Avena eriantha (assembly GCA_910589775.1). NCBI lineage: Eukaryota > Viridiplantae > Streptophyta > Magnoliopsida > Poales > Poaceae > Avena > Avena eriantha. The sequence goes on along the minus strand of OU342745.1, from coordinate 248,808,689 downwards.
CTTCATTTTCTGAAGAAGGCGCAGTCGTGCCTCATGCACATCTATCAGACGATGTTTCCACTGGACGCTGTCCCTTCAAGCATGTTGGCCCTTTTGGCGAGATTATAGGATTTGAGTGCAGTTCGCGAGTGCGTGTGGCAGCAGCTAGTGGCTAGTGCCAAGGCTGCTTTGTCGCTGGTGCGACTGCATAGGCTTGATGTAGACGTTGCGGCTATTGCTGCTGGGCCATCGACTCCACCGGCAGGTTCGACCTGGAACATGGTTCCACATACCAGGCGGTGGATCATCCAGCAGAAGAAATTGTCGACTTCTTTGAGGAATAGACAAACGTTCTTCTGCTGCAGTAGTAGTTTGATTTGTATCCTGCACATAAGTATACCAGTGTTGTAAAAGTTCGTGTGTATATATGTAATTAATTTATATTGATATGTAAAGATCTTGCTAACTTATATGTTTTGCGAGTGTATTTATACTCGAAAGTTCCTTTTCGTTAGCCTGACTTGTTTTATCTCAGCACCTTGCCAACCTGTCAGGTGCGTTGCAACTGGGTTGGTGTTTTATCAAAGGTTCGACTGATGTTGTGTCAGCTACTCGGGATACTGTGACTTGTTCGTAGAACGAATATGTAAAGGGTGGCGTAGCCCCTGAGTGAAAATATTGCCAGAGAAATAAAGAAGAATACAGAGTTTCGGGGCACTTAGCTTTATTTATTCGCAGAACAGTACGAGGTACAATATGTGGCTAAGTAGCCTGGCTGAATAGCCTTATTTGTAATGTAAGGAAACAAAGATGACTAGGGGTAGAAGCACCGCAGCTGCGCGATGTTCCAAGGGTTGTAGTATGCGACTCCTGTCTTGAAATCTTTGAGGCGATAGGCGCCACCTGGGATTACTTCTGTAATCATGTATGGTCCCTCCCAAGGGGACTCGAGCTTGAGGTGCCCTTGCTGCTTCAGTCGCAGGACCAGGTCTCCTTCGACGAAGGATCTGGGGCGTAGCCTTCTGCTGTGGTAGTTGCGTAGGTTCTGCTGGTAGATCGTCGATCTTTCTGCTGCGATATCCTGTGCCTCGTCAAGGAGATCGACGGAGTCTTCGAGTGCAAGTGTTGACTCCTGCTCGCTGTATGCGACTACCCATGGGGCTTTAAAGCGTACTTCTGCGGGTAGCACTGCTTCGGCGCCATGCACCATGAAGAACAGGGTATATCCCGTGGCGCTATTTGGGGTTGTGTGCAGGCTCCAAAGTACGGAATGCAGCTCGTCTGGCCAACATCCAATGGCTTGCTCGAGTGGCCGGAGGAGTCGCTTCTTGATTCCACCGCAGACAAGGCCGTTGGCCTTTTCGACTTGACCATTGGTCTATGGATGAGCTACGGAGGCATAACCTATGTTGATTCCCAGGTTCTCGTAGAAACCCTAGAACTCCTTAGAGGTGAAGTTCGTTCCATTGTCCGTGATGGTGATGTGTGGCACTCTGAAGTGATAGACAATGGACTCGAAGAACTTGATGGTGCTGGCTCCTGACTGGTTTGTCACCGGCATGGCCTCTATCCACTTGGTGAATTTGTCGACTGCGACCAGGAGGTAGACGTAGCCTCCTCGCGAGGACTTTGGGAGCTTGCCGACCATGTCGAGTCCCCATTGCGCAAAGGTCCAAGCCAATGGTATTGGCCGGAGTTCCGTGCCAGGTGCGTGTGGTTTGTTCGCGAATCGCTGACAAGCATTGCATCGCTGGACGATGTCCTTGGCGTCGCGCATGGCCGTAGGTCAGTAGTATCCAGCTCGTAGAGCTTTAGCGACGAGGGTGCGACTACCAGCATGGTGCCCGCAAGTCCCTTCATGGATGTCGAGGAGGACGGCCCTTCCGTCCGTGTTGGAGACGCACCGTTGGAGTACTTCTGTGATGCTGCGCTTGTATAGTTCACCGTTGACGACGGCGAATGCCTTGGATCACCGCGCGATGTGTCGCACGTCAGTCGGGTCGTCTGGCAGTCTCTTGCTGAGAAGATATGTGATGTAGGGTTGAGTCCAAGATGGCTCAATCATCCTGACACCCATTGGTCCTTTGAGTCCTGTGTCAAACTCCAGGTCATCGAGTGCCATTGGCTCATTGGGAGGCGTAGCCCTCGAGTCCGTTGTTGCGCTTGTTTTCTTCTCTATGGCCTTTGGCTTGATGGAGCATTCGCAGATACGCTCGAGAAATACCCCAGGTGGTATGGGGGCGCAGGTGGAGCCAATGTTGGCGAGTGCGTCCGCCTCTTCATTGCTTTCACGGCCTACATGCCACAGCTCACAGCCGTTGAAGTCCCCTTCGAGTGTGTCGTAGAGGTCACGGTAGGCGATCATATTGTTGTTTAGCGTGTCGCACTCGTGCATCGTTTGGTTGACAACCAGTTTGGAGTCTCCATAGATGATGAGCCTCTTGGCGCCGCAGGCTTTCACCATCCGCATCCATGCAGCAAGGCCTCGTATTTAGCTTTGTTGTTGGAGGCAGTGAATTGCATTCGTAGAATGTATTCAGCTTGTCTCCCTGGGGCGATGTCAGTATGACACATGCGCCAACCCCATCCTTTCGTTTGGATCCATCGAAGTGGATTGTCCAGAGGTAAGACATATCTGACTATTTGGGGTGCTGGTTCTCCATCCAGTGCACGAGGAAATCAGGGAGGACTTGTGACTTGATCGCGTCACGCTTTTCATATGTAATGTCTCGTGGAGACAGCTCGATTCCCCAAAGCGCGACGTCCGATGGTGTCGGGGTTGTTGAGTATATGCCCAAGCGGGGCGTCGTTGACCACCACGATTGGGTGCTTCTGGAAGTAGTGGCGCAGTCGCCTGGCTGTCATGAAGATACCGTATGCTAGCTTCTGGTAGTGCGGGTACCGTTGCTTTGTTGGCGTGAGGACCTCGCTGAGGTAGTAGACTGGGCGCTGCACCCCGTGGACCTTGTTTTCCTCAGCATGTTCCACCACGAGCACCGTGCTGACCACCTGGTTGGTGGCGAAGATGTATAGCAACAATGGTTCTTTTTCGCGTGGAGTCACTAGTACTAGCGAGGTGGATAGTAGACGCTTGAGGTCTTCAAATGCTTCCTGCGCCTCGTCGGTCCACTCGAACTTGTCAGTTTTGTGGAGAAGTTGGTAGAAAGGCAGTGCCTTTTCGCCCATTCGACTAATGAATCGACTGAGCGCCGCAATTCGCCCAGCCAGCTGTTGGACGCCTCTTACGTTCTCTGGCTTCTCCATGGCCAGTATGGCTTTTATTTTCTTCGGGTTTGCCTCAATCCCTCTCGCGGAGATGAGATACCCGAGTAGTTGCCCAGATGGTACACCGAATGCGCATTTGTCCGGATTGAGCTTGATCCGGTAGCGGTAGAGGTTGGCGAAGGTTTCGTGTAAATCATCGATTAGCGAGGCTTCCTCTTTGGTTTTGATGACGATGTCGTCAACATAGACTTGAATGTTGCGACCAAGTTGATTCTTAAGGCAAGCCTGCATGCACCGCTGATAGGTGGCTCCTACATTTTTGAGCCTGAAGGGCATTGTGTTGTCGCAGAACACACCAAAAGGCATCGTAAACACCGTTTTCTCTTGGTCTTCCTCCTTCATTCGAATCTGATTATAGCCTAAGTAGGCTTGGAGGAAGCATAGACGCTCACATCCCGCGGTGGATTCGATGATTTGGTCGATTCGCGACAGCGGGAAATGATCCTTTGGGCAGTGCTTATTCAGGGAGGTGAAGTCCACGCACATCCGCAGGATATCCGTGTCTTTTTTAGGTACCAACACCGTGTTGGTGAGCCAAGTGCTTTCCTTGATCTCGCGTATGAATTTGGCGTCGAGGTGTCTGTTGATCTCCATTCCGACCACCTTTGCCCTTGGTTCAGACAGTCGCCGAATTGTTTGCTTGACTGGCCTTGCGTCTGGGTTAACGTTGAGTGTGTGCTCGGCGAATTCCCTAGGAACCCCTGGCATGTCCGCTGGAGGAATTCTACGAGCACGAGTTCCTATGCGGAACTCAAGTTGTTGGCGATGAGGGCCGTCTTGGTCGGATCCGTTCGTGGGAGTTGGACTTTCTTCATGTGCACCAACGAGTCGAAGGACAGGTCGGGTGAACTTGGCCAGCTCAGGGGAGGCAGACTATTGTTTGTCAACTCCTTTAATCTTGCGAGTCCCTCCTGCATATCGAAGGACTGGGAGATTCTGTTGAATTCCCTGTCGCAACTGTCGGACCTCTCGAAGTTGCCGTTGATTGTGATTATGCCGTTTGGGCCAAGCATCTTCATCTGCAGGTAGGCGTAGTGCAGTACCGCCATGAACCTTGCGAACGCGACATGTCCGAGGATGCAGTGATAGTGTGCAGGCTAGTTGACGACCTCGAAGTCAATGCGCTCTCGCTGAAAATTTTGCAGCGTACCGAAGATAACATTGCGGTTGATTTTGCCTAGGGGATATACACCTTTCCCTGGGACGATGCCATGGAACGTTTTGTCTGAAACTTCCAGACACGTCAGAGGGAGCCTCATTGCACGCAAGGTACTCGCGAACATTAGGTTGATGCCGCTGCCGCCGTCCATGAAGACGCGGCTCATGTCTAAGCCCTCAATCTGCGCCTCGAGTACGAGGGGACAGTGGCCTAGACGAGGGACTTGGCGTGGGTGGTCACTCCTATCAAAGGTGATGCAGGAGTCGCTTCCACTGAGGTACTCAGTGGTGGAAGGTGGAGAGTTGATCGCCAAGTTGACTTGGCGAGTGATGGCTTTCTGCACTCGATTTGAGGGACGCCCCTTTTGGATCATCCCCATGTTGCCCACGGGTCGTGGGTATGGTTCGCCACCATGATTTTGGACCGGTGCGGCCGCGGGTGGTGGTATTCTAGGCGATGGTGGAGGAGCTCCATGTGCCACGACGCCTGGGGCGACCCGATAGCCCCTGTTGACTGCGTCACGATTCATGCGAGCCAGACCCTCGTGGAGCTTGAGAAACTCGCGGTAGTCCTTGAGAAGGTGGCTGGATTTTTTCTTGCCATCATGCTTGTCGATGTAGAAGTGCACGTTGCATGGCCCAGACAGTTTGTCCTCGATGGTTGTTACGGGTTCCTCTTCACGAGTGCGGTGCTACCACACCTGCGTGGTTTTCCCGGAGTCGCGATATCCACCGCTGCGATAGCCGCTGTTGCGGTTGTCGTCGCGTTTGTCGGTGTAGCCGGCTGCGACCATGTTAACACCGTCGCGATCATCATAGATGCACATTTGCCGCTAGCCTCAGTGACGACCACCTGATGGAAATTGCGAATCGGTGGGCTGACGGAGACGATTCAGTGAAAAACCACACCTACTCGCCATCATGTCGCCGTGAGCGGCGACGCCGAGACAGATCGTGACTGGCATCACTGGATGAAGGTGAGGAATAGCGTTTTGCCAGAGCTTTTCCCTTCTTCGGTTCCGGCGTTGGCTCTTTGTCGAGAGCGGCCTCGACTAATCCCAAGCCCGTGATCGTAGATCGGTGCATGGCGGCTCGCGGATCTCTAGCCCGCGGCTGGTTGTTGAGGAGGTACATGGTGGCTGCTGTCACCACGGCTTGTGGTGTCTTTGGGACCATGTTACCCTGTGTGTCGACTGTCATAGAGCCGAAGTCGAGGACTTTCGCAGCTTCTATGCGTTCCTGCTCGGTGAGATGGGCCATTTGAGATCGCCTCTTGTTTGCCACGTACTCGTTGCCCTTGGAAGAGGATCCTCCGTGGGAGGAGAGCCTAGCTCGACGAAGACTCGACTCATCTGCCGCCTTTTTACGCGCTTAGAGTTGCACGATTGCGTGTAGCTAGCGTCTGTATTCCTCCTTTAGTAGCCAATGGTAGCCCATCAACATGTCCCCGAGTGTGCCGGGGGGCAGGGGATTGCCTCGCAGAGCTTGTCGGCAGCGCATGGTTGGAGGTTCGACTACCCCTCCGTTGTTGACGGGCGCGCCATTGCCACCGTTGGTGGGGTCGCTGTTGGGTGGTCCGCCATTAGGTATGCCACCGTTGGGCGGATCGGTGCCAGATCCATTGCCACCATTTTCATGATTAGCGGCGGTGTCACCAGTGTTGATGAAAACACACATGAAGTGGTTGGGGAAGCTGTTGCTTCCGCAACTTTCGGATCCGGAGCTGCAGACTCCATCTTCCGTTGCTAGGTCACCTGGATCGGCTCCGCGACTGCTTTTGCTGTCCGTGCTCCTAGCTGCTACTGAGGTGTTGAGTTCGCTGAGGGTGCCAATTGGTGGCGGGAACCACGATGCTGGAGCAATCATGGGTGCTGTTGGCTAGTCAGGCATGCGAAGCGTGCCCATCTGACCAACCTGGAAGCGGAAGCTCCCAATCGCCAGGCTGATTCCATCGCCTACGGACTCGAAAGCCGGGTGAGTGGCCGACGTGTGACCGGTGAAGTTGAACGCGCTGAAGAGCTGGCAAATCTCCGCTGTTGCGGAGTTGTAGATCGCGGTTGATGGGGCCGAAGAAGCCAAGACATTAGCATTGCCAATTCCCACAGACGGCACCAATTGACGAGGGTTTAACTCATCAATGCCCATTGTTATGGACTTGGGTTTTGGAGAAGGACGGAGCGTTAGAGGAATCAGTCGGCTAGCAAACAAGCACACAGGGACGCAAGGTTTACCCAGGTTCAGGCCTCGTAGAGGTCCCTACTCCTGCTTCTCTACTCTTGGAATTAATGAAGGAATCGAAGATTACAGGGGCGCGCAGATGCAATCTGGCGAGAGTTGTGGAAACTAGGGTTGCGTGTGTCCTCCTGGCTGCTCCCTCCTAGCCTTTATATAGATAGTCTAGGCCTCGGGTAGCAGGTCGAGTCGGTTACAGGGTTTTCCCTTTAAACTTTCTATCTTAAGCTTCTTCTTGGCTCGCAAGCAATCGAAGAGTCCGTGGGTCACCCGAATTCTGTATTGGGCTTTGGTGACGATGTGGGCTTCCGCCGTATCTAGACCGTATAGACCAAACTCGAGTACCTGTAGGGTATACCCATGTCAGTAGCCCCCGAGTGTCTAGGGGAATCGTAGAAAGGCATGGGCAGGGGCATAGTAGTACTAGTAATAGTAGGGCTGGGCAGTACACTTTTTCTATAGTAAGTATTTTTAAAGTGGCAGTGGCGAGAACATTTTGCCAGGAGAGATTCCCGAATTTTTGATCCCAGCTATCACGTGGTGGCCTACAACTATTTCAAGCAGGACCCACGTCAAGGAGTGAGTTAAAGAGAGTCCCACATCAAGGTGGTGAGATAAAGAATTGATCGAGCCAACCTCTTCCTTCCCTTGGTACTAGTAGTTCTCCCGGGTTCCTCTCCAAGGACCGAGAAAATCACCCCTCTTCGAATCAAATTGATTCCAGCTTATATATCCTTTTGCTAATTCAGCTCACGGAGCATTGAGTGAGGGGAAGGGCTAGCATAGGACAAGAAAGCAGTAGTTGCAGCATAGGGCACCAACGCTGGGGCCTGAAAAACCATTTAGAAACCGATAAAAGCATAAGCTCGGATTTGAGACTAGAAACACACACAAACACACACACACACACACACATATATATATTAATATACAGAATAGTTTTCAATGATAGTTCTGCTAACAAAGGCCTAGAAATCATAAGGTAGCTCCATATTACCGAACTACGACAATATCGAACCAATCATGGGATAGCTCAACAACCCAATAGTTTTGTAGATGGGCTAGTGGTCACGAGACTACCCTGACGACACCAAAAGTACACCCCTGATGATCAACATCCCTGCATCAACTCCATCCAGAAGCAGTGTACCCGATCCTCAGCCTCAGATGCAGGCTCATCAATGAACAGGTCATCGTCATTACCATCAAAGTCCCCTTCGGTTGTCTACTTCTGCGATTAGTAGATTAACATATACTTTTATAGAGAAACATCAAAGACACACAACGTGAACATTTATCATTCTACAAATATACCTTGTCATCTGGCATAGCGAAAGTACTAGAAATGAAACCCGTTTCATGTAGCTTGCACTTTTTCTCTCCTCCCCTTCTCCAAGTTAATCTAGATGCTCAGGAGCTGCCTCTGTCAGTTGATCTAGATGATCAACATCTACTTCCCCTACTTGATCTTGATGATAAAGATGTGCTTCCCCCGGTTCATATAGAGGATCATATGGTTCACCATGAAATACCCATCTAACATATGTGCTTAGCATCTCAAATATAAAAATATGGTCTTCCACTATACTTTGAGGCAGCACCCTACAACTCACACACAACCGGCAGGGGCAATGCACTTTTGAGTTGTCACAATGAGCTCTAACAAACTCCATAAATCATAGAAAACCCAGAATATGTTTAGCGCTGCCTAATGGAGTAATCTCTATCCAAAATCTGCCCATCTATTTAATTATGACATACAAGGTTGGTTCTTATTAAAAGAAAAGAAGGAAACATATAGATGAAGTACAAAAATTTTATATGCCTATGCATTTTAGCAAACATATTGATAGCAAAAATAGCCGAAGGTATTTAAGAACATAGATCGAGCACAGAATAAACTATGACCATGCATATTGAGAACAAATTAAACTACGTATTTGAGGAGGCAGATCGGGTGAAAGGGCAATAAAATACCAACCAGATCGAGCTAGAGATAGAAGGACTACCGTGGGATCGATGTGCCCACCGGTGCATCTCAAGAAGACCGACGGGTAGGGAAAGCTTCTTCGCGCACGGTGGTGATGAGGAAAGGTTGTGAGCGCATCTGTTTTGTTGGCAAGGGGGTGAGGGTCTAGGCGGCGGAGGGTGGAAGTTATTACACAGCGCAAAGGGGTGGGGAGGGATAACTTTGAAAATTCTGACCTAGCCTGCTTTGGGCACCACCATATACGTGGTCCACCTGTCAGTCACCATAGATCAAAATTGATCCAAAAGTTGTCAAAATACAAGTTTATGTTTTACCATGGAAACTAATGCACATAGCATTGCACTTTGCGAATGAATGGCTTTATTTCAACATATATTTAATTTCGTCCCTAATTTTTTTGAAAAGGGGCCAAATTTGAAAATTCGAAAATAAACTTCAAATTTGGAACCAAATATATTGGTTGATTTTCCAAGATGCACCGATATACCAAATGTGGACACATCATCATAAATTATGGCCGTGACTTTGGTCACCTTTTTTTCAACGATGGTCATCTTTTTGAAAGCCTTGAATTGTTCGATAATTTTGGCAAATACCTAACAACTCATTTAAATGCTGGAAAGCAATTCTCATTGGCATGCAGGTCTAGACGTAACAACGCATCTGAGCGGCCCCACGTCGGAGCAGCGTATGTTAGAAGTTTCGACCTCAAAATTTTGGTACTATGCCCAAACATCGCACGCATCCATTCAAATATCCCGTACATCCAATCAGAAATACTTCATATTTTTTAGAATGCACAATCCTCTTCTATCACTGCTCCGTAAACAAGAACCCAAAAAACCCAAAGTGCACCCTAAACCCTAGAGGGATATAGGCATAAAGTAGCTGAACCCTAAACCTAAACAACCCATAAAACCTAAACTGTAAGACTATATTTTAAGATTATATATATTTTCATGTAAATTAGCTTATGCACACAGTGAGATACCAACAGAGAAAAATTGTTGTATTTCCTTTTATATTTTGTTTCTTTATTTATTTTAAAAATTACCCAAATTTGATGTCATTACCATTCATATCAAAAAGTTGAAATCTTGCAAAACTCTCGGTGGTTCTCCAATATTTGACTAATTTGATACCTTTAAATTATTTTTAAAAGGGTTTTCTATTTTCGTGCACTCGGTTCGTTAGTTGTACTCAGTTTTCCCTAGCCGCTTAGTTTTTCCGCATTTCTCCCTCCCTCTATTTTAAAACCCTCACAGGCGCTCGAATGGGGAGATGCCGTCAGGACAAAGGCTTAACCGTTACATGCTGACCGGTGGGACCGTGTTGGGGCGGGTCATGCATTAAGCGTTACGTTACATCGCCTCAACCGTTACATGCTGATAGGTGGGGCCAGGATACACAATGAACCATCTCTCACTGATTATGGGGGACGTGGTGTGGGACCATGTGGGGCGCATTTGGTGGTTACGTGCGTCCTGTCACCTAAATTGGAACTTTTCTTTTTTGTTATTTGTATGATTGGCCTTTTTAAGAGCGTCTTTTCCCCTTTATCTTGCTAATACTTGTGTTTTTTTGCCGAAAAAGGTAGCGAATTTAGAGCAGCTTCTCTCTTTATTCATTGTTCCTTTTGGCCCTCGTTTTCCCCCAATCTGGTAGCAAATCTACAACAGCAAATCTAACCAGCACCATAAATAAATTCAGTAAACAGAGCATATGTAGATAAAGCAGCTAATATAGGTTATATAGGACGTTACTTAACGAGGTTCGACAATTAGATTGCTCAGCCATAGCAGTGACCAAGTTCAACACATATAAGACAAAAGAAGCTGCTTTACAGCAGCAGTAGCAGCACAAGATCAGTGGCCCCTCATGGCCTCCGCCTCCTCCCTCTAGTGCCTCCTCCACTTCTTGCTGCCTAATAACTTGACCTTGGGAGCCTTGGGCTTCATCGGGGGCATGCGACCCCCTCGATAGCCACCTTCTAGAGGTTTCGGAGATGAAGGCCGAGCGCCTGGTGCTTGGCTCTGAAGCCATGGCCATTCACGGACTCGCCGCAGGTCCTCACGTCCTTGGCATGCTTCACGAGGGAGTTGAAGTCGGTGGCGTGGAGCCTCCTGGTGGTGCAGAAGGGGCACCTATAGACGTCACCGACGAAGAAGTTGTCATATTGGCCAGACTTCAGCCTCCATAGCACATGACGAGTCTTGGTGTCCTTGGACTCGTCATCACTAAAGACGTCGCTACTATCCTCCTATTGGAAAAATAGTAGAGTGCAATAAGGGCATGATTGAGATACTTTGATTATCGAGATTGATTATTTGCATAAATTAATCGATTGAGATCCCCTGATTATTACCCAAATCTCAAACCAAATCAAATACCGATCCCAACTATGAACATGGGGATTCATCGAAATAAGAGATCTAACAGAAGAGGATTAGCTACTATAAAAATACGAACAACCAAACCCTAATAACGTACGATCTAGCATCCAACAATGGGAATGGGGGAAGAACAAGGGAAGGGGGGAAAATCTTGGTTACCACTGACCATGGGTCAGAGATGCTGGTGTCGTAGGGGTTCTCCGTCCTTATGTAATTAACCTCCTCGTAAGGGTCCCACCCGAGCGGGATCTGCCCGAGACAGGCGGGGGCCTCCTCGCCAGCGCTACGGCTGATGCGGGGACAGGGACGGCGGTTGCCTTTGATTCCTGGATAGGGGCCTCCTCACTGGTGGCCTTGGAGGCGCCGATGGCCACCGCACCGTTCTTATCCATCACTGGCGTGGTTGGGATTTTCTTGGGGGTTTGTAGAAGGTGATAGGACAGTGGAGACGATTGAGTGAGAGAGTGAGTAATGAGTGAGATTGAGGAGGCCTCTATTAAAGGAGAAGGGAAGCAACGTTTCGTTGCACCATCGTGCACCGCATAACCGCGTATGCTACTGAACTGTGCACGGCCACACGTGTCCGCTACCGCCTCGTGCACCACATACACGTACCACGAGTCATGTTTTTTCCCTCGTGTCTAACCCTGGTGACTTAGTTGTGCTCAGTTTTGCCCTCGAGTGTAACACTGAGAGTTTGATTGTACTCAGTTTTGCCTTCCAGTACTAACACTGCCATGTGTAATATACTCAGTTTTACCCTCCGGTGGCTGCTCAATAGAGAGTCAACGAATGGGTTTTAGTGTAACACCTCAACATTTAGGAACCAACGAAGGGTAGAAATAGGAATCTGTGCATATGCATGCATTCATCTGTAAAATCGGGGTAAATTTTTTGCCAAATAAAAATCTAAAGAGATCAGAGTTTCTTTCACTAACTAGAGGTAGGAATAGCCCTCTGAAGTGATTGCTATAAATTTTTCATGACCTTTAGGAAATATTGTGTTTTTTGGGGGAAATATTTCGAATTCAAATTTGAAATTTAAATCATTTGAAAATTAGAAGTTAGAAGCATAAAGTGGATTTCCAAAATAAAGTGTTAACATTGTTGGATTATATTATAGATATATATTGAACAACAATATGAAATTAAGACAAGGAAATTCAAATAAGAAATGAATTCTTATTTCTTTTCTTTATTCCATAATAAGATTACAAATGGAGATATTTACACCAAGACAAAATATTACAAGGAATAGAGTCCAATAAAATGAATCTTTATTAAATCATAGAAATATTGTTACAAGGTTCTTTACAAGAAGAATAGAAGGAGATTACAATAAGAATCTATACTAACTATCTACCCCTATACTAAGTCTTGACAATCCAGACCTTTGTTCTGAAAAAATAAGGTAAACCACTCAAAAAGAAATAAAATGTTAGTTGATTAGTTTTACTCTAAGTGGTGAACAGTGAAGTGCACTGTTCATATTACATCATAGAGTAATTAAAAGGGGCAAGAATCACCCAGGTGTAGTATCTGTTCTTTTAAGCAAATAGCTCCAGTGCCACATTATAAGCCAATTAGAAAAGTGGTAAGTTTCACCAAGATAAGTAACAGTAAAAGGATGGGGGAGTTTAAACCATATTTACTTGATCTCATCCACATCCATAGCAAATAGTGAAGCAGCTCACACACCTAAATGCATGCATTGAGGTGTCAACAGCAGAGAACAAAGGGGCAGTTTAAATCATAGCAACATAGAGAAAAGCAAGCTTTGCTATCCAATTCGCAGAGAGCCCAACCATAGTTTGTCACCAGCACATCCAAGAACAGCACCAGATCTTGTAACCATACCACGAGATCAAGTCACTTTCCACCATAGAAAACCCAGGAGATCACCAGCAAAGATGGTGACTTGAGGAGGGGGATGTACTAGGTGGACAGCAAGACCACATAGGAGCAACAACACCAGGAGGAGCAAGACAAGGCCAAGAGGAAGCCAAAACAAATCCAGGACTACCACAAGCCAGAAGTAAAAGGCAACATCAAGACAAGGCTACCAGGGTATATCCCAACATTTAGATCCAATCATTTTCCATCTTACACATTCATTTTCTTGCAAGCACATGATAAGTGGACATATTAGACAGCAAATCATAAGCATCCAGATAAGGCATGTGCTCTTGCACAGGTAGGGTCTCAGACCAGCATCACTGACCCTATGATCTCTTTCTATCTAGATAGATACACATCAAAGCGACTGGTACAGGGAACATTCCCAGAAGGGTAGCACCTCTGTACCTAGCAGGTTCATATCTGCTTGAATACAAGCTCAAGCATATCCTCTTCAATAAAGATAATCATCTTCCTAAATGATTTAGGAATCATAAATAGACACTTTATTTTAGAAAGGACATTAAAGACCAACACTGTTTATCACTAGGCCACACTATACAGAAACCACTAAGTTTAATCACTTTCCTACAAGCATATAGGAATCATATCTTTATAAATCATCTTCCTATTAATCACAGAGTAGAGACTAGCAATAGTAACTTAAGATTTACACAATAACAGGATTAAATCCTGAGACTGAACACACCAGTGCTTCACAAGTGAGAAATTAACCAAGCATCAGTACAAAGAGCATCCCAACTCAACTCATTTGGAGTAAATCCACAACCACAACAAGTTGGGCATCCACATTCAACTAAGCATGCTTTCATAGAGAGTTTTATGACAGAGAACAGGATAACAAAAGCATGATCAACAGAGTGTTCTCTGATAGAGAATAGAGGCCTGAAGACGCGGCTCATGTCTAAGCCCTCAATCTGCGCCTCGAGTACGAGGGGACAGTGGCCTGGATGAGGGACTTGGCGTGGGTGGTCACGCCTATCAAAGGTGATGCAGGAGTCACTTCCACTGAGGTACTCAGTGGTGGAAGGTGGAGAGTTGATCGCCAAGTTGACTTGGCGAGTGATGGCTTTCTGCACTCGATTTGAGGGACGCCCCTTTTGGATCATCCCCATGTTGCCCACGGGTCGTGGGTATGGTTCGCCACCATGATTTTGGACCGGTGCGGCCACGGGTGGTGGTATTCTAGGCGATGGTGGAGGAGCTCCATGTGCCACGACGCCTGGGGCGACCCGATAGCCCCTGTTGACTGCGTCACGATTCATCCGAGCCAGAACCTCGTGGAGCTTGAGAAACTTGCGGTAGTCCTTGAGAAGGTGGCTGGATTTTTTCTTGCCATCATACTTGTCGATGTAGAAGTGCACGTTGCATGGCCCGGACAGTTTTTCCTCGATGGTTGTTACGGGTGCCTCTTCACGAGTACGGTGCTACCACACCTGCGTGGTTTTCCCGGAGTCGCGATATCCACCGCTGCGATAGCCGCTGTTGCGGTTGTCGTCGCGTTTATCGGTGTAGCCGGCTGCGACCATGTTAACGTCGTCACGATCATCATAGATGCACATTTGCCGCTGGCCTCAGTGACGACCACCTGATGGAAATTGCGAATTGGTGGGCTGACGGAGACGATTCAGTGAAAAACCACACCTACTCGCCATCATGTCGCCGTGAGCAGCGACGCCGAGACAGATCGTGACTGGCATCGCTGGATGAAGGTGAGGAATAGAGTTTTGCCAGAGCTTTGCCCTTCTTCGGTTCCGGCGTTGGCTCTTTGTCGAGAGCGGCCTCGACTAATCCCAAGCCCGTGATCGTAGATCGGTGCATGGCGGCTCGCGGATCTCTAGCCCGCGGCTGGTTGTTGAGGAGGTATATGGTGGCTGCTGTCACCACGGCTTGTGGTGTCTTAGGGACCATGTTACTCTGCGTGTCGACTGTCATAGAGCCGAAGTCGAGGACTTTCACAGCTTCTATGCGTTCCTGCTCGGTGAGATGGGCCATTTGAGATCGCCTCTTGTTTGCCACGTACTCGTTGCCCTTGGAGGAGGATCCTCCATGGGAGGAGAGCCCAGCTCGACGAAGACTCGACTCATCTGCCGCCTTTTTACGCGCTTAGAGTTGCACGATTGCGTGTAGCTAGCGTCTGTATTCCTCCTTTAGTAGCCAATGGTAGCCCATCAACATGTCCCCAAGTGTGCCGGGGGGCAGGGGATTGCCTCGCAGAGCTTCTCGGCAGCGGGCCCACTCATTGTCGTTGAGTCTAATCACGACACATTCACCACTGTGCTCGTTCACCATGGTTGGAGGTTCGACTACCCCTCCGTTGTTGACGGGCGCGCCATTGCCACCGTTGGTGGGGTCGCCGTTGGGTGGTCCGCCATTAGGTATGCCACCGTTGGGCGGATCGGTGCCAGATCCATTGCCACCATTTTCACGATTAGCGGCGGTGTCACCAGTGTTGATGAAAACACACATGAAGTGGTTGGGGAAGCTGTTGCTTCCGCAACTTTCGGATCCGGAGCTGCAGACTCCATCTTCTGTTGCTAGGTCACCTAGATCGGCTCTGCGACTGCTTTTGCTGTCCGTGCTCCTAGCTGCTACTGAGGTGTTGAGTTCGCTGAGGGTGCCAATTGGTGGCGGGAACCACGATGCTGGAGCAATCATGGGTGCTGTTGGCTAGTCAGGCATGTGAAGCGTGCCCATCTGACCAACCTGGAAGTGGAAGCTCCCAATCGCCAGGCTGATTCCATCTCCTACGGACTCGAAAGCCGGGTGAGTGGCCGACGTGTGACCGGTGAAGTTGAACGCGCTGAAGAGTTGGCAAATCTCCGCTGTTGCGGAGTTGTAGATCGCGGTTGATGGGGCCGAAGAAGCCACGACATTAGCACTGCCAATTCCCACAGACGGCGCCAATTGACGAGGGTTTAACTCATCAATGCCCATTGTTATGGACTTGGGTTTTGGAGAAGGACGGAGCGTTAGAGGAATCAGTCGGCTAGCAAACAAGCACACAGGGACGCAAGGTTTACCCAGGTTCAGGCCTCGTAGAGGTCCCTACTCCTGCTTCTATGCTCTTGGAATTAATGAAGGAATCGAAGATTACAGGGGCGCGCAGATGCAATCAGGCGAGAGTTGTGGAAACTAGGGTTGCGTGTGTCCTCCTGGCTGCCCCCTCCTAGCCTTTATAGATAGGCTAGGTCTCGGGTAGCAGGTCGAGTAGAATTGTTCGATAATTTTGGCAAATACCTAACAACTCATTTAAATGCTGGAAAGCAATTCTCATTGGCATGCAGGTCTAGACGTAACAACGCATCTGAGCGGCCCCACGTCGGAGCAGCGTATGTTAGAAGTTTCGACCTCAAAATTTTGGTACTATGCCCAAACATCGCACGCATCCATTCAAATATCCCGTACATCCAATCAGACATACTTCATATTTTTTAGAATGCACAATCCTCTTCTATCACTGCTTCGTAAACAAGAACCCAAAAAACCCAAAGTGCACCCTAAACCCTAGAGGGATATAGGCATAAAGTAGCTGAACCCTAAACCTAAACAACCCATAAAACCTAAACTGTAAGACTATATTTTAAGATTATATATATTTTCATGTAAATTAGCTTATGCACACAGTGAGATACCAACAGAGAAAAATTGTTGTATTTCGTTTTATATTTTGTTTCTTTATTTATTTTAAAAATTACCCAAATTTGATGTCATTACCATTCATATCAAAAAGTTGAAATCTTGCAAAACTCTCGGTGGTTCTCCAATATTTGACTAATTTGATACCTTTAAATTATTTTTAAAAGGGTTTTCTATTTTCGTGCACTCGGTTCGTTAGTTGTACTCAGTTTTCCCTAGCCGCTTAGTTTTTCCGCATTTCTCCCTCCCTCTATTTTAAAACCCTCACAGGCGCTCGAATGGGGAGATGCCGTCAGGACAAAGGCTTAACCGTTACATGCTGACCGGTGGGACCGTGTTGGGGCGGGTCATGCATTAAGCGTTACGTTACATCGCCTCAACCGTTACATGCTGATAGGTGGGGCCAGGATACACAATGAACCATCTCTCACTGATTATGGGGGACGTGGTGTGGGACCATGTGGGGCGCATTTGGTGGTTACGTGCGTCCTGTCACCTAAATTGGAACTTTTCTTTTTTGTTATTTGTATGATTGGCCTTTTTAAGAGCGTCTTTTCCCCTTTATCTTGCTAATACTTGTGTTTTTTTGCCGAAAAAGGTAGCGAATTTAGAGCAGCTTCTCTCTTTATTCATTGTTCCTTTTGGCCCTCGTTTTCCCCCAATCTGGTAGCAAATCTACAACAGCAAATCTAACCAGCACCATAAATAAATTCAGTAAACAGAGCATATGTAGATAAAGCAGCTAATATAGGTTATATAGGACGTTACTTAACGAGGTTCGACAATTAGATTGCTCAGCCATAGCAGTGACCAAGTTCAACACATATAAGACAAAAGAAGCTGCTTTACAGCAGCAGTAGCAGCACAAGATCAGTGGCCCCTCATGGCCTCCGCCTCCTCCCTCTAGTGCCTCCTCCACTTCTTGCTGCCTAATAACTTGACCTTGGGAGCCTTGGGCTTCATCGGGGGCATGCGACCCCCTCGATAGCCACCTTCTAGAGGTTTCGGAGATGAAGGCCGAGCGCCTGGTGCTTGGCTCTGAAGCCATGGCCATTCACGGACTCGCCGCAGGTCCTCACGTCCTTGGCATGCTTCACGAGGGAGTTGAAGTCGGTGGCGTGGAGCCTCCTGGTGGTGCAGAAGGGGCACCTATAGACGTCACCGACGAAGAAGTTGTCGTATTGGCCAGACTTCAGCCTCCATAGCACATGACGAGTCTTGGTGTCCTTGGACTCGTCATCACTAAAGACGTCGCTACTATCCTCCTATTGGAAAAATAGTAGAGTGCAATAAGGGCATGATTGAGATACTTTGATTATCGAGATTGATTATTTGCATAAATTAATCGATTGAGATCCCCTGATTATTACCCAAATCTCAAACCAAATCAAATACCGATCCCAACTATGAACATGGGGATTCATCGAAATAAGAGATCTAACAGAAGAGGATTAGCTACTATAAAAATACGAACAACCAAACCCTAATAACGTACGATCTGGCATCCAACAATGGGAATGGGGGAAGAACAAGGGAAGGGGGGAAAATCTTGGTTACCACTGACCATGGGTCAGAGATGCTGGTGTCGTAGGGGTTCTCCGTCCTTATGTAATTAACCTCCTCGTAAGGGTCCCACCCGAGCGGGATCTGCCCGAGACAGGCGGGGGCCTCCTCGCCAGCGCTACGGCTGATGCGGGGACAGGGACGGCGGTTGCCTTTGATTCCTGGATAGGGGCCTCCTCACGGGTGGCCTTGGAGGCGCCGATGGCCACCGCACCGTTCTTATCCATCACTGGCGTGGTTGGGATTTTCTTGGGGGTTTGTAGAAGGTGATAGGACAGTGGAGACGATTGAGTGAGAGAGTGAGTAATGAGTGAGATTGAGGAGGCCTCTATTAAAGGAGAAGGGAAGCAACGTTTCGTTGCACCATCGTGCACCGCATAACCGCGTATGCTACTGAACTGTGCACGGCCACACGTGTCCGCTACCGCCTCGTGCACCACATACACGTACCACGAGTCATGTTTTTTCCCTCGTGTCTAACCCTGGTGACTTAGTTGTGCTCAGTTTTGCCCTCGAGTGTAACACTGAGAGTTTGATTGTACTCAGTTTTGCCTTCCAGTACTAACACTGCCGTGTGTAATATACTCAGTTTTACCCTCCGGTGGCTGCTCAATAGAGAGTCAACGAATGGGTTTTAGTGTAACACCTCAACATTTAGGAACCAACGAAGGGTAGAAATAGGAATCTGTGCATATGCATGCATTCATCTGTAAAATCGGGGTAAATTTTTTGCCAAATAAAAATCTAAAGAGATCAGAGTTTCTTTCACTAACTAGAGGTAGGAATAGCCCTCTGAAGTGATTGCTATAAATTTTTCATGACCTTTAGGAAATATTGTGTTTTTTGGGGGAAATATTTCGAATTCAAATTTGAAATTTAAATCATTTGAAAATTAGAAGTTAGAAGCATAAAGTGGATTTCCAAAATAAAGTGTTAACATTGTTGGATTATATTATAGATATATATTGAACAACAATATGAAATTAAGACAAGGAAATTCAAATAAGAAATGAATTCTTATTTCTTTTCTTTATTCCATAATAAGATTACAAATGGAGATATTTACACCAAGACAAAATATTACAAGGAATAGAGTCCAATAAAATGAATCTTTATTAAATCATAGAAATATTGTTACAAGGTTCTTTACAAGAAGAATAGAAGGAGATTACAATAAGAATCTATACTAACTATCTACCCCTATACTAAGTCTTGACAATCCAGACCTTTGTTCTGAAAAAATAAGGTAAACCACTCAAAAAGAAATAAAATGTTAGTTGATTAGTTTTACTCTAAGTGGTGAACAGTGAAGTGCACTGTTCATATTACATCATAGAGTAATTAAAAGGGGCAAGAATCACCCAGGTGTAGTATCTGTTCTTTTAAGCAAATAGCTCCAGTGCCACATTATAAGCCAATTAGAAAAGTGGTAAGTTTCACCAAGATAAGTAACAGTAAAAGGATGGGGGAGTTTAAACCATATTTACTTGATCTCATCCACATCCATAGCAAATAGTGAAGCAGCTCACACACCTAAATGCATGCATTGAGGTGTCAACAGCAGAGAACAAAGGGGCAGTTTAAATCATAGCAACATAGAGAAAAGCAAGCTTTGCTATCCAATTCGCAGAGAGCCCAACCATAGTTTGTCACCAGCACATCCAAGAACAGCACCAGATCTTGTAACCATACCACGAGATCAAGTCACTTTCCACCATAGAAAACCCAGGAGATCACCAGCAAAGATGGTGACTTGAGGAGGGGGATGTACTAGGTGGACAGCAAGACCACATAGGAGCAACAACACCAGGAGGAGCAAGACAAGGCCAAGAGGAAGCCAAAACAAATCCAGGACTACCACAAGCCAGAAGTAAAAGGCAACATCAAGACAAGGCTACCAGGGTATATCCCAACATTTAGATCCAATCATTTTCCATCTTACACATTCATTTTCTTGCAAGCACATGATAAGTGGACATATTAGACAGCAAATCATAAGCAGCCAGATAAGGCATGTGCTCTTGCACAGGTAGGGTCTCAGACCAGCATCATTGACCCTATGATCTCTTTCTATCTAGATAGATACACATCAAAGCGACTGGTACAGGGAACATTCCCAGAAGGGTAGCACCTCTGTACCTAGCAGGTTCATATCTGCTTGAATACAAGCTCAAGCATATCCTCTTCAATAAAGATAATCATCTTCCTAAATGATTTAGGAATCATAAATAGACACTTTATTTTAGAAAGGACATTAAAGACCAACACTGTTTATCACTAGGCCACACTATACAGAAACCACTAAGTTTAATCACTTTCCTACAAGCATATAGGAATCATATCTTTATAAATCATCTTCCTATTAATCACAGAGTAGAGACTAGCAATAGTAACTTAAGATTTACACAATAACAGGATTAAATCCTGAGACTGAACACACCAGTGCTTCACAAGTGAGAAATTAACCAAGCATCAGTACAAAGAGCATCCCAACTCAACTCATTTGGAGTAAATCCACAACCACAACAAGTTGGGCATCCACATTCAACTAAGCATACTTTCATAGAGAGTTTTATGACAGAGAACAGGATAACAAAAGCATGATCAACAGAGTGTTCTCTGATAGAGAATAGAGGCCTGAAGACGCGGCTCATGTCTAAGCCCTCAATCTGCGCCTCGAGTACGAGGGGACAGTGGCCTGGATGAGGGACTTGGCATGGGTGGTCACGCCTATCAAAGGTGATGCAGGAGTCACTTCCACTGAGGTACTCAGTGGTGGAAGGTGGAGAGTTGATCGCCAAGTTGACTTGGCGAGTGATGGCTTTCTGCACTCGATTTGAGGGACGCCCCTTTTGGATCATCCCCATGTTGCCCACGGGTCGTGGGTATGGTTCGCCACCGTGATTTTGGACCGGTGCGGCCACGGGTGGTGGTATTCTAGGCGATGGTGGAGGAGCTCCATGTGCCACGACGCCTGGGGCGACCCGATAGCCCCTGTTGACTGCGTCACGATTCATCCGAGCCAGAACCTCGTGGAGCTTGAGAAACTTGCGGTAGTCCTTGAGAAGGTGGCTGGATTTTTTCTTGCCATCATACTTGTCGATGTAGAAGTGCACGTTGCATGGCCCGGACAGTTTTTCCTCGATGGTTGTTACGGGTGCCTCTTCACGAGTACGGTGCTACCACACCTGCGTGGTTTTCCCGGAGTCGCGATATCCACCGCTGCGATAGCCGCTGTTGCGGTTGTCGTCGCGTTTATCGGTGTAGCCGGCTGCGACCATGTTAACGTCGTCACGATCATCATAGATGCACATTTGCCGCTGGCCTCAGTGACGACCACCTGATGGAAATTGCGAATTGGTGGGCTGACGGAGACGATTCAGTGAAAAACCACACCTACTCGCCATCATGTCGCCGTGAGCAGCGACGCCGAGACAGATCGTGACTGGCATCGCTGGATGAAGGTGAGGAATAGCGTTTTGCCAGAGCTTTGCCCTTCTTCGGTTCCGGCGTTGGCTCTTTGTCGAGAGCGGCCTCGACTAATCCCAAGCCCGTGATCGTAGATCGGTGCATGGCGGCTCGCGGATCTCTAGCCCGCGGCTGGTTGTTGAGGAGGTATATGGTGGCTGCTGTCACCACGGCTTGTGGTGTCTTAGGGACCATGTTACTCTGCGTGTCGACTGTCATAGAGCCGAAGTCGAGGACTTTCGCAGCTTCTATGCGTTCCTGCTCGGTGAGATGGGCCATTTGAGATCGCCTCTTGTTTGCCACGTACTCGTTGCCCTTGGAGGAGGATCCTCCGTGGGAGGAGAGCCCAGCTCGACGAAGACTCGACTCATCTGCCGCCTTTTTACGCGCTTAGAGTTGCACGATTGCGTGTAGCTAGCGTCTGTATTCCTCCTTTAGTAGCCAATGGTAGCCCATCAACATGTCCCCAAGTGTGCCGGGGGGCAGGGGATTGCCTCGCAGAGCTTCTCGGCAGCGGGCCCACTCATTGTCGTTGAGTCTAATCACGACACATTCACCACTGTGCTCGTTCACCATGGTTGGAGGTTCGACTACCCCTCCGTTGTTGACGGGCGCGCCATTGCCACCGTTGGTGGGGTCGCCGTTGGGTGGTCCGCCATTAGGTATGCCACCGTTGGGCGGATCGGTGCCAGATCCATTGCCACCATTTTCACGATTAGCGGCGGTGTCACCAGTGTTGATGAAAACACACATGAAGTGGTTGGGGAAGCTGTTGCTTCCGCAACTTTTGGATCCGGAGCTGCAGACTCCATCTTCCGTTGCTAGGTCACCTAGATCGGCTCTGCGACTGCTTTTGCTGTCCGTGCTCCTAGCTGCTACTGAGGTGTTGAGTTCGCTGAGGGTGCCAATTGGTGGCGGGAACCACGATGCTGGAGCAATCATGGGTGCTGTTGGCTAGTCAGGCATGTGGAGCGTGCCCATCTGACCAACCTGGAAGTGGAAGCTCCCAATCGCCAGGCTGATTCCATCTCCTACGGACTCGAAAGCCGGGTGAGTGGCCGACGTGTGACCGGTGAAGTTGAACGCGCTGAAGAGTTGGCAAATCTCCGCTGTTGCGGAGTTGTAGATCGCGGTTGATGGGGCCGAAGAAGCCACGACATTAGCACTGCCAATTCCCACAGACGGCGCCAATTGACGAGGGTTTAACTCATCAATGCCCATTGTTATGGACTTGGGTTTTGGAGAAGGACGGAGCGTTAGAGGAATCAGTCGGCTAGCAAACAAGCACACAGGGACGCAAGGTTTACCCAGGTTCAGGCCTCGTAGAGGTCCCTACTCCTGCTTCTATGCTCTTGGAATTAATGAAGGAATCGAAGATTACAGGGGCGCGCAGATGCAATCAGGCGAGAGTTGTGGAAACTAGGGTTGCGTGTGTCCTCCTGGCTGCCCCCTCCTAGCCTTTATATAGATAGGCTAGGTCTCGGGTAGCAGGTCGAGTAGGTTACAGATTAGGGTTTTCCCTTTAAACTTTCTATCTTAAGCTTCTTCTTGGCTCGCAAGCAATCGAAGAGTTCGTGGGTCACCCGAATTCTGTATTGGGCTTTGGTGACGATGTGGGCTTCTGCCATATCTAGACCGTATAGACCAAACTCGAGTACCTGCAGGGTATACCCATGTCAGTAGCCCCCGAGTGTCTAGTGGAATCGTAGAAAGGCATGGGCAGGGGCGTAGTAGTACTAGTAATAGTAGGGCTGGGCAGTACACTTTTTCTATAGTAAGTATTTTTAAAGTGGCAGTGGCGAGAACATTTTGCCAGGAGAGATTCCCGAATTTTTGATCCCAGCTATCACGTGGTGGCCTACAACTATTTCAAGCAGGACCTACGTCAAGGAGTGAGTTAAAGAGAGTCCCACATCAAGGTGGTGAGATAAAGAATTGATCGAGCCAACCTCTTCCTTCCCTTGGTACTAGTAGTTCTCCCGGGTTCCTCTCCAAGGACCGAGAAAATCACCCCTCTTCGAATCAAATTGATTCCAGCTTATATATCCTTTTGCTAATTCAGCTCACGGAGCATTGAGTGAGGGGAAGGGCTAGCATAGGACAAGAAAGCAGTAGTTGCAGCATAGGGCACCAACGCTGGGGCCTGAAAAACCATTTAGAAACCGATAAAAGCATAAGCTCGGATTTGAGACTAGAAACACACACAAACACACACACACACACATATATATATATATTAATATACAGAATAGTTTTCAATGATAGTTCTGCTAACAAAGGCCTAGAAATCATAAGGTAGCTCCATATTACCGAACTACGACAGTATCGAACCAATCATGGGATAGCTCAACAGCCCAATAGTTTTGTAGATGGGCTAGTGGTCACGAGACTACCCTGACGACACCAAAAGTACACCCCTGATGATCAACATCCCTGCATCAACTCCATCCAGAAGTAGTGTACCCGATCCACAGCCTCAGATGCAGGCTCATCAATGAACAGGTCATCGTCATTACCATCAAAGTCCCCTTCGGTTGTCTACTTCTGCGATTAGTAGATTAACATATACTTTTATAGAGAAACATCAAAGACACACAACGTGAACATTTATCATTCTACAAATATACCTTGTCATCTGGCATAGCGAAAGTACTAGAAATGAAACCCGTTTCATGTAGCTTGCACTTTTTCTCTCCTCCCCTTCTCCAAGTTAATCTAGATGCTCAGGAGCTGCCTCTGTCAGTTGATCTAGATGATCAACATCTACTTCCCCTACTTGATCTTGATGATAAAGATGTGCTTCCCCCGGTTCATATAGAGGATCATATGGTTCACCATGAAATACCCATCTAACATATGTGCTTAGCATCTCAAATATAAAAATATGGTCTTCCACTATACTTTGAGGCAGCACCCTACAACTCACACACAACCGGCAGGGGCAATGCACTTTTGAGTTGTCACAATGAGCTCTAACAAACTCCATAAATCATAGAAAACCTAGAATATGTTTAGCGCTGCCTAATGGAGTAATCTCTATCCAAAATCTGCCCATCTATTTAATTATGACATACAAGGTTGGTTCTTATTAAAAGAAAAGAAGGAAACATATAGATGAAGTACAAAATTTTTATATGCCTATGCATTTCAGCAAACATATTGATAGCAAAAATAGCCGAAGGTATTTAAGAACATAGATCGAGCACAGAATAAACTATGACCATGCATATTGAGAACAAATTAAACTATGTATTTGAGGAGGCAGATCGGGTGAAAGGGCAATAAAATACCAACCAGATCGAGCTAGAGATAGAAGGACTACCGTGGGATCGACGTGCCCACCGGTGCATCTCAAGAAGACCGACGGGTAGGGAAAGCTTCTTCGCGCACGGTGGTGATGAGGAAAGGTTGTGAGCGCATCTGTTTTGTTGGCAAGGGGGTGAGGGTCTAGGCGGCGGAGGGTGGAAGTTATTACACAGCGCAAAGGGGTGGGGAGGGATAACTTTGAAAATTCTGACCTAGCCTGCTTTGGGCACCACCATATACGTGGTCCACCTGTCAGTCACCATAGATCAAAATTGATCCAAAAGTTGTCAAAATACAAGTTTATGTTTTACCATGGAAACTAATGCACATAGCATTGCACTTTGCGAATGAATGGCTTTATTTCAACATATATTTAATTTCGTCCCTAATTTTTTTGAAAAGGGGCCAAATTTGAAAATTCGAAAATAAACTTCAAATTTGGAACCAAATATATTGGTTGATTTTCCAAGATGCACCGATATACCAAATGTGGACACATCATCATAAATTATGGCCGTGACTTTGGTCACCTTTTTTTCAACGATGGTCATCTTTTTGAAAGCCTTGAATTGTTCGATAATTTTGGCAAATACCTAACAACTCATTTAAATGCTGGAAAGCAATTCTCATTGGCATGCAGGTCTAGACGTAACAACGCATCTGAGCGGCCCCACGTCGGAGCAGCGTATGTTAGAAGTTTCGACCTCAAAATTTTGGTACTATGCCCAAACATCGCACGCATCCATTCAAATATCCCGTACATCCAATCAGAAATACTTCATATTTTTTAGAATGCACAATCCTCTTCTATCACTGCTCCGTAAACAAGAACCCAAAAAACCCAAAGTGCACCCTAAACCCTAGAGGGATATAGGCATAAAGTAGCTGAACCCTAAACCTAAACAACCCATAAAACCTAAACTGTAAGACTATATTTTAAGATTATATATATTTTCATGTAAATTAGCTTATGCACACAGTGAGATACCAACAGAGAAAAATTGTTGTATTTCCTTTTATATTTTGTTTCTTTATTTATTTTAAAAATTACCCAAATTTGATGTCATTACCATTCATATCAAAAAGTTGAAATCTTGCAAAACTCTCGGTGGTTCTCCAATATTTGACTAATTTGATACCTTTAAATTATTTTTAAAAGGGTTTTCTATTTTCGTGCACTCGGTTCGTTAGTTGTACTCAGTTTTCCCTAGCCGCTTAGTTTTTCCGCATTTCTCCCTCCCTCTATTTTAAAACCCTCACAGGCGCTCGAATGGGGAGATGCCGTCAGGACAAAGGCTTAACCGTTACATGCTGACCGGTGGGACCGTGTTGGGGCGGGTCATGCATTAAGCGTTACGTTACATCGCCTCAACCGTTACATGCTGATAGGTGGGGCCAGGATACACAATGAACCATCTCTCACTGATTATGGGGGACGTGGTGTGGGACCATGTGGGGCGCATTTGGTGGTTACGTGCGTCCTGTCACCTAAATTGGAACTTTTCTTTTTTGTTATTTGTATGATTGGCCTTTTTAAGAGCGTCTTTTCCCCTTTATCTTGCTAATACTTGTGTTTTTTTGCCGAAAAAGGTAGCGAATTTAGAGCAGCTTCTCTCTTTATTCATTGTTCCTTTTGGCCCTCGTTTTCCCCCAATCTGGTAGCAAATCTACAACAGCAAATCTAACCAGCACCATAAATAAATTCAGTAAACAGAGCATATGTAGATAAAGCAGCTAATATAGGTTATATAGGACGTTACTTAACGAGGTTCGACAATTAGATTGCTCAGCCATAGCAGTGACCAAGTTCAACACATATAAGACAAAAGAAGCTGCTTTACAGCAGCAGTAGCAGCACAAGATCAGTGGCCCCTCATGGCCTCCGCCTCCTCCCTCTAGTGCCTCCTCCACTTCTTGCTGCCTAATAACTTGACCTTGGGAGCCTTGGGCTTCATCGGGGGCATGCGACCCCCTCGATAGCCACCTTCTAGAGGTTTCGGAGATGAAGGCCGAGCGCCTGGTGCTTGGCTCTGAAGCCATGGCCATTCACGGACTCGCCGCAGGTCCTCACGTCCTTGGCATGCTTCACGAGGGAGTTGAAGTCGGTGGCGTGGAGCCTCCTGGTGGTGCAGAAGGGGCACCTATAGACGTCACCGACGAAGAAGTTGTCGTATTGGCCAGACTTCAGCCTCCATAGCACATGACGAGTCTTGGTGTCCTTGGACTCGTCATCACTAAAGACGTCGCTACTATCCTCCTATTGGAAAAATAGTAGAGTGCAATAAGGGCATGATTGAGATACTTTGATTATCGAGATTGATTATTTGCATAAATTAATCGATTGAGATCCCCTGATTATTACCCAAATCTCAAACCAAATCAAATACCGATCCCAACTATGAACATGGGGATTCATCGAAATAAGAGATCTAACAGAAGAGGATTAGCTACTATAAAAATACGAACAACCAAACCCTAATAACGTACGATCTAGCATCCAACAATGGGAATGGGGGAAGAACAAGGGAAGGGGGGAAAATCTTGGTTACCACTGACCATGGGTCAGAGATGCTGGTGTCGTAGGGGTTCTCCGTCCTTATGTAATTAACCTCCTCGTAAGGGTCCCACCCGAGCGGGATCTGCCCGAGACAGGCGGGGGCCTCCTCGCCAGCGCTACGGCTGATGCGGGGACAGGGACGGCGGTTGCCTTTGATTCCTGGATAGGGGCCTCCTCACTGGTGGCCTTGGAGGCGCCGATGGCCACCGCACCGTTCTTATCCATCACTGGCGTGGTTGGGATTTTCTTGGGGGTTTGTAGAAGGTGATAGGACAGTGGAGACGATTGAGTGAGAGAGTGAGTAATGAGTGAGATTGAGGAGGCCTCTATTAAAGGAGAAGGGAAGCAACGTTTCGTTGCACCATCGTGCACCGCATAACCGCGTATGCTACTGAACTGTGCACGGCCACACGTGTCCGCTACCGCCTCGTGCACCACATACACGTACCACGAGTCATGTTTTTTCCCTCGTGTCTAACCCTGGTGACTTAGTTGTGCTCAGTTTTGCCCTCGAGTGTAACACTGAGAGTTTGATTGTACTCAGTTTTGCCTTCCAGTACTAACACTGCCATGTGTAATATACTCAGTTTTACCCTCCGGTGGCTGCTCAATAGAGAGTCAACGAATGGGTTTTAGTGTAACACCTCAACATTTAGGAACCAACGAAGGGTAGAAATAGGAATCTGTGCATATGCATGCATTCATCTGTAAAATCGGGGTAAATTTTTTGCCAAATAAAAATCTAAAGAGATCAGAGTTTCTTTCACTAACTAGAGGTAGGAATAGCCCTCTGAAGTGATTGCTATAAATTTTTCATGACCTTTAGGAAATATTGTGTTTTTTGGGGGAAATATTTCGAATTCAAATTTGAAATTTAAATCATTTGAAAATTAGAAGTTAGAAGCATAAAGTGGATTTCCAAAATAAAGTGTTAACATTGTTGGATTATATTATAGATATATATTGAACAACAATATGAAATTAAGACAAGGAAATTCAAATAAGAAATGAATTCTTATTTCTTTTCTTTATTCCATAATAAGATTACAAATGGAGATATTTACACCAAGACAAAATATTACAAGGAATAGAGTCCAATAAAATGAATCTTTATTAAATCATAGAAATATTGTTACAAGGTTCTTTACAAGAAGAATAGAAGGAGATTACAATAAGAATCTATACTAACTATCTACCCCTATACTAAGTCTTGACAATCCAGACCTTTGTTCTAAAAAAATAAGGTAAACCACTCAAAAAGAAATAAAATGTTAGTTGATTAGTTTTACTCTAAGTGGTGAACAGTGAAGTGCACTGTTCATATTACATCATAGAGTAATTAAAAGGGGCAAGAATCACCCAGGTGTAGTATCTGTTCTTTTAAGCAAATAGCTCCAGTGCCACATTATAAGCCAATTAGAAAAGTGGTAAGTTTCACCAAGATAAGTAACAGTAAAAGGATGGGGGAGTTTAAACCATATTTACTTGATCTCATCCACATCCATAGCAAATAGTGAAGCAGCTCACACACCTAAATGCATGCATTGAGGTGTCAACAGCAGAGAACAAAGGGGCAGTTTAAATCATAGCAACATAGAGAAAAGCAAGCTTTGCTATCCAATTCGCAGAGAGCCCAACCATAGTTTGTCACCAGCACATCCAAGAACAACACCATATCTTGTAACCATACCACGAGATCAAGTCACTTTCCACCATAGAAAACCCAGGAGATCACCAGCAAAGATGGTGACTTGAGGAGGGGGATGTACTAGGTGGACAGCAAGACCACATAGGAGCAACAACACCAGGAGGAGCAAGACAAGGCCAAGAGGAAGCCAAAACAAATCCAGGACTACCACAAGCCAGAAGTAAAAGGCAACATCAAGACAAGGCTACCAGGGTATATCCCAACATTTAGATCCAATCATTTTCCATCTTACACATTCATTTTCTTGCAAGCACATGATAAGTGGACATATTAGACAGCAAATCATAAGCATCCAGATAAGGCATGTGCTCTTGCACAGGTAGGGTCTCAGACCAGCATCACTGACCCTATGATCTCTTTCTATCTAGATAGATACACATCAAAGCGACTGGTACAGGGAACATTCCCAGAAGGGTAGCACCTCTTTACCTAGCAGGTTCATATCTGCTTGAATACAAGCTCAAACATATCCTCTTCAATAAAGATAATCATCTTCCTAAATGATTTAGGAATCATAAATAGACACTTTATTTTAGAAAGGACATTAAAGACCAACACTGTTTATCACTAGGCCACACTATACAGAAACCACTAAGTTTAATCACTTTCCTACAAGCATATAGGAATCATATCTTTATAAATCATCTTCCTATTAATCACAGAGTAGAGACTAGCAATAGTAACTTAAGATTTACACAATAACAGGATTAAATCCTGAGACTGAACACACCAGTGCTTCACAAGTGAGAAATTAACCAAGCATCAGTACAAAGAGCATCCCAACTCAACTCATTTGGAGTAAATCCACAACCACAACAAGTTGGGCATCCACATTCAACTAAGCATGCTTCCATAGAGAGTTTTATGACAGAGAACAGGATAACAAAAGCATGATCAACAGAGTGTTCTCTGATAGAGAATAGAGTAACAAACATGCTCAACTGATATTGGCTCTACACTTATAGTAGGTCAACATCAAAGGATTAGCATAGGCAAGATTAACCCTAGAGTTATGTTAAATCACCACTATAGGGGGAATGAACCCTAGGAATTTAGGGATGAACCTTGAATGGGGAAATCCATCGCAAGTGACCACATGGCATAGAATAGAGGCAAGGTAGAGCACAGAGAAGAGAATAGGGCACTTACTCGAGGTCCTCGTAAGGTTATCGAAGAGGAAGCAGAGAGGAGGCCGGCGCCAGAGAGGTGGCGGCACAGGGAGCACCACGAGGGGGCGCTGCAACCGGCGCCTGCACACAGACTTGGCAGCCATGGCAGAGCGGTGCCACGAGTAACACAGCGTCATCGAGAGAGCGCCAGAGCATGGCAGACCCCAAACCCTAGCCACGAGGTCGGGGTCAGCACGGCCAGCAGAGAGCACCAGCGCTAGATCGGGTGGGATAGCGTCAAGCAGCGACATCATCCATGTCGTCTTGCACCACACTAACAGACACGGCGGCCTGGGGCGGCCGGAATCACCCGCGGCGGTGGCGGCATCGAGCGGCCAAAGAGGGTGTCGCGCGAGAGAGGAGAGAAAGAAGAGAGAGTTAGTGGGTGGTACCGGGCTTGGTGCAAGCAGCCCAGTACTACCCAGGGGCGTTTGTCCATCCCAAGTGGGTCGGGTCGGGCCAGCCTAGTGGACCAAGCCCATGTTTTAAAAGGACTTATGTAAAATACCTAATTACAAATATATCCCTGAGATAAATTAGGCTCTAGAAAAAAATCCTAAAAATACAAATAATATATTTATGAAATCACAAAAATATCCTCTATCCAATAAAAATACTAGATAATAATTTTAAGCAATTAAATATAGATCTATTATTAAAATTGTGTATGTTCCTTTTGGAATTTTATAAAAATATACAAAACACTTAAAATTTAATAAAATTCATTTTTAAGATCTTAAAAGGAAGTAATATTATAGAAAAAAATACTAGTTTGTATTTTTGAAATGTAAATCAAGTGTGATAAAAATAAAGTCTTATTTCCTTAAAGGAATTTTAGTTTAACATTTAAAAGAGTTAAAAATTAAATAAATTCATTTTTAAACTCTTAGAATAATATTAGTTAGTATAATAATGTTAAATATCAAAATAATATGAATTTAATGATTTCTTGAATTATACTTTTCTTTTATTAATTAAAAGAAACTTAAAACCTTTATAAGGTGGGTAAAACACGCAAAGAAGAAAGAAAACAACTCATGGCATGACATTACTATGCATTGCATATTGTTCTTTAAATATTTTCCTTATTGGGCAATAATGGTTTTCTGTAGAAATCGGAGCTCAAGGTCAAGTGGAAGTATCCAACTTCACTACCTTGCAATCACAAGGCAAGTTCATCACTTACTCATGTCCTTTGAAGAGTCTTTATGAAAGTATTTGAAAATTGTGTGTTATCACCTATGTTCTAAAAGAGACAGAAATTAAGTATTTCCCAAACAAATAAAATGCTATTATCATCCTAAGTGATGATAAATACTAAGAATTGTAGGATAACCTAAGAATTCCAATTGCAAAACAACTAGGACTTAATAACCCATGACATCAGTGATTCTAGCTCCATATATTACGCGTTAACCATGAGATTTGGAATGGGACGGAGAAGTCAGCCATATCTTCTTCCTCTCACATGCATCCGGATGTGCAGGTTGTGGCTGTTATCCTCATAGCGTGCATTAATTGGTAATTCTTAGAGGATATGCAGCATATGGGTGGGAACCCTCAACATCCCACGATAGTTCTGGCATCTAACGGTCTGTACTAACCATTGCCGTAATTCAAGATGTGGGCATGGCGTACACCAAGGGGACATGCGAGGTCGCGAAGGGGGCAGTGATTGGCTTGGATCATCTACTAGGCCCCACATCACGGAATTGTGGACGGGAAAGTATGGCCGGTTGTGCAACAAGGAGTTGGTCTCTCATGGGTAAAGCAACGCACCTCTGCAGAGTGTAAGAATTGTGACATGTTACTCCCTGTTCCGGGAAGGAGCTACAAACGCGGCAGGAAAGGAACTCCATGAAGTTCTGGTCAACCTGTGAAGGCTGATGGGCATAGTTTTTGATAATAAAATCAATCTTTCAAGAAATGTTTACCAAAAACTGCATAGTACCAAGGACTTATAGTCCGAGGTGGTAGTTAGAGCATCAAACTTACCACCTTGCATATAGTGAACTTATTGGGTAACACTATTACTCACCCTTTCCTTTGAACCCATTGCTAGACTTTGAGGGCCAGGAGAATGAGCAGGTGTATGCTATGGAGGTCCAGAACGACGTCTACTATGAAGATCCGGACCTGTTCGGTGGAATCGAAGGGGTGGACTACGGGATCCACTATGGAGCTGAAGACAACAAGTCAGATTAGTTGTCAGGCCGTATTATAGTTATCTAGTTTGGGCTGAGCAGCACGAACCCTATAGAATAAGCTGTTGAGCTCACGTCTTTATTACTGTTGTGTTTTTCGTTCTTCCGCTAAACTTATGAAATAAGTTATTTGGTTTGTAAGTTTGAATCTCTTGAAGTCTCGAACTTCTGATATTGTAATAATAATAAAGTGTGTATGTTTGTAATTTGGACCCGTAATGTTTCTGTTGTACCACTCTGAGGGATGTGATATTTACGGAACGGTGTTCTGTGGATGTCATGTCAACGACTATAGTGTACTACACATGCAATGGTATGTTGGGTCACCGCAGCTGGTATCAGAGCAATTGCTTTGACCTTAGGTTGGAAATCTAGTAAGGGAACTACCTATAGGAGTCTTAGGGCAACGGTAAAGAGTTCTCCAGATTATATGATGAATAATCAATTGGGAATATTTCGTTATATTTTTAGTGTGAAAATTCTTTATTATGATGCATCATTATAATTAGTGGTTACTAATTATGAATATTTTGCATATAGTTAAAATGGTACCAAAGTTTCCAAAAAGACTTTGGCAAGGAAAGAAGAAACTCTCAATGATTATCAAGGGACTTTAACTGAACAACTTCGAGAACTTCTGAGGGTTTTTGGTTGCACAACTAATATTCCGGTTAATACCTTGACATACCGTGATGGGCGAATGTTAGCCAAATATCGGGTTAGTATCAAACTACCAGATAAGCTTGGTTTATATCACGATTTACCTATGGGTGAAGGTAGAAGTCACCTAGCAACATACCGTGTTGCTATTCTGGAGGCGATATCCAATGTTCAGGAGCACACAACAGAAGAGTTAGCGGGAATCACACATTATGTGCTTCCTCACGACTCTATAGACACGGAGCCAGTACCAGATCATCTTACTTTAGTAAAGAAGCATCCAAAATTAGCTTCCAAGTTTATCGATCTGTATCGACTGATGGTTGGGTCTTTGTATAAGACACATCGGGTTATTGTGGAGGATCAAATTTATATGCTGGAGGATTTAACTAATCCGGAACGAAGGGAGAAGTTAGCATCTCAACTGGAGAACGAAGCAGTGAGTAGGGTTAGCCCAATTTTTAAGGATAATACCTATAGATCTAGTATCTTTCACACCATATCCTTATTCACCTATGCCAAAACCCACTAGATATCCTGATGAGGGCACTAGTCATCTAGTACCACAGAGTTCTCGGGGAACCGAAGATTCGGAACTACGTATTGAAAACTCCGAAGGATGGAGGTACGGATCAATGGATGGATCTACCAGGAATCCTATTCCTGTGGAAGACTCGGTTGGGGATACCGGGCAAACTAGTCGCATGGGAGTGAGATCTTATTCCGTTGATGGAAGGGATGTCCATGTAGAGGATGTAGAGTCCGATTAGGAAGATCCTGAAGAAAGGGTGTTTGAGTCACCAGAACATTATCCTACTCCAGATAACGTGCACTATCCAATTATATCCTAGGACTATCATACCCAGCAAAGTACTTGGGGAGCACCGGAAGCGGAATATTCTATTGATTCTATAGTCGGGATGTAGGAGGAGATTGAAGAAGACAGTGATGAGGATGATTCTAAAGATACCTAAGATGAGTTGGAAGGTATGGACGCACTTCAGCTGGATGATGTGTCAAGTCCGGATACTTCTGATACTGAGTATCGTCCATCAAAGAGGCAAGTCTTTCCATAGACGGTGCGTCGTACTACACGTCAGCACGGTTGTACTTCGGGTATGTACGATGAACGTCGCAGCTTCTGGGGAGCGTGACCTTGAGAAGGAGTATCCCAATGATGATATGGGAGTTAGAGTCTAAGCACTTGATGTAAATAAATAAGTGGGACATCATCCACATGAGTTTGTAATACCTAAATGGTATGGGATTGTAATGACGTTGTACTAACTGTTGTTTGTAATGTGTAATATGTGAAATGCATATTTGGTTCTTATTTGGATCTTGTTTTCTCTTGTGTGACTAGTTCCGTGCATGATGTTGAGCTCAGAACACATATGCATGATGTAATTATGAGTGTTCACTTTATGTTACAGGACTAGGGGGTATGGAAACGGGTGTAGAGGATGAGACCGAACAACAACACATGGAGCGCGAAACTAAGGAAAAGGCGGATGAAGACGCCCGAATGCAGACAAATTTACCACCACCACCAATGAGACCGTTGATGGAACAGAACTTTATGCAATACATGCAGATGATGCAAGAGTCCCAGAACAAGTTTATGGAGGGATTAGTGGATCCAGTGGGACATCAGAGGGAACCAGAAGTATGTGGTGTGAGTGTTTCCGACTTTCAAAATGCAAGGCCGTTACCTTTTGCATCAGCCCCTGAGCCAATGGATGCAGAGGATTGGTTAGCAGATACCGAGAGAAAACTTAAGACTATAGGATGCAATGATGAGGAAAAGTTGAGGTATGCAACACATCTCTTAACTAGACCTACAACATCATGGTGGGAGAATCAGCTAGCAATGCAACTTCCAGGTAGGGAATATACCTGGGAGGAGTTCAAGTAGAGATTCCGTGAATATCATGTTCCAGAAAGTGTTATTGAACTGAAGCGTAGGGAGTTTGAAGAGATTCAACAGGGATATACCAGTGTCATGAAATACATCCGGGAGTTCAGTCAACTATCTCGTTATGCTGAGGATGAAGTGGACATAGAGGAAAAGAGGAAGAAACGTTTCCTGCGTGGTTTAAATCCATTTGTGATGTAGTCGAGGCTGGCCAATAAGCAGACTTTTCAATAGCTACTTGATGCAGCCATCACATTTGAGGATGATTACAAGAATGTCCAAGAGGACCGAAGGAAAAGAGCAAAGAAAGAAACAAAGAGAATCCAAGAAAGTAAGAATAAACCCAATTTGGAGTTCAAACCTAGGAATCGACCCTTCAATAACAACAACAATATTAACAAGAGAAGTAGTGTAGGTCAGTCCAACCCCTAGGAGGAATATTATCTGCAACAATTGTGGTATTCCAGGGCATATCCAAAGGGAATGTAAAAATCCAGTAATCATATGCTATGGTTGTGGTCAGAAGGGGCACATCAAGCCTGATTGCCCAAGAAAACCACCAGGTGGTTGGCCTACAACAGACGATGATCAAGCAAGAGGCGGAGGTGGTCAGCCTAACAGAGGAGGATTTTTTTTTTCAAAAACGACAATGGCAAGAGAGGCAAATCTACTGGAAAGCTGAATTGTGCAACCTTGGAGGAGGTGGATAACTCGGATCAAGTGGTGATAGGTACGCTCAATATTCTCACAAATACTGGAAAAGTTCTATTTGATACTGATGCAACTACTTCATTCATATCTGAACAATTTTGTGATAAGTTCGGGATTAGAAGGGCATCGTTAGAAAAACCTATGACCGTAGTTACTGCTAGAGGGATAGTGGTCGTTAGAAACATTAAATTTAACCAGGTTATCTCAATCTGTGGACAAACCTATTATGCGGATCTTTATGTGATTCCATTAAGGGGAACAGCAGTAGTATTGGGAATGGATTGGATGACGAAGTATGGAGCCCAGATCAATTGTGAGGATAAAACCGTTTCAATCAAGTCTCCAAGTGGAGGAAGGATAGTCTATCAGGCGGATAAACATTGCCATATCATGTTAGATCTACAATTGAACTCAATGAAGGAGGTCAAATTGGAAGATATTCCTGTAGTGAAGGAATTTCAAGATGTTTTTCCAGCAGAGTTACCAGGAATGCCACCTGATCGAGAAATAGAATTCACTATTGACCTGGTACTTGGTAAAGCACCAATAGCCCAAGCACCGTATAAGATGGGACCAAAAGAATTAAAAGAGCTTAAGGAGCAAATTGATGAGTTAGCCAGAAAAGGATTTATTCAGGAAAGTGTATCCCCATGGGGAACTCCGGTAATTTTTGTGGATAAAAGAGGTGCTGGACGAAGAATGTGTGATGATTACAAAAATCTCAACAATGTCACCACAAGAACAAATATCCATTGCCAAGAATTCAAGATCTATTTGATCAAGTCAAAGGAGCTGGAGTATTTTCCAAGATTGATCTAAGATCAGGATACCATCAGATAAAAATCAAACCTGAAGATGTTCCAAAAATAGCATTTGTGTCAAGATATGGTCATCATGAGTACCTCATCATACCTTTTGGATTGACCAATGCACTGGCAATATTCATGAACCTGATGAACAAAACCTTCATGCTATATCTGGATAAGTTTGTCATAGTGTTTATTGATGATATTTTGATATACTCTAAGGATAAAGAAGAGCATGCTGATCATTTGAGGATAGTGTTGCAAATCTTGAGAGAACATAAGCTGTATGCTAAATTCAACAAGTGTGAATTTTGGTTGGATTAGGTGGAATTTCTTGGTCATGTAATCAGTAAGGATGGAATTGCGGTAAATCCGTCCAAAGTTCAATCAGTATTGGAATGGAATGCACCAACTAATGTGAAACAAATACAAGGTTTCTTAGGCATGGCAGGCTATTATCGGAGATTCATTGAAGGTTTTTCCAAGATAGCTGGACCAATGACCAAACTGCTAAGAAAGAATGCACCATTCATATGGGAGGAGAAGTGCGAAGCAAGTTTTCAGGAATTGAAAACCCGATTAACAACCGCACCAATCCTAGCTATACCAGAAACTGGAAAAGATTATACAGTATATTATGACACATCCAAAGAAGGACTAGGATGTGGGCTAATGCAAGATCACAAGGTAATTGCTTATGGGTCTAGACAACTCAAACATCATAAAGTTAACTACCCAACACATGATTTGGAGTTAGCAGTAGTGGTCTTTCCTTTAAAAGGGTGGAGCCATTTTGTCTATGGAGCAAGATGTGAACTATACACAGATCATAAAAGTCTTAAATATTTCTTTACTCAGAAGGAGCTGAATATGAGGCAGAAAAGATGGCTGGAGTTGATCAAGGATTATGATCTTACAATTAACTATACTCCAGGAAAGGCCAATGTAGTAGAAGATGCTTTAAGTCGGAAGAGTATGAATACTCAACCCATCAATAGAGAATTACCAAAAGAGTTGTAAATGGATTTGGAAAGGTTAGAAATACAATTCTTAAGGACAGAAGTTCGTGTAGGCTTAGCTACCATGAGGGTTGTAGAAGAGCAAAGCCGTGATCTTCGTCATGAGATTTTTCGACATCAACTTGATGATCCATTTATTGCTGAAGAAATCAAAACAATTTCCAAAGGACAAAAAATAGTTTTTCACATAGGAGATTATGGATCTTTATGGATCGAAAACCGTCTTTGTGTACCATATGTACCAGAGATCAGAGAGGTGATACTCCGAGAAGCACATGAAACACCATATTTCAATTCAT
The DNA here is from genome assembly GCA_910589775.1 of Avena eriantha. Classification (NCBI taxonomy): domain Eukaryota; kingdom Viridiplantae; phylum Streptophyta; class Magnoliopsida; order Poales; family Poaceae; genus Avena; species Avena eriantha. The sequence continues at coordinate 248,770,711 of OU342745.1, read as the reverse complement.
CCAGGAAGTACGAAGATGTACATGGATCTTAAGGAGTCATTCTGGTGGAATAACATGAAAACGGATATTGCAAAGTATGTATCTGAATGCCATACTTGTCAAAGGGTAAAAGCAGAACATCAAAGTCCAGTAGGACCATTACAACCTTTGAAAATTCTAGAATGGAAATGGGAAGAAATTGGTATGGATTTTATCACAGGATTACCCATGACACCGAAGCAGAAGGATATGATGTGGGTGATTGTGGATAGATTCACGAAAAGCGCACATTTTATCCCGGTAAATCAAAAAGATAATGCTGAAAAGTTAGTAGAAATCTATGTCAAAGAGATAGTAAGTAAGAACGAAGTACCCAAGAAGATTGTATTAGATAGAGGATCTGTGTTTACTTCAGCATTTTGGAAACAATTACATGAAGCACTTGGCTCAAAGTTGGATTTTAGCACAACCTATCATCCAGAAACTGGAGGCGAAACGGAAAGAACCAATCAAATTCTGGAGGACATGCTTAGAGCTTGTGCATTAGATTTTGGAGGTTCGTGGGAAGATCATCTACCGTTGGCAGAATTTTCTTACAACAATAGCTATCAAAGTAGTCTAAAAGCAGCACCATGTCAAGTACTTTATGGGAGAAGATGTAGATCACCAATATGTTGGTATGAACCTGGTAGTAGCAAGGAATTTGCACCAGATTATATCATGGAGAAGCAAGATATCATCGACATTATTAGAGATCGATTGAAGATAGCTCAAAGTCGCCAAAATAGTTATAACAATCAAAGTCGAAGATCATGGCATCCAGAAGTGGGGGATATGGTATATCTCAAAGTAAGTCCAATGAAGGGAGTTAAGAGATTCAGAGTCAAAGGAAAACTGAGTCCAAGATATATCGGACCATTTAAGATACCGAGTCAGAATTGAACAATAGCTTATGCTCTTGAGTTACCAAAAAGATTGGCTCAAGTTCATAATGTTTTCCATGTGTCACAACTACGGAAATGTCTTAAAGTTCCTGATGATGCAATTACACAAAAAGAAATTGAGCTACACGCAGATTTGACTTATGTTGAGAAACCCTGTAAAATTCTGGAAGAGAACTGGAAAAGGTTGAGAAACAGGGCAATCAAATACTACAAAGTGCAATGGGAACATCACCCGGAGCGAGAGGCCACATGGGAGAAAGAGGATGACTTAAAAGAAGCATATCCAGAACTATTCAGGTACACATTAGCAAACTTCAGGACGAAGTTTATTTTAAGGGGGAAAGTCTATAACACCCCAGGATTTAGGAACCAACAAAGGGCAGAAATAGGAATCTGTGCATATGCATGCATTCATCTATAAAATCGGGGTTAATTTTTCGCCAAATAAAAACCTAAAGAGATCAGAGTTTCTTTCACTAACCAGAGGTATGAATAGCTCTCTCAAGTGATTGCTATAAATTTTTACATGACCTTTAGGCAATATTATGTTTTTTGGGGGAAATATTTCAAATTCAAATTTGAAATTTAAATCATTTGAAATAGATATTTGAAAATTAGAAGTTAGAAGCATAAAGTGGATTTCCAAAATAAATTATTAACATTGTTGGATTATATTATAGATATATATTGAACAATAATATGAAATTAAGACAAGGAAATTCAAATAAGAAATGAATTCTTATTTCTTTTCTTTATTCCATAATAAGATTACAAATGGAGATATTTACACCAAGACAGAATATTACAAGGAATAGAGTCCAATAGAATGAATCTTTATTAAATCATAGAAATATTGTTACAAGGTTCTTTACAAGAAGAATAAAAGGAGATTACAATAAGAATCTATACTAACTATCTACCCCTATACTAAGTCTTGACAATCCAGACCTTGTTCCTGCAAAATAAGGTAAAGAACTCAAAAATAAATAAAATGTTAGTTGATTAGTTTTACTCTCAGTGGTGAACAATGAAGTGCACTGTTCATATTACATCATAGAGTAATTAAAAGGGGCAAGAATCACCCATGTGTAGTATCTGTTGTTTTAAGCAAATAGCTCCAGTGCCACTTTATAAGCCAAGTAGAAAAGTGGTAAGTTTCACTAGGATAAGTAATAGTAAAAGGGTGGGGGAGTTTAAACCATATTTACTTGATCTCAACCATAACCAAAGCAAATAGTGAAGCAGCTCACACACCTAAATGCATGCATTGAGGTGTCAGCAACAGAGAGCAAAGGGTCAGTCTAAATCACAGTAGCATAGAGCAAAGCAAGCTTTGCTATCCACTTCACAGAGAGCCCAACCACAGTTTATCACCAGCACATCCAAGAACAGCACCAGATCTTGCAACCATACCACAAGATCAAGTCACTTTCCACCATAGAAAACCCACGAGATCACCAACAAAGATGGTGACTTGAGGACGGGGATGTACTAGGTGGACAACAAGACCACACAGGAGCAACAACATCAGGAGGAGCAAGACAAGGCCAAGAGGAAGCCAAAACAAATCCAGGACTACCACAAGCTAGAAGTAAAAGGCAACATCAAGACAAGGCTACCAAGGTATATCCCAACATTTAGATCCAATCATTTTCCATCTTACACATTCATTTTCTTGCAAGCACATGATAAGTGGACATATTAAATAGTAGATCATAAGTAGCCATATAAGGCATGTGTTCTTGCACAGGCAGGGTCTCAGACCAGCATCACTGACCCTATGATCTATTTCTATCTAGATAGATACACATCAAAGCTGCTGGTATAGGGCACATTCCCAGAAGGGTAGCACCTCTATACCTAGCAGGTTCATATTTGCTTGAGTACAAGCTCAAGCATATCCTCTACAACAAAGATAACCATCTTCCTAAATGATTTAGGAATCATAAATAGACACTTTATTTCAGAAAGGACAGTAAAGACCAACACTATTTATCACAAGGCCACACTGTACAGAAACCACTAAGTTTAATAACTTTCCTACAAGCATATATGAATCATATCTTTATAAATCATCTTCTTATTAATCACAGAGCAGAGACTAGCAATAGTAACTTTAGATTTACACAGTAACAAGATTAAATCCTGAGACTGAACACACTAGTGCTTCACAAGTGAGCAATTAACCAAGCATCAGTACAGAGAGCATCCCAACTCAACTCCATAGGAGTAAATCCACAACTAAAACAAGTTTGACATCCACATTCAACTAAGCATGCTTTTACAGAGAGTTTTATGACAGAGAACAAGATAACAAAAGCATGATCAATAGAGTGTTCTCTGATAGAGAATAGAGTAGCAAACATGCTCAATAGAGATTGGCTCTACACTAATAGTAGGTCAACATCAAAGGATGAGCATAGGCAAGATTAACCCTAGAGTTATGTGAAATCACCACTGTAGGGGGAATGAGCCCCAGGAATTTAGGGATGAACCCTAAATGGGGAATCCATCGCAAGTGACCACATGACATAGAATAGAGGCAAGGTAGAGCACATAGAAGAGAATAGTGCACTTACTCGAGGTCCTCATAAGGTTATCGAAGAGGAAGTAGAGAGGAGGCCCGTGCGAGAGAGGTGGCGTCACGGGGAGCACCCCTAGGGGGTGCTACAACCCATGCCTGCACACGATAGTGGCAGCCGTGGAAAAGCGGCGCCACGAGCACCACAACATTATCGAGAGAGCGCCAAAGCACGGCGGACCCCAAACCCTAGCCACGAGGTGGGGGCGCCAATGCCAGATCAAGTGGGATATCGTCGAGCATCGACATCATCCATGTCGTCTTGCACCGCGGTAATGGACACGACAGCCTAGGTGACCGGAATCACCTGCGGCGGCAGTGGCATCGAGCGGTCAGAGAGGGTGTCGCGTGAGAGAGGAGAGAAAGAAAAGAGAGCGAGTGGGTGGTACCGAGCTGGGTGTGAGCAGCCTAGTACTACCCAGGGGCGTCTGTCTAGCCAAAGCGGGTCGAGTCGCACTGGGCTAGCCCAGTGGGCCAGGCCCGTCTTTTTAAAGAAGGACTTATGTAAAATACCTAATTACAAATATATCCTTGAGATAAATTAGGCTCTAGAAAAAAAATCCTAAAAATACAAATAATATATTTATGAAATCACAAAAATATCCTCTATCCAATAAAAATACTAGATAGTAATTTTAAGCAATTAAATATAGATCTATTATTAAAATTGTATATGTTTCTTTTGGAATTTTATAAAAATATACCAAACACTTAAAATTTAATAAAATTCATTTTTAAGATCTTAAAAGGAAGTACTATTATAGAAAAATACTAGTCTGTCTTTTTGAAATGTAAATCATGTGTGATAAAAATAAAGTCTTATTTCCTTTAAGGAATTTTAGTTTAACATTTAAAAGAGTTAAAAAATTAAATTAAATTCATTTTTAAACTGTTAGAATAATATTAGTTATTATAATAATGTTAAATATCAAAATAATATGAATTTAATGATTTCTTAAATTATACTTTTCTTTTATTAATTAAAAGAAACTTAAAACCTTTACAAGGTGGGTAATACACGCAAAGAAGAAAGAAAACAACTCATGGCATGACATTACTATGCATTGCATATTGCTTCTTTAAATATTGTATTTATTTTGTGTAGAAATAATGGTTTTGTGTAGAAACCGGAGCTCAAGGTCAAGTGGAAGTATCCGACTTCACTACCTTGCAGTCACAAGGCAAGTTCATCACTTGCTCATGTCCTTTGAAGAGTCTTTATGAAAGTAGTTGAAAACTATGTGTTATCACCAATGTTCTAAAAGAGACAGAAAATAAGTATTTTCCCAAACAAATGAAATGCTATTATCATCCTAAGTAATGATAAATACTAAGAATTGCTGGGGAATCTAAGAATTCCAATTGCAAAAGAACTAGGAGTTAATAACCCATGACATCAGTGATTCTAGCACCGTATATTACACGTTAACCATGAGATTTGGAATGGGACGGAGAAGTTAGCTGTATCTTCTTCCTCGCGCATGCATCGGGATGTGCAGGTCATGTATGTTATCCTCGTAGCGTGCATGAATTGGTAATTCATAGAGGATATGCAGCATATGGGTGGGAACCCTCAACATCCCATGATAGTTCTGGCATGTGACGGTCTGTACTAACCATTGCCGTAATTCAAGATGTGGGCATGGCATACACCAAGGGGACATGCAGGGCCGCAAAGGGGGCAGTGACTGGCTCGGATCATCTACTGGCCCCACATCACGGAATTGTGGACGGGAATGTACGCCCAGTTGTGCAACAAGGATTTGGTCACTCATGGGTAAAGTGATACATTGCAAATGTATCTATAATTTTTGATGTTCCATTTGGTTTTATCCACTTTACTGTGTTTTGTTCCAACTTTGGAGTACTTTTCATATGATTTCTTGGACTAACCTATTAACAAGAGCCACAGTGCCAGCTGCCTGTTTTCTGTTGTTTTTGGTTCCAGGAAAGTCGTAAAATGAATATTCTCGGAATTGGACGGGACAAAAAACAAAGTGCCTATTTTTCCGGATGTCATCAAGTGCCAGAATACGAGACGGAGAAGGGCCAGGGGGCCACCACACCACCTGGCCGCGCGGCCAGGCCTGGCCCGCGCCAAGGGGTGGTATGGCCGCTCCCGACACCCCCTCGGCCTCCCATTCCGACTATAAGATGCCCTCGGGACGTAAACCCTAAGTACCCGATCAAAAATCCACGAAAGAGTCTATAGCCACAGTCATCTCCATCCCTCGATCGGGAGGGATCTGAAGCTCTTCCTGGCACCCTACCGGAGAGGGGAATTCACCATGGAGGCCTTTTTCATCACCATGCAAGCCTCCGGTGTGATGTGTGAGTAGTTCATCCTTGGACTACGGATCCATGTAGTAGCTAGATGGCTGGTTCTCCTCCTTTGTGCTTTCATGTCTAGATCTTGTGAGCTCCGTTCATGATCAAGATCATCTATTTGTAATTCTGCATGGTGTGTTTGCGGGGATCCGATGGATATTGAGATGCTACTTCAGATTGATTATTGATTCTATCATGTCTTTGTTATTTGTGATCTTGCATGCTTTCCGTTGTTAGTAGCAATCTTGGCCAAGTAGATGCTAGCAACTCAAAGAGTTAGTATTTTATGCTTGATAGTGGGTTCATGCCTCTGGTAATCTGGGGAAGTGATAGAAATCTCTAAGGTACTAGATGTACTATTGCTACTAGGGAGAAAACAACAACCCTTTGTTCATAGAACAATCGTATTGTTTACTTTACACGCAGTTCGTAAAGCAATAATCTTTTGCTTGCAACTTAATACTCGAGGGGGTTCGGACGATAACCTGAAGGTGGATTATTAGTCATAGATGTAGTTGGATGGCGGTCTATGTATTATGTTGTAATACCCAATCAAGTCTCAAAGGAGTCAAGATGATTAGTATATGCATGTATTGCTTTCTCGATGTTTGTCAATTGCCCCGCTGTAATTTGTTCACCCAGCATGTTATCTATCTTAAGGAGAGCCACCTCTAGTGAACTATGGATCCCGGTCCTTGTCTTTTACATACAATCTACAATCTTTTACTTCTTTGTGTTTACTTTCTGCAAAATTTTACTTCTTTCCATTCGATAGGTTTAATCCTTTTTTTTCCGCAAAACACGGTGACATTGACAACCTCATCGCAAGTTGGGGACAAAGTTCTATGGTTGTGTTGTGCAGGTCTCCACGTGGCTACTAGCACCGGTAGTGCGCCCTGCCAAAGCTCAGCTAGTAACACCTTTGGGGTGTTTCCTTGCTCCTACTGGTTTGATTAAACCTTGGTTTCATAACTGAGGGAAACTTGCTACTGTGCTCATCATACCTTCCTCTTGGGGTTCCCAACGAGCTCTACATCAGCACCGCCATTAAGCATTTTTCTGGGCGCCGTGCATTGAGCCATCATAAAGCAACACACCTCTGCAGATTGTAAGAATTGTGACATGTTACTCCCTGTTCCGAGAAGGATCTACGGACGCGGCATGAAAGGAACTCCATGAAGTTCTGGTCAACCTAGGAAGGCTGATGGGCATAGTTTTTTATAATAAAATCAATCTTTGAAGAAATGTTTACCAAAAACTACATAGTACCAAGGACTTATAGTCCAAGGTGGTAGTTAGAGCATCAAACTTCCCACCTTGCATAGTTGATACATTGCAAATGTATCTATAATTTTTGATGTTCCATGCTTGGTTTTATCAACTTTCTTGTGTTTTGTTCCAACTTTGGAGTACTTTTCATATGATTTGTTGGACTAACCTATTAACAAGAGCCACAGTGCCAGCTGCCTGTTTTCTACTGTTTTTGGTTCCAGGAAAGTCAGAAAATGAATATTCTCGGAATTGGACAGGACAAAAGCCAAAGTGCCTATTTTCCGGAAGTGATCAAGTGCCAGAATACGAGACGGAGAAGGGCCAGGGAGCCACCACACCACCTGGCCGCGCGGCCAGGCCTGGCCCGTGCCAAGGGGTGGTGTGGCCGCTCCCGGCACCCCCACGGCCTCTCCTTCCGCCTATATATTGCCCTCGGGACGAAAACCCTAAGTACCCGATCAAAAATCTACGAAAGAGTATGTAGCCGCCGTCGTCTCCATCCCTAGATCGGGAGGGATCTGAAGCTCTTCCTGGCACCCTGCCGGAGAGGGGATTTCACCCTGGAGGCCTTCTTCATCACCATGCAAGCCTCCGGTGTGATGCGTGAGTAGTTCATCCTTGGAATACGGATCCATGTTGTAGCTAGATGGCTGGTGCTCCTCCTTTGTGCTTTCATGTTTAGATCTTGTGAGCTCCGTTCATGATCAAGATAACCTATTTGTAATTATGCATGTTGTGTTTGCAGGGATCCAATGGATATTGAGATGCAATTTCAGATTGATTATTGATTCTATCATGTCTTTGTTATTTGAGATCTTGCATGATTTCCGTTGTTAGTAGCTATCTTGGCCAAGTAGATGCTAGCAACTCCAAGAGTTAGTATTAATGCTCGATAGTGGGTTCATGCCTCTGGTAATCTGGGGAAGTGACAGAAATCTCTAAGGTACTAGATGTGCTGTTGCTACTAGGGAGAAAACAACAATCCTTTGTTCATAGAACAATTGTATTGTTTACTTTACACGCAGTTCGTAAAGCAATAATCTGTTGCTTGCAACTTAATACTGGAGGGGGTTCGGATGATAACCTGAAGGTGGATTATTAGTCATAGATGCAGTTGGATGGCGGTCTATGTATTATGTTTTAATGCCCAATCAAGTCTCAAAGGAGTCAAGCTGATTAGTCTATGCATGTATTGCTTTCTCGGTGTTTGTCAATTGCCCCGCTGTAATTTGTTCACCCAGCATGTTATCTATCTTAGGAGAGCCACCTCTAGTGAACTATGGATCCCGGTCCTTTCTTTTCCATACAATCTACAATCTTTTACTGTTTTGTGTTTACTTTCTGCAAACTTTTACTTCTTTCCATTCGATACATTTAATCCTTTGTTTTCCACAAAACACGGTGAGATTGACAACCTCATCGCAAGTTGGGGACAAAGTTCTGTGATTGTGTTGTGCAGGTCTCCACGTTGCTACTAGCACCGGTAGTGCGCCCTCCCAAAGCTCAGCTAGTAACACCTTTGAGGTGTTTCCTTGCTCCTACTGGTTCGATTAAACCTTGGTTTCATAACCGAGGGAAACTTGCTGCTGTGCTCATCGTACCTTCCTCTTGGGGTTCCCAACGAGCTCTACATCAACACCGTCATCAAGCAATTTTCTGGGCGCCATTGTAACACCCTCAAATCGGCCCTATGCAAGTTTTAGCCCTTTCCACCAAACCCGCATAGAAACGATTCAAGGACGCCCACCAGGCACTTTCGTGCGGGTGGAAAATGAAGTAATACCATTACACAACAGTCCTCGATGGGACCCACAGAACAGATATGTATACAACACGACTCCACGAGTCAAGAATACAGATATACAATACAAAGATCCAAATCACCTTGAAATCGACAGGACGTCCGACTACGGACAAGATGCAAATGGGGCTAAGAGCCCTGAAGAATAACCAATGGCGTCCATAACCCTGCCCAGGCCAAGCCGGAAAGGTAACCCTGCTAACGACGGCGATCTCAAACCTGCTAAAACAAAAGGGGTGCCGACAAAGGGCAAAGGAAAAAGAGGAGCGTCAGTACTGAGGCCAGCACATGGCGAGGCTAGAATTCGGTGGCTCTCGCCTACATAGGTATGGTGGGCTGAAGCGGCAGCGCAGCGACACGAAACAACCTATAAAGACTCTGTAATACTGGCGGCTATTAGAGAGGGATAAGAAAGACCTATTCGGATCCAACCTGATACTAACACCAAACATACCCATCTCGGTATTCCCCCTCGAGACCAAACGAGGAAGTCCAGCTGAGGAAAACTCACACGGTTGGCAGTTTTATTTAATCTTTCCATGGCAGTTATTCCACTTACTAGTATTCTCACATACACGTCAAATTATAACAGTAAACTTTAGGTATAGTTGTCTATGATCGAGAAACTGTGCTCCAAGTCGTCCATAACCGCGGACACGGCTTTTCGAAAAGATTTAACCCTGCAGGGGTGCACCAAAGTATCCACACGCACTTCGACCCTTTTTGCCAGATCAATTAACATACACCCATCGGTATGTCGGCGCGGCCTAAGTCATGACGTTTCCCAAACCCAAAGCAAGTACATGGGGGCCACCCCACTAAGCCACCCAGGGTTTGTGTCAATGGCTGTAAACGACTGGGAACCCGAAAAGTGTGACTGGGCTTGTCGATACCGCGAAAACATTCCACATCCTAAACAGTACAGGTGCTCCACGCACAATCTTAAATAAAGCAGTAAAGCATGGCATAAGTACCGAATAGTAATAAAGCCCAAACTACTTGTGGCCCCCGGTACAGTACTTTGAAATCAGGTAGTAAGCCGATGGGGGTGCCCACACACCCCACCTGTGGTTAGCGCACTCGATCTCGGAACAGGTGTCAAGAACTCGGGTCCTAGGGGACACTAATGAGCGGTTAAGAACCAAATAATTACTATTACCCACCGGTGCCTCTACGTTAAACTACTATCAACATTAATTAATAAACTGTAATTAGAATCATGATCAACACCACCATTAAACATTTGCCAACCGCCCAACAACTATGGAACATCGACGACGCGAGGCAACACCTGAGCAAGCAACTACGACTCGCAGGGCCAGCTGTCTATCAAGCAACGGGTAATAGGAGGTGTCCAAGGCAGTATGACGGCTGCAAGGAAAATATCTGGTACGGAACACTAAAGCATCGCGACACGGATAGCAATAGATCAATAGGAGGAAGTAAAGACTATAAATGTAAAATAGGTAGAAGGAGGAGAGATGCTCGCCTGGGAAACACTGCCGAAGGATCATAGCCGGAGAACTTGTCGATACTCGCATCAACTCATCGGCCTAATCCGCGAAGAAGCAAAGCGCTAAAAGAAACACCGGATGCAGTATTTAATACTACGGCAGAAGATCCGGCATGCTTATGATATGATGCAGATGCGGTGCAATTAGGCAGTGTTAAGCGGAACCGGGGTCCCGACAATTAGTTAATAGGTTCATGTTGTTTAACTACCCCACAACTTAAATGTTGGATTAACCAGGCGAAACAGGGCATCGGTTCGCTACACAAATTCAAATGGAGTCCGGAATAAGACTAGAATATCCCGCATATAGACTCCATGGTTAATTTAGGTGAATCGACTATAATGCCCCCCAAACCCACAGACAGGTATGTATGCATGAATTAATTTAATATGCAATAGTATAGATGTCACTTATAAAATAGGGGGTTTCAGAAAGGGGTCACACATTGGAACTCAGCGATCTTGGGTCGATGTGGTTCAGGATCGGTCTCGCCGGGATCGGTCTTCGGGGCAACGGCCTTCGGCTCCCGGGATCGAGGTCTTCAGAGTTCGATCATCGGATCCATGTCGGTGCACTCGGGGTCTCGGCGTCCAAGAGGAAGATCAAAGTCGTGCCGAGGGGTTCGGGCGAGCTGGGATCGGTCTTCAAATCCGAGAGGGAGAAGAGCGTCGGGTTCGGTCTTCGGGTTCGGTCCTCGGGAAGCATGCTCTTCGGTTGTTCTCAGACGACCTCGACACCACACCATCTCTCATCTACACCAACTCACATCCATCACCAAAACACCACCACTTCATCACCGCTTAACCAGTAGCCAAACAACAGCAGAAAATTTCTGAACAACACCTCATTATTTACACACCAGCCTACATATTTGCTACCATGTACCACTTGACTGCAGACAAAAAGGGACCCCCGCGGGTGAGCTCTTGAACAGAGGGTCGTCGGCAGCAATCGGAGATGTGGCGATGGAGGCTCTGCTCGGGAGTACGGCCATCGAGACGCACAGAAGCAGAGGCCTGGCGGGGGCGCGCCGCCCGGGAGGAAGACGGCGGCAGGCGGCCTCGGGGAGGAAGCCACGCGGAGGAAAGAGCGGCGACACAGAGCACGGGGCGGAGCCGGGGGAAGCTCGGGCGGCGCGGCTCTGAGGAAGTTCGGTGGCGGGGAGAGAGGCCACCGAGGTGAGGGGCGGCGGGGCGCAGCAGAGGCGGGCGGAGGCTGCACGGGCGGTGAGGAGGAGGGCGCCCGACGGCGGGGTCGCAGGCGACGCGAGGCGGCGCTCCCGCGCATGGAGGAGGCGGTGGCCAGAGCGGAGGGGCCGGGCTCGAGTCGGCCGGGGTCGGTGTAGGGCGGAGTCGCGCGGGAGGGGGAGGAGAGTGCGGCCGGCGGCGACGAAGGGGAGCCCGAGCGGAGGACGGATCCCGCGGAGAGGAGGAGGCGCCACCGGAGTCGGGGCCGAGGCGCGTCGCCGGGGAGATCGGGAGCAGCGGCGGCCTGCTCGGGGTAGCGGCGAGCGAGCGGGGTCGGGGGGGGGGGGGAGCAGAGACGGGGCGGGCGAGCCGAGGGGAAAAATCGAGGCCGAGGGGGCGGGGAGATGACGACGTGGGGGGACGAGGTGGGGGCCACGCGCGTCTGGGTGTGTGAGAGGGTTGGGGCTAGCAGGCGGGTGGGGCCTGGGGAGCTGTCGGCCAGGGGTTGCGTGCAGGTGGTGTGTGTCGGTGGGGATTGGTGGTTTGTGTGGTGTGTGGACCAGGTGGCTATGGGAGGGGAGTGGAGGGAGTTGGGGGTGAGGTGGCAGCGGGTGAGTGGGTGGGGATTGGGCCAGGGTGAGGTGGCACGATGTGATAGGGTGGGGTGAGGTGGAGGGGGCTGGGTAGATTAGGTTTGGGTAGAAAAAGGGTTTAGGGTTAGACATGTTAGGTTTTTTTTAATTTGGAGGTGGCCGGCTAGGATTTCGGGCCTGGCTGGCTGCCTCCTATAAAAATAATATAAATTTTTTTTATTTAAAACGGGGCTTTTGAAAACCGTTGGTAGACGAAACAAAATAATTCGGAGGCCCAGGTTTTGATTTGAAATAATAACGGGGCGTTTAGAAAACAAAAACAGACTTTTCGAAAATAGTTTTATGCAAACAAATGCAAGATGACATGACGATGCTCAAATGCAAGGTAGCATGATGACATGAGCATGCGGTCATGATGATGCAATGCACAAAAACAACGCGATTTTCTAGTAGTGGTTTTGCGGGGCGCCACAGCCGTGCATTGAGCCATCAAGCGATTTTCTGGCGTCGTTGCCGGGGATTGAAGAACAAGAAGAAGCTCCCAACGTCAACCACACGCCATCGATTTTCTGGCGCCATTGCCGGGGAGTCAAAGACATATTCACAAGGGGAGTCCCTCATAACCAATCTCTTTACTTTGTTGTTTTTGTTTTGCTTAGTTTCTTTTTTTGTTCTTCAAAACCCCCCAAAAAAATAGTTTTACAAGTTTGCTTGCTTATTTCAAAAACACAAAAAAATTAGTTTTACTTGTTTGCTTTCTTATTTGAAAACCCAAAAAATGACTACTCTTGAAAACACTAAGTTATGCGACTTCAGTAGCACCAACAACAATGATTTTATGAGCACACCTATTGCTCCACCTGTGGCTGAAAATACTTTCTTTGAGATAAAACCTGCTTTACTCAATCTTGTTATGAGAGAACAATTTTCTGGTATTGGTAATGAAGATGCTGCTTCCCATCTAAATAACTTTGTTGAACTTTGTGAGATGCAAAAGCATAGGGATATAGATGGTGATATTATTAAGCTGAAATTGTTTCCTTTCTCTTTGAGAGGAAAAGCTAAAGAATGGTTGAATTCCTTAACTAGGAATAGTATTGATTCTTGGACTAAGTGCAAAGATGCTTTTATTGGAAAATACTATCCTCCTGCTAAGATTATATCCATGAGAAGTGAAATAATGAAGTTTAAACAACTTGATAATGAGCATGTTGCTCAAGCTTGGGAAAGAATGAAATCTTTGGTAAAGAATTGTCCCACTCATGGACTGACTGCTTGGATGATCATCCAAACTTTTTATGCAGGATTGAACTATTCTTCAAGGAACCTATTGAATTATGCTACTGGAGGTACCTTTATTACCATCACTTTGGGTGTTGCAACAAAACTTTTGGACAATATGATGGTTAATTATTCTGAATGGCATACCGATAGAGCTCCACAAGGTAAGAAGGTAAATTCTGTTGTGGAAACCTCCTCCTTGAGTGATAAGATTGATATTATTATGTCTATGCTTGTTAATGGGAAAGCCCATATTGATCCAAATAATGTTCCTTTAGCCTCTTTGGTTGCTCAATAAGAGCAAGTTGATGTGAACTTCATAAGAAATAACAATTTTGGCAACAATGCTTATGGTAATAATGCTTATAGGAACAATTTTGGTAACAACAATTATAAGCCATATCCTCCCAACAATGGTAATGATTATGGAAATTCTTACAACAATAATAAGAGTGCTCCCTCTGAACTTGAAGTTATGCTTAAAGAGTTTATTAGTAAACGAACTGCTTTCAATAAAACTAATGAGGAAAATTCTCTAATGCTGAAAGAAATATAGCATCTTTAGCTGAAGCTCAAACTACTTTGAATAAAATGGCTGCTAAACCTGAAACTAATGATAATCCCTTTGCATCTACCGATTCTATACAAGTAAGAATTAATGAAAATGTTAGACTATTAGCTGAATTACATGCTAAGTGGGAAAGAGAAGATGAAATTGCTAGGAACATTAGTGTTTCTACTATTACCACCACTAGTGTTGAGGCTAGTAATAGTTCTACTACTTTAGATGATAAATTTGATTTTGATCTTGATGGTTGCAATATCTCTGAAGTTATTAAGTTCCTACAAAAGCTTGCTAAAAGTCCTAATGCTAGTGCTATGAACATGGCTTTTACAAAACACATTACTAATGCTCTCATAAAGATTAAAGAAGAAAATATGAAACATAAAGCTTATATTCCTATAAAGCAAGAGGATGGTTGCGACCCATAATTAATATGAAAGTGAATGACTTTGATTTCAAAGCTTTGTGTGATCTTGATAGTAGTGTTTCTATTATGCCTAGAAGGATTTATGATATGCTTGATTTGCCTCCTCTTGAAGATTGCTATTTGAATGTCCCACTTGATGATAATGTTAAAAAGGAACTCATGGGGAGTCTTAATGATGTTCTTATTATGGTTAACAATTCCTATGTCCCCGCTGATTTCTATGTTTTGGATGTTGAATACAATGCTTCTTGTCCTATTACTTTGGGAAGACCTTTTCTTAGAACTGTTGGTGCCATCATTGATATGAAAGAAGACACCATTAAATATCAACTCCCACTCAAGAAAGGTATAGAACACTTCCCGAAAAAGATAGAAAAGATTTCTTTTGCTTCTCCTATGAAAACAAAATTTGTTCTTAATGCTTCTTCATCTGAGAATACTTGATCCTTTCTCTTGCTTCTTATGCGTAACTTAAATGCGTTAAAGAAAAGTACTTATTGGGAGATAACCCGAAAGTTTTAGATGAGTCTTGGAAGTTATTACCTCTGTAATAACCTCTCCTTATCCTTTTTATTTTCTTTTTATGCCAAGAGTAACCTCTAATGAGAGAGAAGTAATGATTGGGAAAGGTGCTGTCCCGAAACAGATTTCTGTGCTTCACCATAAATATTCGTGAGAGAGATCTGTATGTCGGATTGAGCTGTAAGTTTTGGTGCTTCTGCCCCAGGTTTTTATCTAACTTTCGTTAGTCCAACACTTTTTAATTTGAGCAACAGATGGTCTTCGAAAAAATTCGTCTTTACCTGCTGGTCTGTTTTGACAGATTTCTGCCATTTTCTGCATTTGCTTCTTGTTAGTTCCTTCTTGAGTTCTTTTGGGGAATTGAGCTTTTTGAGGGAAGTTCTACAGTAGCTAGTGTTCTAATGGAAGTTTATTTGGTGTTAGAACTGAACCTAAAGACTTATTTATCTTAAGTGCACTAATGTTGCTAATGAGATTGTGTGAAGTTTTGTATGGAGGAAACATTTTAGGTGTATGGAAGGAATGAGTAATGAGATGAAGGATGGCCTAATTCTCAAGCTTGGGGATTCCATGTAACACCCTCGAGTCGGCCCTATGCAAGTTTTAGCCCTTTCCGCCAAACCCGCATAGAAACGATTCAAGGACGCCCACCAGGCACTTTCGTGCGGGTGGAAAATGAAGTAATGCCATTACACCACAGTCCTCGATGGGACCCACAGAACAGATATATATATATATACAATAGCGACTCAGCGAGTCAAGAATACATATATACAATACCAAGATGCAAAACACCTTGGAAACGATACAGTGTCCGAGTACGGACAAGATGCAAATGGGGCTAAGAGCCCTGAAGAATAACCAATGGCGTCCATAACACTGCCCAGGCCAAGCCGGAAGGGTAACCCTGCTAACGGCGTCGATCTCAAAACCTGCTAAAACAAAAGGGGTGCCGACACAGGGCAAAGGGAAAAGAGGAGCGTCATTACTGAGGCCAGTACATGGCGAGGCTAGAATTCGGCGGTCCTTGCCTACACAGGTATGGTGGGCTGAAGCGGCAGCGCAGCGGCACTAAACAACCTATAGAGACTCGATACAGCTGGCGGTTATCAGAGAGGGGTAAGAAAGACCTATCCGGATCCAACCTGATACTAACATCAAACATACCCATCCTGGTATTCCCCCTCGAGACCAAACGAGGAAGTCAAACCGAGGAACTCACACAGTTGGCAGTTTTATTCATTCGATTATAGTTGCAACTGTTACTAATCAGATAAAGATAGTATGAGTCATCCTGATAGCATAAGTAGTGGGCAGTTTTAATCACCAATCCGTGGTAGTTGGAACATTTACTAGTCAGATATAATTGTCCTGAGGAATCCCAAAACCCAGCAGTTGTTGGCACTTTTATCACATTCCGTTGGAGTTGCAATACTTACTAGGCAGGTATAGTATGACACAGGTCACCACAGATCCACCAGTTGTTGGCATTTTTGTTATCCATTCCATTATAGTGAAGCTGATTACTAGTCAGATATATTAAGTCAAATTTATAGCACTACTTTAGTTATGCTTGTCTATGATCGAGATACTGTGCTCCAAGTCGTCCATAACCGCGGACACGGCTTTCAGAAAGTTTTACCCTGCAGGGGTGCACAAATAGCAACACACACTCTATCAACCTCGGAAAAACCAACTCAAAACCCAACGAGGCATTCACGACAAAGCAATCACAGGATTCATAAAATATTTCAGGGGGCCACCCCACTAAGCTACCCGCAACGAAGTTGGCCGGCTCCGGAACAGACCAAGGGTTTGCGACGACGGCTGTAAACGACTGGGAACCCGAAAGTGTGACTGGGCTTGTCGATACCGCGAAAACGTGGCGCGATCCAAAACAGTACATGTGCTCCACGCACAATCTTAACTAAAGCAGTAACATGGCATAAGTACAGGATAGTAAATAAAACCCCAAACTAGTTTGTGGCCCCAAGAAATAGAAATGAATCAAGCTCTGGCTCAGGGGGTCCACGGCCTCCCGGATGTGGATAGTGCGAAAAATCAAGGAACATGTATCAAGTACTCGGGGTCCTACGGGACACAAGTGAGCGTGGAAGAACCAAATAACATCTATTGCCCACCGATGCCTCTGCATTAGTTATATCTAGCATTTTAATAGTTGTATTTAAAGTCATGATCAACTCCACCATAAACATCTGCCAGCATTCCAACAACTGGGGTACTCGACAACACGAGATCGCACCTGAGCAAGCAACTACGACTCGCAAGGCCAGCTATCTACCAAACAACAGGTATTAGGAGGTGTCCAAGGCAATATAGAGGCTGCACGGGATATAACTGGTGTTCGGAAACTAAAGCATCACGACACAGATAGCAATAGATCAACAGGAGGAAATAAAGACTATAAATGCAAAATAGGTAGAAGGGGAAGAGAGGCTCGCCTGGGAAACACTACCGAAGGTTCATATCCGGAGAACTTGTCGATACTCGCATCAAATCATCAGCCTAATCCGCAAAGAAGCAAATCACTAGAAGAAACATCGGATGCAATATTTAATACTACGACAGTAGATCCGGCATGATTATGATATGATGCAGATGCGGTGCAATTAGTCAATATTAAGCGGAACCGGGGTCCCGACAATTAATTAGACGGTTCGAGTTATTTAACCACCCCGCAATTTAAATGTTGGATTAGCAAGACAAAACAGGGCTTCGGTTCGCTACACAAATTTAAATGGAGTCCGGAATAAGACTAGAATAGCCCGCATATAGACTCCATATTTAATTTAGGTGAATCGACTATTTAACCCAACCCACCAGATGAAATGTATGCAAGCATGATGATTTAATGATGCGGCAGGTATATGTTATATTATAAAAATAGAGGCTTAGGGTTACACATCTGGGTTCGGGAGATCTTGGGTTCCGGGGGTTCAGGGTCCGACAGGGTTCGACGGGGACGGCGAGGTTCGGATACAAGATGGAGAACTTGTTGTGTCGCGACGGAGAACTTGGGTTCCAAGCGATCGATCTTGTCGTCGATGGCGAACTTGAGTGGATCGGGAACCGGGGGTCTTCGGATCCGTGGAGTAGATCTTGTCGCACGGTGCCCGCGAAGTAGATCTTGTTGTTCTATGTGGATCTTGTCGTCACGAAGATCTTGTCGGGTCCTCGGATCAGGTCGGTCTTGGCGTCCGGGATGAAGATCTTGGCGTTCCGCGGCGAAGTGCTTGTCGTACCGGGATGAAGACCTTGGGGTGCCATCTCGATCATCGGTCAACTCGTTTGGAAGTAGAACTTGGCATCCGACCCCCGGGCATCGGTGCAGGAAGGCGGTCTTGTCAAACGTATCCCCTTTGGTGTCAACTTAGGGTCTCGGCTTGTTGTTCTTTTTCAGGTGGAACGCCTTAAATCACCAGTATTCACCACTTCGCTTCATTTGCACCTCATCTTCTCACAACTAAACTCCAACAACACCAAACAACACAACATCATACTTCTCCAGAAGCCACACCAGTACCGGAGGAGAGATTCATCATCATAGGAAAAGAACAAAGGAGAAACCGCAGGGGAGGGGGCCACCTGCACGGTCATCCTCGGAAGAAACGAGCGCTACAACGGAGGGACTCATGGGGTGCGGCCTGTAGGGCTTGGGTTCGCAAGAAGGAGGGCGCGAAAGCAAGAGCTTGCAGGGCAGCGGCGTCAACGGCGACCAGCAGAGGCCGGCGAGCGGCGGCAGATGGAGGAGGGGTGGCTCGCCGGTCGGGAGGAGCTCGGGCCAGGGAGGCTCGGGCCGGGAACGTGGCCAAACGGAGGCTGCAGGGTAGACGGGGGCGAGGACCAGGCGGCAAGGCCCAACCGGCGGCGGGGAAGACGGGATGGAGGAGGAGATGCGGGAGGCGGTGCATGCGCGGGCCAGCGCGAGCTCGGGCTCGAGCGGGGCAGCGACGGTAGGAGGGAATCAGAGGGGCGGGCTTGGCGGCAGCGACGGAGACCGACACGGACGCGGCTCGGCCCGGCGGACGGAGCTGCAGCAGCAAGCGGCGGCGGGGCCCTGCGAGGCAACGGGGAAGGAGACGGCGGGGTCAGCGGGAGAGGACGGGGCGGCTCCGCCCGACCACAGTAGGGGCGGCGAGGAAAGCGCCCTGGGCAGCGGCGGACAGAGGAGAGGCGAGGAGGGAGGAGATGGGGGACATGCGTCGTGGTGGGGCCACGGGGGAGGTGGGTTGCGGGATTGGGGCGGGACCGATTGGGTGGTTGTCGGTCGGTGGAGCGGGGCGGGATGCGGGAGTGCGTGCAGGTGCGGGCAGGTGGTGGGGTGGTTGGTCCAGGGTGAGGGCGACGTGGGGCTGCCGGTGGGGTGAGGTGGCGTTGCCGAGGTGAGGTGGCGACCGGTGGTTGGCTGGGGTGAGGTGGCTGGTGCGATTTTGGGCAGGAGGGGTGAGAGAGAGAAAAAGGGAGAGAGAGAGAGAGAGGGAGGCGGCGGCTGAGGGAGTGTGTGGGGTTAGGGTTTGGTTAGGATTAGACTAGGTTTTAGTTTAGGGCTTGGAGGTGGCCGGCCGGGCTTTCAGGCCTGGCAGGTTGCCTCCTTAAAATATTATAAATATTTATTTATTTAAAATGAGGCTTTGGCAATCTGTTTTTAGACAAACCAAAATAATCTGGAGGCCCGGAGTTTTAATTTGAATAAAGGCGGGAATATCTAGAAAACAAAACTAGGCGTTTCGAAAATAGTTTAGACAAAACCCTGCATGATGATGACGATGCTCAAATGCAATGTGGCATGATGACATGAGCATGTTGTCATGATGATGCAATGCACAAAAACACCGCGATTTTCTAGTAGTGGTTTTAGCGGGATGCCACATGCCACGCATGTCACCCCAAGAAATATCCAAGAAGTACAAGCGTCAAAGCTTGGGGATGCCCAAGGCATCCCCTTCTTCATCAATAAAAATCCCAGGTTTCTTCCAAACGCTTCATTTTTATTGTTTCATGCACAGTTGTGTTGTTCTTGGAGCATCTTCTTTTTCGTTTTTGTTTTGGTTTTTCGTTTGCTTTTGTTTGCTTAGTTTTCTGAATAAATTGGTTGTACCCCCTCTTTCATACATTGGTTTGCAAATAGTTTGGTTTGGTTTGGAAAAGAGTAGGAAAGTTCATGCTTATGTGGTAAAAAGAGCTCGTTTTTGACTGTGGCCTATGCTTTGTCATGCCATGCTTGATATTGTTTTGGCTTTATGCATAGTATTCTTTGCTGTAGCATGACTTGTTATAAACAATTGAGATTGCTTAATATGCCTTGGATGAATCATGTGTTGTTTTAGCATATTAAAGCATAGTATAGTGGTATTCTCCTTTGATGCTTTATTTGGGTTGACTTGGCGCATGCTCACACCATGTTATGACTATCTCAAGTCACCATAGCCTTTATGATACTTTAGTTTTCAACTTGTAGTATCACTTTATGCTTTGATCAATGATGTTTTGTCGCTCTACATGGTTATTTCCATTATTGCTCTCTTAGTTTGTCGCTCCCAGTCTTTTGCTAGCCTCCACAACAAAGTATGAGTTCCACTCATGCATCCAACTCCCTAAACCAAGTTATTCCAAAGAGTCCACAATACCTACCTACTAGCTTATGCTATTCCAAGTATATTCATGCTTTTGTTTACCTTCCAAATTAAACTTGTTATGAGAAAACTAGTGATTAAAGCTCTCACGAACTTGATGGCACACTTTACTTTTCTTGCCCTTAATAAACTTGAACCAGTGTATCTTCTATGTTGTATATGCTTGCACTTATTTGTCGGGAATTAGCAGAACCATGCTTTCATGGGGAACGCTTTCAACATTGCACTTGGTACTTGTACCTAGTTGATATCATGCTCATTTGTATATGGATGTCGTCGGTGTGAAATGAAAGGGGAGCTTGTAAGTCCATGGAGTTATGTATATGTGTTAGAGAAACGCCTAGGCCGCTGGTCTAATCCATGCTGACATGGTGGAAACCTGCAGCGTAACCATAATGAGCTATCTATGAAGCATTCTTCTTATAAAAAAAGAGTCCTATATTGAAAAAAGGGGAGAAAAGAGAAACAAAAAGAGATACTATGAAAAGAGGAAAGAGAGAAAAAAGCACCATATTCCCATGGTAAATAAGAAGAATGTTGAGATGCTCGTTGTCTGCTTGCCTTGTCATTTTGATATGGGGATTCTTCCGTATCATCAGGCAAGGGGTACCCCGTTGGCGGTTCTCTATGATACGCATATACTTACAATGACAAGAACTCACCGGTGACTAAACTTGAGTAGCATGAGGAGCGGCCCTTGTATACAAGGGACATGAGATTTCTGACTTATACTTCGTTAAGCATGTACACCATAGTTTGTTCACTTTAACCTTAATCACTTCAAGATGCTTATGATAGGGGCAATGAGAGTTGAAAGCTATAAGTACCATAATTTTTGGAAGCTCTTTATGAGACTTGAATCCCTACTTCCTTTTACAAAGGCCTTTCTTCCACCATTATATTGAGTCTCCACCTTCTATCTTTATGCACCTACTTTGAGAGCATAGTGGCCATTCTTAGTTCTGTGTGCATTATCCCAAGACTAGTTGATTGATGCATACTTTGATATTGCTTGTTTTAAACTATTGTATCTAGTCACTCTTATGAACTTTGAAGGTGTCCTATGCATTTATATTTTTCTACTCTATTGAGGGACAATCTGAATACTATTATGCTATGTTTTCTTTATGTGCAACAAACAAACATCTTGCAAAGCATTGTTATTCTTGAATCTTTTGTTTGTGCCTTTTCTTGTTGCATCATAGTTTCTTTGCTTATTGCTAGAACTTTGTCTTTCATGCTATGATTGAAGTACTATGATCCCAGCTTTGAATGTTTTACAAATACTTTGATGAAATCTTTGATGGTGCATGTCACCTCAAAAATTATTCTTTGTTTTTGTCACTTACCTACTCGAGGACGAGTAGGAGTTAAGCTTGGGGATGTTGATACATTGCAAATGTATCTATAATTTTTGATGTTCCATGCTTGGTTTTATCCACTTTCTTGTGTTTTGTTCCAACTTTGGAGTACTTTTCATATGATTTCTTGGACTAACCTATTAACAAGAGCCACAGTGTCAGCTGCCTGTTTTCTGCTGTTTTTGGTTCCAGGAAAGTCAGAAAATGAATATTCTCGGAATTGGACGGGACAAAAGCCAAAGTGCCTATTTTTCCGGAAGTGATCAAGTGCCAGAATACGAGACGGAGAAGGTCCAGGGAGCCACCACACCACCTGGCCGCGGGGCCAGGCCTGGCCCGTGCCAGGGGGTGGTGTGGCCGCTCCCGGCACCCCCTCGGCCTCTCCTTCCGCCTATATATTACCCTCGGGACGAAAACCCTAAGTACCCGATCAAAAATCCACGAAAGAGTCTGTAGCCGCCGTCATCACCATCCCTAGATCGGGAGGGATCTGAAGCTCTTCCCGGCACCCTGCCGGAGAGGGGATTTCACACTGGAGGCCTTCTTCATCACCATGCAAGCCTCCGGTGTGATGCGTGAGTAGTTCATCCTTGGACTACGGATCCATGTAGTAGCTAGATGGCTGGTTCTCCTCCTTTGTGCTTTCATGTTTAGATCTTGTGAGCTCCGTTCATGATCAAGATCATCTATTTGTAATTCTGCATGTTGTGTTTGCGGGGATCCGATGGATATTGAGATGCTATTTCAGATTGATTATTGATTCTATCATGTCTTTGTTATTTGAGATCTTGCATGCTTTCCGTTGTTAGTAGCTATCTTGGCCAAGTAGATGCTACCAACTCCAAGAGTTAGTATTTATGCTCGATAGTGGTTCATGCCTCTAGTAATCTGGGGAAGTGGCAGAAATCTCTAAGGTACTAGATGTGCTGTTGCTGCTAGGGAGAAAACAACAATCCTTTATTCATAGAACAATCGTATTGTTTACTTTACATGCAGTTCGTAAATAATCTATTGCTTGCAACTTAATACTGGAGGGGGTTCGGATGATAATCTGAAGGTGGATTGTTAGTCATAGATGCAGTTGGATGGCTTTCTATGTATTATGTTGTAATGCCCAATCAAGTCTCAAAGGAGTCAAGATGATTAGTATATGGATGTATTGCTTTCTCGGTGTTTGTCAATTGCCCCGGTGTAATTTGTTCACCCAGCATGTTATCTATCTTAGGAGAGCCACCTCTAGTGAACTATGGATCCCGGTCCTTTCTTTTACATACAATCTACAATCTTTTACTGTTTTGTGTTTACTTTCTGCAAACTTTTACTTCTTTCCATTCGATACGTTTAATCCTTTGTTTTCCGCAAAACACGGTGAGATTGACAACCTCATCGCAAGTTGGGGACAAAGTTCTGTGGTTGTGTTGTGCAGGTCTCCATGTTGCTACTAGCACCGGTAGTGCGCCCTGCCAAAGCTCAGCTAGTAACACCTTTGAGGTGTTTCCTTGGTCCTACTGGTTCGATTAAACCTTGGTTTCATAACTGAGGGAAACTTGCTGCTGTGCTCATCATACCTTCCTCTTGGGGTTCCCAACGAGCTCTACATCAACACCGCCATCAAGCAATTTTTTGGCGCCGTGCATTGAGCCATCAATAGTGAACTTGCCGGGTAACGCTATTACTCACCCTTTCCTTTGAACCCCTAGCCAGACTTTGAGGGCCAGGAGAATGACCAGGCGTATGCTACGGAGGTCCAGAACGATGTCTACTATGAAGAGCCGGACCTGTCCGATGGAATCAAAGGCGTGGACTATGGGATACACTATGGAGCTGAAGAAAACGAGTCAGAGTAGTTTTCAGGCCGTAATATAGTTATCTAGGTTGAGCCGAGCAACACGAACCCTATAGTATAAGCTATTGAGCTCACGTATTTATTACCGTTATGTTTTTCATTATTCCGCTGAACTTATGAAATAAGTTATTTGGTTTGTAAGTTTGAATCTCTTGAAGTCTCGAACTTCTGATATTGTAATAATTATAAAGTGTGTATGTTTGTAATTTGGACCCGCAATGTTTCTGTTGTACCACTCTGAGGGATGTGATATTTATGGAACGGTGTTCTTTGGATGTCATGTCAATAACTATAGTGTACTACACATGCAGTGGTATGTTGGGTCACCACATTTAGCTAGCTAATTGAGTCATTTTATGCACAACAAATTCAAAAAGATCAAAACACAGTGGCATCTACCCAGGGAGTCTTATTATGTGACCTACCACCATAAGAAATGTATATAAATCAAGTTTTAACCTAAATCACCACTTCTCAAATCACCTACTATCTATGAAGGTTCATGGCTTTCTACTCAATCCTCTTCCCAAAACATCCCTCCCTAAAACATAGTTTGTCTGAATGAGGCAATAATTTTCAAACTGGTGTATATTTGAATTGCAAGATGTATGCCAAGATGTATTTTATTGTATAAAAGATGCATTTTGCATTTTTAAAATCTCTTTCTATTTTCTATTTGAATCCCTTTGTCAGCCTTGCCCTTGGTTTTTAAGTTCTACTCAGTTTTGCCCTTGGTTCTTAAGTTCTACTCAGTTTTCCCCTCTCTTAGTCACAATCTCTCACACCTGAGCTCATCTTTGCTGCTATGCTCTGATTGATTGAGATAGTTGTCACGCGGATCGTGCCCACCAACCGTTGATCCTCTATGATCTAGCAGACAGGATAACCCCTATATCTGTCGGGGGGAACCCCTCTATCCATGCAAAATAACAAGTTTGCCACCGATACTTTAACTCCATAAACAAATGAACTTGAATATAATTTCAAGGGAACGTGTTCAAAGGTGTATAATTTGTGCATTACATTCCACTCTATGAAAATGATAATCTCTCAAGATTTTCTTAGCACAATATTATCACATATTAAGTGCGATTTCAAAGACTTCAAATATGTATAATTTTCTTATATGCAAGTTTATACATTACATTACACTCTATGAAAATGGGGGGGGGGGGGGGAGAAAATGATAATCTCTCAAAAATTTGCTAGCACATCATTATCTTGTTATTAAGTGCGATTTCACAATGTTCAAAGGTTTAAAATTTCCATATACGCAATTTTATGCATTATATTTCACTCCATGTAAATGATAAATGATCAGGATTTTATTAGCACAACATTATCATGTCCTAAGTGCAATTTCAAAGAGTCCAAAGGTGTATAATTTTTGTATATGCCAGTTTATGCATTATATTCCACTGTATGAAAATGATAATCTCTCAAGATTTTCTTAGCACAACATTATCACATATTAAGTGTGATTTCAAAGAGTCCAAAGGTGTATAATTTTTTTATATGCAAGTTTATGCATTATATTCCACTGTATGAAAATAATAATCTCTCAAGATTTTCTTAGCACAACATTATCACGTATTAAGTGTGATTTCAAAGAGTTGGAAGGTGTATAAACTTTGTATATGCAAGTTTATGCATTACATTCCACTCTATGAAAATGGGGAAGAAAATAATAATCTCTCAAAATTTTGTTAGCACATCATTATCACATATTAAGTGCGATTTAAAAGTGTTCAAAGGTTTATAATTTTGCATATGCAAGTTTGTGCATTACATTCCACTCTATGAAAATGATAATCTCTCAAGATTTTCTTAGCACAACATTATCACGTATTAAGTGCAATTTCAAAGAGTTCAAAGGTGTATAATTTTTGTATACACAAGTTTATGCATTATATTTTACTCCATTGAAATGATAAATGATTAGGATTTTATTAGCACAACATTATCATGTCCTAAGTGTGATTTCAAAGAGTTCAAAGGCGTATAATTTTCGTATATGCATTACCTTTCACTATATGAAAATTAAGCTAGACAAAGGGCCGCCATCACCGAAGAAAAAGAAGGGGAGGCAACAGCACGGGCGCGGGCGCGGGGCTGGCTCTAGGTCCCATCTTGCAACGCCAACCTGGGTAAACTATGGGTATGATGCTCACGTGGATAAGCTGTGGGTCAGATGCTAATATGGATAAGTGGAGAGAGGTGTCTACTGCGGGAACCGACTGAACACGGCCCCACTTGTCAGCATGTAATGGCAAGGGTACACTATGGGACCCAACATAATGCGACCCTACTCGTCATCACGCAACGGTGAAGTTCCACTATGGGACCCGACTGAATGCGGCCCCACTTGTCAGCACGAAATCGCAAGACTGACGGACAGCAAGTTTTCAGACCATGTGAGAGTTTCGTACAAGGAGATGGGGAAAAGGGAGGAAAAGTTAAGCGATTGGGGAATACTGAGTACAGATAACGAACCGAGGGTACAAAAATAGAATTCCCTTTTAAGAAGTCAAGAACAAGCTATATCCCTTTTAAAAAGTCATAATTAGACATACTTACTTTAAATTGTCAAAAGGTCATTTTATTGCACATATTTAGCTTGGAAGCTTGGAAATTCATGAAAGTAGCACATTATCCATCAAATTTGGGATCTCCTTTTGGAAACAATTGCTTGAAATGCCAAGATGCACCGATCTAGCAAATATGGACCCGTTTGTAAGCTTGATTGGCAAAGATGCTTCAATGTATGGAGTAGTGCAAAACATGGACATAGTACAGAAACTATGATTGTGACCTTGGTCATCTTGTTTGAAAGCCTTGACTTAATGTTCATTAATTTCGGCAGATGTCTATAAACCCATTAAATGCTGGAAAGCATACATACATATGGGTCTATCTGATGGGGACAACATCCCAAGTGGGAGTAGTGTACGTTAGAAGCTTCAACTTCAAAATTTCGGTAGAGTGCCGAAATATCCCACCCATCCATTAAAACATCCAGCCCCAAAAATTATTTTATTGCACAAATTTAGCCCGGAAGCTTGAAAGGGCGTTATACATTGTGTGAAAATGGGGGTGGTGGCATTTTTAGCCATCATCTTTGTAGTTGCTCCACAATAAAATACATTGTTGTTACTTGGAATTTCAAAAACAAACCTCAAATTTGGAACCAGATATATTGGTTGATTTGCCAAGATGCACCGATCTACCAAATGCGGACACATCACCATAAACTATTTCCATGACCTTGGTCACCTTATGTTTGGATGATGTTCATCTTCTTTGTTGAGGGCAAACCTCTAGGGTAGCCCGATCTTTCACGAATCCCGTTCTAATCGTGGGTGGAGTGCCAGGGAAGGAGAGGTGAATGAACACGATGAACTCATGCACGAATAACATGATGAACACAGTCATGAAAAACCACGATACACACCAATAGCTCACGTCGGTGGTGACCGGTCCGGCGCAATCCCTAGGATCGATGACGGGCGGAGGACTCTCTCTCGAACTGGCACGATGAGTAGGGAGACTTAGTGAGATCTTGACGTCTAGGCAAAGGGACTCCGATGCCTAGGCCTTGTACAACGCGGAGGCACGATGCAAACTCCAACGAGGTTTTTGATATTTGGTGCTCCTTTTGTCAAAGGAGCGTGCGGCAAGAACTAGATAGATCCACAAGGGGTTTCCACTAATTCCAAATATCATGCCTGCCGCTTACAATAGAGGTGGGGGACTATATATATACCAACCACAAGTTTAGGGGTAATTTAGGCAACTAAAATATCAAAGGGGTGTGGTACAAGGTCAAAGGGCCGAGATGAGGATGCGCAGGTCCTGGTTCGACTGGTAGTACCAGGTTTGATGACCGGTAGTACCGGTAAGTCACGGTAGCACCGCTTGCAGGTACAAATGTGGGTAGAGGCTTTGGCAGGGTCTTTAGACGCGGGCGGTAGTACCGCTCGATGAATGCGGTAGTACTGGATGAAGGCGGTGCTACTGCTCGCAGGTACCAGGTAGGTCTAGGGCTGCTGGCGGAAGCTCTATGTCTGGGGCGGTAGTACCGGGTGCTCCAGGCGGTAGTACCGCTTGGGAGATATGTCAACACCTGGACTTTTAATCCCAGATGCCTGTTATGCCATACATCACAATCCCAGGATTACCATTTTTGCGAGACATAACAAAATTGGTACCACAGTACATCATCCATTACAAACCATAATAAAGGTCTTACAAATAAAGGATCTCATGATCCAGTCTTAATACAATCAAAGCGGCGGAAAGTAAACGTAGTAAGGGCTCCATCTTTAGGGTCACAGGCAATGCTGACGATGGGAGATGATCCTAGTTGTCATAGACCTCCTGCTGTCCATCTTCCTGGTAGTCCTCCTCATAGTTTGGCCACGGGAATAGCCAGGGACAAAGCCATGAGTACTCTTTAAGTACTCGCAAACTATCACTAACAAGTAAGGTAGTTCTAGTAGGAATCTTAAGATCTAGGTTTATTTGCAAAAGCCAGGTTTATTTCATAAGGAGTTCAAAAGTAAAGAACCTAATATAAATTTCTACATCACCTAAGTGGGAAACTAGTTTTCATATCCACAACCCTATTGTGGTCAAGTCAAGGTCATAGTTCAATTCACAAGTCATTTTGAAAACATTTGACAATGGAACAGTATGGCCACTCCAACTGTCCATAACCGCGGACGCAGCTATTCGAATAGTTTGACACTCTGCAGAGGTGGTACACTTTCACCACAAAATTCGATACATCCGTCAGAGATAACCTTGAATCATCATACTTGGTATACGGATAATCAATCCTAACCTTTCAATTACACACTCTAGTATAGGCACCTCCCCTATGAGCTTGGCCTCCCAGCCATGGCCATCTGCCATCCTGGGCACTGCATAGGTGGACATTCACACTCACGAGGTAGCCTCAGCTCAACCTCTTTCCGCGAGGGAACCCATACTAAGGCATATAAGCTTCCAGTTAAGCCCTACCAAATCAGGTATTGTGCTTGTACGGTAAAATTGGAATGCTATCGCATTCGAACCCAACCATCAGTTTTTATAAAAACCAAGGCTCATGCCTCAAGTAGTTTCATCATCAACTCATTTTGTGTTCATAACATAGGTTAAAACATTTCAATAGAATGAATCATCATTCCAAGGTTTCATAATCATTTTCTGCAAGCATTCCCATCTAAGTGATCAGTAGTAGTTTAGCACTAGCAACTAGTAATGGGGGTGTCACTAATGAGGGGTGCTAATCAAGTGTAAATATCCAAGTCTCGTTTTATGCTTCTTAATGGCATCTAAGTATAAAAACTTAGGCCTAGTTTTATGCTCTTTATTTCATCTAGCCTATTTTTCCAATACTCACAAATTACTAACTAAAGGTAAAGAACTTTGGTAAAAGTAAAAGAATAAAGCTTGCAAGTAAAACTTGGGATTGCTATAATCAAGGTTGCATAACGAAATTATGCCTAATGCATCTTGCATAGGTTATCTTGCAAATATAGCTTGCATAGTTCTAGCTTGCAAGTATTAGCTTGCCTTGAGTAGTGTAGTGGTTGAAATTCTCTTCTTCTTCTTCTTCTTCTTCTTTGTAGTACTCCTCCTCCTCCTCGTAGCTTGGGTCGGTACTAGCATCTATAACTGAATACGAGGTACACAATCACCAAACAATACTTAACTACTTCTATTTAGCACACAAAGGTTCATACTAGATGATCTAGCATCATCCCAATCATCACATGAAATAAAGACCTAGTCTTATTTATCTTATTTTGGAAAAGTAATTTGTACTCATTGAAAATACTTAAGATATAATATTCTCCAATTAAAATATGGGATCATGTTGACACATGTCAGCACCACATATTCTAATACTTGGGAATGTGATTTAAAGTTTTGGTCATATTTTATAAAGTTCAAAATTACTATTTAATACAATTAAAGTAACCAGAAATTCCTATATATCATTATTTTAGTACTAGTCCAAGATCATTACATGTAAACCTGAATATCTTTACATATTCAGATAGATCTTGTCAAATGTGTTTTTTGAGAGTTGGAATCAACTCAAAAGCATTTATGGTTGATTTTTGAAAAATGTTTGAAGTTGGAAAAGTCTCTGCCTTGTTATGTTTACTATAGGTGATCTAATATTCCAAATGGTTTGAATCCAACGGGCTTGGATAGATATTTTGAATACCTTTCTAACAAAATTGGAATCATGCAATTTGGTTCAGTGAATCTCTTTAAATTGATTTTTGAATATTCTAACATAATGTGGTTTTAATTAAAATGACAAAATCTTATTTGAATCGACATGCTCTGCGCGAGAAACTAACTGGCCTGGACCAGCTACGCGGCACACGCGTAGCGGGCTGCTGACAGGACGATCCTACTGGTCAACGACTAACCTAACGCAAAGCGGTAAGTTTCAATCTCAGCCCTACGATTAGAAGTACAATCTACGACTGAGGTTTGTCGTCTCCGGCGAACAACTCCGACGAGCTACGAACCCTAAAACGGTGGTAGGGGTCATGTGAGGCTCACCTAGGCTCCATCTAGGGCTGGTGATGGGGGCGAATGGGGTTGTCATCGACGGTGGTTCGAGGCATGGTCACGGCGGCTCCTGGGGTGGTCGCAATCAACGGGCTCCTTTCTCCTCTACAGCAGCGGGCTCCGGTGAAATTCCGGCGATGTCGTGCTCGCCTTGCTCCGGGGAGAGGTGTGGGAGGTGTCTGAGAGAGAGGGGAGTGAGTTGGTGTGGCGAATTGGGGCTGGGGTGGCCTCTATTTATACACCGGCGAGAGGGACAGAGCGGCATGGTCTGGCTCCTCCGGCGACGGTGGTACAACGAGCTATCGGCATGGATGTGGGTAGGGGTCGACGCGGTGCTTCAGGGCGGTCATCATGCGAGTGTTGGCGCGGAAAGGGGCGGTCGAGAACGGTCGGGAATGGTCGATGCTCTGTGCGGGGACGACGGCATTCGAGATGGCGCAAAGTGGCTACGGTCCATGCGGCGGCAAACGGGCATGTTTGGGGGGTAGCTGGGGGTCACGGTGAGTGCGGGCACATGCGGAGAGGGCGAGGCGCGACATGTGCAATCGTGTCAGCTGTGGCGCTCTGGTGCGCTCCGGGCATGGCAGGCAGAGAAATGGGCGCGACAATCTCGGGTGGTCCACGGCGTTTCTTTGGTAGAGGGGTGGACAGAGGGTGGTGGTGGATGGTCGCGTGTCTCCTGGTCATCGTGGGAGAGGGTGGCACTAGCTGTGGTGTGTGGTCCTTGGTTGGCCGGCATGACGAGCTCAGGCGGCGCGACACTGGTGCAAACGACAAAGGAGGAGGGTGTTCACTGCACTGCTAGGTGCTGGGGGAGACTAGGGGAGAGAAATGGGGCACTAGTGGCGATTGATCACTGCACAGAACAGTAGAAGTTAGGCAATGTTTGATTGTGTCTGCCAGGTGCTCGACCAAATGGTCGCATGAGTTTAAGATTTGAACTTTTGAATGAATTTTGGTGAGTGTTCTGAGTATTGGCTTGATAGTTTATGGTTTCGTGGAAAAGTCAAGGTGAATTGATTTGAGAGGTTTTTGCAAAATGGTGATCTTAGTACATACACTTGATTCAATTTTGAATTGTCTCTCAAATAGATTTGAATTTAGTTTCTGTCTTTCTGTAAAGTGGGCTTGGATTCACTTTTACTTGGTCTAGCAAGGGGTGAATAGAATTGGGAATGTTTCTGTTAGAATTCATTTACTAGGAACACTCAAAGTGATCTAGTGGACAAGTTTGGTCAAAATGACCATTTGATCATTTGATTCATATTTTATTTTCTTTTCTTTTGATTTTGTTTGTAAATGGCCTAGATGATGTAGTATTCATCTTTAAACCATTTCTTATCATTTGCAGCAATCAAACATGGCAATTTCACTCATTCATACGCTAATGCAATTCACACATACACTCACATTAAATTTAATAATAACAGTTTTTGTTAACCCTAAACTTGGGTGATTAGAACTTGATAATCTTGATTAATATTTTTGGGGTGTTACAAAACCTTCCCTCCTTAAAAAAAATCTCGTCCCGAGATTTAAGAAAAACTAGGAACTAAAGAGATTTGGAAACTCAGTCCTAATATAATCTTCTCACTCCCAAGTAGCTTCTTCTTCAGTATGATTGCTCCACTGGATCTTGAGAAACTTGATACTCCGGGTCCTGGTGGTTCTGAAGGCTTCTTCCAAAATACAAATGGGTACTTCATGATAAGTTAGATCCTTGTTGATATCTATGGCTCGGTGATCAATATTCTTGAAAACTTTGGTCTTCTCCGGAACTTCTAAGCATTTGTAAAGTAACGAGATATGGAACACATCATGTATGGCTGACATCTCCTCTAGCAGTCCCAGTTGAAAAGATCCTTCTCCTCGGCGATTCAAAATCTTGAAGGGTCCAATATATCTAGGGGCTAACTTCCCTTTTAGTTGAAAACGTTGCATTCCTTTCAAGGGTGATACTTTGAGATACACAAAATCTCCGACATTGAAGGTCAGGTCTCGATGTCTCTTGTCAGCATAACTCTTCTGTCAGGATTGGGCGGTCTTGAGGTGTTCACGGACTTTGTGAACCTTCTCTTCGGCTTCTCGTAGGATATCGGGTCCAAAAATCTGACTCTCTCCTACTTGCGACCAATTCAATGGGGGTACGGCACTTCCTTCCATACAGAAATTCAAAGGGAGCCATTTGCAAACTGGCTTGATAACTATTGTCGTATGAGAATTCTACGAAAGGCAGACAATCTTCCCATTTTGATCCATATTCTAGAACACAAGCTCTCAACATATCTTCTAAGATTTGGTTGACTCTTTCAGTTTGTCCATCGGTTTGCGGGTGATAAGCAGTGCTAAAATTCAGCTTGTTCCTAATCCTTCTTGGAATTTCTGCCAAAATCTTGAGGTAAACTAGGTTCCTCAATCCGATACTATGGTCTTGTGGGTTCCATGCAAACTGACTATTCTAGCAATGTACAACTCTTCTAGCTTAGAACTCTGGTATGTGGTCTTGACATGTATAAAATGGGCTACCTTAGACAGTCTATCCACTATGACCCAAATAGAGTCATTTCCCCTACTGGATGTAGGCAAACCGGTGATGAAATCCATTCCGACGGAATCCCATTTCCATTATGGAATCTGCAATGGTTGCAAAAGTCATGCGGGTCACTGATGTTCTTCTTTGACTCTCTGACAGATATCACACTTGGCTTGTAGTTTCCGATTTCTCTCTTCATCTTGTGCCACCAAAATTGCTCCTTCAAATCCTGATACATGTTCGTTCCTCCGGGATGGATATAATAAAGAGTATCATGAGCTTCCTGCATGATGACTTGTTTCAACTCGGAATCTGCTGGTACACAGATACGTCCTTTGTACCACAAAACTCCTTCTTCATCTTCGGTGAATCCGGGTACCTTCCCTGTACCGATACGACGCTTGATTCCGTCGATACTTGCATTCCCTTTCTGGGCTTCCTTGATTTGACTGGTCAAAGTGGGTTGAAGTTCAATACTGGCTAGGAATCCTTCGCTAACTAGCTCTACTCTGAAATTTTCCATCTCCTCATGCAAACTTGGCTGGGCTTCTTTTATCATGGTGTTTAATCTACACAGCTATCTGCTAAGAGCATCCGCTACCACCTTGGCCTTGTCGGGGTGATAGTGAATGTCAATGTCATAATCCTTGATTAAATCTACCCATATCCTTTGCCTCATATTCAGCTCCTTCTGGGTGAAAATATACTTCAGACTCTTGTGATCCGAATAAATCTAACAGCAGTTACCCATGAGGTAATGACCCCATGTCTTCAAAGCTAACACTACGGCTGCTAGTTCGAGATCATGGGTAGGGTAATTCTGCTCATGTTGCTTCAGTTGTCGGGACAGATAGGTTATGACTTTGCCTTCTTGCATCAACACACATCCGAGACCAATCTTGGATGAATCACAATACACATCAAAAGGCTTCTTGATATCCGACATAATCAAAACTAGGGCTGAAATCAATCTCTTCTTGAGCTCTTGAAAACTTGCTTCACATTTGTCCATCCATTCAAACTTCTTATCTTTCTTCAATAACTAGGTCATTGGTCTTGCGATGCTCGAGAATCCTTCAACGAACTTGCGATAGTATCCGGCTACTCCAAGAAATGCGCGAACTTCTGTTTGGGTGGTTAGGGCTTTCCATTCTTCAACATCCTTAATCTTGGTGGGATCGACAAAAATTCTTCCTACTGACACGATATGTCCTAGGAATCCTACTTCCTTTAACCAGAACTCACATTTGCTAAACTTAGCATACAACTGATGCTCTCTAAGGGTTTCAAGGATAGTCCTCAGGTGTAGCTCATGGTCTTCTTCTAACTTGGAATAAATCAGAATATCATCGATAAAAACAACAACAAACTTATCTAGGAAGTTCATAAAAATCTTATTCATGAGGTTCATGAAATAAGCAGGGGCATTGGTTAATCCAAAAGACATGACAGTATACTCATATAATCCATATATGGTGGTGAAGGCAATCTTTGGGATATCCGTTGCGCGAATCTTGAGTTGATGATAACCAGTTCTAAGATCAATCTTAGAAAACTCTCTAGCACCAGTCAACTGGTCAAATAGATCTTCTATCTTCGGAAGTGGGTACTTGTTCTTAATGGTGACATCATTCATCTTCCGGTAATCCGAACACAAACGGTTACGTCCATCTTTCTTATCCACAAACAAAACATGGGATCTCCATGGCGATGCACTTGGTTGAATCAGACCTTTCTCCAGCATAGCATCAAGTTGCTTCTTCAGCTCCACTAATTCAGATGGGTTCATACTATAAGGTCTCTGAGCTATGGGTCCAGTTCCAGGAACTAGTTCAATGACGAACTCGATATCCCGATCTGGGGGTATACCGGGTAATTCATCTAGGAACACGTCGGGATATTCACAGACTACTCTGACTTGGTCTAGGGTTGGTTGGGCTAGAATCTTGTTGCATTTTAATTGATGGGGCAGTGTCTCAGATACATACTTTGATACTCGAGTGCTACTAGTCATGGTTATGGCTTTCTTGGCACAGTCGACCAATCCTTTATGTTTCGACATCCAATCAATTCCTAGTACTACTTCCAAACCTTTGGTTCCAAGTACTATTAGATTAGCATAAAAATCTATTCCATGTATTCTGATAGGTACAGCCTTGCAAATTTTTCTAGCTTTTGTAGTTGAACCAGGTATTTGAACTATCATAACATGCTTCAATTTTGTTGGTTAAATCTTACTAGTGCATGCAAATTCTTCTGTAACAAACGAGTGCCATGCCCTAGAATCAAACAACACTCTTGCAAGTACTGAGTTAACAGAAAACATACCTAGCACGACATCTGGCGCTTCCTGAGCTTATTCAGCATTCATGTGGAACAGACGACCGTTGCGGTTGAGCGAGTTCCCCGGGGCAAATCTCCTTCCAGGCTAAACACGGTGTTGCTGCTGAGCGGGTGCATTCACATTGGTGGCTGCTGCAAGATTCTTGGGGCACTCGTTGGAGTAGTGACCCTTGACTCCACATTCAAAGCAAGTAATCTGGGACTTGTCTTTTCCTGCAACAGGCACAACATTGCTTCCAGTCCTTGGGGCAATATTGTTGTTGTTGGTGTTGTTGTTGGTGCCCTTGGGTGGTGCACGGCTGAAGTTATTGGAGTTGCCGGGGTTATTGTTGAGGTTTCCTCTAGACCTCAAGTTTCCTCCATGTAACATCCCAAAAACTTTAATCAAGGTTATCCAGTTCAAATCACCCAATTTAGGGTTAACAAAAACTTTTATTAAGGAAAAGGCATATGAATGCATGTGTGTTTGCATTAGTGTAGAATTGTGTGTATATGCCATGCTTGATTGTTCTAAATGTTATGAAATGGTTCAAAGGTGAATGCCACATCATTAGACCATTTACAAATAAAATCAAAAGAAAAATAAATCAAATAAGAATAAATAAAGCAAATGGTCATTTTAACCAAAGTTAACCACTAGGGGCCTGTTCGTCTGCGGTACCAAAGTTCGCAGGCCAGCGCATGGCGGTACCTAAGTTGCCTGAAATTTCCGCGTTTCAAAAAGTTGGGCCGCCAACTACTGAGAGGGGCCATTTCGAGGCAAACTCATCTCACCCTTGCCAAATTCAAACATTCCGTTAAACTGCCCTGTGAAGTAGACGATCGAGACCCTCATGTCGGTCATCTGTCCGTGACACGAGCGCCAACGCGGCAACCTCTTATGATAATCGAGTAGCTAAGTGGATTGGATGCGTTGACCAATTTCACAAATCCATTCCCACCTTTCCCCTAGCACTGGCGGCGTCGGAATCCACCCTCCAGGCAGGACGATCCCTTCGAACATTTGACTTCCGGTGCCAAGTTGCTACGCCTAGTTGTTGCGCCCAGTCGCTGATCCCGAGCTCCAATGGCGCATGCTGTAGCCGCCATTGCGAGGCTCTAGCCCGCCTCCGCTGCCGACGAGCCGAGCAGCTCGGAGGATGGCAGATCCTACTACCAAGGAAGAAGTTCTGGCTACAAGCGGCTAAGCTATCCTTCTGTTTGCTATTCGCACTAATTATAACTGCTAGCTGGCTACTGAACCTTAAATTTTTTGTTAGCCCAACGTTGACAAACATATTTTGTCCACAGTTTTCTATCAAGTGGGATCTCCGCGGACCCCCTTACCTAGTTACGGTAGTCCTCTTCAGGTACGACTAAGGGCAAGTGGTATTGACACCATTGTATCACGATGGAAGAAGCGCATGTGTATATCTGCACTATATCTGGTATGGTTGCTGCCCTGCATAATCATGATGAATTATGGCCGAAGCAGACTACAAATTTCAGCTTCATGGATGAATGTGGCATCATGGTTCCTCTAACGTGTGACAGTCAGCTAATTGGGTTGATGAAAAGGTATGCTTCGGCTTGCATGTTTGAGCTGAATTGTGATGTACTGGATGTGGAAGCTGCTGCAACTGGGAGTTGCCCTTCTATTCTTGGACAGGGTGGTTGCTCGAACCCAATTAGCTCCTGGTAAGCAAAGGTCTCTTGGGGTTAGCATGTTTGTGAAGAATTATCATTTTTGTTTTATTTACTCTGTAGATATTGGGCAGTTATGCAACAGTCTTGTTTCTTTGACAGGAAGCGCCGCAAGGTTAGAAACATGACTGCTGGGTCAGTCATTTTGCTGCCCGAAGAAATTAAAAATGAGTGGAAAGATGATGTTGGACACGATTCTGGTGCCCATTGTCCCGGCGATGCAGAGTACGTGAAGCTAAGAAAATTAGTACCGAGGAAGAGGGAGAAGGCAGGAAATGCCAGTGGACGTGAAGGCTTGGCACCCAGGCTGCGGAAGAAGGCTGCTGGCAATGGAGATGCATAGTAATGTGTTGAACTTGAACCTATATATGTAATTTTGTTAAATTATGGAGCTCTGTGTGTGACATGTTGCTAGGCGAAACAATCTACCCACGTTCTCTGAGTAAAATGTACGGCAACTTAGGGTTTGGAAATGCCCGACTCAGTAGTTGAATCCGAAATTGTGATTGTGCCACTGCTATCTGAAAATACGCAACACCGGTTCCACGATTGTTGAGGGACAGGAGGTCTCCAAATACGACTGAATTTAAGTGGCACAGAAATAAATTATTTAAGCTGCCACACTCCACGAAGCAGCAACTTATTTCAGATGCTGCACAACAACGTGGCAACATAAACAACAATGGCAACCGATAATGCCCATATGAAGAGGAAATTGGTACCACTTTCTGGCCTAATCTTGAGCCCGTCTATCTCACCGCCTCCCTGCTCCTGCATCCCCTGCATCTGGCGAAGCTCCCGGATCTCCAGTAACCGGGTGTACATGCTTCCACTTTATAAATTGTGGTTGTGCCATTTGCATGCGGCACAATCCACGTAGATTACGTTTAAACAAACCACCAATGTCAGAATACACTAGTATAAAAGGGGTCTTTGGTCCACGGTCACGTTCCCAATCCGGGACAGAGAATCGAGGCAGAAATTGATCTAAATCACAAATTCTTGCACAAATTAATCGAGACAGAGATCTAAATCGAGGCATTTCATTAATTCAACCACAAATTCTTCTAAACAAAGGTGCGATTTCACATCCTACACTAATTCAACCACTAGTCAACAATTTCACTTCCACTGTCCTCCGAGCCGCCGGCTTCCTCGTCGTCATCAGACGGAACCTCCACGATTTCCGCATTGTTCACAAGGCGGAACACCTCTTCCGGCGAGCGGCGGTGATGACGGTGTACTTGGTCCGTCTAGGGACGGACCAGAACCTCTCCCGCCCTTCTCGGTTGTGGAGATCCCGGTGCACCACGCGCCCGTAAACGATGCGGTTGCCAATCTTGGCCTTCCGCTCTTTCTTGAACAGCGCCGACCAGTACGGGCTGGCCGCCGCGTACCGGGGCAACACCCTCTTCCACACGAGCATCTGGTGGCGGCGTGCCGTGATTTCGCTCTCAATCTCGGCTTGGATAGGGAGCAAAGCCACCAGCACCCCCGCAAAGCTGATGCCCCATCCGTGGGGCACCGTCACAGCCGGCGGCACGAGGATGTCGAAGTGCACGAACATGACTGCCTCGTAGAAGTTCAGTGCGGGCATCTCCATGGCGACACGGTGGAGATTAGAGAGGGAGCGAGGGGATGGACGAAAAAGCGATGACACGTTGGAGATTGGAGAGGACGAGGGGATGGACAACAAAGCGACGCGCTGTGGTGCCTCCTATTTGTACACGAGGAAGATGAAGCGATGGGCGAAATATCCAAGGGGCATTGGTCAGACAAAAGGAAGTAATGCATTGTTAAGACAGATTAACAGGCGACCAATTTTTTTCCTCCCAGGACTCCAGGGCCAATAGTTCAGACCACTAGGTCAACAAGTACAACTATTACAACTTAAAAAGGCACGAAGCTTAAGCTAAATAGAACTAGTTATCACACATCTCCTTGATCTTCCTAATCTTAGCCCGATGCGCATCTTCCTGCGAGAGCAAGGATCGAATCGTCTGCTCCTTCCTTTTAGCATCTTCCTTGCACAGCTTCAATTGTTTCTCTGCATTTTTCCTCATGCACTTGTCAATACTCATAGTTGTGAACTGCAGGACTATGGCCTGGTGAAGATCATTCCTTGCTTGAGTCAGTTCTTGCTCTACTTTAGCCTTCAGGGCCAATGCCACGTCCCTCTCCTTCTCGACTTTGCTAACCTTGTCTTGCACCCACGTGAGATCTCGCTTATGCTTGGTCGTGTCAATTGGTTCCCATAGCTTCATCTCAACACTGTCAAAAAGTGAGCTGAATACGGATTCTTTTAACTCAACAGTCATTTCCCATAGTTTGTCCAGCGTTTTCTGCATTGATTTGGGCCACTCTGGATCTACCCATTTGACAACACCGCAACTTCCGCCTTGCATCATTGCACGATGTCCTTGACACCATAGAAACCTCCTGCCTGCGTATCGTCCTTCGAATGCTACAAATTTAGCGGGCACATATCCATGTTTACATAGCAGAGGACTGTCTTCATCTGCTAAACCGTGATAATCGGAGTCATACATCGTCTGGTTGGCCTAACACATCATACGCACATGAGTAAAAAGATTAGATCAAGCTCAAAAAATAGATAACTAGCCACAGATGATAGAGATTGAGATGAGACGACTCACATAGAAATCACAATCCCTATCGTCACGACGCGTTTCCTCACTGACATGGGTATACCCTACAGGTACTCGAGCTTGGTATATACGGTCTAAATATGTACAGGCCCACGGTGTCGCCAAGGCCCAGACGAAAGGACTCGAGTAAACTGCGGACTCTTGATTGCTTGAGAGACAAGAAGAAGCTAAAGATAGAAAGTTTGAACCCTAACTTGTAACCGACTCGACCTGCTACCCGAGACCTAGCCTATCTATATAAAGGCTAGGAGGGGGCGGCGAAGAGGACACACGCAACCCTAGTTTCCACAACTCTCGCCAGATTGCATCTGCGCACCATTGTAACTTTCGACTCCTTGATAATTCCACGAGCAGACAAGCAGGAGTAGGGACCTCTACAAGGCCTGAACCTGGGTAAATCCTTTGTCCCCTGTGTGCTTGTTTGCTAGCCGATAGATGTCTCCAGCACTCCCTCCTTCTCCAAAACCCAAGTCCATAACAATGGGCATTGATGAGTTAAACCCTCGTTAATTGGCGCCGTCTGTGGGAACTGGGAGTGCTGATGTTGCGGCTTCTTTGGCCCCATCAACTGCGATTTACAACTCTGCAATAGCGGAGATTCGCTAGCTCTTCGGCGCCTTCGACTTCACCGTCCACACACCGGCCACCCGCCCGGCCTTCGAATCCGTGGGCGATGGAATCAGCCTGGCGATTGGGAACTTCCGCTTCCAAGTTGGTCAGATGGGCATGCTTCGCATGCCTGATCAACCGACGACACCGGCGATTGCCCCGGCATCATGGTTCCCTCCATCAATCGGCACCCTCAGTGAGCTCAATGCTCTGGTGGCAGTCAGGAACACGATCAGCGACAGCAGTCGCGACTCCGATCTGAGCGATCTGGCCACAGAAGATGGAACCTACGGTATAATCAATGAGCAAACCGGCGAACGCGTCGTAATCAAGCTCAACGAGCAAGAGTGGGAACGCTGCCGCGAGGCCCTATGAGGTACACCTCTACCCTCGGGTCCCCGCAAGAACTACTGATGGGCTACCACTGGCTCCTAAAAGAGGAGTTCACGCGCCAAAAACAAGCAATCGCGCAACTTGAGGCGCGTAAAAAGGCGGCGGATGAGTCGAGCCTTCGTCGCGCTGGGCTCTCCTCCTACGGAGGATCCTCCTCACGAGGCAACGAGTACATCGCAAAGAAGAGGCAGTCGCGAATGGCTCACCGCAACGAACAAGAGCGCATAGACGCCGCGAAAGTCCTCGACTTCGGCTCTATGACAATCGACACGAGAGGCAACGTGGTCCCCAGGACGCCGCAGGCCGCGGTGACAGCAGGCACCATGTACCTCCTCAACAACCAGCCATCGGCTGGAGATCCCTGAACAGCCATGCACCGATCTACGATCGCAGGTTTGGAGCTAATCGAGGCCGCCCTCGACAAAGAGCCGGTACCTTACCCAAAAAGGGCAAAGCGCTAGCAAAACGCTACGCCTCACCCTCATCCAGCGACGACAGTCACGACCTGTCTCGACGCCGTCGTTCACGGCGACACGATCGCGACTACGATGCGCGCAACGACCTCACACAACGCAAGATCGACAAGTCAAGAGCACGACGTGCTTGGTCGACTGACTCGGAAGAGGAAGACGGGGAACTCTGCGGTGCCAGATGCTTCAGCAGATCCATTAGGCAGAAGCGAATGCCTAAGGGGTTTAAACTTCCGTTAGAAAATCTGAAGTTTGACGGTCTACAGGACCCTAAAATCTGGCTAGAAGATCACATCTCCTCCGTCAGGCTCCACGGAGGCAGTCGAAGTACTGCCATGCAATGCTTGCAGCTACAGCTGCAGGGCGCCGCCCGAGCATGGCTCAATAGCCTCCCATGCGGATCCATTCGCAGTTGGGATGAACTGGTCTACAGCTTCGTGCGCAACTTTAAAGGCATGTACAAACGGCCCGCATCAATCGAAGAACTGAGGTGCTGCCAGCAAAGATCTGGCGAATCTCTGCGCTCATACATACGAAGGTGGTCCATCATCAAGAACTCCGCGGAAAACATCTCGGAAGACCGCACGATTGATGCATTCAACGGTGGCGTTTGTCGTCTAGAGCTCAGGGAGGAGCTGGGCCGCTCAAA
The DNA here is from genome assembly GCA_910589775.1 of Avena eriantha. Taxonomy (NCBI): domain Eukaryota; kingdom Viridiplantae; phylum Streptophyta; class Magnoliopsida; order Poales; family Poaceae; genus Avena; species Avena eriantha. The sequence continues at coordinate 248,728,913 of OU342745.1, read as the reverse complement.
GCCCCAGACCATTGACCACCTGATGGAGATCGCGAATCGGTGGGCTGATGGAGAAGATTCGGTGAAGAACCGCTCACTCCAACGAGGAGGCAGAACTCGAACGCAGACGCGACCGCCGAGGAAAACGCCGCATGCGCATCTATGGCGACAGTGACGACGTCAACATGGTCGCAGCCGGCTATGCCGATAGACGCGACGACAACCACAACAGCGGATACCGCAGTGATGGATACCGCGACTGCGGGAAAACCATGCAATTATGGCAACGCCGCACTCGCGACGAGGCACCCACGACCTCCATCGAGGAAAAGCTGTCCGGACCATGCATGGTACACTTCTACATCGACAAGCATGATGGCAAGAGAAAGTCCAGCCACCTCCTTAAGGACTGCCGTGAGTTCCTCAAACTACACGAGGGATTGGTTCGGATGAACCGCAACACAGTCGAAAGAGGCTACGGGGCCGCTCCAGGCGCCGTGGCACATGGCACACCACCACCTCCACCGGGGCCACCACCGAACGGAGCTGCACCGGACCAACACCACGGAGGAGAACCGTACCCACGGGCCATGGGTACCATGATGATCCAAAAGGGGCGCCCCTCCAACTGGGTGCAGAAAGCCATCACTCGCCAAGTCAACTTGGCCACGCACTCACCACCATCCACCACTGAGTACCTCAGTGGCAGTGAGTCGTGCATCACCTTCGATAAACGAGACCACCCGCCTCAAGTACCTCGCCCAGGCCATTGCCCCCTCGTACTCGAGGCGCAAATTGGAGGCCTCGACATGAGTCGCGTCTTCATGGATGGCGGAAGCGGCATCAACCTCATATTCGCGAGTACCTTGCGAGCAATGAGGATCCCTCTAACTTGCTTGGAGGCATCGGACACAACGTTCCACGACATCGTCCCAGGGAAAGGCGTATACCCCCTGGGAAAAATCAACCTCGACGTCATATTCGGCACGCCAAGGAACTTCCGGCGCGAGCGCATCGATTTTGAGGTCGTCGACTGGCCCTCACAATACCACTGCATCCTCGGACGCGTCGTGTTCGCTAGGTTCATGGCGGTACCCCACTACGCCTACCTGCAGATGAAAATGCCAGTTCCCAACGGTGTCATCACAATCAACGGAAGCTTTGAGCGATCCGACAGTTGCGATAGGGAATTCAACAGAATCTCCCAGTCCTTTGGCATGCAGGAGGAGCTCGCGCGATTGAAAGAATCAACAGACAATAGCCTGCCTCCCCCGAGCAGGCCAAGCTCACCTGATCTCTCCTTTGACTCATCTGTGCACACAAAGAAGGTGCAGGTCCACCCGACAGATCCCGCCAAAACGGCCCTCCTTGAGTCCCGCATAGGAACTCGCGCTCGTCGAATTCCTCTGTGAGCACTGGGAAATTTTTGCCTGGTGTCCTGCGGACATGCCAGGAGTTCCCAGGGAATTCGCCGAGCACGCACTCAATGTCAACCCCGATGCAAGGCCAAACAAGCAAACAATCAGGCGACTGTCTGAACCACGAGCGTAGGCAGTTGGCATGGAGATCAACAGACTCCTCGAGGCCAAATTCATACGCAAGATCAAGGAAAGCACCTGGCTCACCAATACGGTGCTGGTGCCAAAAAAGGACACGGATATCCTATGGATGTGCGTGGACTTCACTTCTTTAAACAAGCACTGCCCAAAAGATCACTTCCCGCTACCACGGATCGATCAAATCATCGACTCCACCGCTGGATGCGAGCGCCTCTGCTTCCTTGATGCCTACTCAGGCTATAACCAAATTCGAATGAAGGAGGAAGATCAAGAGAAAACAGCGTTTACAACGCCCTTTGGTGTGTTCTGCTACAACATAATGCCCTTCGGGCTAAAAAACGCGGGAGCCACCTACCAGCGGTGCATGCAGGCTTGCCTCAAGGAGCAATTGGGTCGTAACATCCAAGTCTATGTCGACGACATAGTAATCAAAACCAAGGAGGAAGCCTCTCTAATCGATGACTTGCGCGAAACATTCGCCAACCTTGATCGTTACCGGATTAAGCTCAATCCGGACAAATGCGCCTTTGGCGTACCATCTGGGCAGCTGCTCGGGTATCTCATCTCCGCGAGAGGGATTGAGGCAAACCCGAAAAAGATAAAGGCCATACTGGCCATGGAGAAGCCAAAGAACATAAGAGGCGTCCAGCAACTAGCCGGACGAATCGCGGCCCTCAGTCGATTTATCAGTCGAATGGGGGAAAAGGCACTGCCCTTCTATCAGCTCCTCCGCAAAGCTGACAAATTCGAGTGGACCAAGGAAGCGCAAGAAGCATTCGAAGATCTCAAGCGCCTGTTATCCACCTCGCCAGTACTAGTGACTCCACGCGAAAGGGAGCCACTACTGCTATACATCTCCGCTACCAACCAAGTGGTTAGTACAGTGCTTGTCGTCGAGAGGGCCGAGGAAAACAAGGTCCATGGCGTACAACGCCCGGTATACTACCTCAGCGAGGTCCTCACGCCAACAAAACAGCGGTACCCGCAGTACCAGAAGCTGGCGTACGGCGTCTTCATGACCGCCCGGCGACTGCGCCATTACTTCCAGGAACACCCAATCGTGGTAGTCAGCGACGCCCCATTGGGACATATCCTCAATAACCCCGACGCCACAGGACGAGTCGCGCTTTGGGGAATCGAACTGTCTCCACGAGACATCACATACGAAAAGCACGACGCAATCAAGTCGCAAGTTCTCCCTGACTTTCTCGTGCATTGGATGGAAAACCAACTCCTGGACAAGCCAGATATGTCCTACCTCTGGACAATGCACTTCGATGGATCCAAGCGGAAAGATGGAGCAGGAGCAGGTGTCATATTGACGTCACCTCAAGGAGACAAGCTGAAATACATCATGCGAATGCAATTCACAGCCTCAAACAACGAGGCTGAATACGAGGCCCTGTTGCACGGGATGAGGATGGCAAAAGCCCGCGGCACAAAGAGGCTCATCATATATGGCGACTCCAAGCTGGTCGTCAACCAAACAATGCACGAGTGCGACGCACTCAATGACAACATGATCGCATACCGCGACCTCTATGATACACTCGAGGGAGACTTCGATGGTTGTGAGTTGCGACATGTAGGTCGCGAAAGCAACAAGGAGGCGGACGCACTCGCCAACATAGGCTCTACCTGCGCCCCCATACCACCTGGGGTATTTCTCGAGCGCATCTGCGAACGCTCCATCAAGCCAAAGGCCGCAGAGAAGAAAACAAGCGCAGCAACAGACTCGGGGGCTACGCCACCCAATGAGCCAATGGCACTCGAAAACTTGGAGCCAGACACAGGACTCGAAGGGCCAATGAGCGTTATGATAATCAAACAATCCTGGACGCAGCCGTACATTACATATCTCCTCAGCAAGCGCCTACCGGACGACCCAATAGACGCACGACACATCGCGCGACGCTCTAAGGCATTCGCCGTTATCAACAGCGAACTGTATAAATGCAGCATCACAGGCGTGTTACAACGATGCATCTCCATGGCCGATGGAAGAGCAGTCCTCCTCGACATACATGAGGGGACTTGCGGACACCACGCCGGCAGTCGCGCCCTCGTTGCCAAAGCTCTAGGAGCTGGATTTTACTGGCCCACGGCCGTGCGCGATGCCAAATACATAGTCCAAAAATGCAACGCTTGCCAATGATTCGCCGACAAGCCACACGCACCAGGCGCAGAACTACGGCCTATTCCATTGGCCTGGCCCTTCGCCCAGTGGGGTCTCGACATGGTTGGCAAACTCCCAAGGTCCACGCAAGGAGGATACGTCTACCTCTTGGTCGCAGTCGACAAATTCACCAAGTGGATCGAGGCCATGCCAGTAACCAAGCAATCAGGGCACAGCGCAGTCAAGTTCTTTGAGTCCATCGTCTACCGCTTCGGCGTGCCGCACAGCATCATCACTGACAACGGGACGAACTTCACATCCAAGGAGTTCCAAGAATTCTGCAAAAACCTGGGGATCAACATCAGTTATGCCTCAGTCGCGCATCCACAGACCAACGGTCAGGTGGAAAAAGCAAACGGGCTCGTCTGCAGCGGCATCAAGAAGCGACTCCTTCGACCACTCGAACAAGCCGCGGGTTGCTGGCCAGATGAGCTCCAATCCGTACTCTGGAGCCTACGTAAAACTCCAAACAGCGCCATAGGCTACACGCCATTCTTTATGGTGCACGGGGCAGAAGCGGTACTACCCGCTGAAGTAAGGTACAAGGCGCCGCGCATAGTCGCTTACAGCGAACAAGAGTCATCCCTTGCACTCAAAGACTCCGTCGACCTCCTCGACGAGGCGAGAGAAATCGCCGCAGAAAGATCCACGATCTACCAGCAGAACCTACGCAACTACCACAGTAGAAGGCTTCGCCCCAGATCCTTCGTCGAAGGTGACCTGGTCCTACGACTGAAGCAGCAGGGGCATCTCAAGCTCGAGTCCCCCTGGGAAGGACCATACTTGGTTACAGAAGTAATCCCAGGTGGCGCTTATCGCCTTCAAGACCTAGAAACAGGAGTCGCATACTCCAACACTTGGAACGTCGCACAACTGCGACGCTTCTACCCCCGGCTGTTTTTACTTTTACATCGCAAATAAGGCTACCCAGCCAAGGCTACTTAGCCACACATTGTACCTCGTACTGTTCTCCAAATAAATAAAAGCCAAGTGCCCCAAAACTCTGTGTTTTTCTTTTCACTTCTGTTACTATTATACACGGGGGCTACGCCACCCTACACACATTTGTTCCTCGAACTAATAAACGCGACATCCTGAGTAGCTGGCACATCAATTGAACCCCTTAACGCAAACTCAACCCAGCCGCAACGCACCTAGCAGGTTGATAAAAGGGATGGCGAGGCTAACGAAAAGGAATCGCATAGTACAACGCACCTTACACTTATAAAAGCTATTTGTACGTGTTCAACAATAAATTACATAAAAATATATATATGAACTTTACAACACAAATACACTTATGTGCAGGATACAAATTTGGTTACTGCTGCAATAGAAGAACATTGGTTTGCTCTTCGAAGAAGTCGACAATCTCCTCTGCTGGACGGTCCACCGCTTGATAGTGCGGCACCATATTCCAAGCAGATCCGGCTGGCGGCGCTGGCAGACCGGAAGCTACGACGGCGACATCCACGTCAGGCCTGTGCAATCGCACAATCGAGAGGGCAGCCTTGGCACCAGCCACCAACTGCTGCCTCACGCACTCGCGAACAGCGGACATATCTTGAAATTTAGTCAGGAGAGCCAACAGGCTTGACGGCGTGTCATCCAACGGGAACATCGCCCGATAGATATTCTTCAAACATGACTGCGACTTCTTCAGGAAGAGCAGCACTCGCGAAGCGCGATCCTGCAGGGTCGCCAATGAAGTCGCATGATCATGATCCACCCAGAAGTATCCACTCTCTTGGAGTTGCTCCTGAGTGAGACCATGAAGGCGGATGGCAATCCTATCCCTCTCCTCCTGCGGATGGCGTGCGCTAACAACTACACGAAGCGGCACCAACAGCATGAGTACAACGTACCACTGCGACTAACTACAAAGGAAAAGATGAGGATGAGCAAACTAACACTTAAACTGCTCGCGGGCGGCGGCTTTTTCCGCCTTTGACTTCCACACATCTGCGTTACCGCGGATCAGGGGCAACTCACGCTCCAGCTGCTTCACACGGTCACGAAGTCACGACAACAAAGACAACTCCTCTACCCTGGAGCGTGGCGGTGCCACTGTCTCATCAAGAGATGATGAATCCTAGTTTCCTCCTACGGGACCACTCGATGTGCCCTACCACAGATCAAGACAGAAGCAAATAAGGCGACCAAACTAACACAATGGCAGGGAGAGCAGATGCATTCAGGATAAGCATAAAAATATTCACAAGCACACTCGCTAGCAGGCATGTTCTTAGAGCAAAAGGACAATTCATCATCTATTACACAAGTTAACTACGGAGCAGCTGGCTTCTTCGACTTCGACGCCTTCGGAGGCTTCATCAAGTCCGTGGCAGTATCTGACGCCACTGACTTTCCGCCTGCCCCTGAAGCCGAAGCTTTCGCCGCCTTCTTAGTGCGCTGGAGCTCCTCCGAATACTTGGCAACGGTATTAATCAAAGAATGGCCATATTTGGCACAGGCAGTCGCAAAGGGAGCGAAAACTACCTACTGACCATCCGCGCCAACAGGCATTGTCTTCGACACCGCAAAGGGATCTATCTCGACTCCATGGGCCTGCACCATGGCGAGTGACATCGTTGCACCAGCCGCCCGGAGGGAGTTCTTGTAGGTAGAAGGCACACCCCCGGCGAGTGACTCCACCAGCTCGTCCATTTTATCGACCTGCTCCGCCTTTGGCATCAACTCCTCCTGGAGGCGACTAAGGGCGACCTTGGCCTTGGACAGTGTATTCTGGACGGCGGCGCTTCGGTCCTCGACCGCGGATACTACGCCGGCCAGAGCGTCATCACGGCGAAGGGCCTGCAGATCAAAACTCAAGTCGCCAACATCTACACCACAATACATGGATCAAATTTCTAGTACCACCGGCAAAACTCTAGAAGCAGAGAAAAGCATCAATACAAAATCCACCAGTAAAGGTACCTGAGAGGGCCTTGGCGACTGAGAATAGTTGCTCCTCGAACAACTTCTCCCTGGCCGCAAAAGAGGCGCGCAGATCCAATTCGCGCTTCCGGGCATCATCATGATTTGCGATTGCCTCATCGCGCCCCTTCACAGCTGCGGCCAATGTCTTCTCCAATGATGCGACATTGCACAGTAGGGCATTATGCTCGGCTACATGGCAGTCAAAATAATTGGCTATCAGTCGAACATACCAAAACAGAGTGAAGATGAAAGGAACAAGCATGGAAGCAGTCACTTTCGAATACGCAGTGACGCGTCTCCAGCATCGCATGCTGACGACCCATCGCCATCACCTGCTCCGCCACTCGCGCGGCCTCCTTTACAAGGAGCTGTTGCACCAAGCAAGGAATCAGAGAGGGCAAAAGAAGGCGTTGACTGCCAAAATACAAAAGAAGGAAAGATATACTCTCATGGTCCTCTAGTGACTCCGAAGAAGTCTGTTGAGCCGTCATCCGTGCAACTATTCGATGCTCCCCTCCGTGAGGAGAGCTCGAAGAATTGTGCCCGGAGTGGGCCGCCGCCGGAGGAGAAGGAGCGCGCTCGACCTCTACCTTGGCCCTTGAGGTCGCGACTCCTGATTCCTTCAAAAACTCAACATCGCCAGAAGATGACCATGCCTCTTGACTGCAAGACCAAATTCGCATTAAGGAAAGGCAAAACTCCAGGACAAAGCCAACAAATAGAAAACAGAAAAGAATGAATGACCTCATAAACTTACCAGTCAAACTTTTCAAGATCAAACGTGGCCTCCGCCGACTCCGACGAAGATTCCTTGGGCAATCGCATCTTCTTGCGAGAAGACGGTGCTACAACCCTCACAGGAACGACAGGAATTGGTGACTCCATGCCAGCAACTGTGCCTTCTGGAGTTGAAGGAGTCGACGCATCGGAGTCCTCGCTGCGCGAACGCTTATGAGTATCCGGGCTCCCGGACTCGGGGGCTTCCTCTTCCACATCAGAAGGGATGGTCGACTCAGACTCATCCTCTTCAAAAGCTTCGCAAGGAATAATGCCCTTAGGGAGAGGAGGCATGCAAGGCGACATCGCCCAATCCTGCATACAAATAGCAAAAGGAGCAAGTAAGCAATAGAAAAGCAATCACGAACATAAGCTACTGCGTAGCACGACTATACCTCGGGAGGAGGATTCGAAGCATCAAAGGGAGGAACGACTGGCTCATTCGGAAGCACATCCTTGAAGGTGTACTTCGTGACCAATCGCACCCTCTTATCTACCTCACTCGCGGACATGCCATCGGCAGACACACGAGTGCCATCATCAGCACCACCCCATTGAAACATGGGATGGACTCTGGCCTGGAGAGGCTGGACGCGACGACGCAGCCAAGTCCTGACAAGGGCGCAACCTCCCTCTTCTGCGCCTATGCGACTCTCGAGGTCGCAGACGCGTTGATATAGCACGTCTGTCTCCACAAGTTCAGAGGGCATGATCATGTTCTTCCAAGAACGCATCTTCTTGCAGGGAGTCGCGGGATCGAAAGGCGCGAGTCCAAAATGCTCGTCCTTGGCCTTTTGGTCACGAACATAAAACCATCTGTCCCTCCATCCCTGGACGGACTTGGCGAGCTTGATGTCGAAGTAGGTGGCGGATGGGTCGACATGGATTCCACAACAACCTACGTCATAAACTAAAGAGCCTGATGCGGACTGACGCTTTAGCTTGAATAAACGTTTGAAAAGGCCAAAGTGCGGCTCGATTCCAAGCCAGCACTCGCAGAGGGTGATAAAACAAGAGATGTGAAGAATCGAATTTGGGGATAGCTGATGGAGCTGGATCCCGTAGAAACAGAGAAGACCCCTAAGAAAGGGGTGGATAGGCAAAGAAAGGTCGTGAATGATGAAAGCAAGAAACATCACTCGAAAACCAACGGGAGGCACATGAATGGTCTCACCGCTGGGGACGCGCGCGTCGGCGACTACTGCGGAAATAACTCCGTCTTGGCGAAGAAGACGGAGATCGGACGGCTTGATGATTGAGGGGCGCCAAGCGCCATTGGTCACGCGGGTGCCCGCGACCTTCTTTTTCCCGCCGGCAGCGGTACTGGTGCCCGCAGCAGCGGAGCCACCCTTCTTCTTCGCCGCAGCAGTGGTGGCGGTGGATTCAGCGGCAGCGCCTCCTTTCTTCTTTCCCATTGCGCGGCGGTGATGAGAACGCAGAAAATAACTTGGAAACGAGCGGAGATGGTCCAGAGCTGAGGAGGAGATGAGCGCAGGAGAAAAGCAGAGGAGCAGCGGCAATGTCGAGGGCAGTGAGGAAGAAAAGGGCGCAGATGGAAATTTACCGCCGTAGCATTGCTACTTAACCCCTAAGAGATGCAATCCAATGGCTCACAAAAACCCTATTGGACGCGTGGCACATATCGCGCTCGACACGTGGGGAAGAGGAAGCGCGAACCGTCCCTCCACTGCGTGGAAATCGAGGAGGCACAGTTAATAATAAGATTACGCACACCCAGTCAAATCAAATTCAGAAAGTGGGATCCAACGCTCGTCACGTCCCGTCAAAGCCGCTCACGCGGGCAACGTAGGTCATGCAAGCATCAGCACTGACGTCATCAACGGCTACTTAGCGGAAAACTTCGACTACTTTAGTCCTTGCTGGAGTTTTCGACTCCACCAAGCACTCGGGGGCTACTCCCATAGGGAGCGCTGGCCGCGCACCTTATGATTTTCTTTTCTTATTGCAGGGATACAGGCAATCACAATCAAACCCAACCACTCGAAAAACGATTCGACTATGGACGTGGGTTACTCCCATAGGGAGCGATGGAAACAATTTCGACTAAAACAAGCAAGCAAAAGACGACAGCAGTCGCAACCCAAGTTTTCGACTCAAACAAACAAAAATGACAACAGTCGCAAAATTTCTTTAGTCCCTGCCTGAGTCTTCGACTCAACCAGGCACTCGGGGGCTACTCCCATAGGGAGCGCTGGTCGCGCACCCTATGATTATTTACACGAAAATTGTGCGTTGATTACATCCACACTCGGAGATCATGGCGACACCGCCTCATAATTTTCCCTACAAAGAGATTACGTCTCCTGGGTTGCCCGAATCATCTCCGCGATGATAAAATTCGGATGCCGCGCTTAAAGCGTGAAGGTAAGACCTGAATAAAGGCCTGGCAATGCATTTAACTGCGCACTACCAGAAACATATCCGTGCCTACATGCACGATGAACATGCCTTGACAGACGCGTCGAGTGCTCACACCCATATAACTGGAATTTGACTCCTGTAAGACCTCCGCGGCCTGAGTCGAATTACGCCAGCACTTTTTCAGATTCGAGTCCGGGGACTCGAGTTCGAGTAGATTGCGTTGTTTCACCCTAAGGTGGTTAACTGATACTGATACTTCGGCTACATCAGGCACGTATATCAACAAATCCCTATGACATAAATGAAAGCAGTCGAAAAATGTACTCATTCAGGCACTCGAAAACTTCAAAAAGTACCCAGTCGAATCTGCGATTCCACTGGATACTCGGGGGCTACTGACATGGGTATACCCTACAGGTACTCGAGCTTGGTATATACGGTCTAAATATGTACAGGCCCACGGTGTCGCCAAGGCCCAGACGGAAGGACTCGAGTAAACTGCGGACTCTCGATTGCTTGAGAGACAAGAAGAAGCTAAAGATAGAAAGTTTGAACCCTAACTTGTAACCGACTCGACCTGCTACCCGAGACCTAGCCTATCTATATAAAGGCTAGGAGGGGGCGGCGAAGAGGACACACGCAACCCTAGTTTCCACAACTCTCGCCAGATTGCATCTGCGCACCATTGTATCTTTCGACTCCTTGATAATTCCACGAGCAGACAAGCAGGAGTAGGGACGTCTACGAGGCATGAACCTGGGTAAATCCTTTGTCCCCTGTGTGCTTGTTTTCTAGCCGATAGATGTCTCCAGCACTTCCTCCTTCTCCAAAACCCAAGTCCATAACAATGGGCATTGACGAGTTAAACCCTCGTCACTCGCTGTCTCCCCTTGAACCCATGGCGAGAGGGGAGGGGGGGGGGGGTGGCTGCCGGAGAGGGGATTGGGATGGAGGTGCCGTCGGCTTGCGACTACGGAAGGATGGGAGTGAAGTGGGGAAAGTGGATTCGAGGGGAAGGAAGAGAAGTACGGGAAGGAAGAGAAGTAATGGGGACGTGAACCCACTAAACTCATGAGTCGTGACACTCGCAACAGGGGAGCGCCCGGTGGTGCCAGTTTGTCTAGTGCAAGTGTGGCCAATCATGCCGCAGAACAGCCTACTCGCAGATCTCTCTCACGAAGACCATCCCAATCGTCCAATCGCCCCGATCGAACGGTATGTAAGAATCGTCAAGCAGAACAACTGTGTTAGGGCGTGCCTTCTAGAAGACTCGGTCCAACGGCCACCCATTAGGGGGCTAAGGTTAGGGCTCTCCTAAGGTTAATTAGGACCCATATATGGTTTGTGAAAAGAGCAGACATGCAATGACACTGGTGGATCCATATATGGTTTGTGAAAAGAACAGACATGCAATCACACTGGGTGGATCCATGTGTGGTTCATGAGAAGAACACACATGCAATGACACTGGTGATATGTGGTTTGTGAAAAGAACAGACGTGCAATGACTCTAACTATGGTTAATGAAAAGAGTAGACATGCAATGACACTGGTGGATCCATGGGTGGTTCATGAGAATAACAAACATCCAATGACACCGGTGGATCCTTATGTGGTTTGTTAGAAGAACAAACATGCAATGACTCTAGCTGTGGTTCATGAGAAGAACACACATGCAATGACACTGGTGTATCCTTATGTGGTTTGTGAGAAGAACAGACATGCAATGACTCTAGCTGTGGTTCATGAGAATAACACACATGCAATGACATTGGTGTATCCTTATGTGGTTTGTGAGAAGAACACACATGCAATGACTCTAGATGTGGTTCATGAGAGGAACACACATCCAATGACACTGGTGGATCCATGTGTAGTTTGTGAAAGGAACACACATGCAATGACACTAGCTGTGGTTCATGAGAAGAACACACATGCAATGACACTGGTGGATCCATGTGTGGTTTATGAGAGGAACAAACATGCAATGACACTGGGTATGGTTCATGAAAAGAACAGACATGCAATGTGTTGGGTTCATAGCATAGAAAACAAAAATTTTCCTACATTGGGAACTGTACGCCAAGATCTATCTACTAGATACAAGCAACAGGTGGATATACATCCATAGAGAACTTACCCTCGAAGACAACAAATCTTTGTTAACGAGTTGGAACTCGTGGATGATGTAGTCGTACACTTGCCGATCTCAAGATCGTGATGAAGTCCAGCAGGTCCGGCTCCTTCACGTCCATCAGATCCAACTCCACCAAGTCCAGCACCACCAAGTCCAGCACCGCAAAGCAGCGGTGCATCCGTGATCGCACACACATACGGTACCCTGACAACCTTCGTCCCTCGCTCTAGCAAAGCAGCAGAAGCAGCAACCCCTTTCCAGATAAAGCCACCGGGAACATGTATCTTGCTAATCCGAGACCATGGGGAATAACTAGAGGGGGAGAGAGATCCTACACGAGGAGGTGTGGTTTGTGAGGAGGAGAGGGGGGCCTTTTATAGGGGAGAGGGGGCACCCAAGGGACATGGCGTGGCAGCCATGGTGGTGCCCCCACCTCTTCCACATTCATGTGGGTGGAGCTCCCACTCCCATAAAAAGCCTCCACTCAAAATTCCACTCACACATGCACTAAATTTCCACCAAATTTAATGCAAGCTCTCATTAAATAAAACTATTTTATTTATTTTATTCAAAATTTTGTAAATTACATTAATTAACAAACATTCACATAAAACCCCTGCAACATTTCAATATCACATGCAGAACCAGTTTCATCAATTTCACCTGAAACAATTCTGGTTTCCATTGAAATGATTCCAGCGCTTTCTTAAATCTTTATCTGAAACATATTTGCTCCAAATGGTGTCGGTATCCCTTAAGTGTGTCACCCTACGGTTCGCGAATAATGCAGACATGATCGAGACCCTCTCCGATCAATAATCAGCAGCGGGACCTGGAGATCTGTACTGACTCCCACATATCCAACGACGACTCTTCTGATCTTGTGAACCTTTAACGTCGTAACTAAATCCGTTTTTCTCGCGATATATTACATGTCCGAGATTCGATCATTGGCATCCAAATACCTAGTTTGATATCGTTACCGACATGCACTCTTTTCTCGTTCCCGTGATATAACATTCTAGTGATCACATCACTTGCTTGCAAGCTATTTCAATGGGATATCACCGAGAGGGCCTAGAGTATATCTATCTATCACTGGGATGGAAAAATCCCACTCTTGATCCATGAGCCTCAACATAACACCTTCGTAGCGCTGAACCCACCTTTATAGTCACCCTATTACAGTGTGACGTTTGATGTTATCAAGATACTCTTTCGGTGTTAGCAATTAACATGATCTCATGGTCTAAGGACTAAGATTACTTCGTATGATGTTATAGCAATATAAACATAATGACTCTGATCATAACGTTATACTTCGGATGAATGTTCATCACATCATTCCACCAATGTTGTGACCTCGTTATTAACAACATCCAATGTCCATGATTATGAAACCTTGATCATCTTGTTAATCAACGAGCTAGTTTATATGAGAGGCATTACTAGGAACTTTGTATTTTGTTTATTAAACACACATGTATTACCGTTTCCAATTAATACAACTATAGCATGCAAAATAAACATTTATCATAAACATGGAATAAGATAATAACCACTTTATTATTGCCTCTCGGGCATATTCCCTTCAGTCTCCCAGTTGCACTAGAGTCAATAATCTAGTTTGTAAATTTGGATATACAACACCTAGGTGTTGAATATACGCGTTTGCTAGTGGTTAACATAATCTCCAGATCTGATAGTTTCAGATCCGTGTGTATTTGCATGTCTTTGCGTCTCTACGCATCACTCATTCTCAAATGAGATGGCATTGTATAAATTTGGTCCTTTGGGGAGACCTTTAGTTCGTTCTAGTTAAAATATGTTGATATTATTTTCATACAATATATCTTCATAGTATTAGCCCACTTTGAACTACACCTAGTTTGATATCAAAATACTTAACACAAATGCCCTCCTTTGCTGGTACTATAGCAGTCATATACTTAGCCTTTTGTTGTAGTATCCGTCACAATGTCTCAACTTTGGAACTCATCCAAATCCATCATGGAACATCCTTTAAATTACATTGTGCCACCCATAGTCTAAATTGAGATAAATTTAATTTGTATCTTGTGACAAAACTAGTATCAATGTAACACTTTACAATGAACTACCTTTAACTATTTCTCACTTATACATTATATATTCTTAGTTCTTCCAAAGATCATAAGAATATCTTCACTATCGTCCAATGATCATCTTATGAAACATTCTGGTATGTGCTCATAACATTTAGAGCATAGGACATATCTGGATATATACATATCATGGTATAATCGATCAAAATATTCATGTGATTTTACTCACCAAGTGTTGAAACACTTGAATCTTGATACAATCCTTTCCATGCAGCAAGAACCTTTCTTATTGTTTCCATATTGAACCCTTTCAATGTCTCATATATGTACGTCTGGCATAACCATATTAGCGCCTCAATATATCCAACACATTGATGCCAAATATTCCGGCTTTGCCCAAGTCTTTCATCAAAATCCTATTTTAATGAAATTCTTAACTTGTGTCAATAAAAGATACATAATTTCCAATCAACAATATGTACTCTGCATAATGTATTGGAAATATGTCTCATCGCTCCCACTTAATTTCTTGCAAATGCAAGCATCTTCATCATCTCCGATGAAAATAAACTCCTTTAACATTTTCATCATGGTGAAGATTCCAACTCCGCTATGCTCACTTCAACTATTGAAGTTTGCATGCCCTTTAGCACCCTTTGAATTAACAAAACCCTTCGGACTATGTCATGTACACGTCCTAGGTAACCATTCTATTAGAAGAACCTTGTTTTGTTTATTCAACTACCATATACCAAATTATATGTAGTGGTTGTTACATTAATCCGTCAAGACTAAATATTGCTATGAAAGAACAAATCTTGTCATAGTCAACTCCTTGAACATTGCCGTAAACTTCTTTCCGACATGTCGACTATTTCATAGATGTTAAACATCCATGTCTATTTCTTTATAGATCCAAACACGACCGATAGGCTTCACGCCTTTCTAGAGGGTCTTCCAAGTTCAGAAACTTGATATCTCGTGTATGGATACTATCACGGATTCTATGACTTCTAGTCAATTTATGGAGTCAGGGCCTATCCTCGCTTCTTTGCATGCAGTCGATTCATCATTGTCAAAACAATGTTGACTTCTGTTTGAAATCTTACTATTTGATTCTTACCGACCCACATGGTTCAATGTGAACTCTAATTTCCAAGATCACACCCTTTGTAATCATGGGAGCCATGAGCATTGTGGCTGCCACCAGGACACTTCCCGGCGCTGTGCTACTTAGCACATATATCTAAGGTTTAACAACCTTATTAAAGTTCTATTGTCCTCCCACTTAACTTTTCATGAAAAATTCCTTCTCAAGAAACTTGACGTTCTAAGCGACAAAGTCTTTTGTCCTTGGTGTTATGGAGGAATTCCCAACAAATTCTTTGGGATAACCTACAAAGACGTGCTTATCCGACTTTGGTTGTAAACATTTTACTTATGCATAGCATACACAAATTTAAGAAAAGACATTTCGGGTTTTACCCCAAACCATAACTCATATGGTGTCATTTCAACGGATCACGATGGTGCTCTATGCAGTGTAAAAGCGGTAGTCTCTAAAGTTTTAATCCTTAATACATAATGGCAGTTTTATAAATGACAACTTTGATCTTACCATGTCAAACAACATTTGATTTGATCTCTCGAACATACCATACTTCTGTGGTTTATCGGGAAATGCAAATTCATGGAACAATTCCTGAAATCTTAGGTGTTTTGCTAAACCTGTAACTCAAATATCTTCCTTTATGATCAAATCATAAACACTTCTATTTTCTTGTTACAATGATTTTTCACTTCATCTTGAAAGGTTTTGAACAATTTTCAAATGTTTCATACTTCTTCCTTATTAAGTAAATATATAGATATATTCACTTAAATTTCTGGAGAAAGCATATGAAGCAAAAAGATCCATCGCATATGGCTACACATAATGGACTATATACATCAACATGCATAATATCCAATAAGTTAGTCATCCGTTCCTCTTTGGCCTATGGACGGAGTTTCAATTATCTCGAGGAAAGTTTCACAAGCGTCAATTGATCAAAACCAAAAGACTCCAAAAATTAATAAACATGGAGTTTCTTCATGTTTACTTTCCAATATAATTCAAATAGCGATGTCACTTCATAAGTGATCTTCCAATCATTTGTCTTAGGACATTTTAGCAATAATGTTTATGGATTTGATTTCTCCAACTAGACTTGTAAAAGTTCATCCATCCTTTATGGAATACGGTAATTATTTGAACAACCATTGTTCTCATAATACCAGAAAAAAAACAATTATTAAAACAAATCTTGAAGGCTAGGTTTGACGAC
The DNA here is from genome assembly GCA_910589775.1 of Avena eriantha. NCBI lineage: Eukaryota > Viridiplantae > Streptophyta > Magnoliopsida > Poales > Poaceae > Avena > Avena eriantha. The sequence continues at coordinate 248,712,552 of OU342745.1, read as the reverse complement.
AACGGAAAACACAATAACACTTTATTTGTTTTCGATGAACATCATCACTTATTATCTTGCTAGTTACTTAGGCCGTTGCAGTTCCTGAATTGTGTTGTTCTGTATGAGACTTCACACCAACCAATTTGGTATCCAATACCTTAGAACCACATTGTTCAACAAGCAAGGAATACAACCATAACATATATATCTTCTATATACCTAAGTTGGACATCTCCAACCTTTTCTTTTTTGCCAAATATTGTATAGATTCTCTTTCAGCAATTCCTTTTCTTTTAAAAGAATCTATCAACATCAATAGTGGTGTCATTCACATGACACATAGTACAAAGTGTATATAGTCAAATACTAATGCCTTTGGACTTGCACTTTGAAGTGGATCACCATCATCAAATGTTTGGTGTTCTTTCAAAAATCCATTCTTTAGTAATCTATTAGTTTACTAAACATTTTACTTACATAATCTATTCATCCTTATCATGAAAACTTTCATGATCAAGCTACTATAGCCTATAAGGAAGAATTGCGAGTATAATGTTAGTTCCCAAAACCTTTTTGGGAGATCCAGATGCCTAGCAGCTCCATCCTTCACAAATTCTCATACAATATGAGAACATGTATTTGCTGAATTATACTCTATCATAATGCAACCAAAAACATTGTTTCAAATATCACAATATTTTCCACACATGATGGTTTCTGAAACAATTTTTCAGCTCCTAGACAATCTTGATATTAAAACAACTTTTGAATATCAATAACCATGGAGGCAAACATGATCCTTTAGATACTAACATTGGAATTCTTACTCTTTATTTAATACTACTTATTAAACTTCATGGAGTAAATAGAGTTTGCTGAAAGTTTGCAATAGGACTTCTAAACTTTAAATTGACATTCAAAACAATACGATACCAGTTCATAAAGTAAATATCCAGAATTCTATAGTTCTATTATCTCAATTAAAACTAAGCATAAGGTAGTGAACAGATGCCAATGACTACAACAAATTATGCAAATTCACTTCAATTTAGTTAATGACAAATTGAGTTCGACTAATCCGAATTAGAAATGAACTCCCACTCAAAAACGACATCTCTCGTGCCTTTTTGGTGATTACATGAACCAAATCCACTACACCAAGTCCGATCATCACATGATTCGGTGTAGCTTCAAAGGCGAGCATCAATATGGGCATCACATCAACTATATGACTCATGCTTAACCTTTCGGTGTATGTTCCAGGCCATGTCTGTACATGCTAGGCTCATCAAGTAAGAAACTTAGTATCCGCATGTGTAAAGCTGTCTTACACCCGTTGTACGAAAGCGCGAAGTCGAGTACACCCGATCATCACGTGATGTCTCAAAACACGATCCATAGAACGGTGCATACTCAAGGAAGAACACATTTTATCTTGATATCTAAATGAGGGATGACCTTACAATGCTACCAAAAGCGCCAAACTAGCAGTATAAGATGTAAACATCTAATGTGTAAAGTGAGATGATATGGTCCATGCATTTGATCTCTATCATTTGCATCGTGGTATGATCTCTATCATTCCTTTGTGTGTAAGGCCAAGGTCTATGGAATTTACACGTTAAGTGTGTTGTAAGAGTATCTATCATACATATACTTACAACAATACCATATCAAGACACTAGCCCAGCAACGATCTAAACTAGACGCCTCTAATTTATCAATTGCAAGTTTTACGTGGCTTAGGGCTTTCGGAGATAGAACCGGTCTTACCTACAAACATGAACAACAACGAGGATAACCAAGTTATTAGCAACTCGTTGTAAATCAGATATTGACTATAGTAGGAGAGACAGACACCCACTAGCCACTTATGCAAAACTAGTTGCATGTCAGTCGTGGAACCGGTCTCATGTACGATGACATGTAAGGTTGGTCCGGGCCGTTTCATCCCACTATGCCACCAATATCCAAAATACATAGAAGATGCAATAACACGATCATCATCGCCCACATTATAAACATACGTGTACTACCTGTGCAAAGCACCTATGCATAGATCTGGCTCTGATACCACTGTTGGGTTTGCAGCATAGAAAACAAAAATTTTCCTACGTTGGGAACTGTACGCCAAGATCTATTAACTAGATACAAGCAAAGTGGTGGATATACATCCATAGAGAACTTACCCTCAAAGACAACAAAGCTTTGTTAACAAGTTGGAACTCGTGGATGATGTAGTCGTACACTTGCCGATCTCAAGATTGTGATGAAGTCCAGTAGGTCTGGCTCCAGCACGTCCATCAGATCCAGCTCTAGCAAGTCCAGCACCACCAAGTCCAGCACCGCAAAGCAGCGGTGCATCCGTGATCGCACACACGTCCGGTACCCCGACAACCTCCGTCCCTCGCTCCAGCAAAGCAGCGGAAGCAGCAACTCCTTTCTAGATAAAGCCACCGGGAACATGTATCTCGCTAATCCGAGACCATGGGGAATAACTAGTGGGGAGAGAGATCCTTCACGAGGAGGTGTGGTTTGTGAGGAGGAGAGGGGGGCCTTTTATAGGGGAGAGGGGGGCACACAAGGGCCATGGCGTGGAAGCCATGGTGGTGCCCCCACCTCTTCCACAGTCATGTGGGTGGAGCTCCCACTCCCATAAAAAGCATCCACTCAAAATTCCACTCACACATGCATTAAATTTCCACCAAATTTAATGCACGCTCTCATTAAATAAAACCATTTTATTTATTTTATTCAGAATTTTGTTAATTACATTAATTAACAAACATTCACATAAAACCCCTTGCAACATTTCAATATCACATGTAGAACCAATTTCAGCAATTTCACCCGAAACAATTCCGGTTTCCATCGAAATGATTCCAGCACTTTCTTAAATCTTTATATGAAACATATTTGCTCCAAACGAATAATGCAGGCATGATCGAGACCCCTCTCCGATCAATAATCAGCAGCGGGACATGGAGATCCGTACTGACTCCCACATATTCAACGATGACTCTTGTGATCGTGTGAACCTTTAACGTCGTAACTAAATCCCTTTGTCTCCCGATATATTACATGTCCGAGATTCAATCATTGGGAACTCAATACCTAGTTTGATCTCGTTACCGACATGCACTCATTTCTCATTCCCGTGATATAACATTCTAGTGATCACATCACTTGCTTGCAAGCTATTTCAATATGATATCACCGAGAGGGACTAGAGTATATCTATCCGTCATCGGTATGGACAAATCCCACTCTTGATCCATGAGCCTCAACATAACACCTTCGTAGCACTGAACCCACCTTTATAGTCACCTTGTTACGATGTGACGTTTGTTGTTATCAAGATACTCTTTCGGTGTTAGCAATTAACATGATCTCATGGTCTAAGGACTAAGATTACTTCGTATGATGTTATAGCAATATAAACATAATGAATCTGATCGTAATTCTATACTTCAGATGAATGTTCATCACATCATTCCACCAATGTTGTGACCTTGTTAGTAACAACATCCAATGTCCATGATCAGGAAACCTTGATCATCTTATTAATCAACGAGCTAGTTTATATGAGAGGCATTACTAGGAACTTTGTATTTTGTTTATTAAACACACATGTATTAACGTTTCCAATTAATACAATTATAGCATGCAAAATAAACATTTATCATAAACATGGAATGAGATAATAACCCCTTTATTATTGCCTCTCGGGCATATTCCCTTAAATGACACTGGTGGATCCATGTGTGGTTTGTGAGAACAACAGACATGCAATCACACTTGGTGGATCCATGTGTGGTTCATGAGAGGAACACACATGCAATGACACTTGTGGATCCATGTGTGGTTCATGAGAAGACCACACATCCAATGACACTGGGTGTGGTTCATGAGAAGAACACACATGCAATGTCACTGGTGGATCCTTATGTGGTTTGTTTAGAAGAACACACATGCAATGACTCTAGCCGTGTTTCATGAAAAGAACACACATGCAATGATGTTCGGGTTCACAACATAGAAAAGAGAATTTTTCCTACGGTGGGAACTATACGCCAAGATCTATCTACTAGATACAAGCAACGGGTGGATATACATCCATAGAGAACTTACCCTCGAAGACAACAAAGCTTTGTTAACGAGTTGGAACTCGTGGATGATGTAGTCGTACAATTTCCAATCTCAAGATCGTGATGAAGTCCAGCAGGTCCGGCTCCAGCACGTCCATCAGATCCAACTCCAGCAAGTCCAACACCACCAAGTCCAGCACCACAAAGCAGCGGTGCATCCGTGATCGCACACACATCCAGTACCCCGAGAACCTCCATCCCTCGCTCCAGCAAAGCAGCGGAAGCAGCAACTCCTTTCTAGATAAAGCCACCGGGAACATGTATCTCGCTAATCCGAGACCATGGGGAAATAATACTAGAGGGGGAGAGAGATCCTTCACGAGGAGGTGTGAGTGTGAAGGTGTGAGGGGGGAGGCTTTTATAGGAGGAGGGGAGGGTAACCCTCCCCATGGCCGGCGCCCCAAGGGGTGACCCCTCACCTCCTCATTCATGTGGTGGTAACTCCCTCCATATAAATTTGTCGTCTCCACTTTAAATGCATTAAATTTCTCCAAATTTAATGCCCTCTCATTTAATAAAACTCTTTTATTATTTTTATTCAGAATATTGTTAATTACTTTAATTAACAAACATTCACATAAAACCCCCTGCAACATTTCAATATTACATGCATAACCAATTTCAGCAATTTCACCCGAAACAGTTTCGATGCCTATTGAAATAATTCCAGCTCTTTCTTAAATCTTTATCTGAAACATATTTGCTCCAAATGGTGTCGGTATCCCTTAAGTGTGTCACCCTACGGTTCGCGAATAATGTAGAAATGATCGAGACCCCTCTCAGATTAATAATCAGAAGCGGGACCTGGAGATCCATACTGACTCCTACACATTCAACGATGACTTCTGTGATCGTGAGAACCTTTAACGCTAGTAACTAAATCCCTTTGTCTCGCGATATATTACATGTCCAAGATTCGATCATCGGTATCAAAATACCTAGTTTGATCTCATTACCAACATGCACTCTTTTCTCGTTCCCGTGATATAACATTCTAGTGATCTCATCACTTGCTTGCAAGCTATCTTAATGTGATATCACCGAGAGGGGCCAGAGTATATCTATCCATCATCGGGATTGAAAAATTCCACTCTTAATCCATGAGCCTCAACATAACACCTTCGTAGTACTGAACCCACCTTTATAGTCACCCTGTTACGGTGTGACGTTTTATGTTATCAAGATACTCTTCCGGTGTCAGCAATTAACATGATGTCATGGTCTAAGGACTAAGATTACTTCGTATGATGTTATAGCAATATAAACATAATCACTTTGATCGTAATGCTATACTTCGGATGAATGTTCATCACATCATTCCACCAATGTTGTGACCTTGTTATTAACAACATCCAATGTCCATGATCAGGAAACCTTGATCATCTTGCTAATCAACAAACTAGTTTATATGAGAGGCAGTACTAGGAACTTTGTATTTTGTTTATTAAACACACATGTGTTAACGTTTCCAATTAATACAATTATAGCATGCAAAATAAACATTTATCATAAACATGGAATAAGATAATAACCACTTTATTATTGCCTCTCGGGCATATTCCCTTCAAATGACACTGGTGGATCCATGTGTGGTTTGTGAAAAGAACAGACACGCAATCACACTAGGTGGATCCATGTGTGGTTTTTTTATAGGACCAAACATGCAATGACACTGGGTGTGGTTCATGAAAAGAACAGACATGCAATGACACTAGTGGATCCATATGTTGTTTGTGGAAAGCACAGACATGCAATGACTCTAGCTGTGGTTCATGAAAATAATAGACATGCAATGACACTGGTGGATCCTTATGTGGTTCATGAGAAGAACACACATCCAATGACACTGGTGGATCCTTATGTGGTTTGTTTAGAAGAACACACATGCAATGACACTGGCTGTGGTTCATGAGAAGACCACACATGCAATGACACTGGTGGATCCATGTGTGGTTTGTGAAAAGAACAGACATGCAATCACACTAGGTGGATCCATGTGTGGTTTGTGGAAAGAACAAACATGCAATGACTCTAGCTGTGGTTCATGAAAAGAACACACATGCAATGACACTGGTGGATCCATATGTGGTTTGTGAAAAGAACAGACATGCAATAACACTAGGTGGATCCATGTGTGGTTTGTTCAGAAGAACACACATGCAATGACTCTAGCTGTGGTTCATGAAAAGAACACATATGCAATGACACTGGTGGATCCATGTGTGGTTCATGAAAAGAACATACATGCAATGACACTGGTGGACCCTTATGTGGTTTGTTTAGAGGAACAGACATGCAATGACACTGGGTGTGGTTCATGAAAAGAACGGACATGCAATGCCACTGGTGGATCCATATGTGGTTTGTGAAAGGAACAGACATGAAATGACTCTAGCTGTGGTTCATAAAAAGAACACACATGCAATGACACTGGTGGATCCATGTGTGGTTTGTGAAGAAGAACACACATGCAATGACTCTAGCTGTGGTTCATGAAAAGAACACACATGCAATGACACTGGTGTATCTATGTGTGGTTCATGACAAGAACACACATGCAATGACACTGGTGGATCCTTATGTGGTTTGTGAGAAGAACTGACATGCAATGACTCTGCCTGTGGTTCATGAGAAGAAGATACATGCAATGACACTGGGTGGATCCATGTTTGGTTCATGAGAAGAACACACATCCAATGACACTAGTGGATCCTTATGTGGTTTGTGAGAAGAACAGACATGCAATGACACTGGCTGTGGTTCATGAGAAGAACAGACATGCAATGACACTGGTGGATCCTTATGCGGTTTGTTTAGAGGAACAGACATGCAATGACACTGGGTGTGGTTCAAGAAAAGAGTAGAATACAATGACACTGGTGGATCCCTATGTGGTTGGTTTAGAAGAACACGCATGCAATGACACTGGTGGATCCTTATGTGGTTCATGGAAAGAACAAACATGCAATGACACTGGTGGATCCATGTGTAGTTTGTGAAAAGAATAGACATGCAATCACACTAGGTGGATCCATGTGTGGTTTGTTTAGAGGAACATACATGCAATGACACTAGGTGTGGTTCATGAAAAGAATAGACATGCAATGTCACTAGGTGGATCCATGTGTGGTTCACGAGAAGAACACACATCCAATGACACTGGGTGTGGTTCATGAGAAGAACAGACATGCAATGGCACTGGTGCATCCTTATATGGTTTGTGAGAATAACTCACATGCAATGACTCTAGCTATGGTTTCATGAAAAGAACACACATGCAATGACACTGGTGGATCCATATGTGGTGTGTGAGAAGAACTGACATGCAATGACTCTAGCCGTGGTTCTTGAAAAGAATAGACATGCAATGACACTGGTGGATCCATGTGTGGTTCATGAGAAGAACACACATCCAATGACACTGGTGGATCCTTATGTGGTTCATGAAAAGAACTGACATGCAATGACACTGGTGGATCCTTATGTGGTTTGTTTATAAGAACACACATGCAATGACAGTGGGTGTGGTTCATGAAAAGAATAGACATGCAATGACACTGTTGGATCCTTATGTGGTTTGTTTAGAAGAACACACATGCAATGACTCTAGCTGAGGTTCATGAAAAGAACACACATGCAATGACACTGGTGGATCCATGTTTGGTTCATGAGAAGAACACAGATCCAGTGACACTAGGTGGATCCATGTGTGGTTTGTTTAGAGGAACAAACATGCAATGACACTGGGTGTGGTTCATGAAAAGAACAGACATGCAATGACACTGGTGGATCCATAGTGGTTTGTTGAAAGCATAGACATGCAATGACTCTTGTTGTGGTTCATGAAAAGAACAGACATTCAATGACACTGGGTGGATCCATGTGTGGTTCATGAGAAGAACACACATCCAATGATACTGGTGATCCTTATGTGGTTTGTGTAAGATCCCAAAACTTTAATCCAAGGTTATTAAGATCCAAATCATCAAAATTGGGGTTAACAAAAACTTTTCCAATTAAAATTATTAAAGCATTCATGTGTATGTGCATTTAATTAGTAGTTGATTTGAATTGCCATGGTTCTATGATCCATTGCTTGTAAAATGATTCTTAGGTGAAATAAACATCTTCTAAATCATTCCCAAACATTTCCCAAAGAAAACCAAATCAAAATGAATAAAAGAAGTGAATCGTCATTTTTGCCAAATTAACTACCATGCCTACTTTGGCTATTCCTGGAACTCAAAACCTAACAGAAACAATTGTGGATATTTGCACCCCTTGCTAGTACACATAATGATGTACCAAGGCCCACTTTGTGATCTGCTAAAAACATTCAAACCCTAATTTTAAATGGTAGTTTAAAATTGAATCTATTTCATATGGGAAGATCCCACTATTTCAAAAACCACTCAAACAAGCTCAATTTTCAAAACCCAAGCAGCCACAGAGTCTAAAGCTTAGTACTAGCACACCCACCAAAAATCTTTTCAAAATTCAAAAAGAAAGTTCTTGCGGCCATTTCATCAAACACATGGAAGGCAGAATCAAACACTAATAGCTAGCTCACTGTTTACAATAGGGTTTTGCCCCAAATGATGCCCATTTAATCCTTTTGTCACCTCTTGATCAAACCAAGGCCTAACCAAACCATCCCCTACCCCCTAGTGGCAAGGCCAAGCCATGCCGAGCACCAACTCGCCGACCAACTTGGTCACCGCCGTAGCAAACCGTCCCCCTCTCTCTCACCTTGTCTACGAGCTATCTAGGACCTCACCGCCACCCACTGTCCCCTCCCCGAGCCAAGCCAGAGCGTGGACCACCGAGGAAGCGCCGCGCACTGCCTGTCTACGCCATGCCGAGCACGCGCCAGAGCGCCGCGCCCGACACGCATGCACAAGCCGCCGCTCGACCCCAACCCGCGCCCACCGCTTCGCCATGACCCAGGGAGCACGCCGGACATGCCTATTCGCCGCCCAACGCACCATAGCCACCGCTCGCCGTGGACACCGCTGCCTCTGCCGCTCAGAGCGCCAGCACCGCCTGACCGCATACCACCGTCCCTAAGGCTGCATTAAAGCCCTAGAGCACTGCCAGGAGACCGCGCGTCGATCGCCACCCATAGCCATGCCGCTAGCAGCCTGTAGCCATGTCGCCACTGTTGCCTGGCCATGTCGTGCTGTCCCGTCGTGGAGCCTATAAAAGGAGACCACCCCTAGTCCCATTCGACACACCACTCACCTCCCCTCACCTCACTGACCGTCCCACACCTCTAGCCGGAGCAAGGCGAGCAGCAGTTTGCCGGAATTGCACCGGAGCAGGCCGCCTCTGGAGGAGAAGGGCTCCGCTGATTGCGACCACCCCCAGAGCTGCCTCAACCGTCCCTAAGCTCGCCGTCATCTACTAGTCCATTTGCCCACCTCGACATCGTCGCTGGAGCCCAGGTACGCCCCCTGAGCACCCCCACCAAGCCGCTAGGGTTAGAGTTCGCCGGCGACCAGTTCGTCATCAACGACGATCCCCAGCCATTGATCTCCATTATAATCCAACGACCCATATCGCCCCGTACCGCTTCGCGCGTTATGAGCCGCTGACCGGTGGACCCCCCTGTCAGCTGAGCCCCGTGCCGTGGAGTGACACTGGGCCGGCCCGTTAGCGTTCCCGCGCAACCCAGTTAGTTTGAATTAGATGCAATGACTCTAGCTGTGGTTCATGAAAAGGAAACACATGCAATGACACTGGTGGATCCATATGTGGTTTGTCTAGAAGAACACACATGCAATGACTCTAGCTATGGTTCATGAAAAGAACATACATGCAATCAAACTAGGTGGATCCATGTGTGGTTTGTTTAGAGGAACATACATGCAATGACACTGGGTGGATCCATGTGTGGTTCATGAGAAGAACACACATCCAATGACACTAGGTGTGGTTTGATTTCTACGGACTTCTATTCTTGTAGACAGTTGTTGGGCCTCCAAGTGCAGAGGTTTGTAGAACAACAGCAAGTTTTCCCTTAAGTGGATTACCCAAGGTTTATCGAACTTAGGGAGGAAGTGGTCAAAGGTATTCCCTCTCAAGCAACCCTGCAATCAAGATACGAGAAGTCTCTTGTGTCCCCAACACACCAAATACACTTGTCAGGTGTATAGGTGCATGATACGTCCATAACGTATCTACTTTCCCGAACACTTTTTCTATTGTTTCTCCTCTATACTTGTGTGATTTGGATGCAACTAATGCGAACTGACGCTGTTTTCAACAGAATTGCCTTGGTGTCTACTTTTTGTGCAGAAAATCAACTATTAGGAAAAATCCCGGAAAATATGCCAAAAATCCTATTTCACCTGAAGAATCCAGGAGCCAGAATACGAGACGGAGAAGAGACCTGGGGTGGCCACACCACCTGGTGGCGCGGGCCAGGCCAGGCCACGCCAGGGGTTGGTGTGGGCCCCCTAGGCACCCCATCGTCCTCTCTCTTCGCCTATAAGGAGCCTTCTGACCTAAAAACTTTGGGGGGTTTGATGCTTTTCCAGAAGGAGTTCCGCTCCGCCGCCACCACCAGATTCCACGAACAGCACCAGAAACTCTGTTCTGGCACCCTGACCGGACAGGGAATTGGAGGAGATCATCACCATCACTTATCCATCGACCATCCATGTTTCTCCCATCTATGAGTGAGTAATCCCCCGCTGTAGGCTATGGGGATGGTAGGGATTGGATGAGATCATTCATGTAATGGCATCAGATTGTTAGGGCATGGTGCCCAGTATCTTTTATTAGTGCTTTATGACTTTGTTGCGACTTTTTGTGCTTAATGCTTGTCACTAGGGCCCGAGTGCCATGATTTCAGATCTGAACTTATTATTGATTCATTATGATAGTATTGTTTCTGGTCTTATCTACAAGTTGTATACACACGTTGTTGTCCGGAACCTATGGCCCCGAAGTGACAGAAATCGGGATAACCAGAAGGGAATGGCTTTGATGTGAGGATGACATGTGTTCACGGAGTGTTAATGCTTTGCTCCGGTGCTCTATTAAAAGGAGCACCTTAATTGCCAGTAGTTCCCTAGAGGCCCCGCTGCAAACGGGCTGGCAGGACAGAAGATGTTGTGCAAGTTGTCATTGCGAGCACGTACGACTATATATGGAACACATGCCTACGATTGTCTAGTACTTGGGTGCTTTATCTTATTTATCTGCAATTGCCCTATGTTCTGATTGCTATGTGAATTTTCTTGTCCATGCAACACCCGTCCATCCATCCCTATGCCTACCGCACTCGAATCCCACTGTTTACTGCTTTCGTTACTACTATCTTTGCTTTGCTACTGATGTTACTTTACTATTCCTACTACAAAACTGTTGCTATTGATAAACTGCTGTGAGCAAGATTGTTTCCAGGTGCAGCTGAATTGACAACTCAGTTGTTAAGGCTTATAAATATTCTTTGGCTCCCCTTGTGTCGAATCAATAAATTGGGTTTCACTTCCCTCGAAAATACTGCGATACACCCCCTATACTTGTGGGTCATCAAGACTATTTTCTGGCGCCGTTGCCGGGGAGCATAGCTTTATTTATCAAGTTCACTTGGATTCTCTATTGTTCGCCGCTATCCATCCATCATGGGTAAGTCTCGTGATGGCAAGTTTCCTATTTTACCATCCACTACAAGAAGAGGTACGGTTCTAAACACCTCTGCTGCTCTTGATTCACCATTTGTTATAAGTAAGTTGGTTACACCACATACACATGCTACACACACTGCTACTACTGCTGAATCTGATCCTTCTGATGCTTATGATGCTGCTTCTACCGTGCTTGATAAGAGTGGTTCATTAGGTCCTTTCCTAGATGCTACGATTGCTAGAACTATAGCTGGGAATACCGAAACTCCTAATGAAGACACTGCCACACCTGTTAGCTCACCTGAGTCTAGTGAGGGTTATGATACTGAAGAAGATTATGTTGCGATGACTGATGAGTTTATTAAAGAATGTAAGAACACCCATGATAGGAGCACTGCTAAGAGTCTCCTTGAGAGGCGTACTATTAGACCCAAATTATCTCTTGATGCTAAGTTTGCTGCTTCTCCCATAAACATTATAGATGAAAATTATGATTTCTCTCTCGATCTATCTTACATAGCTATTGTCGAGAAAGAACCTTTTTGTTGGACTAAGAATGAAAGTGCGGTAGCACATATGAATGCACTTTCTACCATGAGTGTCTTGTTTTCTGATGATATTAAGATGCGTACTTACTTTGTTGCTAAGATTTTTTCCCTTTTCAATGAAAGGAGAAGCTAAAACATGGTTTAGTAATTTACCTCCTGGATCTATTGATAGTCCTGAGTGCTTGATTAGTACTTTCCTGCAGAAATATTTTCGTCCCAGTGCTTGACATGCTATTTTGCAGGAACTTTTTGATTTTAAACAGGGAGAAAAAGAGGTATTGCCTGAATCTTGGGGAAGGTTTTGTGCTTTGATTCATGCACAGGCTGGAAGTCCATTACCTAAGAATGAGCTTCTTGATATATTTTATAATGGGCTAACCGAGGAATCTAGGACATACCTAGATAGTTGTGTTGATTGTGTTTTCAAGAATAGGACTCCAAAGGAAGCTGAGGAATTAATGGCTAAAATAAGCAAGAATTATGAAGATTGGACTCCTCCTAAACAAGCTATACCTGAAGTAATTGTACCTGAACCATCTATACCTGTGCCTATTCCAACATCAAAGAAGAGGGGAGTTATTGAATTAAATGATGAAGTGATGAAGGAAGCTAAGAAATGTCTTAAGGAGAAGGGAATTAAAGCTGCATATGTCAAGAATTTACCTCCTATAGAAGAATTATGTAAGCCTATTCCCTACTCATCCACTATTGAGGTACACTCTCTCCAACACTTTGATGAAGGTGATATCCCTTACTTGAAACATCCTGGTCAATGCTTAGAAGAATTTGATATTTAGATTGTTAAGCAAGATAATTTTAATAAAAGGGTGCAAAATCATCTAATGGAAAACACTAGAGCTATTGTTGAGTTGAAAGATATTGTGGAAAGAACCTCTAATGATGTTAAAATGACTGTTAAACATTTTCAAATGGTCCAAACTCAAATAGATCAACTCGTTAAAGTGCAAAACGACTTGCTAGTTAATGCTGCTAAAGAAAAACATGCTTATGAAATTAGAAATAGAAGTGGAGCTGCTACCTAGGATCCTCTATATCCTGAGGGGCATCCCAAAAGAATTGAGCAAGATTCTCAACAAGCTGAAAATAGTTGTTCTACTCGTAAGAAAAGGAAAAAGAAACATAAAACTATTGTAGAACCCTCTCAACCTACTATAGATCCTAATATTATATCTATCTCTGATGCTGAAACTAAAAGTGGTAATGAAGAAAATGAAGTTCCTAATGAAGAAAAAGTTGAAGAACCTGAAAACCACACTAAGACTACTAAATACACCAAAGAAGATTTTATTGCAAAGAAACATGGTAGTGAAAGAGAACCTTGGGTCCAAAAACCTATGCCTTTCCTTGATAAGAAACACAAGTCAAAGGAAGATGAACACTATAATAAGTTTTGTGAGTGGATGAAGCCTTTATTCTTGCAAATTCCTTTGACTGGTGATATTAAATTGCCCCTTACTCAAAGTATATGAAGGACATTGTCTCGAATAAAAGGAAGATCCCTAATGAAGAAATCTCTACTTTGCTTGCTAATTATTCTTTCAATGGTAAGGTTCCTAAGAAACTTGGAGACCCTGGGATTCCAACTATCCCTTGCTCTATTAAGAACAGTTATGTTAGAACTGCTTTGTGTGATTTGGGCGCTGGAGTTAGTGTTATGCCTTTCTCTCTCTATAAGAGGCTTCAGCTTGAAAAATTGATACCAACTGATATATCTTTGCAAATGGCTGATAAATCTACCACTATTCTTGTGGGTATATGTGAGGATGTACCTGTTCAGGTGGCTCACAATTGCTTGATATTAACTGATTTTGTTGTGCTTGAAATGCCTGAAGATGATAATATGTCTATTATTCTTAGGAGACCTTTTCTTAATACTGTAGGAGCTGTTATTAATTGTAATCAAGGAAAGGTGACCTTCAATGTTAATGACAAGGAACATACTGTCTATTTCCCCAAGAAGATTGAAAGGACTTATGGTTTGAATTCAATTGAACATGTTGAAGGCATTCAAATTGGAGAAATATATTGTCCCATACCAAGAGAAAAATTTGAAACTATTATGATTGGGACCATTGCTATCAAGGTTAAGGTAACATAATCATTAGTGGAGTACAAAGTTTTGTCTCATATGCAATTGTTTTGGTAGAAAGACTTGATCAACCTTGCTAACAAAAGGATTCCATTGAACAAAACAATGTTTTCATTATGATTATCTCCGTTTATTTCTATCCTTTGCATCTTAGTTTTTGCTTTCGTTAGTTTTCTTTGTGTTGTTAGTTGCTTGCATGTTAGAACTTCTGTAGTTCTAGCCTTGTTTTGTCATTGCATCATGTTTCCAAAAAGAAAAAAATCTGTCTATCAGAAAATCATTCTTCTATTTCTGAAAATTGCCCAAAAATAAAGTGTCTCGAAAAATTCCAGAAAATTCATATTAAATTTTTACGTGAAAAAGGGGCAGAGGAGTACCTAGTAGGTACCAGGGGTGCCCACCAGGCAGGCACACCATGTGGTGGCGCGGCCAGCCCTGGGTGGCGCCATGCCCTGGTGTGGGCCACCCCTGGCCCCCCACTAACACTCTCCCCTGCCACTTTCTTCTCTCTCCCAAGTAAGCTCCATTTCATAGCTCAAAATCGCGTTCTTTCTGTGCTTGCTCTCGATTTCTTCGATCTCCTTGCTCGTCCCATCTTTCTTGCTGAAATTTGGAACATTTGTTACCTAGTATGTGACTCCTCCCCTTGTCCAAGTAGATTTGTGTTTAGTGGATTATATGTTGAGTATTTTTCTGCTGTAGGTGACTGGTTTTGAGAGCTTGTAAGCTTGTTTGATTCTTAGAGATATAGTTTCGATGCATGTTTAGGCCTCTGGCAAGTCCCTATTAGTAGAATCCTTCATTATATTTACTTTGCAATCACTTGTTTAATAGGTGTTTAAATGTTAGAATAGAAGATGAGTGAACACCACCTAAACCAACATGAGCTTTGGTTGCCTGAGGTCATGAAGGTCCACTGGGAGGAGGAAGTTTTTCCCTCCATTTATCCATGCCCAGAGTTCATGAGAGCTGCAGGAATTCTACAAGATTTCCACACTTTGTGTTGGGGGGATACCCCCGGGTAGGGTCACGCCGGGGTATAAAGGCCGAGTTAGCCGAGGTTCGGCAAGGCCAAAGCAGATGCTGGCCGAGTCACCTCAAGGCAGGCCGAATCATGGGGTAACCCGGACCAGGGGCGTTCGCCTAACTGAGTCTCAACCGACTTAAGCAGTAAGTCGGATGTGCATGTTTTACTTAGATGCAGGAACAAGTGTGACCAGATCAGCTATGATCCTGGTCATATCTGGCTTCTAGGAGAAGGAAGGAATCTCGCTAGTCAAAAGAAGCCCCGGTACGCACTACCTGAGCGAAGCGAGCAAGGACAGGACCATCGGGGCGTGGCCGACAAGGATGACGACGCCCATGTCGGCTGACGCGGGCGCCGCAGAGGCTCGCGTAGCTAAAGCATGTGTGACGCGGGGGAAAAGCACCCCGGTCGGCTTGCTACTTTGGGGGGAAGCATATTCTTAGGAATATGCTTCCACGTATGCCCTAGGCAAAAACCGAGCTCCCTCTATAAAAGAGGGGCTAGGGTTTCAGTAGAGGGGGTTGGTTTTTCTGCTATTCTGTTTTGGCTAGGGTTTTAGGTGTGATCTGTGGGTAAGAGTAAGAGAGCTCCTTCTTCCTCCTCTCGCCAATACAGCTCAAGGAGCATTTGTAATCTTGGAGACAGAACTATATAGACATCTGTGTGGAGAACCACTCCACTATCCCTCCCTGGATTCCCCTAGCGTGTATTAGTCCCCACCTTTAGCCTATCCATGGCATTTGCCGTGACACCACCAAGATAGTTGGCACCCACCGTGGGGCTAGCGGCGCTAGCAGGGGTCAAGATCCGGACGGGAAACATCATCGGCACCGGCGAACGCATCGTCTCCGGGCTCGTTCAGCGCTTTGGAGCGCTGGATTTCGTCAGCGACAACGCTGGCTGCTTCGGCACGCGTCCTCTTCTGTGCAATGGCCTCTTCCTCAGGCTTGGTGCGCACAAGGTCTACGTTGCTATGGACGTGTCGTGTGTTCATCCGCATCACGTCATCGAGGCAGGGGAGCCACCCCTCACCATGGTTCCCGGGACGCGTATCGCTCACTCCCAGGACCATGCAGAGGTGATGATGACTGCGCCAGGTGCAGGCGCGAGCAAGGATCAGGCGCCAGATCCGGAGGTAACGCCCAAGGCGCAGAGGAAAGGTAGAGGTCCTCCGCTCGAGAGGCCAGAGAACGTGTTGAGGGAAGCAATGGATAGCTTGGCAAACCCTGTAGTAGCAGCAGTAGATCCGGCTCGAGCGCAGGCCGAGCTGGAAGAAACTAGGCAGAAAATACTAGAGGGCGCAAAGAAAATAGCTGCGGCTCAGCAGTCGTTGAACATGACACTGCGTGAGTATGCAAAAGCAAACAAAGTTGACGCTGTAAAAGTGAAAGGAAGAAATCTCATGAGTGAGATGAACAGAGAGGGTGATGTTGGGATTGAGGAATCAGAAAACTGTTTTTCCATGGGGCTGCCGAGGTATAGTACTCCGGCTAAGAACCTCAGGGCAGCGGATGCAGCTGCGTCCGAGTTAGAGGGTCTGACGGGTGAAGCCCGGCAAAGACAACAGGATAGGGTTAATGAGCTGGTTTGGATCGCGAACAGGCAAAACGAGGAACTACTCAGAGTTAACCCGGAGAGAGCTGGAGCCTCCAAGATCATCCATTCAACGGTGGGTAACCCGGAGAAATCCGCTGGAGCCGCATCGTCCCCTCATGGCGGTCCAAGGAGAGAAGAGGTAGTAACCTCAGCCAGACGGAACAAACAGATCGTCCTGTATGACCCGACGCGGGCATGGAAAGGAAAAGAAGCTCAGAAAAATGATGATCGACGGAGTGTGAGCCGAGGTGAAGCTGGCCGAGGTAACCGCGACCAAGGCAATGCCGGTCAAGGGAACGTTGTCAATGATAATGCCGGACAGCGAAACTCGGCTAGAGCAGCACAACCGCAGCAGCGGAATATACCAAGGCAAGAGCAAAGTGCCGGCCGAGGTATGCAACAGAAAGGCGCTCCACGAGAGCAAGACAAGTATAACGACGGAGACTCGGAAATGGCAAACGCGGGATACCCAAGGCCAGACTATCATGTGATAGGGTCAAGGCTGGGAAGCAGGGATTTGATGCCGGATGATGCCAGGTTGAAACTGGATCGACTGTATAGGTCGGAACAAATTGAATGCCAAGGTCCACCGGGTCCAGCATGTTTTGGACCCCGGATCATGAAGGAGCCACCAGTACCGAACTTCCAGCTACCCAGGGGGCACGAAGACGTATGACGGCACTACAAAGCCAGAGGATTGGCTGATAAATTATGCCACAGCTGTGAAAATTGCCACTGGCAACCTGAGATGGGCTGTACGATACGTTGGAAGGACCGGCAAGGGTATGGCTGAACAATTTGCCACCAGGAAGCATCAACTGCTGGATAGATTTCGAGAAAATGTTCATCAGCAACTTTTCGAGTACGTATCAGAGGCCAAATAGGCGGCAGACCCTAGCTATGTGCAAGTAAAGGCCAAATGAGACGGATCGGGAGTTTTTAACCCGGTGGTGCACTATGAGAAACTCGTGTGAGGGCATGATAGAATCACAGGCCATAGCATGGTTTGCACAAGGGTGCAGATATGCAAGCGAGCTGTGGCAGAAGTTGCAAAGGAAAATGCCAACTACGTTGGCAGAGATGATCCGGATTGCAGATTCGTATGCTTTGGGTGATCCGACTCAGCCTAGGCTCGTATCGAACGAGTCAAACGATGAGTACTATCAGAGAGATGGGGCCGGATCTTCCTGAAGGAATGACTACAGAGGAAAACGGAGAGACGATAGACCGGATCATCGATATGGTTCGCACCAAGTTGCAGCGATGAATCAGGATCAGCCCAGAGCAGGGGGCAGTCAACGCCAAAAAACTAGAGGGCAGTGGACTCCGAGAAACGATGGCAAGAAGACTTGGACACCAGAGCAAAAGAAGCAGTGGCAGGAAAGGAAAGACCGTCCGAGGTATACTTATGAGTCGATGTTGGACCAGCTGTGTAAGTTTCACACGCCAAATCCGAACAACCCAGCGGGTCATACGACGAGGCAATGTGAGTGGATGCGCAAGATTGAACAAGGCGGTTCGGGGAATGCTCAGGCACCCCAGAATGATCAGCCTCGGCAGGAGTTACCCCGGCAGCAATTGCTCTCCGGAGCAAACACGCAACAGCTAATGTTGCCTCCCCCTCCGCCGAGGTATGATAATAATGAGAGAAGGGATGCAGTGCATCAAGTGGAGAATCAGCATAAGCCAGATCAGAGATACCCCGGAAATGAGGGGAGAAATGAGTACAGGGAGCACCATCAGAGCTATTGTGTATTCACCACTGAGGAAACAGATAGAAAGAGCTTGCAGCGTAGGCATATGGAGGTGAATGCAGTGATGCCTGCAGTGACGAGGTACATGCCTTGGTCCGATCAGGAAATCACCTGGAGCATCAGGGATCATCCCAAGCTCATGCCAAGCCCTGGTTCGTATGCGTTGGTGCTAGATCCGACATTCATTAGACCTAGCATTAACGTAAGGTTCTCAAAGGTGTTGATCGACAACGGCAGTAGCATTAACATAATGTATGCGGACACGATGCGCAAGTTGGGTATCTTGGAGAACATGCTGCAGACCACGAGGACAACTTTCCATGGCATTGTGCCCGGCATCTCTTGTGAGCCCATAGGCAAGGTCCGGGTTGACGTCTTGTTCGGCACGAGGGA
Source organism: Avena eriantha (assembly GCA_910589775.1). Classification (NCBI taxonomy): domain Eukaryota; kingdom Viridiplantae; phylum Streptophyta; class Magnoliopsida; order Poales; family Poaceae; genus Avena; species Avena eriantha. Next base: position 248,693,360 of record OU342745.1, on the reverse strand, counting down.
TAACTGCCGAACCGAAAATTTGGAGTTCGAGGTGGTGAACTTGGAAAGTGCCTACCACGCATTACTCGGAAGGCCAGCATTGAACAAGTTCATGGCAAGCTGTCATGTTAGCTACTTGAAGATGAAGTTGCCCGGACCAAACGGGGTGATTACCATTGCAGGGGATTTCCGACGTTCCATGGAGTGTGCGTCGGCCGGGTCAAACTTAGCCGAGTCACTTGTGATTGCGCAGGAAAAAAGGAAAATTCAAGAGGTGGCGGCATTGGCTCAGTCCGCGCAGCAGTATATGCCGGCGCTGAGTAACCCGCATGGAACTGTCTCCTTCCAGGCAACGAAAGATACCAAGAAGGTTCCTGTGGATGACATGTTCCCAGAGCGCACCATAACAATTGGTGCCGGGTTAAGTGATAAATAGGAAATCGAGCTCGTCAGCTTCCTCCGTGAGAATCGGGACATTTTTGCTTGGTCCACACAGGACTTGCAAGGTGTTCCGAGGGAGTTGGCCGAGCACTCTTTAAATGTGAGACTCGGAGCTAAGCCGGTGAAGCAACCACTCCGCCGCTTTGCCGAAGATAGGAGGAAAGTCATTGGGGATGAGATAGCTCGATTGCTAGCTGCAGGATTTATCATGGAAGTTCTTTACCCGGATTGGCTGTCTAACCCGGTGCTGGTGGAAAAGAAGAAGGATGACCCGAACGTGGCAGTGGTTTGGCGTATGTGTATTCATTACACGAACCTGAACAAGGTGTGTCCAAAAGATCCATTTCCGCTGCCAAGAATAGATCAGGTCATAGACTCAACTGCTGGATGTGAATTGTTGTCATTCATTGATGCGTATTCTGGTTTCAACCAGATACCTCTGAATCCGGATGATCAAATAAAGACTACGTTTATTACCCCGTATGGGGCTTATTGCTATCGCACCATGCCATTTGGCTTACGTAATGCAGGGGCAACGTACCAAAGATGTATGCAAAAATGTTTGCATGACTAAATAGGTCAAAATGTACAGGTGTACGTGGATGATGTGGTTATCAAGACCAAGGAAAGCAAAACGCTCCTTGGCGATATCAGGCAAATGTTTGCGAACCTAAGGAGGTTCCGGATGAAACTTAACCCGGAAAAATGCACCTTCGGTGTCCCGGATAGAAAATTGCTTGGTTTTCTTATTTCTAGCCGAGGTATCGAGGTTAATCTAACCAAAATCCGGGCCATCGAACGAATGGAACTGCCAAAGTGTCTTAACGATGTCCAGAAGTTCACAGGTTGCCTGGCCTCGTTAAGTCAGTTTGTATGTCGGTTGGGAGAGAAGGCATTGCCTCTTTACCAACTCATGAAAAAGTCGGATAAGTTTGTTTGGACGCCGCAGGCCGATGAAGCCTTTATCCACCTAAAGAAGATGTTAGCCACGGCACCAATGCTAGCCTCACCACTCTCAAAGGAGCCAATGTTGCTCTATATAGCCGCAACCAACCGAGTTGTAAGTGCAGTGATAGTGGTGGAGCGCGACGAGGAAGGTAAGTCGGTGCAAAGGCCGGTGTATTACTTGAGCGAGGTGTTGTCAGCCTCAAAGAAGAACTATCCACACTATCAAAAGGTAGCATATGGCGTGTACATGGCCGCCAAGAAACTGAAGCACTACTTTGAGGAGCATCCTATCCGGGTCATATGTGAGGCCCCCATATCTGAAATAATGAGTAACAAGGATGCGAGCGGCAGAATTGCAAAATGGGCAATTGAGCTAGCTCCTTATGCGCCGCAATATGACAAAAGAGAGGCTATCAAATCTCAGGTTGTGGCGAACTTCTTCGTGGATTGGGCCGAGGTGCAATACGAACCGCCACACCTAGATCCGAACTATTGGCGAATGCACTTTGACGAATCAAAAACCAAAATCGGGCTAGGTGCCGGAGTTGTACTCATGTCGCCAAAAAAGGACCAGTTGAAATATGTGCTGCAGATCCATTTCACGGCATCGAACAATGTCGCTGAGTATGAAGCACTTGTGCATGGGCTCAAGGTAGCAAAAGAGATTGGGATATGTAGGATCATATGCTTTGGTGACTCGGATTTGGTGGTGCAGCAAGTGTCGGGAGTGTGGGACGCCCTTGATCCAAACATGGCACTGTACAGATTTCATGTGCAGAAGATATCTGGTTACTTTGAGGGATGCCAATTTCATCATGTACCCCAGGTGGAAAATGAGGCTGCCGACATGCTGTTGAAGCTCGGGTCAACCTGACAAGCAATCCCACCGGGTGTAGCATTAGAGCACCTCAGGAAACCATCCATCATGCCCTCCCCTAGAACTGACTCGATCTATATCCCGGAGGATACCGAATCCGGAGCTGTGCCCATGGACATTGACACGAGAAGTGGTGCGCGAAACCCAGGGACTGCCTCGGTAAACCCGAGGACTGCTTCGCAAGACCCGGTGGAAGTTATGCCGGTCGATCAGATGGAGATTGATGAGGATGTATTCCCTGTGCGAACAATACCAGCTTGGGCACTACCTATATTTCAGTTCCTGAAAGACGGAATGTTACCCACTGAGGAAGTGCTGTCCAGGCAAACACAGAGGAGGGCAACGGCTTACACGATCATCAATTCCGAACTATACAAAAGGAGTGTGACCAATGTCCTCCAGAGATGTATTGACCCAGAAGAAGGGCTTGACATCCTCCGAGATATACATCAGGGGGAATGCGGGCATCATGCCTCATCCCGAGCCTTGGTAGCAAAAGCTTTTCAGCACGGATTCTACTGGCAAGGTGCCTTAGAGCAAGCAGAAGATCTAGTGAGAAAATGTAATAGTTGTCAGAGGTATGCTACCAAGACACATATGCCAATGTCGGAACTCAAGACCATACCAATTACTTGGCCATTTGCCGTATGGTGCTTCGATATGGTTGGCCCGTTCAAACCAGCAAGGGGAAATATGACTCACATTCTGGTAATGGTGGACAAGTTTACCAAGTGGATTGAGGTAAAACCCATAAGAAAATGTGATGGAGCTAGCCGTAACGTTTCTCAAAGATATCATCTTGAGGTACGGTTATCCTCACAGTATCATAACTGATAATGGCACAAATTTTGCGGAAGAAGCATTTGCACGTTTCTGCCAGGATAAGAAGATCCGGCTGGACGTAGCCTCGGTAGCTCACCCCGCATCGAACGGACAAGTGGAAAGATCCAACGGATTAGTATTATCCGGGATAAAACCCCGGATCATTGAGCCGCTGCAAAGATCAGCGGGGTGCTGGATAGAAGAACTACCTGCGGTACTGTGGAGTTTAAGAACAACTCCAAATCGATCAACAGGCTATATGCTATTTTTTCTGGTATATGGGGAAGAAGCTGTATTACCAGCCGACATAGAGCATGATTCGCCTAGGGTCACCCAATACACAGAAGCCGAAGTGCAAGAAGACGGCAAAATGATGTTGATCTGCTGGAAGAAGCGAGAGAACTGGCACTGTCCAGATCCGCCATATATCAACAAAATCTCCGACGCTATCATAGCCGGATAGTGTGCCCCCGAGTCTTTCGGGAAGGCGATCTGGTGCTCCGGTTGGTACATCATACTACTGGCATGCATAAATTATCCCCCCCATGGGAAGGGCCGTTCATCGTGAGCAAGCCATTGCACAATGATTCTTATTATCTTATAGATGCAAAGCCACAGGAAAAGAACAAGGCGGACAGGTCCGGCGAGGAATCTAAGCGACCATGGAATATAGCTCTACTTCGTCCTTTCTACACTTAACTAAGAAGTGTATGTATCCAAGTCATCTCATATGTCGGTATGTATGTCGGCAATGAGCTTATCAATGAAATGTTGGCACCTCGAGCAGTAACTCGGGGACTGCCTTAATAATGTTTGTTGTCGTTTGTTATTTGTCTGTTAGCTGGAATAAGTTAGTCTACTTAACTCGGATTAGTAATGTGTGAGCACCAAGAACCCAACTCTTCGACTTTCTGCTGTCCAACAAGAATTGGCTTCATGGCAAGCAAGAGAACAAGTTTGGAATTGCGTTGCACATGAAAAACGACTAAGGAGAAGAATTTATTCGAGCCGACGTTTGTTTTTCGGACTAACCCTGTATTTATTTTCAAGTTATTATGCAGTTTTATTTTTGAGCTAAGTCTAAAAGTTTCGCAGTATTGTTAAGACAATTTGTGAAGCTCGGATTCGTAAGTCATAAAACCGAACCAAGGTAGAGACGAACCGAGCCAATAGATTGGACGAACAAGAAAAAGAAACTCGGGGACTACACCCAAGTTAATCCGGCATAAGAACTTAGTAGCAAAATATCACATGTGTTTGGAATACAACTCCACCCGGCATACCGGGGATCTGATAAATTTTTGAGTTTTTTCGCTCAAGGAGCAGCAGGAGGAAGTTCGGCATCATCTTCACCGCCTTCAATATCCGAGGCGTCATATTCTTCTTCACCGTCCTAGCTACCCTCATCATCCTCAACTTCTTCGTCCGCGACGGCTTCCAGGAAACTCGGCCCCTCAACCCATTCATGAATGGGAGCGTATTCGATGAGGCTATGGGCGCAAGCCTGGTGCCGAGCTACCCATTCCGGGTCATTGGTCCATCTGGATCCTGTGCGCAGACATGCGAGGAGGTTGAGATCAATCTTCTCATACCACGTGAGTATGTGGTGAAGGATGGTATCAGCTGCGGCACGTCCAGCAGACTCTCTCCAGAGGTCAAGCTGAGTCTCGGTTTCCATTAACTTCTCAATGAGAAGTGCGGTGGTCTCCGGGGCTTCTTCGCCAGGCCAGAAAGTGTTGAAGATGCGAGCTGCAGCGCCGAGGATGTCCTTGCCGTAACTTTTGATGAGCTCCACGCGAGATGATAAGCTAACCAACAGGTCCTCCAGGTCATAAGGAATCCCTTCAGCATCAGAAGTGGCCGGAGTACCCCTTTGTCGGTGGAAGTTGGCAACTGTTGCGCTCGCAATAGGAGTGCCCTCTGGAAATTTTCCTGGAAGCGAGGCAAAGGAGGGGGGGGTCAAGAAAAGACATATGAAGTAACCCGGAAAAGTAGGTCGGAAAAGGGAAAGGAACTTACGTGATATATGACTGAGGATCTGGGTCAACTCCTTGGTGTAGTCATCACGTCTCTTCCGAAGCTGCTCAAGCTCAGCGTTCGCCGGCCCAAGCTGGATGCCGGACTCCTTGAGAAGATCCTGGTCCTTAGCGATCTGGAGGTTGAGGCGCTCGCACTCTTCTGTGAAATTTTGGCCAGCCTTTTGAAGTTCGGATTGGTGCTGGGCCTTCATCTTCTCCATCTCTGCCTTGAGCCTGGCAATCTCATCGTCCTTGGTCTGGAGGAGGGCAAGCTCATCATCTTTCTTCTTAAGCTCAGCTTGGTGCTGCCCTGCTTGTTCGAGAAAATGCAGCATCATATCAGGCACGGGCACACTATCTTCAAGCGATGCTGAAATAGTGTGTTGGCCCGGCAGAGCCGAGGTATGAATGTTAGCCGAGCCAGGGAGAAAAGGAAGTGGAAATCACGGCAAGGTCAGACAAAAATGACTTACCCTTGATCTGCTCCAAGTTTTTCCGCATAATGATGTTCTTAGCCTCCACCCCAGCTGCGCAAACCGAAGGATGAGATTAGTTCGGCAAAAGAAGATGAAGAAAAATGAGGAAGTGATAAGGAAGAAATTTACCCCTTTTCTCATATTCCGTAATAAGTGCGACCTGCTTGGCGCGTAGCATCTTGTGGGTATCCAGCAAGCGTTGAAATTCAGCACTCTGGCGATTGGTGGTCACCTGAGAGGGATACAGAAACACAAGTTAGCTCGATGCATATTCGAAGTGTACTAAAATCCGGGCCAAGTGGAACTTAACCAGGCTCTAGGTGTGTGCATATTCGAAGTGTACTAAAATCCGGGCCAAGTGGAACTTAACCCAGCTCTAGGTGTGTGCATATTAGAAGTGTACTAAAATCCGGGCCAAGTGGAACTTAACCCGGCTCTAGGTGTGTGCATACTAGAAGTGTACTAAAATCCGGGCCAAGTGGAACTTAACCCGGCTCTAGGTGTGTGCATATTCGAAGTGTACTAAAATCCGGGCCAAGTGGAACTTAACCCGACTCTAGGTGTGTTCATATTCGAAGTGTACTAAAATCCGGGCCAAGTGGAACTTAACCCGGCTCTAGGTGTGTGTATATTCGAAGTGTACTAAAATCCGGGCCAAGTGGAACTTAACCCGGCTTTAGGTGTGTGCATATTCGAAGTTCTCATGGAGCGACGTTAGTTCTCTAAAAGAGCATCCGACCGAGTAACAAGTTACTCCCCCGGAGGCTCGGGGACTAATGGTTATTATCTACAGCATGTAAAGGGGAAGCGACGTACCTCCATCATCCGCCCAGCGAGGTTAATTGCCTTCGCGGCTGTGTTCATCTGAGCGGAAAACTCGGCGGGGCCGAACTTCTCCGGGAGATCAGCGTCTCGAACTACCTCCGCCTTATTCCAATTCATGACAAACTCAATCAGGCTCGGAGGGTACCGCTCACCACTGGGCATATGGGGTGCCACCAAGCCCTTCGCGTGTGCTTCTTTCCTTTCAATCAAGGCAAGGGCTGGGCTGGTGTGCAGAACCATCTGCTGTGCGTCTGTTGGCTCGGCAGGGGCGTCCTTCACTGCTGGAGCTTTCTTGGGAAGCATTGATACGAGGGTACGCTGCCCAGCCTCGATGGATGTTGGCTTGGTAGCGTCCGGAGCATTCTTGCCCTTGGTTTGCTGGGAAGAGGAAGCCGTCACAGCGGTTTTCCCCTTAGGAGCGGCCGGGGTAGCTCCTCGCCGGGGTTGAGAAGACTTGGACGAGGCAGAGGAGCTAGGCGCTGGTGCTCTTGTTGCTGGACTTGGTGCCGGTGCTGATGTTTTCGCAGCCGGAGTTGGTGCTGATGCCGGAGTTGGAGTTGGTGCTGATGCCGGAGTTGGAGTTGGTGCTGGTCTGGTTGCTGGTACTGGAACTGGAACTGGTGCTGGAGCCGGGTAGCCTCAGTGGCTGCTGGTTGCGGCATTGCCGAAGTAGTGGATGCCGTTGCTTCGGCTGGGCCGGTCTCCCCCGCTCCAAGGTTACCTTCCTCTTGCCGAGGTGGAGCTGAATCCGGAACGGCCGCAGAACCCTCTGGAATAGGTCTCAGTGGACGTGACTCGTCGTCGCGACGGGGAGAAGGGCTAGGCCGGAGAGGTGAAGAGATGCGAGATCCACTTTGAGGGACCTCCACCGGAGCCCTGCAAAATCAAATAAGGTCAGAAGAAAAATTACAACGAAGTAAGGAAGAGCAAATTACAGAAGGAAGAATGACTTACGCATCCGAGGTTTGGGCCTCCTTGGGTTTCCGAGCCCTTTGTGCTGGGGCCTTGCCTGCTGGCTTGGAGGGAGTATTGTCCCTGGATTTCTTCCGCCTTTTAGCAGGCTAGGAAGGTCCTGAGGAAGAACTTGAAGAAGCCCCGCGCTTTTTCTTCGATGCCACCGGAACAGGTTCGCCCGTAGCGAGGGGAGGATCCTCGTGGATATGACCACCGAGGTGAGCTGATGGCGGAAAAGCAAAAGAAAGGGGGACAGCCTCAACAGGTTCAATCACCTCGACATCCGAGTCATCTTCATCATCGGGCCAATCTCTAATAGAAGAGGATTTACCCGTGGGTCGTTTCGTGGCGTCGGTCATCGGGAGGAACATCTCCTGGTCTGGCTCTTCCTCATCCGGAGTCTCCCGATCCGGCGCCCACTTAAGGGTCGGATCGGTGCCATCCTCGAGGGTCTGCTGAAGAAATTGTTGAGGAAAGGAATGAACAAAGGAGTCAAAAATACAACAATAACTGACATATAATTAATCCGGGGTAAGTGGGCAACATGAAGCTTACCGCGGGAGGAAGCCTGTCCCGGAAAAAATGCTCAATTCCCCACGTCCACTCAGAGGAGAAGTCCTTGTGGGTAGTGAAGAGAGCCTTAACCCGGCGATAAATCTCCGTGTTGCTCAGCTCGAAGGACGAGGTCCGGTTGGGGTCGCGGCTGAAGCTCATGTGGCACACCTTGTGGGTGCGCATCTGGAGGGGGGAGATTCGGTTACGCACGAAAGTGATCATGGCATCCTCGTTGCGTAGCCCGAGCTTCTTCAGCTCCGAGAACCTTTTGTTGACCTGGTTGGCCAAGGCCGTGGGCTTCTTGGGGACGGTGTCCCACAGATCCGGGTTAGGTGGACCCGGGGTATATGGGAGCAGCCGGATTAAATCTTCGGTGCCTGTGTTCCGGACGTAAAAGAAGGTCCGGGCCCACCCTTTGCAGGACTCTAACCCAGTGACCCGGGGGAAAACGGAAAACCTCTGGGGTGAGATGGAAGCCGCTCCGAACTGAGTGAGCCGCTTGTCCTCTGGATCTGCGTGGATGTCTAGGATGACGTTGCGACGAAGGCCAAAAAACCAGATCCACAGCTCCTTCGTGGGCCACAGTCCGGTGTAGCCTTCGATCGTAGAAGCAAAGGCAGAAAGAGAAGTAATGGCCTTGGCTGGAAGATGGTGCGGCTGGAATTCGTAGGTTCTAAGCCAATCCCGGAAGAAGTCACTCACCGGCAATCCGAAGTCCCGTTGGAAATGGGACAAGAACACGACATATTCACCCGGATTGGGTGAGGGGGCCAATTTAGCGGAGGCGAGACGAGCGGCGATGCCGGCGGGGATGCGTCTGGTCCGGTAGAGCCAGTCCAGGTCGTCTTGGCAGACCCAGGACCCGGCCCACGCACCGCGGTCTACCGCCGCGGCGTCCTCCTCCATCTCCTGTTCAGTAACGATGAGTTCTTCTTCCGTCATCTGGTCCTCGCGGCCCTCGCTGGCGCTAGCGGTGGCGGGAGGCAGAGGCCAGGATTGACAAGGACCCGTGGCGAGAGATTTGCATAGCAGTGGCGGCTACACAGAGGTGCGACGAAAAAGCGTGGCGGCGACTCTGCTATTTGGTAGCACTGGCGGCAGCATGGTCGCGAGGAAGATGACGGACAAGAGCAATGGGCAGAGGGGCACATAAGAAGAAAAATCCTAAGGGACGCGCCCCTCCGCTATTTAACCACACCCACCAGGGGTGAGTGGGATCGCGTCCTGCGGACCGGCCACACGCAGTGGCCATGTATCACATGTCCGGACCAATCAGTGGGGAGCCACACAAAGGATCACAGAGCAGAGACGATCCTATGACGTGACACTGTGATGCGAAAAACGAGGAGGCAGGCATGACGTGACCCGCGCACAGTGATAACTGACAATTACTGCGGCGGTTACTGTGCATGCCCTTAAAATAAGACGACATAATGATTACCCTTCACATGGGTTGGCGTACGAGAGAAGGAAACAAGACCCGGATGGAACTGTGGTAACCCTGCCGGCAAGTGAAAACTTGGAATGTGCGAAGGGAACGTAAATCCATATAATCCGAGGTAAAGAGGTAACCCGGCTGGCAAGTGAAAACTTGGAATGTGTGAAGGGAACGTAAATCCATATAATCTGAGGTAAAGAGGTAACTCGGCAATAACGATCGGAGCACGGAATTGAACCTGATGTGGCCTTAGCGGCCAAGGAAGCTAAGACCGCACCGGCTTTTGGGACTAATGTTGGGGGGATACCCCCGGGTAGGGTCACACCGGGGTATAAAGGCCGAGTTAGCCGAGGTTCAGCAAGGCCAAAGCAGATGCTGGCCGGGTCACCTCAAGGCAGGCCGAATCATGGGGTAACCCGGACCAGGGGCGTTCGCCTAACTGAGTCTCAACCGACTTAAGCAGTAAGTCGGATGTGCATGTTTTACTTAGATGCAGGAACATGTGTGACCAGATCAGCTATGATCCGAGTCATGTCTGGCTTCTAGGAGAAGGAAGGAATCTCGCTGGTCAAAAGAAGCCCTGGTATGCACTACCTGAGCGAAGCGAGCAAGGACAGGACCACCGGGGCGTGGCCGACAAGGATGACGACGCCCATGTCAGCTGACGCGGGCGCTGCAGAGGCTCACGTAGATAAAGCATGTGTGACGCGGGGGAAAAGCACCCCGGTCGGCTTGCTACTTTGGGGGGAAGCATATTCTTAGGAATATGCTTCCACGTATGCCCTAGGCAGAAACCGAGCTCCCTCTATAAAAGAGGGGCTAGGGTTTCAGTAGAGGGGGTTGGTTTTTCTGCTATTCTGTTTTGGCTAGTGTTTTAGGTGTGATCGGTGGGTAAGAGTAAGAGAGCTCCTTCTTCCTCCTCTCGCCAAAATAGCTCAAGGAGCATTTGTAATCTTGGAGACAGAACTATACAGACATCTGTGTGGAGAATCACTCCACTATCCCTCCCTGGATTCCCTTAGCGTGTATTAGTCCCCACCTTTAGCCTATCCATGGCATCTGCCGTGACACCACCACGACACTTTGGTTTCTAATGTAGGGTTAGAGCACTTTTTGGAAGATGAACCTTGTCAATTTGTGAAGCTAACCATGTCTGTGGTGTAGGATTTCCAATTTAGTCACTCTTTTCCTAACCCCATGGTCCATTAAAAAATCTACAATATTGCTGTGAACCTTTCTCTTGATGATTTTTGTGCAGCCATTAAGGTACCTCATTGGGGATCATGTAGGAAGATTAAAGAGAGACCTGAACCACTCATGGATTTATATGCAGAAATTTGCTGAGGGAGTAGCTTCTCGAAGGAGAATGGAAAAAATCCGTAACATTCATCTTCCCTCCATTCGCTACTTTGCCTACTTTATTGCCAAGTGTGTTCTTGCTAGAAAAACTGCCAATAAGTTATCTTCGTTTGATTTAGCATTTATCTCTGCTGCTCTTTGACGAGATAGGTCTTACAACTTGGGTGCTTTGATAACTTTCCGTCTTGCTGCTAACCGTGAGAAAGGTGGAATTTGTGGAGGCCTCGTTGCTTCTTGTTTGCTAGCATTTCATGGTTTAGTGCCTCATCATCTAGACCTCCAGTTTCCCATAGAAAGGCTTGATCTTAATTCCATGATACAACATAAATTTATTTCCTCGTGGGCTAGTTTGAGTGAGTTGTCTTATGAAATAACCTTTCTCAAAGCTAGTTGGAGAAAGATCAAGTCCGAGCATGTCGTTCTTTTGCATGCACCTGTTTTGTTTAACCTTGATAATAGGGAAGGATGGTACCTCACTAAGGAGGAGCTTGACACGTACTTGGGAGAGATCTCCCAACAGGAGCAGGATACTAGAAGGGAGGTCATGAATGACTCGGTCTAGCCCTCGAATAAGGGAGAGTCTTCATATCAGCAGCCCGCTTATGATTGGGGAGCTTCTTCTTCCTCTCATGGGCCCAGCTACGACCATTCTTACCAAGATCCGCCCGCTTAGAACCCCTATTCGTACATGGATTGATACCCACTTAGGCCAAAAGCCTAAGCTTGGGGGGAGGTATGCGGACACCGCACTCATCTCCATATCATGTTGCGTCGATACTTTGTATATTCATGTTTTCGTTCTCTTTTTAGTTTTCGTTCTTCTTTGCTTTTGCTTTCTAAAAAAACACAAAAAGACCAAAAATATTTTTGTTGTTTCTCTTTGGTTTGCTTCTTCTTTTTGCCTTGGTTTGTTTTCTTTTTCCTTTTTGCTTTGTTTGAACTATTCGAAAAACCCAAAAAGATTTTTCTTTGTTTGTTTTTCCCTTTTGGTTCTTGTTTAAAAATCAAAAACACCAAAAATATTTGTCGTTCTTCTTTGGTTTTTGTGAGTTTGCTACAGGGTTCGGCAGTTCTCAGTGGAATATTGTTTTCATATTATTATTCAAGCCACACAAGTGAAGAGCAATAATGAGGATTAATGACAACTTGAGGCGTGGTAAGAGTCTGGTAACGAACTCTATTTGTTTTCATTTTTGTACATATACTCATCACTGTGGGCATGCTTAGTCCGTTCATGTAGAGTGTATATTATCTTTGGATGCTTAGTAGTTCTTGCTTTCTTATGATTAGCTCCAGCTCGCTAATAGTTTGTAGCATGTCTCATGAATGTTTGCTTGCATTACTCTATTCATAAATTGGTATGACACCATGGTTTCCTCCTCTGAATGTTTCATTTGATTGACTTGGCACATGCTCACGCATGCACATGACTGTAATAATCAGTTAAGCCTCGATGAATTATTTTGCCTTGAGGATCTTGAATCACTTTCATGCCATGAGTAGTCTTGTTTTGTTGCAAGCATGATAATGAAAGCTATTGCTCTCTCGTTTGTCGCTCCCTTACTATTGCTAGCCTCCATTTCCACTGAGTATTTTACTCAAGTTCCCAACTCCCAAAACCAAATATTGCCAAAGTGTCCACCATACCTACCTATTAGTATCGTTTGCTACTCCCGTGCATATTCACTCTGCCTTGTTTTCTTCCGAATAAAATGTTTGCTTGTTTTGAGAAAGTTAGTTAGTAAAGCTCTCACGAACTTGATGGCACACTTTGTTTCCCGTACTTAATAAACCTGAACCATTGTGAACTCTCCATGAAACTTATATGCTTGCAAATTATAGGCTGGGGATTAGCAGAACCGCGCTGTCACGGGGAACGCTTTCAACACTTGTAAATATATACCCATTTGATACCTTGCTCTTTTGTTTGCGGATGTCGTCGGTGTGAAATAAAAGGGGAGCTTGTAAGTCCATGGAGTTATGTATGTGTGTTAGAGAAACGCCTGGGCCGCTGGTCTAATCCATGCTAACATGGTGGAAACCTGCAGCGTAACCATAATGATATCTATGAAGCATTCTTATTATAAAAAAAGAGAGCGATAGCTATTGAGAAGAAGAAAAAGGTGGGGACTAAATGCACTAGGGGAATCTAGGGAGGGATAATGAGGTGATTCCTCACAAAGAAGATTTATATATGATTCACTTCCAAGGTTACAAGTGCTCCTAGAGCTGTATTGGTGAGAGGAGGAAGAAGGAACTCTCTTACTCTCACCCACAGTAGACCCGTACAAGACCTACCAGAGATCAACCCTTAGAACCTAAACCAATCAGAATAGCGGAACCCCTTCTACGGAGGCCCTAGCCCTCCTTATATAGGGGTGGCTAGGTCTCCACTTAGGGCATACGTGGAGGCATATTCCAGGGAATATGCCTCCTCCCAAAATAGTAAGCCGACCGGGTTGCTTTTCCCCTGCGTCACCCATGCAGAGGCTACGTGAGCCTTTGCTACGCCTGTGTCAGCCGACACGAGCGTCGTCCCCTCTTGTCGGCCACGCCTCGGTGGTCCTTCCCCTGTTCGCTTCGCTCATGCAGTGTGTACCGGGGTTACTTTTGACCGGCGAGATTCCTTCCTTCTCCTAGAAGCTAGATATGACCCGGATCATAGTTGACCCGGCCACACCCGTTCCTGCATACAAGTTAGATTCTCCTATCCGACTTACTGCTTAAGTCGGTCGAGGCTCCGTTAGGTGGACATCCCCTGGTCCGGGTTACTCCGAGACTCGGCCTGTCTTGAGGTGACCCGGCTAGCGTCCGCTTTGGCCTTGCCGAACCTCGGCTAACTCGGCCTTTTATACCCCGGCGTGACCCTACCCGGGGGTATCCCCCCAACATTAGTCCCCGAAGCTGGTGTGGTCTTAGCTGCCTTGGCTGCTAAGGCCATATCAGGTTCAATTTCACTGAGCTTTGGACGTTATCTCCGAGTTACCTCCTTATCTCGGATCGTATGGATTTACGTTCCCATGGAACATTCCAAGTTTTCACTTGCTGGCCGGGTTACCACCTTATTTCGGACCTCATGGTTTTACTTTCCCTTGGCACATTCCAAGTTTTCACTTGCTGGCCGGGTTACCACAGTCTCATCCGGGTGTTCTTTCCTTCTCTCGTACGCTAACCCACGTGGAGGCTAATCATTAGGTTGCCTCATTTTAAGGGCCAGCCACAGTAACCGCCGTAGTAATTGTCAGTTATCACTGCACGCGGGTCACGTCACGCCTGCCTCCTCGTTTACTGCATCAATGCGTCACGTCATGGGATTAGCTACACCCTGTGGCCTTCCGTGTGGCTCGCTGCTGATTGGTTGACGCGGGACATACACGGCCACACCGTGTGGCGTACCCGCATAACACGATCCCACTTCCCCCTCGAGGGAGTGGTTAAATAGGGGAAGGGCGCACCCCTTAGGTCTTTTCCTCCTTCCGCGCCCCTCTGCCTCTAGCTCTTCTTCTCCTTCTTCCCCGCGACAGCGCCGCCGCCACTGCTTCTAAGTAGTAGCACCGCCGCCATACTGCTTCCCCACGCCTCTGCATTGCCGCCACCGCTACCCGCCTCCTCCGCCATGGGTCGTTGTCAATCTAGGCCGTTGCCCCCCACCGCCGCTAGCGCTAGTGAGGGCATCGAACACATGATGACACAGGAGGAGCTCGCCGTCGCCGAGCAAGAGATGGAGGAAGACATCGCCACATTGGACCGTGGTGCGTGGGCCGGGTCCTGTGTCTGCCAAGACGACTTGGACTGGCTCTACCGCACCAGACGCATCCCCGCCGGCGTCACCGCGCGCCTCGCCTCCGCCGAACTCGCCCCCTCACCCAATCTGGGTGAGTTCGTCGTGTTCTTGTCCCACTTCCAGCAGGGGTTCGGTTTGCCGGTCAGCGACTTCTCCCATGACTGGTTAAGCACCTAAGAACTCCAGCCGCACCACCTTCCTGCCAACGCAATTACTTCTCTTTCTGCCTTTGCCTCCATGATCGAAGGCTATGCCGGACTATGGCCCACGAAGGAGCTATGGATCTGGTTTTTCAGTCTTCGTCGTAATGTTATTCCGAACATTCAACTTGATCCGGAGGACAAGCAGCTCACGCAATTCGGAGCTGCGTCCATCTCACCCCGGAGGCTATCCGTCTTCCCCCGAGTCACTGGGCTAGACTCCTGTAAAGGATGGGCCCGGACTTTATTTTATGTCCGGAACGAGGGCACTGAAGACTTGATCTGGCTGCTCCCCTATGCTCCGGGTCCTCCTATCCCGGAGTTGTGGGACGTTGTCCCCAAGAAGCCCACGACCTTGGGTAACTTGGTCAACAAAAGGTTCATGGAGCTGAAGGAGCTCGGGTTGCGCAACGGGGATGCCATGATCACGTTCAGCCGCAACCGGATCTCCCCCCTCCAGAAGCGCACTCACAAGGTGTGCCACATGAGCTGGGGCCGCGACCCTAACCGGACCTCGTCCTTCGAGTTGAGCAACACGGAGATCTATCGCCGGGTCAAGGCCCTCTTCACCACCCACAAAGACTTCTCCTCTGAATGGACGTGGGGAATTGAGCACTTTTTCCGCGATAGGCTTCCTCCCGTGGTAAGCCTCATGGAGCAAACTTTCTCTGGATTAAATCATATGTTGGTCATTGTTGTATTTTTAACTCTATTGTCTGTTCTTTTCCTCAGCTATTCCTTCAGCAAACCCTCGAGGATGGCACCGTTCCGACCCTTAAGTGGGCGCCTGACCAGGAGACCTCGGATGAGGAAGAGCCGGATCAGGAGATGTTCCTCCAGATGCTCGACGCTACAAAGCGACCCACCGGTAAACTCTCTTCTATTAGAGATTGGCCTGATGATGAAGATGACTCAGATGTGGAGGTGACGGAAGCTGTTGACGCTATCCCCCTTTCTTATGCTTTTCCGGCATCAGCTAACCCCGGTGGGCAGATCCACGAGGACCCTCCCCTTGCTACGGGTGAACCTGTTCCGGTAGTGCCGAAGAAGAAGCGTGGAGCTGCATCAAGTTCCTCCTCTGGACCTTCTCAGCCCGCCAAAAGGCAAAAGAAGTTCGGAGACAAAACCGCCTCCAAGCCAGCAGGCAAGGCCCCAACACGAAGGGCTCGGAAACCCAAGGAGCCCCTGACCTTGGATGCGTAAGCCTCTTTTCCCTCTGCAACTTACTCTTCCTTGCATTGTTTTAGTTTCTCTTTTGACATTATTTGATTCGGCAGGGCTATGGTGGAGGTCCCCCAGAGTGGATCTAGCATCTCTTCGACGCTCCGGCTTAGCCCTTCTCCCCCTCATGATGACGAGTCACGCCCGCTGAGCCCTATTCTAGAGGGTTCTGCGCCTGCTCCGGGTTCTATTCCACCTCGTCAAGAGGGGGTAACCTTGGAGCAGGGGAGACCGGCCCAGCCAAGGCTACCTTAGCACCAACACCAACTCCGGTACCAGCACCAACTCCGGCACCAGTACCAACTCCGGCAGCAAGAACATCAGCAGCAGCACCAAGTTCAGCAGCAAGAGCACCAGCTCCAAGCTCCTCCGCCTCGTCCGAGTCTTCTCAGTCTCAGCGAGGAAGTACCCAGGCAGCTCCTAAGGGGAAATCTGCTGCGACCACTTCTTCCCCCCAACAGCCCAAGGGCAAAAAGGCCCCTGACGCCACTAGGACAACATCCGTCGAGGCTGGATAGCGTACCCTCGCATCCATGCTTCCCAAGATACCTCTAGCCCCAAAGGACGTCCCTGCCGAGCCAGCTGATGCGCAACAACTTGTTCTGCACACCAGCCAGGCCCTTGCCCTGGTTGAGAGGAAAGAGGCGCATGCGAAGGGCTTGGTGGCGCCCCATATGCCCACCGGCGAGCGATACCCTCCGAGCCTGATTGAATTTGTCATGAATTGGAACAAGGCAGAGGTAGTCCAAGACGCTGATCTCCTGGAGAAGTTCGGTCCCGCCGAATTCTCCGCTCAAATGAACACCGCCTTTAAGGCGCTCAACATCACGGGTCCGATGATGGAGGTACGTTACTCGTTTTCCTTAGCCAGTTGTAGGTATTTAGTAATATAACCATTAGTCCCTGAGCCTCCGGGGGAGTAACTTGTTACTCGGCCGGATGCTCCCTAGAAAGCTAACATAGCTCCTTGATAAGTTCAAATATGCACACACCTAGATCCGGGTTAAGTTCCACTTGGCCCGGATTTAGTACACTTCGAATATGCACACACCTAGAGCCGGGTTAAGTTCCACTTGGCTCGGATTTAGTATACTTCGAATATGCACACACCTAGAGCCGGGTTAAGTTCCACTTGGCCCGGATTTAGTACACTTCGAATATGCACACACCTAGAGCCTGGTTAAGTTCCACTTGGCCCGGATTTAGTACACTTCGAATATGCACACACCTATAGCTGGGTTAAGTTCCACTTGGCCCGGATTTAGTACACTTCGAATATGCACACACCTAGAGCCGGGTTAAGTTCCACTTGGCCCGGATTTAGTACACTTCGAATATGCACACACCTAGAGCCGGGTTAAGTTCCACTTGGCCCGGATTTAGTACACTTCGAATATGCACACACCTAGAGCCGGGTTAAGTTCCACTTGGCCCGGATTTAGTACACTTCGAATATGCACAAGGCTAAGTTATATCTTTGTACTCTTTGTAGGTGACCACCAACCGCCGTAGCGCTGAGTTTCAGCGTCTCCTTGACACCCATAAGACGCTGCGCGCCAAGCATAATACACTTTTCGCTGAACACGAGAAAAGGGGTAAGTTTCTTCCTTGGCACTTCTCCGTTTTTCTTCATTTTCCTCTACCGAACTAACCTATCATTTGGTTTCCACAGCTGGGGTGGAGGCTGAGAACAAGCTTATGAGGAAGAACTTGGATCAGATCAAGGGTAAGTCATTTTTGTCCGACCTTGCTATATTTTCTATCTCCTTTTCTCCTTGGCTAGGCAAACATTCATACCTCGACCCTGCCGGGTCAATACACTATTTCAGCATCTCTTGAAGATAGTGTGCCCATGCCTGATATGATGCTGCATTTTCTCGAACAAGCAGGACAACATCAAGCCGAGCTCAAAAAGAAAGACGATGAGCTCGCCCTCCACCGGACCAAGGATGATGAGATCGCCAGGCTCAAGGCTGAGATGGAGAAAATGAAAGCACAGCACCAGTCCGAGCTCCAAAAGGTTGGCCAGGATTACATAGAAGAGCGTGAGCACCTCAATCTCCAGATCGCCAAGGACCAAGATCTACTCAAGGAGGCTGACACTGAGCTTAAGTCAGTGAATGCTGAGCTTGTGCAGCTTCGCAAAAGACGCGATGACTGTACCAGGGAGTTGACCCAGATCCTCAGCCATATATCATGTCAGCTCCTTTCCCTTATCCGACATATTTCTCTGGGTTACTTCACATGTCTTTTCTCTTACTTGTTTCTCTTGTCTCGTTTTCAGGCAAATTTCCTGAGGGCACTGCCATTGCGAGCGCCGCACTTGCAGATTTCCGCCGAGAGAGGGGTACTCCCACTGGTCCTGGTGGTGAGGAGATTCCATATGACATGGAGGACCTGTTGGTCAGCCTGTCATCTCACGTGGAACTCATCAAGAACTATGGCAGGGATATCCTCGACGTTGCAGTCCGAATCTTCAACATGTTCTGGCCTGGAGAAGACACTCCGAAGACTACCACAATTCTTGTTGAGAAGTTAATGGAAATCGAGACCCAGCTCGACCTCTGGAGGGAGTCCGCTGGACGTGCTGCAACTGATACCGTTCTTCACCACATACTCATGTGGTACGAGAAGATCGATCTCAACCTCCTGACGCGCCTGCGTACCGGGTCCAAATGGACGAATGACCCGGAGTGGGTAGCTCGACGCCAGGCTTGCGCCCATAGCCTCATCGAATATTCTCCCATTCATGAATGGACTGAGGGACCGAGCTTCCTGGAAGCCGCTGGTGACGAAGAGGTTGAGAATGTTGAAAATGGCTCGGACGAGGTTGGAGAGGACGATGCCTCGGATATCGAAGACGGTGAAGATGATGCCGAACTTCCTCCTCGTGCTGCTCCTTGAGTGAAAACACTTGAAAACTTATCAGATCCCCGGTATGCCATGTGGAATTGTATCCAATACGCATGTGATGTTTTGATACTAAGTTTCTTATGCCGAATTAGCTTGGGCGTAGTCCCTGAGTTTCATTTTCTTGTTCATCCAATCTTTTTGCTCGGTTCGTGTCTACCTTGATTCGGTTTTAGAACTTACGAATCCGAGCTTCAAAAATTGTTTTAACAATACTTGGAAACTTTCGGCTTATCTCAAAATAATTCAACATAGTAATTTGAATGTAAATACAAGGTTAGTCCGGAAAACAAACGTCGGCTCGATTATGTTTTTTTCCTTAGTCGTTTTTCATGTGCCAGGCAGTTCCAAACTTGTTCACTTGCTTTCCATGAAGCCAATTCTTGTTGGACAGCAGCAAGTCGAAGAGTTGGGTTTTTGCTGCCCACACACTACTAAACCGAGTTAAGTAGAACAACTTACTCCAGCTGACGTATAAATAATAAAAGATAACAAATATTATTAAGGCAGTCCCCGAGTTACTGCTCGAGGTGCCAACATTTCATTGATAGGCTCATTGCCGGCATACATACCGACATCTGAGAAGCCTCAGATACATACACTTCTTAGCTAAGTGTAGAAAGGACGAAGTAGAGCTATATTCCATGGACGCTTAGATTCCTCGCCGGACCTGTCCGCCTTGTTCTTTTCCTGTGGCTTTGCATCTATAAGATAATAAGAATCATTGTGCAATGCCTTGCTCATGATGAACGGCCCTTCCCATGGGGGGGATAATTTATGCATGCCAACAGTACGTTGTACCGACCGGAGCACCAGATCGCCTTCCTGAAAGACTCGGGGCACACTTTCCGGCTATGTTAGCGTCGGAGATTTTGCTGATATATGGCGGATCTGGACAATGCCAGTTCTCTCGCTTCTTCCAGCAGATCAACATCATTTTGCCGGGCTTCTTGCACTTCAGCTTCTGTGTATTGGGTGACCCTAGGCGAATCATGCTCTATGTCGGCTGGTAATACAGCTTCTGCCCCATATACCAGAAAAAACAGCGTATAGCTTGTTGATCGATTTAGAGTTGTTCTTAAACTCCACAGTACCACAGGTAGTTCTTCTATCCAGCACCTCGCTGATCTTTGCAGCGGCTCAATGAGCCGGGGTTTTATCCTGGATAATACTAATCCATTGGATCTTTCCACTTGTCCGTTCGATGCGGGGTGGGCTACTGAGGCAACGTCTAGCTGGATCTTCTTATCCCGGCAGAAACGCGCAAATGCTCCTTTAGCAAAATTTGTGCCATTATGAGTGATGATACTGTGAGGATAACCGTATCTCAAGATGATGTCTTTGAGAAATGTTACGGCAATAGCTCCATCACACTTTCTTATAGGCTTCACCTCAATCCACTTTGTAAATTTGTCCACCATGACCAAAATGTGAGTCATATTCCGCCTTGCTGCTTTAAACGGGCCAACCATATCCAAGTACCATACAGCAAATGGCCATGTAATTGGTATGGTCTTGAGCTCCGACATTGGCATATGTGTCTTGGTAGCATACCTCTGACAACCATCGCATTTTCTCACCAGATCTTCTGCTTGTTCTAAGGCACTTGGCCAGTAGAATCCATGTCGGAAAGCTTTTGCCACCAAGGCTCGGGACGAGGCATGATGCCCGTACTCCCCTTGATGTATATCTCGGAGGATGTCAAGCCCTTCTTCCGGGTCAACGCATCGCTGGAGGACATTGGTCACACTCCTTTTGTATAACTCGGAATTGATGATCGTGTATGCCTTAGCTCTCCTCTATGTTTGCCTGGATAGTACCTCCTCAGTGGGTGAAGTTCCATCTTTCAGGAATTGAAATATAGGTAGTGCCCAAGCTGGTATTGCTCGCACGGGGAACACATCCTCATCAATTTCCATCTGATCCACCGGCATAACTTCAATCGGATCACGCTGAGTAGTCCCCGGGTCTTGCGAGGCAGTCCCCGGGTTCGCTGAGGCAGTCCCCTGGTTTGCCGAGGCAGTCCCCGGGTTTCACGCACCACCTCCCATGTCAATGTCCATGGGCACAACTCTGAATTCTGTATCTTCCGAGACGTAAATTGAGTCGGTTTCTAGGGACGGCCTGATGGCTGGTTTCCTGAGGTGCTCTAATGCTACACCCGGTGGAATTGCTTGTAGGGTTGACCCGAGCTTCGACAACATGTCGGCAGCCTCATTTTCCACCCGGGGTACATGGTGAAATTCACATCCCTCAAAGTAACCAGATATCTTCTGCACATGAAATCTGTACAGAGCCATGTTTGGATCAAGGGCGTCCCACAGTCCCGACACTTGCTATACTACCAAATCCGAGTCGCCAAAGCACAGGATCCGACGTATCCCAATCTCTTTTGCCACTTTGAGCCCATGCACAAGTGCTTCATATTCAGCGACATTGTTTGATGCCGCGAAATAGATCTGCAACACGTATTTCAGCTGGTCCTTCTTTGTCGAGGTAAGTACGACTCCAGCGCCTAGCCTAGTTTTTGTTTTTGACCCGTCAAAGTGCATTCGCCAATAGTTCGGATCTGGTAGCAGCGGTTGGTATTGCACCTCGGCCCAGTCCACAAAAAAGTCCGCCACAGCCTGAGACTTAATTCCCTCTCTTCTGTCATATTGTGGCGCATAAGGAGCTAGTTCAATTGCCCATTTTGCAATTCTGCCACTCGCATCCTTGTTACTCATTATCTCGGATATAGGAGCCTCACATATTACCCTGATGGGATGCTTCTCAAAGTAATGCTTCAGCTTCTTAGCTGCCATGTACACACCATACGCCACCTTCTGATAGTGTGGGTAGTTCTACTTTGAGGCAGATAATACCTCGCTCAGGTAATACACTGGCCTTTGCACCGGCTTACCTTCCTCGTCGCGCTCCACCACTATCACTGCACTTTCAACTCGGTTGGTTGCGGCTATATAGAGCAACATTGGCTCCTTTGATAGTGGAGAGGCTAACACTGGTGCAGTGGCTAACATCTTCTTCAAGTGGGCAAAGGCTTCATTGGCCTGCGGCGTCCAAACGAACTTATCCGACTTTTTCATGAGTTGGTAAAGAGGCAATGCCTTTTCTCCCAACCGACATACAAACCGACTTAACGATGCCAGGCAACCCGTGAACTTCTGGACATTGTTAAGACACTTCGGCAGTTCCATTCGTTCAATGGCCCGGATTTTAGTTGGATTAACTTCGATACCTCAGCTAGAGACAAGAAATCCGAGTAACTTTCCAGCCGAGACACCGAAGGTGCATTTTTCTAGGTTAAGCTTCATCCGGAACCTTCTTAGGTTCGCGAATGTCTGCCTGATATCGTCAAGGAGCATTTTGCTTTCCTTGGTCTTGATAACCACATCATCCACATACACTTGTACATTTTTACCAATTTTGTCATGCAAACATTTTTGCATACATCTTTGGTACGTTGCCCCTACATTACGTAAACCAAACGGCATGGTGCGATAGCAATAAGCCCCATACAGGGTGATAAATGCAGTCTTTATTTGATCATCCGGATTCAGAGGTATCTGGTGGAAACCAGAATATGCATCAATGAACGACAACAATTCACATCCAGCAGGTGAGTCTATGACCTGATCTATCCTTGGCAGTGGAAATGGATCTTTTGGACACGCCTTGTTCAGGGTCGTGTAATCGATACACATACGCCAAACCACTGCCGCATTCAGATCGTCTTTCTTCTTCTCGACCAACACCGGATTAGACAGCCAATCCGGGAACTTCCATGATAAATCCTGCAACTAGTAACCGAGCTATCTCATCTCCAATGACCTTTCTCCTATCCTCGG
Source organism: Avena eriantha (assembly GCA_910589775.1). NCBI lineage: Eukaryota > Viridiplantae > Streptophyta > Magnoliopsida > Poales > Poaceae > Avena > Avena eriantha. The sequence goes on along the minus strand of OU342745.1, from coordinate 248,670,705 downwards.
CGAAGCGGCGGAGAGGTTGCTTCACCGGCTTTGCTCCGGGTCTCACGTTTAAAGAGTGCTCGGCCAACTCCCTCGGAACACCTTGCAAGTCCTGTGTGGACCAAGAAAAAATATCCCGATTCTCACGGAGGAAGTTGACGAGCGTGCTTTCCTATTTGTCACCTAACCCGACACCAATTGTTACGGTGCGCTCTGGGAACATATCATCAACAGGAACTTTCTTGGTATCTTTTGTGGCTTGGAATGAGACACTTCCATGCGGGTTACTCAGCGCCGGCATATACTGTTGCGCGGACAGAGCCAATGCCGCCACCTCTTGGATTTTCCTTTTCTCTTGCGCAATCACGAGTGACTCGGCCAGGTTAGACCCGGCCGACACACACTCAATGGAACGTCGGAAATCCCCAGCAATGGTAATCACTCCGTTTGGCCCGGGCAACTTCATCTTCAAGTAAGTGATGTGACAACTTGCCATGAACTTGTTCAGTGCTGGCCTTCCGAGTAACGCGTGATACGCACTTTCCAAGTTCACCACTTCGAATTCCAAATTTTCAGTTCGGCAGTTCTCTCTCATGCCGAACAATACGTCAACCCGGACCTTGCCTATGGGCTCACAAGAAACGCCGGGCACAATACCATGGAAAGTTGTCCTTGTAGCTTGGAGCATGTTCTCCGAGATACCTAACTTGCGCATTGTATCCGCATAGATGATGTTAATGCTACTGCCGTTGTCAATCAGTACCTTGGAGAACCTTACATTGATGTTCGGCCCAATGAATGTCGGATCCAGAACCAACGCATACGAACCAGGACTTGGCATAAGCTTGGGATGATCTTTGATATTCTAGGTAATTTCCTGATTTGACCAAGGCATATACCTCGTCACTGCGGGCATTACCGCATTCACCTCCATATGTTGACGTTGCAAGCTTTTTCTATCTGTTTCCTTAGTGGTGAACACACAGTAACTTTGATGATGCTCTCTGTACTCATTCCTCCCTTTATTTCCGGGGTACCTCTGATCCGGTTGATGCTGGTTTTCCACTTGATGCACTGCATCCCTTCTCTCATGGTTATCATACCTCGGCGAAGGGGGAGGCAACATTAGCTGTTGCATGTTTGCTCCGGAGAGCAATTGCTGCCGAGGTAACTCCTGCTGAGGTTGATCATTCCGGGGTGCCTGAGCATTCCCCGAACCACCTTGCTCTATTTTGCGCATCCACTCACACTGCCTTGTAGTATGACCCGTTGGGTTACTCGGATTTGGCGTGTGAAATTTACACGGCTGATCCAACATTGACTCATAAGTATACCTCGGATGGTCCTTCTTTTCTTGCCACTGTTTCTTTTTCTCTGGCGTCCAAGTTTTCTTGCCATCGTTTCTCGGAGTCCATTGCCCTCCAGTCTTCTGACGTTGATTGCACCCTGCTCCGGGCTGATCTTGATTCACAGCTGCCACTTGTTGCGAACTGTAACGGTGATCCGGTCTGTCATCTCTTCTTTTACCTCTGTAGTCATTTCTCCGGGATGATCCTGCTCCATCACTCTAGTAGTATTCATCATTTGATTCGTTTGACACGAGCCTAGGTTGAGTCGGATCACCCAGAGCATACGAATCAGCGATCTGGATGATCTCTGCCAGTGTAGTTGGCATTTTCCTTTGCAACTTTTGCCACAGCTCGCTTGCATATCTACATCCTTGCGCAAACCACGCTATGGTCTATGATTCTATCACGCCCTCACATGAGTTTCTCACGGTGCACCACCGGGTTAAGAACTCTCTGTCCGTCTCATTCGGTCTTTGCTTACACATAGCTAGGGTCTGTGGCCTATTTGGCCTCTGATATGTACTTGAGAAATTGCTGATGAACATCTCCTCAAAATCTATCTAGCAGTTAATACTTCCGGGTGGCAAATTGTTCAACCACACCCTCGCTGGCCCCTCCAACATCTGGGGTACATATCTCACAGCCCATCTCAAGTTGCCTGTAGCAATTTTCACTGCTGTAGCATAGTTTATCAACCAATCCTCCGGCGTTGTACTACCGTCATACATCTTAGTACCTCTAGGTAAATGGAAGTTAGGCACCGGAGGCTCCTTCATGATCCGGGGCCCAAAACACGCGGGACCCGGAGGACCTTGACACTCAATCTGTTTCGACCTATACAGTCGATCCAGTTTTAGCCTGGCATCATCCAGAATCAAATCTCTACTTCCGAATCTCGACCCTATCACATGATAGTCCGGACTTGGGTATCCCGCATTCACCATTTCCGAATATCCCTCATTATACCGGTCCTGCTCTCTTGGAGCGCCTCTCTGTTGCATACCCCGGCCGGCACTTTGCTCTTGCCTTGGTATATTCCGCTGTTGCGGTGATCCTATCGAGTTACGCTGTCCGGCATTGCCATTTACATCGTTTCCTTGACCGGCCTTACCTTGGTCGCGATTACCTCGGCCAGCTTCACCTTGGCTCACACTTCGTCGATCATCATTTCTCTGTACTTCTTTTCCTTTCCCTGCCCTCGTCGGGTCATACGGGACGATCTGTTTGTTTCTTCTGGCCGAGGTTACTACCTCTTCTCTCCTAGGTCCGCCATGAGGAGACGATGCGGCTCCAGCAGATTTCTCCAGGTTACCTACCCCCGAATGAACGATCTTGGAGGCCCTGGCTCTCTCCGGGTTAGCCCTGAGCAGTTCCTCGTTTTGTCTGTTCGCGATCCGAACCAACTCATTGACCCTTTCTTGCTGCCTCTGACGGGCTTCACCCGTAAGGCCCTCTAGCTCGGATGCAGCTGCATCTGCTGCTCTGAGGTTTTTAGCCGGGGTACTGTACCTCGGCAGCCCCACGGACAAACAGTGTCTGACTCCTCAATCCTAGTATCACCCTCTTTGTTCATTTCACTCATGAGATTTCTCCCCTTTACTTTTACAGCATCAACTTTGTTTGCCTTTGCGTACTCACGCAGCGTCATGTTCAACGACTGCTGAGCCGCAGCTATCTTTTTCGCACCCTCTAGAATTTTTTGCCTAGTTTCCTCTAGCTCGGCCCGCCTCTCTAGTGGAGGAACTCTACCTTTCCTTGGTGCCTTGGGTGTTACCTCCGGATCTGGCGCCGGATCCTTGCTTGTGCCAGCGCCAGGCGCAGTCATCATCACCTCAGCACAGTCCGGGGAGCGAGTGATACATGCCCCGTGAGCCACGCTAAGGGGAGGCTCGCCTGCCTCGACGACGTGCCGCGGATGAACGCAGGATACATCCACAACGACGTAGACCTTGTGCGCGCCGAGCTTGACGAAGAGGCCATTGCACGGAAGAGGACATGTGCCGAAGCAGCCAGCGTTGTCGCTGACGAAATCCAGCGCTCCAAAGCGCTAGACGAGCTCGGAGACGATGCGTTCGCCGGTGCCGATGAGGTTTCCCGTCCGAATCTTCACCCCTGCTAGCGCCGCTAGCCCCACGGTGGGCGCCAACTGTCGTGGTGGTGTCACGGCAGATGCCATGGATAGGCTAAAGGTGGGGACTAAATGCACTAGGGGAATCCAGGGAGGGATAATGAGGTGATTCCTCACACAGAAGATTTATATATGATTCACTTTCCAAGGTTACAAGTGCTCCTAGAGCTGTTTTGGCGAGAGGAGGAAGAAGGAACTCTCTTACTCTCACCCACAGTAGACCCATACAAGACCTACCAGAGATCAACCCTTAGAACCTAAACCAATCAGAATAGCGGAACCCCTTCTACAGAGGCCCTAGCCCTCCTTATATAGGGGTGGCTAGGTCTCCACTTAGGGCATACGTGGAGGCATATTCTAGGGAATATGCCTCCTCCCAAAATAGTAAGCCGACCGGGTTGCTTTTCCCCTGCGTCACCCATGCAAAGGCTACGTGAGCCTCTGCGGCGCCTGCGTCAGCCGACACGAGCGTCGTCACCTCTTGTCGGCCATGCCTCGGTGGTCCTGCCCCTGTTCGCTTTGCTCATGCAGTGCGTACCAGGGTTACTTTTGACCAGCGAGATTCCTTCCTTCTCCTACAAGCTAGATATGACCCGGATCATAGTTGACCCGGCCACACCCGTTCCTGCATACAAGTTAGATTCTCCTATCCGACTTACTGCTTAAGTCAGTCGAGGCTCCGTTAGGTGGACATCCCTTGGTCCAGGTTACTCCGAGACTCGGCCTGCCTTGAGGTGACCCGGACAACATCCGCTTTGGCCTTGCCGAACCTCCGCTAACTCGGCCTTTTATACCCTGGCATGACCCTACCCGGGGGTATCCCCCCAACAACGAGTCGGGAGGATGGCGCCGAACCAACATCCTCGACAGCGGGCGCCTCCACGAAATGCGCTACAGCAACATCCACATTACCGGCAAGTGCCGCATGGACGGACGAGTCGACTTCATCGCCAATGCCAGCTACGGCCAGCGCGACACCAAGAGTTACCGCGGCGATGGAGGAAATTACTGCGACAGCGGAAACTACCGCTCCAATAACACATCGAGGCCGAAATTTGAGCCCGCTGTCCTGCTCAATCAGCCCTGCATCTACCATAGCTGGGAGGGAAAACCCGCCACCCACACCACCGCTGATTGTCACTCTCTCAAAGAGATCGAGAAGGCGAGGCGAGCAAGGGAGGACCCTAATAACAACCCACCTTGGGACAACGGGAACGGCGGCGGCTTCGGCACCGCCGTCGGCTCACTACACACCTTCACCGGACTTGGCACCAAGCGCGAGAAGGAGGTGCTCGCTCGTGCGGTCGCTGTCAACGCGGTGACACAGGTCGACATCCCTCGCTTCCTCAACTGGTCTAAGTAGAGCATCACCTCGAGTCGCCAGGACCACACGCCAAGAATCGAATACCCAGGGCGAGTCGCCCTGGTAGTCAGGCCCAAGGTGGCCGACTATTGGTTGCCCAAGACACTAATGGACGGTGGGAGCTCCATCAACATCATGTACCTGGACACGTTCAAGAGGCTCCAGCTCCCAGAAGCAGCCATTGAGCCAACGGTATCGTCGCCGGTCGGAAGGCGTATCCGATCGGAAAAGTGACACTGGCAGTCACCTTCGGCACTCCGGCAAACTACCGCATGGAGAGGATCCTATTCGAGCTGGTGAACTTCCGCAGCCAATACCACTTCGTCCTGGGTCACCAAGCATTCACAAAGTTCATGGCGACCCCACACTACACCTACAACATGATGAAGCTCCCCGAGCCAAGCGGCATCATCACCATCCACGGCGACCCCGACATGGCCGTGGAATGCGAGGACAAAGGCGCCGAGCTCGCCGACGCCGTCATCGCCGCGGAGACCGACCACGCGGAGAAGCTTGCGAAATACGCGGGGAACATCAACAAGGATGACCCCACCATCCTGAAGAAACCAACTGCCGTGAACTCCACGTTCGAGGCAACCACGCACACCCGCACCGTCGAGCTCGTCCCAGGCGACTCCAGCTAGACGGTCACCATCGGGGCGCACATGCCCGCATAGGAAAGCGCGCTCATCGGGTTCCTCCGTGAGAACCGCGACGTCTTTGCATGGAAGCCATATGACATGCCAGGTGTCCCGAGGTAACTCGCTGAGCACAAACTCAATGCCGACCCCAAAGTGCGACCAGTAAAGCAGTCGCTATGGCCCTTCAATGAAGAGCGTCGTCGAGCGATCGCCGAAGAAGTACAGCGCCTGCTAGCCACAGGCTTCATCCGGCCAATCAAATACTCCAAGTGGCTGGCAAACCCAGTCCTGGTTCTAAAAAAGAATAAAACATGGAGAATGTGTATCGACTACACCAACCTCAACAACGCCTGCCCGAAGGAGGAGTTCGTCCTACTGCGCATCGATCAAATCATCTACTCAACCGCGGGATCAGAGTCGCTGTGCTTCCTCGATGCTTACTCTGGTTATAACCAGATCAAGATGGCGGTCGAGGACGAGGAGAAGACGGCTTTCATCACGCCATTCAGCGCCTTCTGCTACACGGCCATGACGTTCGGCCTCAAGAACGCCGGCGTCACATACCAGAGATGCATGCAGGAGTGCATAGCGAGCCAAATTGGCCGCAGCATCCACATCTACATCGTCGACGTGGTGGTAAAATCCACCCGCTAGGACGACCTACTCGACGACCTGGCCGAAACCTTCGCAAACCTGCGGAGGTACAACATCAAGCTGAACCCTAGAAAATGCACCTTCGGCGTCCCTACCAGACAACTCCTAGGATATGTAGTCTCCAAGCGAGGCATCAAAGCCAATCCCACCAAGATCGACACCATCGCACGACTCGGGAAACCCTAGTGCCTGCGCGACGTCTAGAAGTTGGCAGGGCAAGTCACGGCTCTCAGTCGCTTCATCCCCCGGCTAGGCGAGAAGGCAATGCCCCTCTACCACCTGATGCGCAAGAGCCCCATGTTCCAATGGGACGCGGAATCCGACGACACACTCAAAGCGCTCAAAGAAGTGCTACTCGCGGCCCCACTCCTCGCCGCTCCACTCGACAAAGAGCTAATGCTTGTCTACGTCGCGGCCTCCACTCGAGTCGTCAGCGCCATGATGGTCGTCAAACGACCGGAGGAGGGCAAGGAGCGCCTCATACAGTGCCCTGTCTACTACATCAGCGAAGTCCTGACAGATTCACGACAACGCTACCCGTAGTACCAAAAACTGGTATACGCGGTATTCCAGGCCAAGCGGCAACTCCCAGACTACTTCCAGGAGCACCCGATCACGGTGGTCTCCTCTGCACCCCTGCAAGACATAATACGCAATTGCGAGGCGACCGGGCAAGTCGCCAAGTGGGCCATCGAAATCGGCGTCCACAACATCAAATACGAGCCCTGCAAAGCGATCAAGTCACAAGCCCTGTCTGATTTCCTCGTAGATTGGGAAGAAGCACAGCAGCCAGAGAAGCTCCCGTACCTACACTACTGGTCGCTCCATTTTGACGGCTCCAAGAACACCGACGGCGCAGGGGCTTGGGTCATACTGACCTCTCCCGAAGCAGCAAGCTCCGCTACGTGCTCCACCTCAACTTCAAGCCCTGCACCAACAACATGGCAGAATACGAGGCCCTCCTCCACGGCATGAGAGACGCTAAGGAGATGAACGTCAACCGCTTGCGATGCTATGGCGACTCCGACCTAGTCGCCGGCCAAGTCGCCGGAACGTGCGACGCCGTCTCCCCCACAATGATCGTGTACCGCCAAGCGGTAGACCAGTTGGGAGGACACTTCGACGACTACTCCGTCGAGTGGATCGACAGGCGCAAAAACGAGGAGGCAGATGCCCTTTCCCGCATCGGATCGACCCGACAAGCACCACCAGTAGGCATCTTCCTCGACATCATCCACAAACCGTTGGTCAGCCCACCAAAAGAGATCGACGTCGGGATACCACTGCAACCAGAACCGGCCTTAGTCGCCATGGTTGTGGAGCCTAGCGACTGGACATCACCATCGTCGCCTTCTTGGAGCACAAAATCCTACCAAGCAACAAGACGGAGGCACTGCAAATCCTTCGTCATCATCAACGGCGAGCTCCACAGATCGTGCGCCGCTGCAAATCCTACCAAGGAGGGCGCGGATGATCGTGCGCCGCTGCAAATCCTTCGTCATCATCAACGGCGAGCTCCACAGACATAGCGCGACTGGCGTGTTCCAGCACTGTGTATAGCCAGAAGAAGGCTGCAAGATCCTCCAGGACATTCACGCCGGTGACTGTGGCCATCACGCCGGTGCCAAGTCGCTAGTCGCCAAGGCTATGTGGCACTGTTTCTACTGGCTCACTGCACACGCCGACGCCACCAACATCGTCCAGCGATGCGTCGGGTGCTAGAAGTACGCCCACTAGACGCACCTCCCTGGTTCGGAACTCAAGACCATCCCCATCACATGGCCATTCGCCGTATGGGGCATGGACATGGTAGGCCCATTCAAGAAGGCCCCATCTGGCTTCACCCATCTCCTGGTCCCGGTCGACAAATTCACCAAATGGGTCGAGGCCAAGCCAATAAAGAAGTGCGACGGCAAGACGGCCACCAAGTTCTTACGCGAGCTCATCTACCTATACGGCTACCCGCACAGCATCATAACAGACAATGGCACCAATTTCGCCAAGGGGGCCATGGCGGAATTTTGTGAAGAACATGGCATATGACTCGACCTCGCTTCAGTCGCCCACCCGGAGTCAAATGGCCAGGCAGAACGCGCCAACCAGAGCATCCTCCATGGGCTCAAGCCGCGACTCCAGGTGCCCCTCGAGCGCACCCCAGGATGCTGGGTCGACGAGCTCCCCTCTGTGATATGGGGGGTCCGCACTTCCGTCAATCGCTCCACCGGGTTCACACCCTTCTTCATGGTGTACGGTGCGGAGGCCGTAATGCCAACTGACTTAGAGCACGATTCACCTCGAGTCGCCAACTACGTCGAGGCGACCAACGAGGTCGCCCGCCAAGACAGCATCAACCAACTCGACGAAGCATGCGACCTGGCTCGCTCTCGCACCACCATATACCAGCAAGGACTCCACCGCTACCATAGCCACCGAGTAAGAACCCGCACGTTCTAGGAAGGCGACCTGGTCCTATGACTGGCCCAAGACAAGAAAGCCATGCACAAACTCTCCCCCCTATGGGAAGGACCATTCGCCATAGGGCGAGTCCTCGGCAATGACGCCTACTACCTCATCAACATACGGGGTGACAGCCAGGCCATGGAACATAAACCTCCTCAGAAAGTTCTACACTTAGAACCTCAAAATTGTACTCAGCTGGCATATATAATGAAATTCATTCGGATCATACAAATTGTGTCTACTCGCCATACTCTTGTGCCTCTCGCACTCGTACATATTAGCAATATGCTACTCACGGAAGTCAACCTCTGGTCGAGCGACCGGCACGGCTAAGTAGTGCGGCACAAGGGCACCGAAAATACTCGGGCCTTGGGTCGTCCACGAAAACGCCACTCCGAGGCTGCCATTGGAGTCGCCTAGCCTGACTGGCCTACTGGGCCAAGACAACTGGTATACACTTCTCACAGCAACCTGTCCCTCCCATCCTCGCGCAAAGTGACTCGAACGGTTAAGTACCACGCATGGGGACTCCACAAAACGAGACCCCCACGCGGCTCGGGAACACACCAAGTAAGAGAGCTGCCTTGGACTCGCCAAGCGACTGGCTCTCCGGGCCAGGGGAGAAGACGCGTTACAAACAACGCATTAACAACCTACGACGGGAACACGACCAATATGGTTGAGCACCACGCTCGGGGACTCGCCTACAAATCAATCCTACTCACGCTCGGGGACTCGCCACTCAGAAGACGCGAGAGACAAAACAATACACAACCAAAACAAAACACAAAAGTATACAATCGAGTTATACCCCATTAAAGGGCGGACGCGCTCGGGGACTCGCTCAATCAAAAATAAACACACCACACAAACTTGGTCGCAATACGAGTCGATTGACTCCCCTTGGCATACATTACAAAATGCATTACAGAAGTCGCCACTTGGCATACATCACAAAATGCCCAACTACATTGTTTACTCTACAGGTCCTGACAAAGAAGCACCGCCACCTCCCTTGACACGAACAAAAGGCTGCCACGGATTCGTCGGGTACGTCGTCAGCGACTTCGACAACACCGACCGGAAGGGCTGCTCCGACTTCATATCACGATGCTCTGGCTCGGGGTCACCAGGCGCCAACACCGTCTCCTAGTATGGCAGCAGATCCCCCATCGCCAGGACCCGATCGGCATAAGGGGCGGCCTTCACAGTCAGCTTCAGCACCTCGGACATCTCCACCGTGCTGGTTGCCAATGGGTAGCCACTCGTCACGTCGTCATGGTCGAAGTCGTCGGGGAAGTGGGAGAGACCCAAGCTCAACACTGTGGTGGCCCCGCGCCTGAATGCCGAACGTGCCATCCACTCCACGACGACAGGCACCTCCTCCAGATAACGCCACACCTCCATAAGTCCCCCAGGAATAACCTCGGTGGGGGACATCCCTTGAAGAGCCGCTTGGACACATAACGCCGAAGCCGTGGCCGCATTCACCATGGCAGTCACGCACTGCGAAGCAATGAAGGTCTGAACCACAGATCGCTTTGGCCTATCACAGCTGCAAAATCAGACGTTAGTGAAACTACGAACCTCCCCAATCAGGGACTCGCCGAACAAGTCAGGCAAAGACGGAGACTCACCAAGGAGTTTGCGGCAGCTCTCTGTGACATGCTTCTCCAAGGCGGCTTGCTCGTTGTGCAGCCCCACGATGATCGAATCCGTGCCTTTGCGTTCCTCCTTAGCCGCAGCGACAACAGCCTTCGCTCGGTCCTCCAAAGAAACTGAGGCCACACTAGCCTCCTCCAAGTCTTGGATCAGGGTGGCAATTCGTCCATTCGCCGCGTCCAGATCGGCGACTGGAACATACCCTTCACAGGCCTTGGAGATCGCAGCCGGGAAACCATCTGAAAGAAAGACCATCAACGCACCATACACAAACAGTTCACACCTGACAGAGGAAAGGATAGAAAAGCATATACTCACAAATAGTTTCCTGAAGCCGCTGGTTCGCCTCCTGCGCCTCGCGCAGATCACGCTCCAAGCGCTCCCTCACGGCCTGCCAATCGGTCGATTCCCTTTGCAAACCCTGCAAATAAACAACACACCTCAGACTTACCAAAAATCAACTTCCAGTTCCTAGCCGCTGAAATTCAGCGACCAAGAACTCGGGGACTGGAGAGTAGGAAAGAAGTTCAATTCCTAGCCGCTGAAATTCAGCGACTAGGAATTCGGGGACTGGAAAGGAGAAAGAAGTTCAGTTCCCAGCCGCTGAAATTCAGCGACTAAGAACTAGGGGACTGGACATACCTGAATAGCGGCGCCAAGCATCCTGTGAAGTTCTCCGGCGTCAGTCGACGGGATCGTGAAGGAAGTGCACCCATGACGGGACCCAATGTCCGCATCCACGATCTCCGGACTGTGCGGAGACCGGGTGTCCGCCACGCCTGGATACCCCCTGGCCATGAAGCGTGGGAACGTCGCCGATGCTCTGGCAGGGGCACTGGTTGTCGGGGCCGGCGCTTCTGGCGTGGCCGCAGCCAAGACTGGCTCCGATCGCGCAGCCACCACTTCTTCAACGACTGCCACAACATCGAGCTCCGCGGCGCCGCCCTTGGCTATGGCATCGTCGGCACCCCCTTCTGCTTCTTCGCGCCTTCCGCGGTCGCTACATCTCCGGAGGCTTTTATCTTCTTGAGGAGGTCACCCTCTCCCGTCGTGGCGGCCGGCGGAATCTTTGTCACCGAAGGGCCACCAATCTTCTTGGCCCCAGATCTGCTCGAATTCCCATAGTCAATATAACGACAATACAAAAACAAGAGGCGAGTCGGAAGAAGGAACCAATACTCACTTAGCGACCAGGAGAACACGAAGCCCGGTGCTGATGTGGGCAGGCTTGTCCAACTTTGGACCCAGCTTGTGAGTGAGCCCCCTCTCGAAGACGTCCGAATCCCACGACACCGCGGGCTACCTCGACGATGAAGCCGTAGTCGCCGGAACCTCCAGCTCCGAAGACGCGGCCGCCCTCGACGGCTGCGGCGACTTAGACGTCGCTGCTTCAGCCGCTTCCTGGCTTGGAACCCCCGAAACCGTTGGCGCAATCACCGCTAGGGGAACCTCTACCGCCGCCTCGGTGTCCTCGCCCTCCAACCCCTTCGTCGGGATCGCGTCCTTTGGAGCTTTGCGCGAGACTTTGGGGGTGTCTTCATCGTCGGAGTCGTCATCCGACTCAAACACCACCGCCAACTTGGACGGCGACATTGGCTTCTTCGCTGGTGACTTGGGCTTGCGTGCGGGCTTCGATGACGTAGCAGTACGCCGGGACGTGTGCTCCTGCACGACCTCGTCGCCTCCGTCGTGTTCGTCCAGGCTGCGGCTCGCCTCAAACTCACGCTGTTTCTGCATACGGGTCTTGCGAGCCACATGTGCTAGGGGAGGAACCTCCTCCTCCCCGTCGCTGTCGGAAGAATCTCCCTCGGAGTCTTCCTCGAGTTCCTAGGGGACCTCTTCATCGAGCGGAGGGAGCCAGCCCTCCAACACCTAAAAAAGCCGAAAACCACCATGAGTAAACACCAAACGCAGCGACTTAGAATTGAGGTGCGGAAATAGCGACTAGGGAGAAAACTTACTGTGGGGGCTTCATTCTTCACTAGAGTGTACGGGGCGAGCCCAACCGACACGCTGGTGAACTCCACGTTAGTGATCTTTTTCAGGGCGGCCTTGTAGTCCTCGGCCTGCCATGATTCCTTGCTGGTTCAGGAGGGGTCATGCTTCCCGCTGTACTCATACATCCAATGCGGCCGAGCCGCCAGTGGAACCAGACGCCGCCCGAGCCAGTAGTTGTAGAGGTTGATCGAAATCAACCCATGGTCCTTCAGCTTCTGGATCTGGTCCATCATCTCCGCGACGGCCATCCGCTGGTCTTCAGGAAGCTTCTTCGGCACCAACAGGCGAGGCTCGCTCCTCTCGGCGACAAACTCGGGAAGTGCCACCTCGCCGGAGGGAGTGGATTCTTTTACATAGAACCAACTCTTCTTCCACTCGCTGGCGGCCTTCTTTGGCAGGAGGAGCTTCATGAAATTGGCCTTCGGCTTCAATTGGAACGTGATACCTCCTGCAGCCAATATCAAGCCACCGGACGCCTCGCGCCCGATGCGGCCATGGAAGAGCTCCAACCACAGTGGAAAATACGGTCTGCAGCTGAGATAGCATTCATAGAAGGCGACGAAGATCTCCAGCTGCTCGATGCTGTGCGGGCCGAGATCCGATGCTTTGATCGCGTAATACACGCAGAAGCGGTGGAAGAAGAGCGAGGTGGGGAATCCTAGACCCCTTTCAAGATGGCTGGGGAAGCAGATGAATTCGCTGGGTCACGACTTCGGCTCGTTCTCGGAGGAGGGGGGAACCCGCCAGTTCCCCTTGCGGAGGACCCCGGCGTCCTCGAAAGATTTGAGCTGGGTTGTGGTGCATTTGGATTTTCCCCATGAGCCTTTGGGAGGCGCCATCAGGTAGGACATAAAATCGCACGATGAGGACGAATCAGAAGGACGAAGGGAGAAAGGTTGGAGACAGGAAGAACGAATATGGGAGAACGGAGAATGCGGGGAAGATTTGCGAAACTGAATCATCACTCCCCTTATATGGGAACACCACCCGCCAAAATCTGGGTAGTCGTTACTCACGGTAATTGCGTCGAAGTTACCGTTGGAAATTCCAACGGATAGTTTGACCAGAACTGACAGTCCAACTCCTCCATTCCACCCGCTACCCGCTAGTCTTCCACTCGCCGAAGCGGCGACTCGACAGTAGTAATATTCGTTGGAGTGGAGAGTGGAAGCCTAGGGAAATTCTCCTTGGTTCTAATGGAGTCCATCACTGACTCGACTGGGCGTCCAAATTGGGCTCGCCTACTTCGATCACCAAAGGGACGCCTGCGCCTGAATCAACGATGGCCTCGGGGACTACTGATGGGGATATGCCAAAGGGGGTATGCCCAGAAAACGTTCCGATTGGGCCGAAGGGCCTATGGATGTGCCTGAGGGATGGCGACTAGACTACGACGGAAGGAGAAGCCTAGCGACTGGAAGCTGAAGGCCCAGAAGAATACCTGAAGCCTAGTCGGATTAGGTCAGAAAGCCTCCGAGTCTATATCTGGCTCGGTTGTAACTTGTAAACCCTAGCGAGGTGACTCCTATATAAACCTCCCTAGGGTATCCTGAGGACTTACGTTCCATCATACACCCCCTCTAGCGACTCGCTGCTTAGACGCCGAGCTCGCCACCCTTATAACTCGCTCTCCATTAATCTAATCTAGCAGGAGTAGGTATTTACCCTTTGGGGGCCGAACCTGGATAAACCCATGTGCATCCGCCCCCATCTCGCATCGCAGATGGCCGCCAACTCTTCCCCACGTTACAATCAATCGCTACCAGTGGCAGCGACTGCCGTGGCAATTTCCACAACAATGGCTCTAGATGTGGTTCATGAAAAGAACATACATGCAATGACACTTGTGGATCCATGTGTGGTTCATGAGAAGAACACACATCCAATGACACTGGTGGATCCTTATGTGGTTCATGAAAATAACAGACATGCAATGACACTGGTGGATCCTTATGTGTTTTGTTTAGAGGAACAAACATGCAATGACACTGGGTGTGGTTCATGAAATGAACTGACATGCAATGACACTGGTGGATCCTTATGTGGTTTGTTTAGAAGAACACACATGCAATGACTCTAGCTGAGGTTCATGAAAAGAACACACATGCAATGACACTAGTGGCTCCCTGTGTGGTTCATGAGAAGAACACACATCCAATGACACTAGGTGGATCCATGTGTGGTTTGTTTAGAGGAACATACATGCAATGACACTGGGTGTGGTTCATGAAAAGAAAAGACATGCAATGACACTGGTGGATCCATATGTGGTTTGCGGAAAGCACAGACATAAAATGACTATAGCTGTGGTTCATGAAAAGAACAGACATGCAATGACACTGAGTGAATCCATGTGTGGTTCATGCGAAGAACACACATCCAATGACACTGGTGGATCCTTATGTGGTTTGTTTAGAGGATGAGAAATGCAATGACACCGGTGGATCCTTATGTGGTCTGTCTAGAGGAACACACATGCAATGACACCGGGTGTGGTTCATGAAAAGAACAAACATGCAATGACTTATGTGGTTTGTTTAGAAGAACACACATGCAATGACAATGGTGGATCTTTATGTGGTTTGTTTAGAGGACCATACATGCAATGACACTGGCTATGGTTGATGAGAAGAACAGACATGCAATGACACTGGTGGATCCTTATGTGGTTTGTTTAGAGGAACAAACATGCAATGACACTAGGTGTGGTTCATGAAAATAACAGACATGCGATGACACTGGTGGATCCTTATGTGGTTTGTTTAGAGGAACACACATGCAATGACTCTAGCTATGGTTCATGAAAAGAACACGCATGCAGTGACACTAGGGGATCCTTATGTAGTTTGTTTAGAAGAACACACATCCAATGACACTGGTGGATCCTTATGTGGTTTGTCAAAAGAACAGACATGCAATGCCACTAGCTGTGGTTCATGAAAAGAACACACATGCAATGACACTGGTGGATCCATGTGTGGTTTGTGAAAAGAACAGACATGAAATCACACTAGGTGGATCACCGTGTGGTTTGTGGAAAGAACAGACATGCAATGACTCTAGCTGTGGTTCATGAAAAGAACACACATGCAATGACACTGGTGGATCCATGTGTGGTTTGTGAAAAGAACAGACATGCAATCACACTAGGTGGATCCATGTGTGGTTTGTTTAGAGGAACACACATGCAATGAATCTAGATGTAATTCATGAAAAGAACACACATGCAATGACACTGGTGCATCCATGGGTGGTTCATGAAAATAAAAAACATGCAGTAACACTGGTAGATCATTATGTAGTTTATTTAGAGGAACACACATGCAATGACACTGGGTGTGGTTCATGAGAAGAACAGACATGCAATGGCACTGGTGGATCCTTATGTGGTTTGTGAGAAGAACACACATGCAATGACAGTGGCTATGGTTCATGAGAAGAACACACATGAAATGACACTGGTGAATCCATGTGTGGTTTGTGAAGAAGAACACACATGCAATGACTCTAGCTGTGGTTCATGAAAAGAACACATGCAATGACAGTGGTGGATCCTTATGTGGTTTGTGAGAAGAATAGACATCCAATGACACTGGGTGTGGTTCATGAAAAGAACAGACATGCAAATACACTGGTGGATCCTTATATGGTTTGTTTAGAAGAATACACATGCAATGACTCTAGCTGAGGTTCATGAAAAGAACACACATGTAATGACACTGGTGTATCCATGTGTGGTTCATGAGAAGAACACACATGCAATGACACTGGTGTGGTTCATGAGAAGAAGGGACATACAATGACACTGGTGGATCCTTATGTGGTTTGTTTAGAAGAACACACAGGCAATGACTCTAGCTGTGGTTCATGAAAAGAACACACATGCAATGACACTGGTGGATCCATATGTGGTTTGTTTAGAAGAACACACATGCAATGACTCTAGCTGAGGTTCATGAAAAGAAAACACATGCAATGACACTGGTGTATCCACGTGTGGTTCATGAGAAGAACACACATGCAATCACACTGGGTGTGGTTCATGAGAGGAACACACATGCAATGACACTAGTGGATCCTCATGTGGTTTTTTTAGAAGAACACACATGCAATGACTCTAGTTGTGGTTCATGAAAAGAAGACACATGCAATGACACTGGTGGATCCATGTGTGGTTTTGAAGAACACACATGCAATGACTCAAGCTGTGGTTCATGAAAAGAACACATATGCAATGAGACTGGTGTATCCATCTGTGGTTCATGGGAAGAACACACATGCAATGACACTGGTGGATCCTTATGTGGTTTGTGAGAAGAACAGACATCCAATGACACTGGTGGATCCTTATGTGGTTCATGAAAAGAACAGACATGTAATAACACTGGTGGATCCTTATGTGGTCTGTTTAGAAGAACACAAATGCAATGACTCTAGCTGTGGTTCATGAAAAGAACACATATGCAATGACACTGGTGGATCCATATGTGGTTTGTTTAGAACAACACACATGCAATGTCTCTAGCTGAGGTTCATGAAAAGAACACACATGCAATCACACTGGTGTATGCATGTGTGGTTCATGAGAAGAACACACATGCAATGACAGTGGGTGTGGTTCATGAGAAGAACACACATGCAATGACACTAGTGGATCCTTATGTGGTTTGTTTAGAAGAACACACATGCAATGACTCTAGTTGTAGTTCATGAAAAGAACCCACACGCAATGACACTTGTGGATCCATGTGTGGTTTTTGAAGAAGAACACACATGCAATGACTCTAGCTGTGGTTCATGAAAAGAACACATATACAATGACACCCGTGGATCCTTATGTTGTTTGTCTAGAAGAACACACATGCAATGACTCTAGCTGTGGTTCATGAAAAGAACACCCATGCAATGACACTGGTGGATCCTTATGTGGTTTGTTTAGAACAACACGCATGCAATGACTCTAGCTGTGGTTCATGAAAAGAACACAGATGCAATGACACTGGTGTATCCATGTGTGATTCATGAGAAGAACACACATGCAATGACGCTGGGTGTGGTTCATGAGAAGAACACACATGCAATGACACTGGTGGATCCTTATGTGGTTTGTTTAGAAGAACACACATGCAATGACACTGGGTGTGGTTCATGAAAAGAATAGCCATGCAATGACACTGGTGGATCCTTCTGTGGTTTGTTTAGAAGAACACACATGAAGTGACTCTAGCTGAGGTTCATGAAAAGAACACACATGGAATGACACTGTTGGATCCATGTGTGGTTCATGAAAAGAACAGACATGCAATGACACTGGTGGATCCATGTGTGGTTCATGAAAAGAACAGACATGCAATGACACTGGTGGATCCTTATGTGGTTTGTTCAGAGGAACAAACATGCAATGACACTGGGTGTGGTTCATGAAAAGAACTGACATGCAATGACACTGGTGGATCCTTATGTGGTTTGTTTAGAAGAACACACATGCAATGACTCAAGCTGTGGTTCATGAAAAGAACACACATGCAATGACACTGGTGGATCCATGTGTGGTTTGTGAAGAAGAACACACATGCAATGACTCTAGCCGTGGTTCATGAAAAGAAAACACATGCAATGACACTGGTGGATCCATATGTGGTTTGTTTAGAAGAACAGACATGCAATGACTCTAGCTGTGGTTCATGAAAACAACACACATGCAATGACACTGGTGGATCCATATGTGGTTTGTTTAGAAGAACACACATGCAATGACTCTAGCTCAGGTTCATGAAAACAACACACATGCAGTGACACTGGTGTATCCACGTCTGGTTCATGAGAAGAACACACATGCAATGACACTGGGTGTGGTTCATGAGAGGAACACACATGCAATGACACTAGTTGATCCTTATGTAGTTTTTTTAGAAGAACACACATGCAATGACTCTAGTTGTGGTTCATGAAAAGAACACACGTGCAATGACACTAGTGGATCCATGTGTGGTTTTGAAGAAGAACACACATGCAATGATTCAAGCTGTGGTTAATGAAAAGAACACACATGCAATGAGACTGGTGTATCCATGTGTGGTTCATGAGAAGAACACACATGCAATGACTCTAGCTGTGGTTCATGAAAAGAACACACATGCAATGACACTGGTGGATCCTTATGTGGTTTGTTTAGAAGAACACACATGCAATGACTCTAGCTGTGGTTCATGAAAAGAACACACATGCAATGACACTAGTGTATCCATGTGTGATTCATGAGAAGAACACACATGCAATGACACTGGGTGTGGTTCATGAGAAGAACACACATGCAATGACACTGGTGGATCCTTATGTGGTTTGTTTAGAAGAACACACATGCAATGACACTGGGTGTGGTTCATGAAAAGAACAGAAATGCAATGACACTGGTCGATCCTTATGTGGTTTGTTTAGAAGAAAACACATGCAATGACTCTAGCTAAGGTTCATGAAAAGAATACACATGCAATGACACTGGTGAATCCATGTATGGTTCATGAAAAGAACAAACTTGCAATCACACTGGTGGATCCATGTGTGGTTCATGAAAAGAACAGACATGCAATGACACTGGTGGATCCTTATGTGGTTTGTTCAGAGGAACATACATGCAATGACACTGGGTGTGGTTCATGAAAAGAACTGACAAGCAATGACACTGGTGGATCCTTATGTGGTTTGTTTAGAAGAACACACATGCAATGACTCTAGCAGTGGTTCATGAAAAGAACACACATGCAATGACACTGGTGGATCCATATGTGGTTTGTTTAGAAGAACACACATGCAATGACTCTAAATGAGGTTCATGAAACGAACACACATGCAGTGACATTGGTGTATCCATGTGTGGTTCATGAGAAGAACACACATGCTAAGACACTGGGTGTGGTTCATGAGAAGAACACACATGCAATGACACTAGTGGATCCTTATGTGGTTTTTTTAGAAGAACACACATGCAATGACTCTAGTTGTGGTTCCTGAAAAGAACCCACATGCAATGACACTAGTGGATCCATGTGTGGTTTTTGAAGAAGAACACACATGCAATGACTCTAGCTGTGGTTCATGAAAAGAACACACATGCAATGACACTGATGTATCCATGTGTGGTTCATGAGGAGAACACACATGCAATAACACTAGGTGTGGTTCATGAGAAGAACAGACATGCAATGACACTGGTGGATCCTTATGTGGTTTGTGAGAAGAACAGACATGCAATGACACTGGTGGATCCTTATGTGTTTTTTTAGAAGAACACGCATCCAATGACTCTAGCTGTGGTTCATGAAAATAACACACATGCAATGACACTTGTGGATCCATGTGAGGTTTCTGAAGAAGAACACACATGCAATGACTCTAGCTGTGGTTCATGAAAAGAACACATATGCAATGACACTGGTGGATCCTTATCTGGTTTGCTAGAAGAACATACATGCAATGACACTGGGTGTGGTTCATGAAAAGAACAGACATGCAATGACACTGGTGGATCCTTATGTGGTTTGTTTAGAAGAATACACATGCAATCACTCTAGCTGAGGTTCATGAAAAGAACACACATGCAATGACACTGGTGTATCCATGTGTGGTTCATGAGAAGAACACACATGCAATGACACTGGGTGTGGTTCATGAGAAGAACAGACATACAATGACACTGGTGGATCCTTATGTGGTTTGTTTAGAAGAACACACATGCAATAACTCTAGCTGTGGTTTATGAAAATAACACACATGCAATGACACTGGTGGATCTATATGTGGTTTGTTTAGAAGAACACACATGCAATGACTCTAGGTGAGGTTCATGAATAGAACACACATGCAATGACACTGGTGTATCCATGTGTGCTTCATGAGAAGAACACACAAGCAATGACACTTGGTGTGGTTCATGAGAAGAACACACATGCAATGACACTAGTGGATCCTTATGTGGTTTGTTTAGAAGAACACACATGCAATAACTCTAGTTGTGGATCATGAAAAGAACACACTTGCAATGACTCAAGCTGTGGTTCATGAAAAGAACACACATGCAATAATACTAGTGTATCCATGTGTGGTTCATGAGAAGAACACACATGCAATGTGACTGGGTGTGGTTCATGAGAAGAACAGACATGCAATGACAGTGGTGGATCCTTATGTGGTTTGTGAGAAGAACAGACCTGCAATGACACTGGTGGATCCTTATGTGGTTCATGAAAAGAACAGACATGCAATGACACTGGTGGATCCTTATGTGGTTTGTTTAGATGAACACACATGCAATGACTCTAGCTGTGGTTCATGAAAAGAACACATATGCAATGACACTGGTGGATCCATATGTGGTTTGTTTAGAAGAACACACGAGCAATGGTTCTAGCTGAGGTTCATGAAAAGAACACACATGCAATGACACTGGTGTATCCATGTGTGGTTCATGAGAATAACACACATGCAATGACACTAGGTGTGGTTCATGAGAAGAACACACATGCAATGACACCCGTGGATCCTTATGTTGTTTGTCTAGAAGAACACACATGAATGACTCTAGTTGTGGCTCGTGAAAAGAACACACATGCAATGACACTGGTGGATCCTTATATGGTTTGTTTAGAAGAAAACACATGCAATGACTCTAGATGTGGTTCATGAAAAGAACACACATGCAATGACACTGGTGTATCCATGTGTTATTCATGAGAAGAACACACATGCAATGACACTGGGTGTGGTTCATGAGAAGAACACACACGCAATGACACTGGTGGATCCTGATGTGGTTTGTTTAGAAGAACACACATGCAATGACACTGGTGGATCCTTATGTGGTTTGTTTAGAAGAACACACATGCAATGACACTGGGTGTGGTTCATGAAAAGAACAGACATGCAATGACACTGGTGGATCCTTATGTGGTTTGTTTAGAAGAACACACATGTAATGACTCTAGCTGAGGTTCATGAAAAGAACACACATGCAATGACACTAGTGGATCCATGTGTGGTTCATGAAAAGAACAGACATACAATGACACTGGGTGTGGTTCATGAAAAGAACTGACATGCAATGACACTGGTGGATCCTTATGTGGTTTGTTTAGAAGAACACACATGCAATGCCTCTAGCTGTGGTTCATGAAAAGAACACACATGCAATGACACTGGTGGATCCATATGTGGTTTGTTTAGAAGAACACACATGCAATGACTCTAGATGAGGTTCATGAAAAGAACACACATGCAATGACACTAGTGTATCCATGTGTGGTTCATAAGAAGAACACACATGCAATGACACTAGGTGTGGTTCATGAGAAGAACACACATGCAATGACACCGGTGGATCCTTATGTGGTTTGTGAGAAGAATAGACATGCAATGACGCTGGGTGTGGTTCATGAAAAGAACAGCCATGCAATGACACTGGTGGCTCCTTATGTGGTTTGTTTAGAAGAATACACAAGCAATGACTCTAGCTAAGGTTCATGAAAAGAACACACATGCAATGACACTGGTGTATCCATGTGTGGTTCATGAGAAGAACACACATGCAATGACTCTAGCTGAGGTTCATGAAAAGAACACACATGAAATGACTCTAGCTATGGTTCATGAAAATAACACACATGCAATGACACTGGTGTATCCATGTGTGGTTCATGAGGAGAACACACATGCAATGACACTAAGTGTGGTTCATGAGAAGAACATACATGCAATGACACTGGTGGATCCTTATGTGGTTTGTGAGAAGAACAGACATGCAATGCCACTGGTGGATCCATATGTGTTTTTTTAGAAGAACACACATCCAATGACTCTAGCTGTTGTTCATGAAAAGAACACACATGCAATGACACTGGTGGATCCATGTGTTGTTTGTGAAGAAGAACACACATGAAATGACTCTAGCTATGGTTCATGAAAAGAACACACATGTAATGACACTGGTGGATCCTTATGTGGTTTGTGAGAAGATCAGACATGCAATGACACTGGGTGTGGTTCATGAAAAGAACAGCCATGCAATGACACTGGTGGATCCTTATGTGGTTTGTTTAGAAGAATACACAAGCAATGACTCTAGCTGAGGTTCATGAAAAGAACACACATGCAATGACACTGGTGTATCCATGTGTGGTTCATGAGAAGAACACGCATGCAATGACACTGGGTGTGGTTCATGAGAAGAACAGACATACAATGACACTGGTGGATCCTTATGTGGTTTGTTTAGAAGAACACACATGCAATGAATCTAGCGGTGGTTCATGAAAATAACACACATGCAATGACACTGGTGGATCCATGTGTGGTTTTGAAGAAGAACACACATGCAATGATTCAAGCTGTGGTTAATGAAAAGAACACACATGCAATGAGACTGGTGTATCCATGTGTGGTTCATGAGAAGAACACACATGCAATGACTCTAGCTGTGGTTCATGAAAAGAACACACATGCAATGACACTGGTGGATCCTTATGTGGTTTGTTTAGAAGAACACACATGCAATGACTCTAGCTGAGGTTCATGAAAAGAACACACATGAAATGACTCTAGCTATGGTTCATGAAAATAACACACATGCAATGACACTGGTGTATCCATGTGTGGTTCATGAGGAGAACACACATGCAATGACACTAAGTGTGGTTCATGAGAAGAACAGACATGCAATGACACTGGTGGATCCTTATGTGGTTTGTGAGAAGAACAGACATGCAATGCCACTGGTGGATCCATATGTGTTTTTTTAGAAGAACACACATCCAATGACTCTAGCTGTTGTTCATGAAAAGAACACACATGCAATGACACTGGTGGATCCATGTGTTGTTTGTGAAGAAGAACACACATGAAATGACTCTAGCTATGGTTCCTGAAAAGAACACACATGCAATGACACTGGTGGATCCTTATGTGGTTTGTGAGAAGAACAGACAAGCAATGACACTGGGTGTGGTTCATGAAAAGAACAGCCATGCAATGACACTGGTGGATCCTTATGTGGTTTGTTTAGAAGAAAACACATGCAATGACTCTAGCTAAGGTTCATGAAAAGAATACACATGCAATGACACTGGTGAATCCATGTATGGTTCATGAAAAGAACAAACTTGCAATCACACTGGTGGATCCATGTGTGGTTCATGAAAAGAACAGACATGCAATGACACTGGTGGATCCTTATGTGGTTTGTTCAGAGGAACATACATGCAATGACACTGGGTGTGGTTCATGAAAAGAACTGACAAGCAATGACACTGGTGGATCCTTATGTGGTTTGTTTAGAAGAACACACATGCAATGACTCTAGCAGTGGTTCATGAAAAGAACACACATGCAATGACACTGGTGGATCCATATGTGGTTTGTTTAGAAGAACACACATGCAATGACTCTAAATGAGGTTCATGAAACGAACACACATGCAGTGACATTGGTGTATCCATGTGTGGTTCATGAGAAGAACACACATGCTAAGACACTGGGTGTGGTTCATGAGAAGAACACACATGCAATGACACTAGTGGATCCTTATGTGGTTTTTTTAGAAGAACACACATGCAATGACTCTAGTTGTGGTTCCTGAAAAGAACCCACATGCAATGACACTAGTGGATCCATGTGTGGTTTTTGAAGAAGAACACACATGCAATGACTCTAGCTGTGGTTCATGAAAAGAACACACATGCAATGACACTGATGTATCCATGTGTGGTTCATGAGGAGAACACACATGCAATAACACTAGGTGTGGTTCATGAGAAGAACAGACATGCAATGACACTGGTGGATCCTTATGTGGTTTGTGAGAAGAACAGACATGCAATGACACTGGTGGATCCTTATGTGTTTTTTTTAGAAGAACACGCATCCAATGACTCTAGCTGTGGTTCATGAAAATAACACACATGCAATGACACTGGTGGATCCATGTGAGGTTTCTGAAGAAGAACACACATGCAATGACTCTAGCTGTGGTTCATGAAAAGAACACATATGCAATGATACTGGTGGATCCTTATCTGGTTTGCTAGAAGAAACATACATGCAATGACACTGGGTGTGGTTCATGAAAAGAACAGACATGCAATGACACTGGTGGATCCTTATGTGGTTTGTTTAGAAGAATACACATGCAATCACTCTAGCTGAGGTTCATGAAAAGAACACACATGCAATGACACTGGTGTATCCATGTGTGGTTCATGAGAAGAACACACATGCAATGACACTGGGTGTGGTTCATGAGAAGAACAGACATACAATGACACTGGTGGATCCTTATGTGGTTTGTTTAGAAGAACACACATGCAATAACTCTAGCTGTGGTTTATGAAAATAACACACATGCAATGACACTGGTGGATCTATATGTGGTTTGTTTAGAAGAACACACATGCAATGACTCTAGGTGAGGTTCATGAATAGAACACACATGCAATGACACTGGTGTATCCATGTGTGCTTCATGAGAAGAACACACAAGCAATGACACTTGGTGTGGTTCATGAGAAGAACACACATGCAATGACACTAGTGGATCCTTATGTGGTTTGTTTAGAAGAACACACATGCAATAACTCTAGTTGTGGATCATGAAAAGAACACACTTGCAATGACTCAAGCTGTGGTTCATGAAAAGAACACACATGCAATAATACTAGTGTATCCATGTGTGGTTCATGAGAAGAACACACATGCAATGTGACTGGGTGTGGTTCATGAGAAGAACAGACATGCAATGACAGTGGTGGATCCTTATGTGGTTTGTGAGAAGAACAGACCTGCAATGACACTGGTGGATCCTTATGTGGTTCATGAAAAGAACAGACATGCAATGACACTGGTGGATCCTTATGTGGTTTGTTTAGATGAACACACATGCAATGACTCTAGCTGTGGTTCATGAAAAGAACACATATGCAATGAC